>JARJLF010000003.1:0-1200000 GCA_029378395.1 Mycena leptocephala | reverse complement strand
CCATGGATCCTCTTCCGCTACAACGCCTATCGGTGGACATTCACAAGTTGTTCAGCACTTTCGGTGTCGTGAATTTTCGTCGCTCATTCCTCTCCAACATCACACACCTCGACCTCCGCGACTCGAATACTGACGCGTGGGAATGGTGGTCTGGTCTCGCATCGCTTCCGCGCCTTACTCATTTGTCGGTTATCGGTATGTCAGGGTGTCTTCAGGCATTGCCCCTCACTCGAGGTACTGGTGGTACTGTGCTCTGAGAAGATCCAGACGCAGTTCAGGCCAGTAGAGCTCCCAGATCTGCGATTGGTCATGATGTGGGTAGGGGAATGGTACGCGGACTGGGAGCAAGGTGTGCGCGGGGGCGAGAATTACTGGGCCAGGGCAGACGCAGTCATCAGGACACGGAGGGCAGGGTACCTTTGAGGAGGTGAGGCTTCAACGTGAGCATCGCGTGATTTGTAAACCAAAATTTCCTCCAGACTCCTTCGTTGATGTCGTTGCCAGATGGTCGGCACAGTTAGGGCTCTCCGTGCAATAAATCATGCAATAATAAAAATGTAGCGGTATTGTTGCGTTACCCATTCATTCATTCCACATTCCTATCAGGAAAACCCAGATTTGACGATTGTTCAAC
The DNA here is from genome assembly GCA_029378395.1 of Mycena leptocephala. NCBI lineage: Eukaryota > Fungi > Basidiomycota > Agaricomycetes > Agaricales > Mycenaceae > Mycena > Mycena leptocephala. The sequence continues at coordinate 1,199,366 of JARJLF010000003.1, read as the reverse complement.
AATTATCACCAAATTGTCGATAATCTCACAACCGGTGATAATTTTGCACATTCTTCAATAATGGTCCACAATTCCCTCTAATCGGATTAGCAATCGCGTTTTCACTATGTTCAATGTCTACTGTTACCCAAGAGAACCCATGTTGTGCCTGGATGTGTCCACCTCAATATCGTTTAGGAGCAGCAAGGCGAGACAAAGAAGTTGAAGTAAGTAGGGATATATATACGGAGTCCGAAGGCACAAAATTTCAATTACTGCTGCCGTGTCTACTCAGCTACTCTATGCCAAGGGAAAATCATACTACTGTCAACGTACTTGGGGGATGTGGGCCGTCGCGGCACGCGCGGCAGACTTCGTACTTATGTACGTGAGACCAAGCACTCCGAGTTTTCAGCTGGTGTAATTGAAGAATTTATTCCTCCCGCACTTTGAAGTCGTTCCAAACATAATACTCATCCTTCCCCGACGCTTTCCCCGCTGGCTGAACATCTGACTTTTTATTAGCCTGCAGTCAATGACATATGCCAGCGCTATGTCTAGCATGTTCTCTAGTCTCTTATAAACAGACGCTATAACAATATCAACTCATACCTCGTTTGTTATACATGTTCTCGCGGATAGGAAGCTCGAGGTTTTGTGGGTCTGTGCTACAGTTAATAAGAAACTGTGATTATTGGTTAACCCAGATGGTGAAATTCTCATACCACATCCAAAATGGGTTTCTTTTTTGGAGCTGCACAATTCAGGCATTCCGACTCGGACATGTTGATCGTGACAGCATACACATACAGACAATGAAATCTCGTGCTGTTGGATGTTCGGACCGAGGTATATTTTATTATGAGAGCCAAGGGACCATAATTCAGGGCCTGGGCACTTTGGAGCCCCTTGGTTGTTCTTTCGGAGCGGCATAATCCGGGCATTCCGTTACTTTGATCACGACTGCATACACTTGCAAACAATGTTATTTCGTGCTGTCCCTTTTTACAGGTTTTGAAGTCTTGGGCTATGAGTGTCTGACTGCGATCCCAAGATGTTACCAATGAGTCTAAGAGGCTTGTGGGCAGTTCCAAAGAAAGGAAAACCAAAAGATGTCTCGCCGACATCGGCATTACGGCAACAATTGATGGCTGATGCCTGTGCTCCGAAATGATGCCACCTGCGAGGAGGCGACTCGGAATCCCATTACGTGTTCCTAACAGACCCACGGTCAGTCTGGTTAGATTCCATTAGTTCTGAATCTAATGGAACAAGTAAAAAAGGCTTCAACACAGCCACTATTGCCTGTAGTCAGGAAAATTTGGACAAGTAAAAACCGAGCTCTCGAAAACTGCATTTCGCAGATTAAAAGTACGATTACATAAGTACTCGTAACAGTAACATACGAATGGCGGTCGAACCAAGGACTGACATAGAATTTTTTACATCGCTCCAACACATTCTGGCTAGTCCAGTCCCGTGGTGCGATGGGCCCAAACTCTGGGTCTGGGAATAGTTGCACGCTGCTGCGGATATTGGCCACCGGAATTACCGTCGCCGTGTGTTCCGCGGGCCGCGAGATCTTGTACATTGCGTGGTTCGGCTCTGGCGCGTTGGGGGAATTTTGAGAACCATTCAACGTAGGCCAGATGATGGTGAGGCCTCTCGGTGGGGAATTGATACTTCAGGGCACGTTCAGTGAGTGAAAACACCACACGAACTTGTCCGATACGATAGCCTAATACGACCGACCGTCAAAGTCGTGTTAGAACGCAAAAAGCGGACATTTAATTACCTTCCACTCCGGAGTGCTCTCCCGTCCCATCGTTCACAATGACCGTGTCGAATCAGCCACCGATTATGCGCCCTTGTTTATTCACGTACCCAGGCTTCACGTGAACAACATCGAGGGCATCACTTTTATCCTCTCGCCCGGGAAAAAAGCTTAAATTCGTCAAGTGGTTCCCTCCACCAATCAAACCCGGCCCCAACACTGTAAAATGGCCCGAACCCGAGCCACAATAATTGGAACATCTGAACCGTGAGCGCTGCATCAATTGGACGCCTGGCGCGCGGGGAGTGACTCTGATGGGAAAAAAGCTTAAATTCGTCAAGTGTTTCCCTCTTCCGATCAAACCCGGCCCCACCACTGTAAAATGGCCCGAACCGAGCCACAATAATTGGAACATTGAATGCCTCGGTCATGGGGAGGGGAGCTCGGCATTGAAATTTGAACCTTGAGTGCTGCATTGGCAATTGGACGTCTGGCTCGCGGCTCAGGGTGTCCCTAATGTAGCATAGAATGTATTTTGTATGTGCAATTTGGTGGCCTGCCAGAGCCTTCAAGTTTTTGGGTGATCCAATGCTTTTTCGGAGTCAGTGTATGTTCCGCGAGACCAACCCAACTTTTCAATATCCGCAGGGTCGACACTAATGGAAATTGTAAGATGGAATCAGCACAAATACAATGCTCACCCCATTTTCTCTTGAAGATAGCCGAGCATATGGCGAGGCAAATGCTGCTTGATATTGGACTCGAAGTTCGATTTCTTGTAAGCGTAGCAGGAAAGATTATAGTGGCTATTCTCGTTATAAGGCACAGTGGGATCAGAGCCGAATGGAAGACGAATCTATGGAGTCGTAAGTGACGGTTCAACCCGATAAAATATAAAATGAAAGGAATATCTTACATTTCGCCACGACTTATTGACGGCCCAGTGACCTCTTCTCGGTCAAGCCGTAATAATCATGAAGCTAATGATGGTACATTGCCATCGCGCCGAGGGGACAAACCTCAGGGTTTTTGTGTGCAATTCAGGTCGTATAGCTTGGGTTGATAGTCTAAAAGAATCATTGGCAGAGTTGACACAGAAAAACGAAGGCCATACCGTCTTCATGCCGCGCTTTCCTATAACAAACGAGGTACGAGTTGATATTGTTAGAGCGTCTGTTTATAAGAGACTAGCGCTCTCCTGCCTTTTCTTCACCTTGTAATCCGAATACACGATACACCGAAGTTTCTTTGTTTGGATGGAGGGAAACATAAGGTTGCATTTCACAGAGCTTCAAAGCTCGAAAATCGTCGCAACGGTTACCACTCGCGTTCTGGCACGCCCAGGCGAGATGGCCGTTGATAACCTGATGCACTTTGCGGGTGTCAGCTGAAGAACAGTGGCCAGAGCACGAATCAAATACATACACTCGCGATGGTCCAAAAAACTCAAACCAATTGTTTTAAGTTGCTCCTCAGTGCGCTAATGGAGGTCGAAATCGCGGTCAAGAATGTCATTCAGCCAGCGAGAATTCTTGAATCATCCTCCACGCCTTGTACTCCGGGTAGCAGCAGCAGCTCATGCCTCAAGCCGGTTACATCCTCGAAATCCATTGCACCCTCAAGCCTTAGTGCGGTATCACCTATCGTCCCCCCAGCCACCAGCGTCATACCAGGGCATTCCTCATTGCAACCGCGTCACATTGTAAGTGTAGATGTGAATATTGCTTTGTAGTTAGAAGGTCGGCAGTTACTACACGGAAAATATGGCGCAACATCTATTATACAAATGAGAGTGGTCACGTGTGTGGTCTTTGTCTCAAACAAACGCCTGAACAAACATTGATCACTGCCACCGGCCTTTTGTTCCTGCTCCATATCGTCGCGTCGTCGCGTCGCCACATCGTCTGTCTGCTATCTCGCGGCTCTCCACATTACTTGACTTCCAGACCTCTTTTGACCTCCTTTGACATGGGCTTTGAGGCCAGTGCTGGCGCATGGCAGTACGAGTCTGGTCTATTTTTTGAAGCCCGGATCATTCCTATATGTGGTGTTGCTCAACTTGCTTTGGTCCGATCGTCGAATCAGATCGATCATTGCCTTTTGCTGCGCCAATGTTCGCATCGTTGTTCGCGCCCAAGCAACTGCCAGGGGTTTCGGGCGGACAAATATTCCGATCTTCCTCTCCAATCATTGAATAATCAAATATATCTGTGAGCCGGATGTTATCCATCTACTATCTACTGCAGCGCGTATATTGCAGCAGAAAGCCGCTGATCGTGCCTTCGATGCAATGTGAGTGGATCCGCAACATCTGCGAACCTGCCATTGTTAATGCAGGTCCTCCTTGTAGTTATCCCATCGTGGTACCACATGATACCTTCAGCATCGACGATGACGCTGGTGAAATGGTGTTCCATTGGCGAGTGGTAAATGAGGCCGCGCAACTTCAGAGTGGCAGGACCAAATTTTATTTCTTCGCTGAGGAGCAAGGTATTGAAGTTGATGCCTATGATCATCAAGGACGGGATTGCATGAACCGTAGTGAGTCTCCGCATTTTTCGTTCCATTCCATTCCACGTGCATTGCGGGCATCGGTCGACTTGGCAGTCAAATTGGTGCTGAAACCATTGTAACAGAGTCAGACCATTTGGGTACTTACGTCTCAATGCATTCGTGTTCCACACGTTGATGTACTGGCCAAATGTCTGAATAAATCCGGGTAGTCTGTATCCGCATTCGTCGCAGGAGGTTACTGTAGAGCCATAGCTCCGTACGTCCGTAACTGCCGCGAGTAATGCATCCAACTTGATGTATCGTGGTCCCATCGGAAAATCCGCCGCATTCCGGAGGTGTAAGACCCTGCGTACTGTATTTCTAGCCTCCTCGGGGACCAATATATTCTGATTCATGGTCGTTGCCCATAATCCAAGCAGCGGACTGCATTCAGCGAGTCTGTGTGTCCATACGTCCGGGTCTTTTCGCCATAGGCATGCCAAAGAGGTGAAGAATGCGTCGTATCCACAACTGTAATTTGTGCTATCCCAGACGAGGCCAACTGGAGACACGGATCGCATGGGTTGCTGCATCACTGGCAATGACCCTTCTAGAGCTGGATTTGATAGAGTCAGTTTCTTTGGTATTTTGTTTTGTGCTCATTCAGAAGCGGAATGGGTACAGAATTCTCGGTAGAATAAGCTTCGCAGGTGTATGATGAGTACTCTGGGAGACCAACAGAAAATTTAACCCCCGGCGAAGCAAATTGTGTAATATTTTTTGTAGTTGAGCAGTTCTGACTCCTCGCGAGTATTTTGCTTCTCCTCGTTCAGAAGTAGAATGGGTCCGGACTTCTTTGGGTTAATCTGCTTTGTCGGCATGGTACTACACTACAGCTTTCTGAGAACTGGTGGATACCAGGGATTTTTACCTGGGAGGGACCAAATCTCGGGATAATTCATACTTCAAATTTATAGATCATAGGGGAATCCAAAAAAACGGGCCGCGCCCTATGTTCCGCAAAGAGCTGTAAATGTTTTATTGCATAGCTCGGACATTATTTCCTCAACCCCTCTTTCACTGACACCCTGGCACGGGACGCCTCGAGGAGCTGACCAGCAGGATTGTGAGAAAGATAATTGGCAAAGCACGATAAAGTGGGTAACATTCTAACTTTATATCTTGAGACTCCTGGCCCGTAGGCCGATCGGGGCAGTACTTCCAGTGATACAGGTGACTTGCTCGAAACCAAGATTTTTCGGGCGAAATCTCATTACGTGATTGGATCCAAAAAAACCACGGCATCCTATTGACTGCGGATTCCCAATGTGAATCCAACGCACCTAGTCCCGAGGCAATCCGATCAAAATTGAGCCCGTGGCACCCGTTCTGCTGGAAACCGTTGAAAAAAAAAGAAAGAAAAAAGAAAAATTGTCCACGCCCTAAGTTCCGTGAAGCAAAGAGCTGTAATTCCACCGAGTAATTCGTACCCATTCCACTTTTGAACGAGGAAAAAGCAAAATGGCCTTGTGGAGTCAGAACTGCCTGCCCAGATGCGAACAATATTACACCACTTGAGCCGCTGGTTGTTAAGTTTTCCATGGCTCTTCCTGAGCACTCATTCCATGCTAAGGAACCTAGTTCGAACGAGAAATCTGTACCCATTCCACTTTTGAACGAGGAAAAAGCAAAATGGGCTTGTGGAGTTAGAACTGCATGCCCAGAGGCGAAAAATATTACAACAGTTGGGCCGCCGGTGGTTAAATTTTCCATGGCTCTTCCTGAGCACTCATTAAGGGTATAAAAACCATTGTAAGCATGTAAACATCGGCTGTCACTTCACGAGATATCCTCAAATGTGTCCGCCATCCGTGTCACCTCAGAAGGGGTTCTGTGTGTATTAATGTAAAATACATATTTTGCCCTGTAATTTACATGTAAAATTGGGCAGATGTAATTTCCATTGACCAATTTTAGCCAGCACTAACTGGTGTACCGAAAATTGTCGAGATTTGATTTTTCTGCAGCTATATTTTCAACCGTGTGACCCCATTGCCCGCACCGCAATCCATTACATTTTCAAACGCGTGACTGTATTGCCCTCACTGCAAGCCATTGTACCAGCAATCGATAGCCCTGATCATTCCGGTCATTTTGGTCTATTCACATCCCCCTCGGACGCGATATTGACCTTTCCAGAGACTAAAAAGTGCGTTACATTGCCAAACATGTGACTGTATTGCCCATACTGCAATCCATTACATTTTCAAACACGTGACTTTATTTCCCTCACTGCAAGCCATTGGGTTTCCAAAAAAGAAATCAATTTCAACACAGTCGCAAAACCATTTGTTGAGCCCCCCACACCAGCAATTGATAGCCCTGATCATTGTGGTCATTTTAGTCTATTCAGATTCCCCTCGGAGGCGATATTGGCGAAAAGCTTTACATTGCCAAACATGTGACTACATTGCCTGCAATCCATTACATTTTCAATTGCGTGACTGTATTGCCCTCACTGCAAGCCATTGGATTTCCAAACAATTACATTTGTTAAAGCCAGCCTCTCTGGAGGGGTTGGGGCATTGAAGTTCGGAGGTTTTATAGTCGGCAATCAGTGCTTTGTCTTTCTGTGTGATTACGGTCCGTCCACTGAGATTCAGCTCAAAACTCCCACTACTCTATCTTCCCCAACCCACCAAGTGAGGCTGGGTAGGAGACTGTATCTGACCTCCCAAGGGATAATCATATGCTCGTGACCAACCGCTTCTAACAACACATGACTGCCCTTTTCACGGTTGCAAAGCGGCTGGGATCTCCGGTTGCCGTTTTGAGTGGACCCGCCAAATCAATGGCCGGACTTGGGAAAAATTTAGGTCCTTTACCTTGAAAAAAAGTGTCAAAAGTCCCTTGGTGAATATTGAATAACTTTCAATTCCACGCCGAATGAGACCAACTTCTTTGTTGAGCTCTCTGAAAGGTGCTGATCGTCGTCTGTGCACGGACCCCGTGACGATGAACACGGCCTCCACTATATGCTGAAAAACAAGTTGCGCTCATTGGACTTGAAATCAAAAATAATGATCTTTCTCTATATCAAATTTAACACTTTTTTTTCAAGGTTCAGAGGTCAACAATTCCAAGTCCCAACACTGGTTTAGCGGGCCCTGCAAAAAATGCTTACCAGATGTTCCAGTCGGTTTAGGAAGCTTTTTGATCCCTCTGCTCGTCTCGTGATCAAAAAGTCGCTTGCCGAAAACGTACCGGTGGCAAGTCTACGATAATCAAGGCTCCTACCAGGGACAATACAGTCACATGTTTGGCAATGTAAAGCATTTTGCGGTCAATATTGCGTCTGAGGGGAAGCTGAATAGACCAAAATGACCGCAATGATCAGGGCTATCGATTGCGGGTATGCGGGCCTCAGAAGATAGCTTTGCGACTGCGCTGGAATTGAACTTGTTTGGAAATACAATGGCTTGCAGTGAGGGCAATACAGTCACGCATTTTGAAAATATAATGGATTGCATCCGCCTAATTTAACATGTAAATTACAGGGCAAAATACATATTTTACATGGAGGCCCTACGACCTACATGTAAAAAGGTGTGAAAACACTCCACAATGGGCAAACAGGGCAGTCTTGAGTCTTCTTCTGGCCCTGCCGAGATCCTCTGGCTGGCTAATAAACACAGAACCCCTTCTGAGGTGACACGGATGGCGGACACATTTGAGGATATCTCGTGAAGTGACAGCTGATGTTTACATGCTTTACACCCTTAATGAATGCTCAGGAAGAGCCATGGAAAATTTAACTGCAGGCAGCTCAACTGGTGTAATACTTTTCGCATTTGGGCAGGCAGTTCTGACTCCACAAGCACATTTTGCTTTTTCCCCGTTCAAAAGTGGAATGGGTACGAATTTCTCCGTGGAATCAAATTCGTGGGCATGGAATGAGTACTCTGAGAGCCCCACAGAAAATTAACCACCAGCGACTCAAGTTCTGTAAAATTTTCTGTATTTGGGTACTTCTGACTCCACAAGAGTATTTTGCTTTTTCCCGTTCAAATGTGGAATGGGTACAGCTTTCTCGCTCGAATTAGGGTCCTTACCATGGAATGAGTGCTTAGGAAGAGCCATGGAAAATTTAACCGCCGGCGACTGAACTGGTGTAATATTTTTCACATCTGGGCAGGCAGTTCTGACTCCACAAGCACATTTTGCTTTTTCCCCGTTCAAAAGTGGAATGGGTACAAATTTCTCGGTGGAATGAAGTTAGTGGGCATGGAATAAGTACTCTGAGAGGCCCATAGAAAATTTAACCACTGGCACCTCAAGTTGTGTAAAGTTTTCTGTGTTTGGGCAGTTCTGACTCCACAAGAGTATTTTGCTTTGTTCTCGTTCAAATGTGGAATGGGTACAAATTTCTCAGTGCAATCAAGTTTGTGGGCATGGAATGACTACTCTGAGGAACCCACAGAAGATTTAACCACCGCTGACTCAAGTTGTGTAAAATTCTCTGTATTTGGGCAGTTCTGACTCCACAAGAGTATTTTGCTTTGTCCTTCAAAAGTGGAATGGGTATTCTGAGAGACTCACAGAAAATGTAACCACCGGCGACTCAAGTTCTGTAAAATTTTCTGTATATTTGGCCAGTTCCGACTCCACAGGAGTATTTTGCTTCGACCTCGTTCAGAAATGGAATGGGTACGGATTTCTCGGTGGAATTGATTAACCACCGGTGGATCAAGTTGTGCAATATTTTCTGTATTTCGGCATCAGCAAGGCGGCTATATGAAATTACCTCATGCGGAGTGGCGTGCACGTGGGGGAGTGCTATAGGTGAGCGGGCGTAGGGAAGGCGTCGGCAAAGGAGCTCTTCCACTTTCCACCCAATTTCACCTCGTAGGGGTAGTTAAACGTGTTCCTAAACATTCTCTCTCTTCAGAATGTAGTGCATCGTAAGGGAATTGTGGTTTCAGGAGCGTGCGAATTCTGATGGGATTTGTCAGCATCTTGAAAGAAAAATGATTCTCGGCCGCAACTGACGTTGAAAAGTTCTCGAAGCCTGGCACAACGAATTTTCAGTTGAAGCAACCCATCCTGGGAGGTTTATGAATGAATTCAGTGATTTTCACCCAACGTTTTCTATCGAGAAGTGATTATGTAATAAGATCCTGACCTGATCGGAACACCGCGGTAACTAACAGACTTCAACAAACGAGGTACGAGTTTTCTTGTTGAAACGTCTGTCTACGAGAGACTAGATCCGTCTTTACAGGTGTAACGTGGACAGGACGGTAAAATTGCCGTCTGTCCCGTATACAAGTTTGGTGGTACATATATTTTGCAAACTTTCGCAGGTTGAGACAGGCACCATAATCTATCTGTAAACCGGTCCACATCGCGATTCAAACGGCTTACGTGAACGAGCGCAACTCTTCTTCAATCTATTTTCTTTGGTGCAAAATGCCCTGAAGATTTCCATGGGCATCCTGAGCCATGCCTAGGATTTTCAGCTTGGAACTCGCAGGATTTGGTCTCTCATGTCCCATCTTGCAAGTCTTGGTGCCCACCCATCAATTGATGGTTGACGGCCGTGTTTTTACCATCCTGTACTGTCTCCAGGTTTAAAAACTCCGAAAGACGGCCGTCTGAATGACGGCCAGTAGCCATGTTCAACCTGAAGATTGACGGCCATACCCACTTACGGGATGGTGGGTAGCCCTAAAATTTATGATGCTTCATGATCAAACACTGCTGGTAAGTTCGTCTACGACTGTTCGATACAGGACTTTGAGATTCACCAGTTATCATTCAGGTTCCCTAACTGGGTGGCTTGCTATGTTAACATCATAAACTCCCTGACTACGAATTATATTTCTTTCAGCACAACAACATTGCATTCAGGATCCAACCACCTTCAAATGTGTTGCATAAAGCGGGTGTGCACTTTGTTTATTCCCTCCATGATAATTGTGCGACATCTTCCTTGTTTACAGCGGAATAGCTCACCGCCTGTTCATGTTCTGGTGCTGCGTCTTCATTTCAACTGCATACAAATATAATTTTGTTCTCGTTCTGGTTGCTGTTGCTGCCACTACCATCCGGCTACTATTCTCAATCGACATGAAATACAATGGACCACCCACGATTATCAAGCTTTTCAGTGCCCAATGCGAGCTAGTCGACATGTCGACCAAGGTAGATTTGGGCTTAGCAGTGTGCGGCCAATTTCCGAGACATTGGTCTCAACAAGAATGAACCTGTTCTAGTCATTAGAGAGTTTGCGCAAAAGCCATTGGAGCCATATGATGGCATTTTAGCTGTGCGCAACCGGATGGCTCCACTGCCAAAATCTGACTCTTTATAAATAACGGATGTCTGAAGCTTTTTAAACTCCGCTTATGGACTTGCAGACCTGAAATTTTGGGAGCATCTGTCATCTGATAGCACATCCACACCAACGGCCAACTAGGCGTCTGCTCCGCCGTGCCGCTGTATTCCGTGGCCGGGCCGCGTTCAAATAAACTCGGCAGTGGTACAAATGAGGTCCAAGCCTAGACTCCAGGATTCAACTTTCCAAAATATTTATTTATTCCCAGCACACTAATGTACCCGCTCCGGCTTCACCCGGTTCTTGCCCATTAAACGGGTGAATAGCCCAGAGACCGGATGAAATAAACCCGGTCCCAGTCTTACAGTGTACTTACGCACCATTGTCATCGCTTTCCAAGTGTTTCCTGGGTTTAAACTATGTTGTGCGTATACAAAATGAGTGAATCTATTAGGGGAAGTCAAAGCGGTGTGGAAGGGTGGATTCTGAGATCCATCAAACACCAGAGTCGAGGTGAATTGCTGTTGCTACTCCGGAGGAGCAGCTGCATCAGAATCACTCCAGAATCACTTTTGGGAATCAATCTCTCTCTTAACCTTCCTTCAGATTTTGTCAATGGAATGGATTTGCTCCTAGATACTACATAACAAATTATGATCTTCTCCTCTCCAGGCAGAGACGAAGGAAGATAGGAAGTCTAGTAATCGTTAACAACGAGTTTCACATGGGGTGGTACACTGCCGCAACGAGGAAGAGGGAGGGTGAAGGGTTAACACCGCAGCCAAATGAGACGTGGACAAGGCTGGTGCGCCGGCTCCCTAAGCCGCTCGCAGGACGTGGGTGCGTCAGCTCCCTACGCTGCTCGTAGATGGGTGCAGCTCACAGGACGTGGGCCACTGGATAAAAAGTTTGTTAATGAACACATGGGTTTATAGGCGTACCGGTCAGCCACGCTCCAGAAAGAACGGACATCCTCACTGACTCGTGAGTCGTTGCAGAGTAGTAGAACATCTTTGCAGTGAGGGCACTTGATTAGCACGCAAGGGACTTTGACCGAGAGGTAGAGGAGGGAACGGACGGACACAGATGGGGGTGGGAGGCAGGAAGCAACGTGGCGTTTGCACTTGTTTGGGGAGCAAACAAACAAGCGCACGGACCACTCTTTTCTTAGGCCACTACGTGAGAACATCGTAAAAGGCAGAAGCATTTTGTAAGCTCTGCAGACCAATGGAAATCCGCCCAAATTTTGTTTCGTTTTGGGTCTATTTTTCTCTTCGTGCCTTGCTTGGTATGGAGACCCAATTTCTCGAGCTTGATTGAGAGGTGATGGCCAGCACAATTCTAAGCAAAACTGTTTCTTCGGATTTCCCGTTGCTGCTCTTGTCATTGAGCCTGGGGATTGAGAGCTTTTCATTCTGGAGGTAGGCGGTGCTGTGAGGACCGTATTCCGTCGGTCCAGGCCTCACAATGTGATTCTCATGGGATGTTATGCATCTCTTTTTCGAAAACATCATCCGCATTTTTGGTAAACCTCTGGAGTGGAAAATTCAAGGGCCTCGACGTCGGTTCCGAGGACTACGAGATTGCAGCAGAGATTTGGGGGGAGATTTGGAGCGAAATTATGCAGGCGGTGAAGGATATTCCCGCCCAGTTCGTTCGTTCCATGGCACAGGGGCCTGGAAAATTCACGGCGAAGGCCTGGTGCTTCTGTTTCGTGTACATGGCGCCGATCCTCCTCAAAGGCCGCTTCAACCACTCGAAATATCACGAACACCTAGTAAAGCGCGCGGAGTGAATTTTTTTGAAAAAGTATGTGGCCAGGAGACGATTTGGTTTCGATTTTGTGCGGTCGGGAAGGGCGAGACGATGATCCGAGTCCCCAACAAGGCCAGAGGGCGCCCGCGGCCGCCCAAACGCGAAACTCTGAGCGTGGGAGAAAGAAATGGCATATTTCCAGGACCGAAGTAGAGTAACAGCCCCCGCAGGTCAGATTTCATAGAGTAAACCAGTGATTTGTTTTGGTGAAATCCGGACCGCTTTTCATGGGAGATTCCGGGGGCCTAATCATACAGTGGGGCCCGGGGACGGGCACCGCCCTTGATCGATCCGCCATCTTTGTCCGTGTTTGGCCCCGCCAAACTTGAATTCTGCATGTTCCGTCTAGACTCGTGAACCAGTTGACGTGAACGGATTGCTCTCAGACTCAGATGGCCCGACTTGAGACCAAATTAGGAACATCAGACAACAGAGACAACAATCAACCAAAGAAGACACAACGGGGAGAGCAACCGTTTACGGACTGGGCCGGCTGACGGCAAGCTGCCGTCAACGGCGCTGGGTGGCAATGGTACGGAATGATTGGGCTGGTTGTTTTGGCAGGTGCAGATCAAGGGGCTGGGTGGAAATGCCGCGCGTGCCGCGCGACTGCCGCGCACTGACGCGGCACTGCGGGGAACTGACGCGGCACTGCGGGGAACTGCCGCGGCGGTGGCTGTGTTATTGCCGCGGCGTGAGGGGAAGTGCCGCGCAGCATATATTTCGTTCCACATGTTATCTTAGACACTCAATCATCCGGGATAAAGGTTTAATAGGTTCAATACATTGTTTGGTTCATGAAACCCCCCAATTAGAACGATGATCAGTGAAAGCCTAATTTCAGTCCCAATTTTTGACTGGAGCTGGTGTTCCAACCGGTTTCCACCCCAAATGTCACAGGACCGATGTTTCCTCCTTCATTTTGAACACAATTGATTGATATCGGGTAAGAACAGGGTGTGTTGATCTGGTGAAGCAGAGCAATGCACATGGGATTCCTGTATGCAATCAAGTTCTGTATCATAACATTCTATGACGATCTTTCTGAGTTTCCTGCTGAGCTCCATGTAAATAATAATTACTTTAGTGTCTGCCGCAAGTTGCAATTGGCGGCACTGAGCGATGCACCGGCAATACATGCTGCGGGGCTGTATGATTCGCAGAATTGAAATTCAGATATGTGCGGGCCATTAGTGCGGTGACCCTAGTTTCAATACCTTCTGGCCATGAACCTGAGATCGTCGTGGATTAACACTGCGTTGGGTCCAGAGAAGTCAGATGGCATAAATTCCATAGGGGCAAGGTTCCTATATTATCTGTCTCGCCGTAACCTCACCGCAATGTGGGAACACAGATGCACAGCACTACAGTCGTGCAGTATAAATGGCTGCTCTCCGTTCTCTCCGAGATCGATATGAGCTAGGACTTGAGGCACGCATAATAAACCAAGAATTACAGCTATATTATATACATATGCATTTATCCGGTATGTTTCTGAACCGCGTTCCAATGTACCCCTCTGCCTCAATTAGTTCACAGTTTTTGGAGTTCTGCGGGGTCTTTTAGTATGGCGCTTGGGACGTGAATCTCCATCATCGTTCGATTGAACCATCGGCCCGTTATAGGTTGGGCCGGGCTGTCAGGGATGGATTGAGAACGAAAGATTACACGGAAGAGCTGGAAACTGACCTGAAGCTCAGATTCACTCTGGTCATCCCGGTCATCGTGGTTCCAATGCTCGGGAATATTCGCATACGGGTTCCAGTTATCTTGATGCGGTCCGACATCCAAACCCCATTGGTGATTTCCAGCCCGACCTGCCTGAAAGGATTGTTCGAAGAGACGCTCCTCGAAAATATTGAGGCATTCGTGGTCAATGTCAGCGAATCTGAACTTTGGCCTCTTCTGATACACCCATGCAACCTCGAATATTGCAGCCTGCCGATCCATGTCAGCATAGTTGGAATTATCTTGAATTTCCTCTAGGATCTCGGTATGATTTCGGTGCGCAATTAGAATGGTGTAGGCGTGCGCAAGTGGAACACGCCCCATCCAACTCGGCACCGAGTTCTTAGCCCCAGAAACACAATTGTATACCCAGTTCGCAACTCGGGCACAAGCGGTGCTCTCTAAGGGTCCGGTATAGGGAACACCACCCTTCCGCTCTCCCTCGCGGCCCTTACTAGACTTGGCTTTCTTCTGCGCCTGAGAAAAAACAGCCGCCGGGATATATGGATACTCTCCGTCTGGATTATCACAGAGCACCTCGATCTGCAGTGTTTTGATGTGCGGTCGGAGTGCGCTTTCAATTTCGTCCGTATACGGTGCTTGACGAAATTCAAATATCTCGTCTTCCTCTGTACCCACTTCGCATGCGTGTTTCCATTTTCCCAGCTTTCGATTCGCACCTCAGCGGTGAGTTATACGTTGTGGCTGTGGAACCTTACCTGAATCTGCCTTCGAGCACTTGAATTCGCCCATAATTCATCGCGTAGATGATCCGTGGCCCATTCTGTTGTTCAAACTGATTGCCCCGCCACCACCTGACTTCCCAGCCATCTGGATATTTGAAGATCAGGCGAACAGGATACCAATATTTTCCAAGTTGCGCCAGAGCCCCTTTTCCCGGACTGGATATTTCTGTGAGACAACACTGCGGATATTGGGTGTCAGAACTTACAGAAGGCATTTAGGCAAAGACGTTCTTGAGGGATTATCAGGGTGCGTTCGCTTGCGCTTCTTTGGCCTGAGTTTGGGAAAATCTAGTCAGCTAGCGTCACGAAGTTCGACCCTGTTACAGACTCTTTGCACGTGATTCCTAGAATTTCACTCGGGGGACGGCAGGAATCACAGCAGAAATTCTTTCTACCATTTGGCAGTTGATGCTCGCCCATTCCGCTGGCATGCGACATGGGAGAAGACAGCACAGACGGTGCACTTAACAAGTAGCTCGGGGACCATAGCTGGGTCCCGGCTTCCCTTTTTCTCGCAACGACAGTCAATCTCATAATCTATGTCATCAGTATCATCTGGGTCCTGGTTTTCCGCACTGGAAGATGTGGATTGATCACCGGATTTGGGGTTTAAGTCGGATTCCTCATCACTGAGGACGAGGTTTGACCGACGCTTTTTCACCGGGCGTTGCGAGTCAGAAAAATCACTCTCGTCTCCATCCGGATCAACGAATCGCACCCGCTTGGGCTTCCTGCGCGACGAAATGAAGTCCAGAATATCTGTTCTCCATGGATTGCGCAACCAGAATCGATCCTCGCCCGCCATTTCTGTGATGTTCGGAAGATCCAACCCAACGACATCGGGTATCGTATAGGGCGGAGCGGGAGTGGAGATGGCAGCAAATCTGATGGAATGAACGCGCTGTGCTGCCGCAAGTTGGGATTAGAGAAGAAGGCTTGCGCACGAGTTCCTCCACGGAGATGATAAATAACTGCATATGTACGCCACCCAGATTTTGGCGGAATTCGGCCTGCCAGATTCACGTCTGGGGTCAAGATTGCACACCCGCCGTTTTCGTCACCATCGTAGCTATAAACGTGCTTTCCATCAGGTGTGAATATAGCTTTGAAGTGACCACCATTGGTCAACACACGACCAACGATGTCATAAACCACCCCGTGCATTGCTTCCGCACCTGCTGTTAAAGGTCTAATATGATCTGGAAAGCTCCATTGATTCTCCTTTTGACCTTCCCAGTCAGCGGGCATTTCAAGGATGAGCATTACTGGGATGCCCAGGATCAATTTGAGGATTGTTGCGGCACCCGAACATGTTTTTGTCCCATCATCATCGATATTGCGCCAGCAGCTGGGACTATCCTCGGGTTGTCTGTTAATGCGCACCATGTTGCGGAAACATGTTTCCGTATCACCATGATAAGCTTCAGACATATCGGCTGTGAGATTGAAGGAAGTCGCTGCGGTCAACCGCTTGAGATTGAAGTGATTAGGAGTTTGGTCATCTCCCGGGCAACTCCGAAGGAAAATGAAATATGCCTGGAAGTAGGACCTCGCAAAATTGTGTTCGCGATCGTGCTGATGGAAAACAATCGTCTCAAGCCATCCCTGCGTGGAAGATGAGGCTAATAGCTGAGAAAACAAAGTAAACCATACAAATAACGGATTAAAAGCATAGGGTTCGCGAACGATCCGTGAGTTCTTCAGGAATTTGCGAAAATTCTCCCTTTGTGCGACAAGCTCTCTCATAACAGTTGGCCCAACACCACTTGAAGGGTCGTCCTCGATTCTCTTGCGCAATGCCATCAGTTCAAAAAGCTTCTTGATTGATTCGGCATCGTGGAGGCTTTCAGCTCGTGAACCGAAGTGTTGGTCAAACCCTCGAGAAACCGTCTGGAAAATGAGTTCAAGAGATGTATCCAAGTAGCACGAGTTTCTGTTCCAAATATAACTCGGACGTCGAGCGGCGATGGTTGGTGGCGGAAGTTTTTTCGTTGGCGCTTTTGCGGCAGTATCACGTCGTTTACCACGTCGACCTGCGAGTTCCTTCGCGGTATCTGGTGGCCTCCCATCCTTTCGAGGGGTGCGGCCTTTACCTTTCTCACGGGAACGCCTACTGAGACCGTGCTTCCAGTCCTCAGCCTTGCCGTATCGAATCGGTATGCCGACTTTGAGGGTGAATAAGCTAAGTTTGATTACCAATTCAGATATGCAAGAACGTACCCAAAGCCGCGTTCGAAAGGAGATGGTAATGGTGTGCCAATTGACGAAGCCCTTTCAACCCTGGTATGAGGGGATGTTTCTTCCCGATGGCGGAATATATCTTGTAATGCTGCGATTCTGCCGCATTCGTTGTATTGGGAATGGAATTCCATTCCTGCACCGGCATTTTGCGAAACGGCTTAAAGAGCATTGTGGCGTGGGGTTCACGCGCCCACCATTGGACCCACCCCTCTACTTTGGGGAACTTTTGAATCAGGCGGTCCACCCGCTGCTTGAAGTCCTCGTAGTCATCAGCTTCGATCAAAGCCATGGCCTCATTTGCGAAAGCATCTTGCAGGCCTGGAGGAACAACAGCACTGATTCGTTTAAATGGCGAAGAGTATAAAGTTTCCAGACTTGTGAACGACTCAGCCTGCTAATCTGATCTCCTGAGGTATCCTGGATAAAAATCTCAGACTAGATTTCAGGGCCACACGGCACGACTGATATCTGATTGGATTGTTTAGTTCGTTCAGCAACAACTCGGAGAGAAAATCACTCGTGAGCTAGCAGTGGGTGTCCGAGGAAAGTCCAGCCATTTACTCGCAGACCACATCGTATTGACAGTATCATATTACAGCTGTTCACGGATCTTAGGGCGCGGCCCGTTTTTTTTTTTTTCAACGAATTTTCTATCGGATGGCTCTCCTGAGATCAATTCTCAACCGTTTTACTTTGGAATATGCTCATTGTGTTGGCATTGAAAATCCGGAGGGCATGGCATCTTACGATTTTTTGATTAATCCCTGAAATGACCTAATAGCTCAGATTTGACCGTTTTTCACTAGGACGGTTCACATGCTAGATATAATGGTTCAAGTGATCTAGTTTTTTGATATGTTGTATCTGACGAGGCGTAAGCAAGCACGGAACGCGCAATTTTGTCCCCTGGACCCAGTTGAACCCCGTGCATCAAACTGAATTGCTGGGCGATAGCCTGCTAAATTCATAGCAGAACTGTCGCCTCAGATTCCCAACCCGTGCCTTTCTCGATTAGTGCAAAGCCGAATACAATTCCCTCTGCCGAGCCGCAAGGGCGAGTGTTAACTCCTTTCGCTTCGGACAGGAGTAGGAGTCAGAGTGATGTTTGCCCGGGCAGTTGAGGCACTGAACTGGGCCGGAGCACGGCGTCGGATGTGATGCAGACAATGGCTTCGCGCAGGTGACGCACGATGGCTGTTTAACGTTGCATCGCGCTTTGGTGTGCCGGTGGGGGAAAGCCCGATAATGCAGCCAGTTTCAACCGCGATTTTCAACCTCCCAGCCACGACACAACATCGTGCGTCATAGTGCCATATCGATGAGATTTGGCGGGTTCGGGCTGCGATCAGAAAGGCCGGTGTACGCGGGGTGAGGTACGGGCTACACGGTGAGAACGATCCCGGTCTGCCGAGAGGTGCCCGAATGACGGTGCGTGTGGCTTACTTGCCGTTTCATACGGGTGTCTTGACCACATTTTTAGTTTGCCTTGATGCGCACGTCAATGCACACTGAATTTTCTCTGGACCACAAACACTCCGGTTCAATTTCTATGTGGTACGACAGTGTAGTAGGTGGTCACTGCGTGTTGTTTCTTATCTTAGAATTTTGTGTTTGGAGATACTTGCCTCTGTAAATTGCATTTGAATCACTGACGTTGTAAAATACTAACACTATTGTTTGTGTCTGCCATACGAGGACGGGAAACGACAGGAATTGCCCAGATTTGATGGCGAGTGGTGCATAGTGCGTAGTGCAAACCAGCATAGTGCTGCATAGTGCTGCAGCTCTACTATGGCTCGGCTACGGTTTTTCATTGTAAAATACTAACACTATTGTTTGTGTCTGCCATACGAGGACGGGAAACGACAGGAATTGCCCAGATTTGATGGCGAGTGGTGCATAGTGCGTAGTGCAAACCCGCATAGTGCTGCATAGTGCTGCAGCTCTACTATGGCTCGGCTACGGTTTTTCAGATGGAGACTCTCCATCAATAATTACAAGGGTGCGAGGAGCTTTTCACCCCAATTCTGTATACTTTATCTCAAAAGCTGTGACCACTTTAGGACTAACGTTATTGCCACTAACTGTGGTGGTGGGCAATCCCAAGTCCCGATCGGTGACGACCACGTGCCGTCCGCATCTCGAGTTCTCTTGACCCACGACAATTCGCGTCGGTCCCACCGCATTTCAGCCGTTCCTCCCATTTTTTTTTCACAATCTCACTCTAAACACCCCATTTGACAGCCTCCCGGGCAGCTATAATTTTTGTGTCCCTCAATGTTCTTTCAATTCCATGTTTTTTAGTGCTGCTCCAATGAATATGTACTGGTCTATGGGTGTCTTTTGTACGCTCTCGGTGTCTACAAATCCACACCCATTATTATGATTGTCTATCTTGGGCTTTGAAATTGGGCCGCAAATCGAAACTGCTCACATAGGCTCACATCATATATGAGTTTGGCGAAGCTTGGGCCTGCCTCCAAGGAGGAATTTTGGACCGCATTTCTACATATTCAACTCCGAGCATTCAAGTTGAAAGGCGGTTGATTGAATTCTATGAGATATGTTTAGCAAGCAAGTAAACTTAACCCTGCAGCAAGTAATGTTGGGAGTGGTCGGACTCGGACTTGGGAAAGAATCGCGTCGCGGCGGCGGTAACTCATCACCGAAGTTTAATCTGATAGATCGACGGTAATGTTCAACATCAAATTGAATGCCAACTCTTCTAACAGATAGCAAACTTTCCATCAATTATGATGCCATGGAAAAAGTATGTGTGATGAGCTCAAAACTACCATACATCCACGTCAAATCCCCTGCATATTCCTCGTCCAAAAACGAAGCAAAGATTTCCTCCTCGTCCCCGTTTCCTCCCTCCATCCAAGGCTCGTCTTCCTCGATCATTTGATCGAGCTGCCCTCATTGTTCGGCATCTGTCCAAATAATAGTCAGTTGAACATGCTCCTAGTATTGGGAGCTGGTGTTTACCTAAGGCATCGGACCATCCCTACCTTCTTTAATACTCGGAATAGCCTACAATACATGCTCACAAGGACACTTTCAAATTCTCACCGGAACCGGAACCCAACCCCACCCCGAGCATACGCGCTCCAGCGCCCCGCAGCCATTCGACCTTCCACAGAGTTCGTTGGACTCTGTCCTGGTGTCCAATGACCTCTGTGCCTTTCTTGATCTCTCCCTGTCCTTGTCCTTGTCCTCCCGTTCTCCCCGTCCTCCGTCCTCCATGGTCCTTTTATGTCTGTTATGTATGTAGGCTGGTCTCTCAGACAGACGCTTCAACATTTCAGGCAGCCCTTTGAATGCACCTCTATTGCATCAGGTCACGCTTTTCAAAATGCCCGCCATCTGAATGCACCTCAGGTCACGTTTTTCAAAATGCCAGCCATTTGAATGCAGCTCTATTGTGTCAGGTCATGGTTTTGAAAATGGCTGCCCTTTGAATGCACCTCTATGGTGTCAGGTCATGCTTTTCAAAATGCCTGCCATTTGAATGCACCGCTCATGCTTTTCAAAATGCCCGCCCTTTGCATGCACCTCCATTGTGTCAGGTCATGCTTTTCAGAATGCCCACCATTTGAACGCACCTCTAGTGTGTCAGGTCATGCTTTTCAAAATGCCTGCCATTTGAATGCACCTCTATTGCATCGGGTCATGCTTTTCAAAATGCCTGCCATTTGAATGCACGTGTAGTGTGTCAGGTCATGCTTCTCAAAATGCCTGCCATTTGAATGCACCTCTATTGTGTCAGGTCATGCTTTTCAAAATGCCAGCCCTTTGAATGCAGCTCTATTGTGTCAGGTCATGCTTTTCAAAATGCCAGCCCTTTGAATGCACCTCTATTGTGTTAGGTCATGCTTTTCAAAATGCCAGCCCTTTGAATGCACCTCTATTGTGCAAGGTCACACATGCCTGCCATTTGAACGCACCTCTATTGTGCCAGGTCATGCTTTTCAAAATGGCAGCCATTTGAATGCAGGTCTATTGTGTCAGGTCATGCTTTTCAAAATGGCAGCCATTTGAATACATGCACGCACGTCTATTGTGTCAGGTCACGCTTTTCAAAATGCCCACCATTTGAATGCACCTCTATTGCGCCAGGTCATGCTTTTCAAAATGGCAGCCATTTGAATACAGCTCTATTGTGTCAGGTCATGCTTTTTAAAATGCCTGCCATTTGAATGCACCTCTATTGTGTCAATTGACAAAGAGGCATACCTCAACATGGGACATCAAAAATTGCCATCTGGTCTACTTTCGTTGCTGCGAAAATCGAAATTTAAATCATTTTTTGATGAAGGCAGTGATTTTGGCCGCTTTTTAGTTTATTTGTAGAAGGATTGAGAACATCCTCCCACCGCTTCATTTTTTTGTGTGAGTTCCAACAGGGAGACCTAAGGTTAATTATTAGATACTCGGATACCCAGAATTACCAGGACAGTGCTTAAAAAGGAAATACCATCAATTCTCGATCATTTCCGAAATTTAATATTGCACTCAGTATGAGCTGCTGCACTGCAGGTTTTAATGTCACATTCTATGCCAAATATGCTGTAGATTGAAAATCTAGCTACGAGAATTGTTAAAATTCAGGTCAGATGCCATTAAAACCAAATGTCCTGTTAATTTTTGTGATGACGAGTAGCGTATGTACTTACACGACTTACGCTCGCTAGTTTTGCTTAGCACTAAATAAATTCACCCCTCACACTCTTTGCTTCCCGAAGAAAATGGGGTACATCTATTGAGTGTTTTATATGATGCGCTCCGATGTGGTAGGTAACCAAGAGGAATGGAGGAAACAAGGAACGACCCTGGGGCTTCATGGAATTGAAATGGTCTGCAGGACTTCAAGTCACGCATTTCAAAATGTGGACCATTGAAAAGGCAATAGGGTCCTGCGTTTCAAAATGGAAACCAGTGCTCCAATAATGCCTCTGAGCGCGATTTGAATAGCTGTAACTGTTCACAGTGATCAGGGCTATCCGTTTCTGAGACGTGTGGCTTGGAAAAATAGCCCTGGGGCTTCAATGGAATAGAAATGGTTGCAGGATGTCAAGTCACGCGTTTCAAAATGTGAACCATTGAGCAATAGGATCACACGTTTCAAAATGTAAACCAGTAATTGTGCTCTGGAAAGTACGTGAATGAAGATGGGGAAGCCTATGCCACTGAGTCTGGGGGCTACATCATCATAATGGATTAAATAAATGGTGTGGTGCGTCGCGGTTTTTTTTTTTGTATGCCTAGATCTGATTTTCCAAGAAAGCTTCTTGCCTGCGACCACTCAAGCTTCTCCTTTTGTTTTCTCTTAACTTTCCCTTTTCTTGAACCACGAAAAAATGTATAATTTATTGATTCGGAACCGAATGGACTGTTTTTCTGTAGACTCGGAGGGGGTGTCGTTTTAAGCAGACGAGGGTCAGCAAGGGTGAACAAGAGACAGAGAGGGAAAGGAAAAACACACGGAACTAAGAAGAGATGAAATGGGGTGAGCAAGCGACGAGGAATCATGGCCACTCGAGGACGAGACAAACTCACATGACTGACGGGTCGTTCACGTCTGGGCTCTCCATGCACGAACGAACGTGGTGAGCAGGAGAAGCGATTAGTGGGGAAAAGTAATTGGATTGTGAGCATGGAATTAAGAAACAATGGAAGGAAGCGACGGTTGTCGAGTAAAAAATACATGGAGATGTGGCCAAGGAGGGTGGGCATGTTTGCAACGACAGGGGAGATGCAGAGAAGGTGAGTCGAGTTTTAAGCATTTTCGTCTGTGCCCGTGCATCACGGTGTTTTTTCAATTGTAAGTCCAAGTGTTTCGGGGCTACAACACACCACTATACAAGACGTCCTCCGGTTCGCTCCGGCAATAGAAGAAAGAGATATCATTCAGCGCATATTCTATGACTCAACATGCATTCTAGACCGTGAAAAATCAAAATGGAAGACCTAAGGAAGATAATATGAAATAGCTGAGAATACGGAGTTGAACTGGTCGTTCAGTTGGTATATTTTTCACCCATTGAAATTTTGCGAAGCATTAGAGTGCTTGCGCTGCAGCCATTGGAGCCATCTGATGGCTGTTTTGCGT
Source organism: Mycena leptocephala (assembly GCA_029378395.1). Taxonomy (NCBI): domain Eukaryota; kingdom Fungi; phylum Basidiomycota; class Agaricomycetes; order Agaricales; family Mycenaceae; genus Mycena; species Mycena leptocephala. The sequence continues at coordinate 1,176,141 of JARJLF010000003.1, read as the reverse complement.
TGCGAAAATTGATGGCTAATGGCTCAAATGGCCGCGACACCTACCTGATTTTTTCGAGTGGTTGGGTCATCCGAGGGTCTGTATACGCATCTACGAGCGAGTAGTTACTTTTAACCCCCAACAGGTCGGATGGCGGATTCAAAATTCCCAAATTTATTCACCTTAGCGCTGTTGTGCGGTTGCGGTCAATTCCTGGAGGTTCCTGTGCGTTTGGATTCTCATATTGTCTCATTTTGACACTAAATCTCTGAGGCGGCGACGGAGGTTGAAATTCAACCTAAGATTGAACCTAGGTTAGGATGTATTTCAGCGGCCAGTAGGTTGAATATCACCGGCCGTAGGTTGATTTTAACCACCTCATAGGATGACGCGCTCAGGTTGATCGGCAACCTATTTGGGGTCACAATTAACCTGGCCGAATATGGTTCTAGGGTGGGTTTCATCCTGTCGTAGGACAATTCAAGCAACCTATAAGCAACCTACGGGCGGTTGATTTTCCCCCACAATTTTAGGTTGTTTAACCGCCAACAGACGACGTATATTCACTTTATTTCGTGTGTACTAATAGGTGGAAAAAAAGCATAGCATAGGATGAAATACAATGGAAGCTAGGGTGAATGGAAGGGGAGCATGGGTGAATTGTGGCCACGAATCTACGTCAACACGTCGAAAGACGATTGAGAAGTCGATGAGTAACAAGGGAACATCCAAAAGGAGCTGTCAAACTGTCAGAATGCTGATTTGCTTGTTTCGTGTGACGCTCACCTCATTCCTCCTCTTCCTCGTCGCCCATGCTGTTGCTGTCATCGTCGTTAACGTCCGACATGCTCTCGTCATCGTCCTCCTGTACCACCACCCGCTTGCCCCCGCTCTTCTTGGACTTGCTCGATGCTCCACCTTTCACGGTGATAAGCAGTGAATGTGAACACACATGAAAACACACTATTTTTCGGTTTTCATGAGTACTACATTCATTATATATCATATATGAGGCAGTACTAAGTTCCCGAAGTAGCTAGCCCAAGGGGTACCCAAAACCGAAGAAAACTACACGACGTCGATTTTGGATGCAGAACATGTCAAGAAGACGATATATGGTTAAATTAGATGAAATGGACGAGGGGGTGTTGAGATATTAGGTGTTTTTTGGTCCTACTATATAAGGTGCGTGACACTCCATATATAGTAATTATGTGACCATCAGTCACTAGGGAGGGGGGGTCAAGCTGAAAACTTTTTTTCGAAAGTTGCTCAGAATCATCGTTTGTGTGCAGAAAAATAATCGGTTTTTCATTTTCATTTTTTCTGACAAAATTGGCCATATCTCTCTGACCATTGGTCAGGTCGACTCGGGGTGTTCAAATATCCTCTTGTAGGGGTGTTGAGCTAGCCTGTGGCCAGCATCTGTAAAGTAACGGCTTTGATATGATTTGAACAAGTTAGAGCTGATTCTTACTTCCAGTTGAAGTACCTCCTCGGTTGAGGTTCATTTCTCAAAGGTTGGATATCATTGGGACTCTGATCTGATGTGCACTGTTATTGGTAGCATGGCAGAGTGGTTAATGCTCTGCCCACTCTCAACTCCTTCGTAGCTGCAGCCGACTAAAAATAGTACAAATCAGATGCTAACTGATAAATTCACTCGATGCCACCATAGCCACGTCGTTTTCGAAGAGGATATCATCTGACGCGTCCTCCAGCAGGGGAGGGATGTCAAAGTAGCTGGAGGAGATAAACACCACGCTCCGGTTGCTGTGATTGTTATATGTATCGTACTAAATTAAATATGAAGCGGTGAAAGTTAGTAAGTGATTCGGCCAATATAATCTCAATCGGCCCGACCAGAATCGGTCGGATGTTGCACCCCCGTTTCTCTTTAAAAGATACCACTAACAACTGAATTTTCAGCGATGGCTGGACCTTCCCTTCACTTTTACCTATCTCTGTGCTTTTTTTCTACCTTTCCATCCTTGTCACAGCTGCCACTGTCAGAAGGGGTGACATAATAGTGAGCCACTTCCTTTTGCGACATAAATGCACTGAGTTTTCGCAGTATTCTGGAACATGCAACTCCACCAATCCAAACCCTGGTCATGTGTGGAAATTTTGAAAACGTGTCACGTCCGCAATCTGCGAACCAGACGCAGAACTGCGATCTTTTTTACACCGCCCAAGGAGTGATGTGTTATATCGTGCTCTCCATCAATGTCGGGATCTCAACATCCGACATTTGGGCGTGGAATACTGCCATTTAGCAAAATAATGGCTCTCTGATTGAAGGCGACGTGTACTGCCTCGAAGGAGACGGGGCCTGTAAAAAACCGGTTCAAGTCACCAATGGAATGGCTTGCGATACTTTGGCAGTTGAAACAAACACCGAAACCAATGGCCAGTACAGTTTCCTTAACCTCAATTTGCAAATCAGTGCAGGAATAATCCAACTCGGAGGAGACCCCACTAATGCTACTATTTGTAACGATGTATTGGCTCAATACATTGGTGCTTTGGTATGTGTTGGATAGCACAGTAGTTAGTCTGTAACCGTAGTAATGCATAAATGGGATGCGCAACAGTGATCCACCAGTTGATAGTGATACATATTGTATTTGTGGAACAAGATGGCATTACTGCCATTTACCGCACAGCCGCATTCTTTAGAACTCGCGTTCAAAAATCTCCTTCTGCTCCGACTCTGGTCCCTTATCTATGGAGAGCCATTACTTCGCTAACGCAGTGGCACATCCTCCAAGGCGTTTTCATTGGACTGCGGGCCTAGGCCACCGGGTGTGACGGATCTGAAAGACGCAGCTAACCCTGATGAGGTTCCCAATGACGCTTTTTCTTTTTTCAATCTCTCATTGCTTTTGTCGGGGATTACATAACAAAACCTTTTCAAGCACCAAATATGAGACTCGAGGGATCCAGCGGCCACAAGGCAAGTCATATTTCCTACGAAATTTCCGGCCATTGGCGGCTCATTTTTGACGGACTTGAGGGGCATAGCTAACCCCGACGAAGGTCCCGTGGGCTGTTTTTTTTCTCATTGTTCACTCAAAGAACGGTTGACCGATTATATTTGCAGGGACCGGATGATCGCCTGCATCCCGCTCACATCAAGGAGATCAGCCAGTCAGATTTGAAACCGAGCTTCAAATGAGCTCATGCGATAGAATTTGCTGGTCTGGTGCATGTCTCGGCAAACACCCCGGTGCAGTTTGAAATTGCATCTGACACGGCGCGGGATTTGCCGTTTGCTTTGCATCCGCTTAATTACAGCACCATTCATAATTATGCGGAAAACGGAAAGATTCTCCGGTTGCTTGGTCTTGTTTGCATAGCCCCTATCCAATCTCTGATGCCGCGTTTTACAGCACATATACGGTGCTCTCCATGAGTATTCTTGTAGATTGTACTGTATAACTCGGGTCCTTCTCTGCTCCAGATTTGGTCCATGACTGTATGAGTGAGTCCATGACTGTATGATTGTCTGTTTTTTGAATGCAGTACGCCGAGCAGCTAGATATTCCCGCACAACATCCTTGACATCCATTGGAACACCGGTGTCTGCCAAAATTGCCTCGCACGCCTTTATCCAATGCTTTTTCAACGGACCGAAAGCGCCCACATCGCATGGTTGTAGTCGATGAGTCGTGTGAGGGGGAAGGCAGAAGAGGATAATGTTGTTCTCCAGAGCGATGTCGATCATTTCGACAGAGACGTGTGAGTTGTGAGAATCGTACATAAGGAGATTGGGAGCGGAGTCGTCTCCTCCTTCGTTTCTCGCAACATCTCTGCCTGCTTCTGTGCCCCAAGATCATCGAAAGCGTCCCCGTCCACGTCGTCAGAGGCAACGGAGCTGGTGTCTGAAAGTTCATTGAGGTCAGGAATGGGGTCATTGTCGTTGTCATTGTCGTTGTCCAGATCAAGGTCGATGATGGGTTCCTCTAGGTTCGCGTCGTTGTCGCCATCAATGACTTTTCCAGAGGCATCCTTCTTCTTTGGACGAGGTTGGAAAGGACGCATGAACGCCTTAACGGCGATGTTCATGGTGCACCGGACACGGTTGACGGCATCGAGGTTGTTCTCGGAGCTCCTATCTAGCGCAGTGTTCTGGGTGTCGTTGGAGGTAGCGCTGTCTCCCGTCCATGCCAGAATCTATGCCGGATCAGCAAATAAAAAAAGCCAAGTGAAAACGTCGCACTCTGCGCTCAAGCCCAAAGCGTCTAAGCATATTGTCAAACTCACGCGCGAGGACTTCACCAGTGTGTGACTGTAGAGGCTGGTGAGCAACAGAAGAAACAAGTAACGGAGATGCACCTCAAGAACTTCGAGGATATCCCGAAGAAAGACCAGGGGCTTACCCTCGTGCTGGAGATGAAGGGTCTAGGCGACAAAGGCACAGTGGTTAGGCGGCCATCCTATTTCTGTAAACATGTTCTTCAATGGAGATTCAGCAAAATGAAGAAGAGACAGATACCTTAAGAAGTTTCTTGGCGTGGTCAGCCGAGCGCTCATACACGGCTTTGAGATCACGGGCGACAGTGCTGCGACTCGGGACCTTGAGCTCGGGCCGACCAGCGGTGAGGAGGTACTCGAGCTGTCAATCCTGAACAATTTTAGGGGGCCGATTCGTCTCAGTAATCCAACGAATGAGACGCGCACTAAGGAGCAGTAAGTAAGGTTTGATGGAGGAGAAATGATAGAATGCACCGAAACTCCGGCTGGGTGTAGAGCATACATTTGTATGAGTATCATCATCCAAGAGGCGCTGAAAATGATCATGAAACTTACTTGTGATGGGCTTAGGAGGTTTCTCGGATCCTAACAGCAATTAGAGAGATGCAAATCAACAATCCTAAAGACGTACCACGGCTTCTGGGGGTAGAGTTGTCGTCGTCGGCGTGGCTTCATGGGGGCTGGGTGGCATCCCACTGAGGATTAGGTTCCCAGCACGGTAACTATTTTCAATGTAACTACAGCTAATGTCGGAACCGAAGGCGCCAAAGAAAATTTTCCAGTTTGGGATGTTTTCAAAGAATTACCCATAACTCGGTCAGTTCTTCATGGATTTGGATGAAACAGGCGTCGGGGCAGTGCGGATATTGGACATGGAAGTCGACGCAATTGAATGGTTCTCTCACGGGGAGCCCACCACCAAAAACTCAATCCCCGGCGCTTAAAAAAGCTTAAATCAGTCAAGTATTTATTTTTCCCGGCCATTCACAAGGTATACCTGCATGTTCTCCGATGGAGAAGTACCCTGTCCCAAAAAATCAGCGCATTTGAGTAAGAACTTGGCTTGCTAGTCGGAATTCATGGCCGGAAGAGTCTCAACTGCTGGAGGATGGAGGAGTATGATATTTTTCTGGATTTATTTCTATCACTAATTGCACACGAATTAGTCGGAATTATCTAGCTATATTTCAACTCAATCCGTGCAAAACTCATGGAGATATGAGCGAATCGGTCTCAGGGATCAAAATTTACCCAAAATGGCAATTTTCTCGTTCGCGCCTTCGGTACTGCCATTGGCTGTAAACCATACCATTTTTTGCTTCGTTCTGTCGCAATAGAATATTCCGAAAAATCAAGTCTGTGGAATCACCCATTGAATTGAAGTGAATTGAATTTCTTTCTAGCTGTACCTGGCCGTCATGACTAAGCAGCAATACCTTATGGTATGAGGTCAAGATCAAGATGCGACGTCTATTGCAAATCCAAGTTAGGCACAGGTCCCGACATCAAAGACGACGCGCGTTTTCCAAATACCTTTATCATCCCAACATCACTTTACACACATGCCATGCCGGAGACATCGAGCTCAAAGACGCTGGCACCCACCCAGGTCGTCTCGTCCCTTCGGAGGCTAAATGCTATTAGGTGTGTCAGTCGGGCCACGGATGATACCTCTGGAATGCATCTAAAGGACATTAATACAGTCCGGCCGACATTGCCTGGGCTGCGATCCAGATGCATTATGGGCTGGAGCAGTTGGAGGATGGTCCTGGAGACACGACTGCAACGGAGGAGCCTGAGACTGGAATAGCGAAGGAGGATCAGTGTGCGGACAAGAGCGGGAAAACGGGAAAAGATGAATAGTGCACCGTTCGGCTTCGTTAAAGTTCGCAGAAACTCGCATTGTGCAGGCCTTGAGCCATAACCGCCCAACTAAGGTCTGCGATACCTGGAATGTGTGGCGGAAGCCCCTGACCGACGGGAGGCGCGTATCCATCAAAAAATACGATCTGCGCACCCGGGCCACATGTGCGCGATTCGCTATCGCGCACATGTGACTGAATCAGTTGTTGGTTGGAGATGAGTCAGACGGGAGGATAAAAACCCACCCGCAGCGCTATCGCGTTCCCATCTTTCTCCCCATCCCTACCATGTCTGAGTCTTCCCCTGCCGACGTTCCCACCACCCAGGGCCCCGCCACTCCCCAAGGCACTCCCTCTGCTCAATCACCCGAAGCTATAGCGTGCGCCAGGATCCAGAGCAACTTGGCTGTTTCTGTGCTCGCGAACAAGAAGAAAAGGAAGTAAGTCCGCGATGCGAATGATATCTCCGCTCATTTGTGACTGTTTGGCAGGGCCGCCGATGACGCTGACGAGGACGACGAGCCCAACACCTACAAGTGGCTGGGCCGCAATATGGTCCGGTTGTGTGGGCCCTATGAACGCATTCACCCCATCGTCGAGTACGGTGTGAAATATGAGCTGACTGACCCCGACGATCGCGTGGAAGATCCCGCTCCTCCGTACTTTCTCGATTCTCCTTGGCTTGCGTTCTGTGCTGATGACTTGCATTAGTGAATTTCGGCTCAGGGAAAGTTGGGGATTATCAAGAATACTATCCCCACTTTCGCCGAAGACATGGTCGACATCGCGGGCGATGTCAAGCTCCGGAAGACGGCGTGCTCCCAGGTACGTGGTCATCTGTGCTGCGAACATTACTGAGTCCTTGTAGATCCAGTTGGGTCTTCGTGGCGCTCGCGGTGACGATTGCGGCTCTATGAAGAAGGCGGTCATCGACTATCTCCTACCCCCGCCGGCACCGCCCCAACCTGGCCAGCCGCCTTCCCCGAGACCCGTACTTACCCCACCAATCCCGAGGGGCGGCGTGAAAGCTTACCGCGGGCAGAACCACCCAGTCACCGCGGCGGCGCTTCGTCCCATATGTTATCCGGATACCCCAGAGTAAGCTCGTTGGTTCCCATAGACTGAGGATTGATGTCTTCGTCGCAGGACGTACGCTGCGATCAACGCTGGTGACCCCAACTTCAAGATCCTCGGTAAACTGCTCCTTGCTTTCATGTTCGCGTGGGGGCAAGTCTACGACAAGGACGACGTCGAGGATGGCTATCTGGAGAGCCACACCATGCGCGCTGTGAGTTGTCATCGTTCCTGTATCAAATGTTGTTCAGTTTTTTCCCCACGCAGGCCGTCAAGCACGTCTGCCAGGGACCCGGTTCCGCACTCGAGGGAGCCGGGTCCAACAAAGGCAAGGCAGGCAACGCGGCCATCAACGGTATCAAAGCCCTTACCGGACGCGAGATAATGTGGTCGTGTCCACTCTTTTCTCATCTAACTGGTGGTCCAGGTGCGCTTTTCCATATCATCCGTTGAAAGCTGGAACACGATGGACGGCGACTTCTGCTACTCCGACTTCTATTGGAAGGTTGTCGACAGTTTGCGCAGTGAGGAGGGCCAAGCGATCCTCGACCGCTTCAATCAGTAAGCTGCTTCTATTTCTTTGACTCTTTCTGATGATTTTCTTTTCCACTAGCGACGTTTTCGGGAGCGCGATGTCTCCGGGCGGGTCCACTAGCACTGCCGTCGATGTCCCGGATGAATTTGAATTGATGCAGCAACAACGGGCGGCAAAGCGTGCACGGCTAGCTGCTGCTGCGGCCGAGGCTGGTTCGACCGTGTAGTTTTTTTTTCTCATCGTACTCTAGACGACCGCAATATATTTTTTCCGAGTCCGCTTGATTTTGAAGTCGGAAAAATCGCGCTCGTTCCCTCCCTGATTCACGACAATGCCGAGAATCAGGATCGCGAAATCAGCGAGCTCGCGTACGTCCGGGCTAGCCAGAAATACTTCCCAAACGAGAACCGGGTTGTTGCCCTACCAAACGAAGCACGAAGTCAGCGTCGCGTAATCAAGAAAAGCTGAATCCTACGTCTGTTTTTTCAAAATGAGCGCGTTGCGCTTCAAAATCGGCGAAAACACCGATGTTGGCCACATACTTGAGGAAGGCTTGAGATACTTCCGCCTCCTTGGCCGTTTTATCCGCTTGATGAGCGATCTCCTGCTCCGGGGTCAATGTACCGACAGGCGGGCGCGATTTAACACGTTGATAAAGCTACATGTCTGTTAGAATTATCTGCCAACTCAAATAAAATAGCGCACCTCCATGAGAACAGCTCAACGTAAAAACCGAAACACCAGCCTGGTCACCAAATCGAGAAACCCGCTCGAACGGATTCAAGACCATGGCCATGATGAAGAAATGTTGGTCCATTTCGGCCCACCGTCGAGTCGCTTCATCATCCCCGCGGCGACTACGGGATTCGCGTGCCGCTTGAAATGCAGATAAACGCCTGCAAATCCAAGCAGTACTTGGTCGCCTCGTGTCTTGTCCCCCTGGTTGATGTTAGGAGGAGGAGGAGGAGGATCAATTATACTGGCGCGGTACCACAATTGGAACTACCAGTTTACTAAGAACAAACATGTAACTAAGATATAGGTGGCTATCAGTGATGTAGCAAATTGGTTCTATGTCGTCCACAATGGTCGAGCGCACCACAGAATTTTGGTAAAAGTATCTCAAAATTACGTGAATTTCCTGCAGCTTTTCTTGGAAATTGCTTTGGATTTCAGTTGGATTTCACATTTGATCATACAAAAGAAAGCAGAAAAACAAGTCTTATTGCAGTCAATCTACACAACTACAACACTACTACTGTATAACATGGTTCTCGCAGTTCCAGCGCAGTTCCACAATTCCAGCTACCTACCGACGGAAATAAATGGTTGGATCTACGCCAAACAAAGAGCGAGTTAGCTGCAGCACAGGGATAGAAGAAAGAGGACGTACGCGGGGCCTATCGGCAGGTAGTAACAGGACGGAGTTGAGAACGCACCATCCTGTCAGAAGCCGCCACTGTCCTACACGCACATTTGTCAATTCATACGTGGGCTGGAAGAAGGTATACAGCTACCCTTCTTCCCGGCGGTCGCGATCATGCGGAGACATGCGCTGTCACCAGTCAACGGGGGAAAGTATTTGATAGAGGATGCACGTACCTGGGGCAAGACTTGATGCGTGCTGCTGGATCTTGGACCCAAACCAGACGGTACCCCCACAATGCGCAGAAAGCCGATAGTACGTAACTTAGGCCGGGTCGAAAATGTTATCAGCGTTGGTATCAAGTGGGGCCAAGACTTCAAGACTTACACGGATGTGGTGGATAGGTATCGATGACGCACGCGTAGGACCTGCTGCAGAAGTCAGCGCCATGTGCCGTGCTCTTGGCAGATGATGTGTGTAGCGTACCGACGGCGTGAGAGATGTTACATCCTGGATCGGGGATCAGCGGCGCAGCACAGATGATAAAGGGAGAGAACGCACGCTGCGCACACGACAACAACCGCGCATGCTCCGAATCGCTATAAAGCGGTGGAGTGCTCGAGTGAACAACGTTGGTGTCGGGGACGGTGATAACGGCGTGACAACGACCTGTTGGTCGGCTAACATCAGGAAACGGAGGGTTGACGTACCAAGCGGCGCCTGGGAGGAGCTTAGTGTGTTGATGCCTTCAGGTATCTTGAGGCCAGTTTCTGTTGAGCATACTTGTTAAGAAAAAAGGGAGAGGAAGGGTGTCAAAGCCGTACCGTAAGCCTCGCGAGCAGTCTCCGCTGCAAGGCGGCAGTGAATGAAGTCGCAGGATCTCTGAGAGAGGTAACACATACGAGTCATGCGCAGGGTGGGGATAAGGCCGGCGCATCAAGCTCGACGGCCGTGGAAGGTACACTGAGAGGACGGGGGAACGAGAGGGCGAGATGGTGATGGAAAGGAAGAGAGAAGTGTTTGTTCTTATTGCTGAACCCTTAGGTTTGGCTACCCTTTGCGTGACGCGTGACCTCGACCAAATTTCGTGATCGACACACATCCATCGCCCCCAATTCTTGCCCGGCCATGGCACGGGCGCCGCCAATTGGGCTCGATTCCATCCCAGCGCCGGTTCCTTGGTGGCCAACAACAAAGATGAAGGCGAGGATATTTTGAAGTGCACAGGCGTCCCTCTCGTCCTCCGGGGCGCCCTTGTTCGTGGAAAAGGCCAAAATGCCGTATTTCCGGTCTTAGTCGTCAATGCCGGCTTCGATGGCGCCAAGAGTGACGGGCGAGCGTGTCTTGAGGTCCTGAGAGTAATTCGGGGTAGAAATTGTGAGAGAAACGCGATGGGACAGCCGTAGACGAGGGAGATGAGTTCTTTTCAAAATTTCTGGCCCTTTATTGTCGGACTTGGCCGCGAGCAGGCGTTTGAGATTTAGCCGTGCGGTGCCAAGTCGAACAATGAGCTGGAGGCGTTGGCGGCGGTACGCCGGGCACGAGAGGAGGTAGTGAGAGACTGTTTCCGGGACGCCACAGTGGGAGCACAAGGGGGAGGGGGCAGCACCGAAACGGTGGAGGTGTGCGTTGAGGCCGACATACCCCGTTCGAAACTGCGTAAGGACACTACACTGGGGCCGCGAGAGGTCGTCGTACATGCGGTGGATCGATTTGGACGGGACGACGGTGTCGTAGAGGGCGAGGCGGAGTTTCCTCGGCGAGGTTGCCCACTCCTCATTCCAGCGTTCGGTGAATTCGTCGTTGGCCGCCGCGATGGACGCCGCTTTGCTGACGGGGAGGGTGGATTGGAAGCGCGTGATACGCTTGGTGAGCTCGGTGGTTGATCCCAGAGCTGCCTCCTTCGCGAGTTCGTCAACGGCTTCATTGCCCGTGATGTCTATGTGTGCGGGGATCCAGTGGATACGTATTTGGAAGGTGGTGCGGGTTCGGAGGAGACGGTGAAGGAGTGTGTGGAAGAGGATGAGAAGGTACTGGCCCGGTTGTGGCTTCGGCGTGGTAAGCGCGTAGATGGCGGGCTGGCAGTCCATAAAGACATCAACTTGCGTTAACCGCGGAATGCTGATGGTGATGTCGAGCGCCAAGATGGCGCCAGTGACTTCTGCCTCGAATACCGTATGCTCCGTGATCGGCCCAAGGTGTACATCGTGCAGAAAAATTCCCCTCAACTTGAACCTGCTTTTTGAACGATCCCAACCAGACTTCCTTGCCCATCTACCAACTGACATCCATCCACGTCCATCCGCGGATAACGTCATCCAATCGGGTCCTACTGTGACATCATCGCTGACGCCGCTGCCACCGTCTCCGCCGCCGTTGCCACCGACCCGCCTCCCCTGCCACCGTCCCCACCGCTGCCTCCGAAAATTAAGACTCAGAAACTTCTGGAGTCGGACTCAGACTCGGACTCCCCTCTCAAACAAACGCACCATGGAGGGGCCAAGGAGGGCGGACGTCCGCCCATAGTAGAACGCTGGGTGTCATATCTTTTGGATCATTTCTGTGGGCTTTTTTTTTTTTTTTTTGCAGCTCTGGGCAATTTCCTGTAATATTGAAACCCTTCTCATGGTCGAAATAGCATCGTGCTATCTACCTCGCATTGCTTGCGGTTATTTCCGGGAATCTTCGAGAATGTTGCCACGGTTCCTTTTATAGTTGTCCTTCCGTGCCCGGTTCTGAGTTCGACGTGCCGTTCTTCTGCCAGCAAACCGTGCTGCACATGTGTTTGCCCTTTGCTTACAATGATATGGAGAGTGTCCTGCAAAGGCACCAGAGCTTTGGAAATAAATCAGAGCAGATGTCGGGAAAATGCAATTTGCCTGTCTCCTCAGATTTATTTTCACGGCTCTGGTGCTTTTGAAATGCAGCTTGGGGTTCTCCATGTCAATCCAAAAAAATGCACGTGAACATTGGCAGTGTCACCAAACAAAGGCACGACACGATAAGCCGAGATTTCGCATCAAAACAGTGTTATGACCACTGTGCAATCAATTCAAGCCGGACCTTGACGGCGTCTTTCTGGGTGGATAGCCAGGGAAATTTGGGTTCGAACTGTCACCTCAGATTTATTTTCACGGCTCTGGTGCTTTTGAAACGCAGCTTGGGGCTCTCCATGTCAATCCAAACAAATGCATATGAACATTGGCAGTGTCACCAAACAAAGGCACATGAACCTCGGCACGATGAGCCGAGATTTCGCATCAGAACAGTGTTTTGACCACTGTGCAATCATTCCAAGCCGGACTTTGATGGCGTCTTGCTGGGATCCTTTCGAACCCAAATTTCCCTGGCTATCCTCCCAGCAAGACACCGTCAAAGTCCGGCTTGAATTGATTGCACAGTGGTCATAACACTGTTTTGATGCGAAATCTCGGCTCGTTGTGTCGAGGTTCACGTGCATTTGTTTGGATTGACATGGAGAGCCCCGAGCTCCGTTTCAAAAGCACCAGAGCCGTGACAATAAATCTGAGGAGACAGTTCGAACCCAAATTTCCCTGGCTATCCTCCCAGCAAGACGCCGTCAAAGTCCGGCTTGAATTGATTGCACAGTGGTCAAAACACTGTTTTGATGCGAAATCTTGGCTCATTGTGCTGAGGTTCACGTGCATTTGTTTGGATTGACATGGAGAGCCGACGTGGAATGAGTGTAAACTTTTGACAAAAAAAACCTGATTTCGAGCAGGATAGCCGTAGGGCTCGCAGTCCTGTGCCGATTAACCTGGACTTTTGGTACTGCACATTTCTCGAGCTACAAGTCTAAACTTGAATATCTCAGGATCCAAACTTACAACATGTTGGACGGGTTGAAGTGATGCGATCTATAATCGAATGCCGTGCGCTCGTCATGACATGGCTGGAATAGCAAGTGTTGGCCTGCTGATTTCGGACCTCGGGCAAGAGATAGACCTCTAAGTACTCGATCTCGTCCCCAGGCGTTTTTAAATCAAGTTTAGAACTTGTTTTATACCCACTGACCCCGCCATCCAGTCCCGATTGGGACGAGTCGGTTAGCGCGCGGGTTGTATTGGGTTGGCGGGGGTTGTGTATATATTGGAGGCCTGCGGCCGATCTCTTCAGTCTGAAGAGATTGGTCGCAGGTGAGTAATCTTTATTTATTCGTAATGCATTTAGTCTGAAGAAAACGGTCGCAGGATTAATTCCTGACCTTGAACTCTTGACCTACAACAAGTTGCAGGGCTGACGGAAGCGAGAGATTCACGTAGTTCAACTGGCCAAATCGTGCGCCATGGTGGCCCCGGCTATGATCTGCATATTATTTATTTGGTCTTCGCCGCTGAAGCTCTGACTCGTGAAATTCTACAGAACTTGTATGAAGATGACGGCACGGCGCACAGCCCTAGGTAAGAAGCCGACGGATCAATCCGGTGTTGATATACATTTGGTCCAAACAGCCCAAGTTCCAACTGACACGTCACCACGCGTTCACAGTACGACCTTAAGCATAACAACTATAGCGCGCTGTCGCGGCAGAGCCCACTAACTGGTTTTTTTTTTTTGGTGGTACGATAAATGGTCAACCGCAACTAACAATGGGTTAGCCCAGCGACCCGTGGTAGACGTATCTACAATTCAAATACTGTATTATTTCATTCAATTCGTCGGTCACGCGTCACAGGGGTAGCTGACGACGAACTTTGGTCGACGTCACACGTCACAAGGGTGGTTGACGAATATCTTTGATGTCACAGTTGTTCCAGAAAATGGCTCAAAAATCGCGTAAAATGGTCAAAGATATTCTCTGAATGGGAAAACGTGAGAATACAGTCTCCCGAGCCTACTATTGTATTTCTCTGGTGAAACGCGAGTTTCCAGCAATATTTTATCAAGATGATTAAGGTGTAAAAAAATGCGCAAGTAGTCATATCGAGTACGGGAGCCCAGATCAATGTCAGAACCAGCTTTTTGAGGTCATTATATCATTTGGAAAGCATTAGGGAGTCTGACGAATTTTTGGTCCTTGTCACGCTAAATCTGGGGCTTGACGAGGTGACGAATTGGTTCAACATGTCACAGTATAAACATGTATTCAATCTTGAGGCTCTGTCGCAAAACAAATATTGATGTGCCCAAAACACATTCATGCGAGGTCTGATAGATCATCTACATCCAAACAATCCATCTCCACCTCTTGAGTACCAAATGCATTACCTTCGAGAATTCTGTAAGATTCTGCAATCAACAGATATACCTATGGATGCAATCGGAAGTGATGAGAAATATTAATAGAGTAACCAATTTCTGTGACGTGGTGGGACGTACTCGGTGATCCACATGCTTTTTTCTGCTGTTACTGAGACCGCCTTCAACGCTGTCCAGCCTCGTGAGGGATACTCTCATGGCCAAATTGGAACCGTTTGGGAAGAACCCGGTTTCTGTCCATCTCAAAATCTTTGCCTTGACCGAAATCTGAACCATGAATACATGTCAGCCATCCGAATAAGATGCAAAGTAACTCACAATCAAATCCTCGATCTCGGCTGCCCCGGTGATGATTACCCCTTCAGTTTTAGCAGAGGGCTGAATTTTGGGTCAATGGTGGTTAGAATACTTTAATAAAACTCACTCTGTCGCCTGAATCTACAGTCTCAACCTCGCGAAGAAGGGTGGTTTGTTTTTTGAAGAGAACCTTGACTTCTTCGGTACAGCCCACGGGGAGGCTTAACCGCACGTTCACACCCTGGCCACCCGCCTTAATACGAGTTCAGTCAGTTAGTGGCAAGACTAAATTGAGCCCACTGTTAACTCCTGCCCAATGACCGTCCCAATTACCACTCCTCTGAACCGGGGGCTATACCTTTTCCCCGGAATCTCCGGCGGGAGAACTGAGTGCCGGCTTTTGTAGCTATAATAGCTACCGCCATTCAGAGTCATATCCCGAGTGGCAGCAAAGTCGGCTGGATAGCTAGACAAGCCAAAGGCCATGCTCTTGTCGGACAAAATGTCCTCGACATACTGGCTATGGTGCATCCTGGAAAGAGTAACGAGATCACCCATCAATGACAGGTAAATATGATTACGGCTGTAGGCTGTACTTTAGTGCCGAGTCTAAACTCGATCAAGTTGACGTATTAGGGACCACTGCGGTTATACCTTCTTCCCATGGCTCTAAAAAATACGTACTGATCCAGTAGAATTTAGAGGACTGATTCTCCCATCGGCTGCTACCCGAGGCAATATGGGTTGTCATATATTCAATTTTGAATTCGGCGAAGGTTCTCACACTCTGGGATTATCCAGCCACAACGATTTGGCTGGTGGGAATTTTTTCGAGCCAACTCGAACACTCTCGGTCATCAAATCAAGTCAAACTTGCATGGAGGTCACATTAAACACCAAGTAATTAATATATAATGTAAACCGAAAGTGTTCTACGAACCACGACTCTGAAAGTAGCGCGAGGCCTTCCACCATGGGCAGTGGACATTTTTACATGTATCACCAAGACGCCACTTGATTGGCGCTACTTCAGTGTATGGGACTCCAATAGTACTGTTATCCTCCATGTCCTTAGAGAAACCACCCCAGCAGAAAATGCCAACACCCCGAAGCCCTTGAATACGCCGCCATATCGCCGGGCAATTCCATCCACAAGATTCACTCCAGCTCATTGTGGAAATTGAACGACGGAACCCACGTTCCTCCATGTCAATACACTTCTGAATACTTGGTTCGTTCCAACCTTCAAGCGCTCGACGTTGGTTCACAAGTTGAGGGTATAGAACGGCAAAGGTAGAACAGGTAGCGACACACATGCCTGGCATACACTCAGCGCCATAAACTAAAATAAACACGGCACTGTCCACGCACCCAAAGTAGTCATTGCTGCCGTAGCAGGTGTCAGAACACAGGCATCTATACTTTCAGAGAGCATAATAGCCCGACCCTAAAACTGATGGATGAGCAGGTGGGAGTGGGTGAGCTAAGTGAACGGTGCGAACCTTTGATCTGGACTCGTATTCAACATGAGACCTAGTGACGGTTGCATACGGCCGAGCTACTCCAGGCTGAATGGAGCGAATTGGCAACTGGATGCGTTCGAAGAATTGCTCCCAGGGCACGGTACAGCATATTACATAGATCGTCAGCAAGGAGGATAATATACGTGAAGGGTACCACTGACCTAACGGAGGGTATATATTCAAATTATTCGGCATCCAATCATCGATGTCGTCGATCGGAGGGGCAAGAATACGAGCGATGGTTGAACCGGCAATGGCAGATCCCGTAGACTGGAGCACTTCGAAAAATTTCGCCGTATTGTCGTGACCGACAAAAGGATCCACCGCGGCGATGAGACGGATGCGAAACAGAGTTTTAACAAGCATGCGGAAGAAGACCGATGTGTGACTAAGGGCTATCAGAGAGGCCAAGGTACAAGCCTCTAGAAGATGATATAACACGAGTTCTTCGCAGGCAAGGAAGGCCGAAGTGTGGACGTGACTACAGGGTATAATGAGCTACATAAACAAATGTATGAATAAAATTCTGGGACTCACCGAGCCGCAGACCGTAAATCATATTGCCGATCTTGACGAGCCTGCCGTGTTTTGCGTTGAGTCTTCAACTTTTTGTGAACTTGGCCTTTGGCTTCCTCCCTGCAGGAAATATAAGAGGTTTTTGAGCTTTGGAACAACTTTTACTTGCCAGAACGGAACAGAAAGGATTAGGATGAGGTTAGCCGGGTAGTATATCTGGGTATTATCACGAGGAAGAGGAGAAGGGGAGAGTTTGGAGAGAAGAGGGGAAGGGGAGAGTTTGGAGGGAAGAGGGTAGCGCACGTTGACTGAATTGGCAGGCATAGAAGGCCTTTTAAATCGTCAAGAGCTAAGGGAAAATAACGCGCACATGGAGATAAGAGCATTATCCAGCTCCGTCGGGCAGATGCGAGTCGAGTTGCGGGCTCTGAAAAAAAAAGAAATGTGAAAAAAAAACCTACCAGTGGGGATATGGATGGCGTTCAGGCAACGCATTCAGTTGGCCCTGGGATCTCAGAAGTGATCGGCAGTATTATAGGTGAAACCCATACAGGCTGGCTCGAAGATTGTATTGGCCGAGAGCCCGCAGAACCGCAGAGCCGTAGCGAGAAATATAATACCAAGAGATCTCCGATCTAGATCCAGCCCAGCCTTCAGTTTCATCCCAGCGCTGAAGCCAGGATTTGTACGGATCGGTTTCAGAGACACCTGGAAAATATCCACCCGAACCGATGGAGGAAAGCAAATAAAGATACTAATTACGTGAGTGAAATGAAACGCGTAATGGAATGAATTATTTTCAAATGAAGGAGCAACTATTCATTTCTTTGTGATGACCGCGCAGTCTCTCAAAACAACCTGTTAACTAATTCAACTGAGAGCACCGGTAGAAATAAGGCTGCAAGTAAGTAAAATACAAGGTCAGGAGTCAGTATCATGGGGAGCAGCTGATGAAGCGAATGACATACCTCGCGACGATTACATCGACCAAGCGTCCATCCCACTTATCCATGCCAATAACCGGATCCCGTTTCCCATGGCGTACAACTAGAATATTTCCATGCCAAGGAGTCCCGGCACGCACAACACAGGGACAGGTGTTCAGTAGAGTCTGAGGGGGGACAGCGTTCTGAGGGATATAGAATACAGTGTAGGGAAACTCGAGCAGGATGCCAGAATCAAGTGGAAAGGTGGTGACGTGGAGTCTGCCAATACTGGAATTGCCAATGTTCGGGGGTAACGACGAGGGCACCCAACATTCAGTGAATAGATCTTCAACCTTGGAGAGTCGGACGTGCTGATCAAACCCATAATCGATGGGAATAGGAACCACTCGACGGCTTTTGCATTGGGTAGCATAAAGAAATCCGTACTTGAACCCACAAAAGATCTCAAAAATAAGGTCAAAAATCATCGAAGCCAGGAGGTAACAAAAACGTACCGGTCGCTGCTGAGTCTTTAAAAACCATGATAGATGATCGACGTCTGAAGCTGTCTCTGGAGTTTCATCGGGGACAGCCGATGCCATACTGTACGTGTTATTTTGGGTTAGAAAAAGTGGGTAACATTAGGTGCAGGCACATACTTGGTATAAGTGGGTGTGGACCGAAGATGAAGATTGGACAGGGGGGACGCTTGGCTTAACTCATTAAGGCTGGGTGAATGTAACGGAATTGGCACGATGGCAATCTCCGTACGGAGCTATCCGCGTTGCGGTGTTGCCTAGCCGTAAGCAGCCACAAGCCGACCTACAGAGTGGGACAGAGCGGGAGTGAGACACCAAGTTTTATGATCTCGGATGGAGCCTTAGCTAGCCGCACGGAGCCGTAACACAGTAACCCAACCGTAACCGTGCAGATCATTATTGATTTACACACCCAGAAGCCCCAAATCTCAGATCTGTTTTTGCAAATCCACTCAGAGATCTGCGGACCAAATATGCGGACCCGAGAAATAGATATCTCGTGAGAACGATTACCCAATGTTGAAGATGCCCAAGTACGAAGATAGATTGCCCTATTTCTCTGGTAGAGCCACATTAAGATAAGTAATAGAACAAACGACAGGACAGAAGCAGTGTAAAGACAGACAACTAGTAAGGACAGACAACATAGCCAGCAAAGAGACAAGGAATGACAGGACGGGCAGATACTACCCAAATAATGGAGAACGAGATGAACTATTTTACGCTTCCTCCTCTTGCCCCTATCTTCCTCCATGTCTACATCTCCGGATCCAGCTCCGCCTCCGCTCCCAACAGCCGCATTCTTCGAAGGAGATGAACGCGGGGTGACAACAAAACTGGCCGGACCGTCAAAAACAGTGCCAGTTCAGAAAGATAACATATACATACTTGTTGAAGGTGCTGGCAGCAGAAGAGGAACGTCCAGGAGTCGAAGGCCCAGCGGTGGGACCTGGCCCATCTGTCATCGTACGCGGGATAGGTCTGGTCCTCGTATGGACAGGAAATTCTGACTCGTCCAGAACCCGAATCGTATGTGCGCTGAGCTGCATGAACTGAAAACGAATCAGGGGAAAAAACAGTCTGAAGGAAGGACATGAAAGCACACACCTTACGATCCCGGTTGCGATCATTACTAGCATCCTTGAAGACAAAGATGTGAATGGTAGCCAACACCAAAACAAATGACCCGGGTCGTAACGCTGAGTACTGCTTCCACGGAGGAATTAGCTTGTTCTCAGCATCACGGATATCCAGCTGGACTAGCTTTGCATTAGTATGCTGGAAATACGGGCCTCCGTAGTCCTCTAAGACTCGAGGATCGTAGTAGGCCCCTAGCTTGATGTCCGTGTCTATGAAATGAACCATGAAGCAAGGTCGTAAGATAGCTGGACATATAGTCTCACCAGGCGGATAACGGGCTGTGTCGCTGGTAACCTGAGGCTCCACCGGTGCAACTGTGTCTGAGCCTTCGTCGTCGTCGTCGTCGCCAAACTTGCGCTTGATACGTTTATCCTTTGTGGGCGAGGCCGCAACTGCGAGCTTTGGGCCACCCGCAGATGCCGGAACCTAAATTGGACTGAGTCAAATGGGAGGTACAGTGCAAGATGGTAGACTCACCCCGTATTTCTTTTGGGTAACGACAGTGATCAAGTTCTTGGAATCAATGTCAGGACGGTCAGAGCGCAGGCACGAACGGATGTCGAGATTCTGGGAAAGAAAGATACAGTATGTCAAAACATATGGGCAAGCAGCCGAATACAAGAATACAAGAGACGTACCAAGCCGGCAGCTTGGTCTAGAGCTTCCTCGGTGTTTTCAATATCTTGTATAGCGGCCGTCTGGTTATGGTAGAAATTGAGAAGCTCGTGCTCGCAAAGAGTGGGTGCGCGAAGGACGATGACATCTTTGACTTTGGACTTGTCATCTATGGGCCTGAACTGAGATATCGACGCTTTGTTAGCGCAAGAGCCAATGGTAAATCAAGAGAGAGGGGTGTACCGGCTCACCATCACGTCCATCGTAGTGATTACCTGAAGCCCTTATGGCAGTCCCATGCACAGAGTCGCATATTTCTCCTAACCAACGATGAGAACAACGTCAATAAAAGTATTTAGGGGTGGAAAAATATGACCGGCCTATTATCGCAACCTTGAACTCGGGAGCATCTTTGAGTGCACTCTCCCTGAAGACCACGTTCTTGGCCCAGTCGGTGCTCCTGAAGATGTTGGGGGACCTTTTATTGGTCCCGATGTACTCGACATTGGCCAGAGCGTTCTCCATGGCCTGCATCTGAGCGGTAGCCGAATCGTAGACACCTCCTTCTTCAGCTCGATCAGCGAAGAATTTTTCAGAGGGGGGTGAATCGTCGGCCATGTCGGTAGCGAGGTAGTGTCAGTAGAGTGAGGATAGTGTGCGAGGACAAAGAAGGAGCGGAGGGTATTTCAAATGAGGAGATACGTACTTAACAACTTATTTCATTTACTCAAACACGCGGATCGCACAAATTTTGCGTGTCCGATCCGATCAGACAGTCGAGTTTTTTTTTTTTTTTCCTAGATACATTCCCCTGGTTCCGTGGAACCGTGTAGCCGCAAGCAACCTGAGAATATTGATATTTGTCGGAGGACACGGAAAACAAGGGGAAGACATATAAAATATATTGAAACGTACATTCTTCGACAGAACCTGGGACAAGGCATATTTTTTCCCAGGTGTTGCCCAGATGTTCTGAGTTTGCCGTGAAAGCCACCGCCCGAAGATTACCGAACTACCGAAGCCGGAAGGGGAAAGCACCAGAAATGTACCACAGGACTGTAGGATCCGAAATTTGATACTGTAATTTTTTGTATTGGTTAATTGAGTAACGGCGACAGCCCCCTACC
Organism: Mycena leptocephala; assembly: GCA_029378395.1. Taxonomy (NCBI): domain Eukaryota; kingdom Fungi; phylum Basidiomycota; class Agaricomycetes; order Agaricales; family Mycenaceae; genus Mycena; species Mycena leptocephala. Next base: position 1,155,165 of record JARJLF010000003.1, on the reverse strand, counting down.
GAAGAGACCGAAAATCAGAGTAGTCCGCAAGGAGAAAGTCCCAAGAGAGGAACAGCAGCGAGTGAAACAGAAATTGGATGCTGTAATTTTTTTTAACCCTCCTATTTCATTTCACTTAATCAGCTTACCGGCGACAGGCACCCACCCAAAAGACCGAAAAACACAGCAGTCCGGAAGGAGATTGTACCAAGAGAGAAACCATAGTAAGTCAAACCGAAATTGGATGCTGTAACGTCTTTTCCCCCTCAATTTTCAGTTTTCTGTGAATGCCGCCGAGGCATCTAACTAAAGGGAGAAGATCGGAACTCACCGTAAGAGAGAACCACTGTAAAACAACCCCCCGTTTTTTCACCGGCTAAGCGGTACTTGAGTATTGAAGGCTGACCCGTTATAATGGTATGCGGAAACGGCACAGTGAAGAAAGCATCACCACAGTGTGAAACTCTAAGATACGATCTCAGAGACAGTAAGAGTTTTACGAAGCGAAGGCTGCGAAGCGTCGAGTGACAGTGGAGTAACAGACTAGATTAGTCCGAGTTCGACCAGAAAGGTGTTTCAGTTTCCGCCAAGACGAGAGAGGTGCCCAGTGGGAAGGTCAGATTGACCAGAACGATGCAGAAAGCGCGAAGAAAAACTTGAGAGCCAGCTGTCAGTAAGTGACAGCAGCCATCATGCTGTAAGCCGAAAGCGGATCAAAGTATGGTTCAAACTCAGCCAGAAAATTACAAGCTCACGCACATCCGGGTAGGGGAGGGAGCTCCGAATTAGTACCCTCACCTAGATGGACTGGATAATCCATTCAGCAAACCATGTCTATGTGGGGGGCCCCCGTGTTTGGCCCCGCCAAATACAAAATTTAACATCGATCTTCAGCCCGACCACATGAGCCAATAATTAATTGTTCAGGACGTAGTACAGGTTGCAAGTCGCAGTCGGTGGATTCAACGTAACAATCTAATAATAATAAGAAACTACAATTCAGTATTAGGCTACAATGTTAATGGCCAGGGCCTCAATTGCGTAAACCTGGTGTTGGTTAGAATAATTCCAAAGAGGGGGAAAGAACGCACCCTAGTATAGCCTTCTAGCTCTTCATAATAGGCACGGGAAAGATCACAGAGTAACAAGACGAAGTCACCCACTGCAAGTGAGTGCCAATTTGCATGCTCGGGAGACTGGCTGTCATTAACAACATCTTCAGCATCGGCCTCAGCCTCCGGGCCAGCCTCGGGAACAGTCGGAGCTGTGGAGGATGCGCACTCGGCGTCTATACAAGATAATGCAGCAACATGGTTCGACAGCGCTCTCGCAGACGATGACCAGACATCTTTAAGAGATGTTCCGGAGCCAAACCAAACCCTTGATGGAAGGCGCCTTATCTGCGATGTTTGTTAGTCTTAGCGAAAGAAATTGGAGGAATTGGCCTACTACACGGCAAGCAGTTGATACTTGGAATGTAACCCGGTCGGCAGATCCACCAGTGGGACCCAGAGACCAAGGAATTAAGTGTCGAACACTCTGACGAACATCATTAGTCATAAAACGTCGTCGGCATTGGTGGATAACTGACATGATAGCTTCCCGCAGGTAGGAGATGATACTGAGAATCATTGTCTGCGGACTCTCGACACATAACATAGCCCAGCTCAGCCAACTGATTCCAAAAGAAGGTGTCCACTTGCTGAGACGGCCAGCTAGGAAGACCTATGTTTATGGTGGCGTAATCTGTAGTCAAGTAGTTCTACGTAGCCGTTACAGAACCGTTGAAATTGCCAGATATAAAAACACATACGGGATCTTCCTTGGGCAAAGAGGGGTTCGACACAATCTCTTTAACTTGACCGAAAATTACCGGTCTGAACCGCCCGGCTCCTGCAGATGGTGGAAGCAAGTATGTGAAGCCACGGTCCCGAAGTCGGCCCGGAAGTTCGGTCGAAAGGTTGAAATGATTGCCATAGGAACATTCGGACATGAAAGCTAGCCCAGCAGACTTGAGAGAGTCCAGAATCTTTTCGAAGGCCCACTGAGAGCTCATGTTGGAATGTCGGTGGGTAAAGACGGCCGTCGAGCAGACCACACAGATATACATAATCGGCTGGAGCACCCGATTATCCCGGGTGTCGTTCAATGATGTGGGAAGATTATGCTGAAGGGAGATATTAAATATCAGATCTTGGCCAGAGTATAAGAGGAGAACGTGAGAACATACAGTCAGCCGAACGACGCCGCTTCGACGGAGTATCGGGAACAACACGTTTTCGCTTGATTCTGACCGGAGTTTTAGGTATGAAAGCAGATGATGGACTTGGCGATGACGCTATTGACAGGGCACCATTGGGCACAGGTTGACCTACAAAGGCATTCAATAAAGGAAGAGAGATCTTAGAAGACAAATGGAACACACCGGCAGCCACAGTCATTGCGTTTCTTGGAGTGCGTTGTACGAGGCCGATAGCAGGCCCGGCGGGTTGTCCTGGAAAGCCGGTTAACTATCCTACGAGAGAGAACAAAAGGACAGGACACACCAGCAGTGGTCACTGTCGCCAAATTCCCCTTTCGGGGAACGCGCTTGACTGGTCTGAGAGATGCAGATGGCTGTGCAAAGTCTTGACGTGTTAGGGCAGAATTTGCTTTCTCCATTCTCTCCAAACGCACGTAAGCATCCTCGCGGTTATTGTTTTCGTCCTCTTCGGCGGAAACATTGACCCTAGTTGCGGAATCCCGTCGATGAATTTCTTTTGTGGTAGTCCACGTTTCTGCCAGTAGGATACGGCTTGTTGAGAACTTCGAGTCTCCTTTGAATCACCGTTGCGAGGCGCCAAGCACGCTTGCCATCGTCGGTGTTGTTTTGACGCTGTTCGAACAAGGAGAAAGGCATCGGAAGAAGAGCAGCAAAGGCGGTGAGTTGCAGGTTTTCACAATGATTCAATGGCCTTCCCCCGAAATCGGATGGCAGTTCCATTCAGCGCGAAAATCTTGACAGTCCTCGTTAATGAGATCCAAGAAAAGTAGGTATAAAAGCCATAAATGATGAGGATTGCTTCTGTCGAGGCCATGAAGCGCTTCAAGCCTATACAAGAGAGCTCGCCATGGGCGGGCAAACTGCGGCCCAACCTCGACCCACAGACGTTCGATGCGTGTATCATGTGTTGATCTGTCATGCTTGGTTGAATACACGCTATGGTGCAGGTCACCTAGTCACCGCTACCAAAATTTAGTGGCCAAATCGGCCGGGGCAAAAAAAAATTGAATTAAGTGTACCTCTGGAGTGATTTTAGGCGTAGTTTTGAATATTTAATTTGGCTCAACGAGACCAACGAGCTCCCGATTGTGATGCGTAGACATCTGCAGCGTTATTTTGCAACTATTTGCGGCTCTGACAGAGCCTTTTTCAATATAATATGTGCATGTGGCCAAATCGGGGGATAACTTTTTTTTTACTCACTCAGTTTTGCAGTAAATAAAAATCCCTCTTACAGATCTTCTTGGACATTGAAACGGAGGACATTTTTAAAGAGGGATAAGAAATTGGATCAAATCTGAAAGCCCCAAAATTTCAAACATCAGCATGCGCTGACTACATCAACGAGTTCGTCGTCATCCCACAAGCGACCTAATTTATTTTTGACGTGGGAGCGAAATCCGGCGCTTTTCACCCCCTTTCACATTGTGTACAAGCCCCGAATTTTGGGACATTGATCTCCTCGCTATGAAACTCCCATGTGCAAAAGGATTTACAATAAGACCTTGTGTAATGCCCATTCTGTGCTTATTTCTTTTGTCACCCATGATTTTGGATTTGAACCAAATTTGAACCCATATAATGAGTACATACCTCCCTTATCAACGGATTTTGAGCGCGAGAGAAGAGGCCCCGTGATTTCTCGGAATTGAGCGGCAGGGAGATAGGTGGAGGTAGATGGTGATCGGCGAGGTCAAAAATAAATAAGCGCCTTGATAATAATCTTTGTGTGAGAGGATCCTAGAAAATAAAAGGAAACTGGATTATCGATATCTGTAAGGTTTAGAGTGGTTGAGAAAAACTGCACAAATGAGGAAGTGTACAAATAGGTGCACATAAAATCAGGGCATCTGCTTACAGCTCTTTGCGGAACTTAGGGCACGGATCAATTTTTTTCAAAAAATGATGATTTCAGCATAACACTCATAACTCCCTCAAATCTTGGTCTTTTCTCCTGATTCCAACACCATTGTAATTGTATGGGATGCCCGCACCTGCATGCACCCGTGGATATATGATGATTATATAATCTGCACCAAATATGGAAATTAGATCATTTTGTGTATATCACCTCCTGTACATGCCCTAGGTAACTATAGGACTGAATATCTCGCAATAAACATAGTATGTATGATATATAGGCGCAGGGATCCCCGTTTTGCGTCCATGTGCTGTAATTATGCTATACCATTGGCCTACATATACTGGGTCATATCCAGGACCATACGGGGCTCTGATATTGAAATTCAAAACATTCCTGCAGCTGGATATATATATTGTTAGACATATTCGAGGACATCATGATGCCTAGACTGTTTGTGTTTGTACGGGAGGTGATATACGTGCAAATTGGTGACTTACCATATTTGGTACAGATTATATAATCATCCTATATCCACGGGTGCATGCAGGTGCGGGCATCCCATACAATTACAATGGTGTTGGAATCAGGAGAAAAGACCAAGATTTGAGGGAGTTATGAGTGTTATGCTGAAATCGTCATTTTTTGAAAAAAAATTGATCCACGCCCTAAGTTCCGCAAAGAGCTGTAAGATACGAGTAATACCTTTTCCACTCTCTGATATTTACAGCCAGCTACTTACGGCTTCTCTACAGCTCACTGCAGCTTTCCTTTACCTATTTAGCTGTCCTCGCCTGATCGGTGGGAGTTGAGGTGATGCATCTGAATGAGCTGGACTTGCGGAGCCCGGTTGCCCCGCGCCACTATAAAACGGGCGAGCTATCTACTACAAAGCACGCAAATGCCTTTCAATCTCAAGCTTTATCTGGCGGCTCTGGCAGTCATCTCTACTAACTTACGGGCTGCGCCCACTAAATGCCTACCGCAGGTGAGCCATCTTTGCTTCCCTCAATCATTTCTGATGTCCGCGATCAACGACCTAACCGAATCGTGACAGAGCAGCAGCATCCAGGAAAACACTCACCACAGCATACTCTTTGCTTGCGCGGGCAACAATTGGAGCTTAGGATGCAAGCACTTCTATTTCCAAGTAGAGGAGTGCCAGAATTTAGAAGACTCCAGCTATGGGCCCAACACAGGATTCAACTGTACTCTTTACGCGTGCTCCGCGCCGTAAATTGGTTTCTTGAATATTCCCAGCTGATGTGCCATAGGGACAACAACTGCACTGGAACGGCTAAGACAGGCGTTGTTTGTCCCGGAATCTCGGCGGAGCTGGACGAGACGTTGAATGATCAGTTCAGCAGCTCTTAGCCATTCCAGTGCAGTTGTTGTCCCACATCAGCTGGGAATATTCAAGAAACCAATTTACGGCGCAGCACACGCATAAAGAGTACAGTTGAATCCTGCATTGGGCCCATAGCTGGAAATGATATCATCCCAGACGTCTTCGAAATTCTGGCACTCCTCTACTTGGAAATAGAAGTGCTTGCATCCTAAGCTCCAATTGTTGCCCAAGCAAGCAAATAGTATGCCGTGGTGAGTGTTTTCCTGGATGCTGCCGCTCTGTTGCGAGTCGGTTAGGTCGTTGATCGCGGACATCAGAAATGATTGAGGGAAGCAAAGATGGCTCACCTGCGGTAGGCATTTAGTGGGTGCAGCCCGTAAGTTAGTAGAGATGACTGACCCAGCCATCTAGCGAGCAATAGTCCAACACATCTAGCAGTTTTGCTTCAATCTGGCCCGGCCCAAGTGCATTACAACGGCGGGATTTTTCTGAATCGATTCGCCACTCAGGGCTTGGAGAGTGGACCGGTATTGACCGAGATGTGGCGCAAACAGTGTTCCCAGCCGCAGTGGTGGCTGTGACTCTGGCACATTAATTGAACCGCATTTAAACCCGACACACCAATTGAATCATGCAAATTGGACTTCTCAGCACTGTGAAAGCAGTTTTGCCTCAATCTGGCCCGGCCTAAGTGCATTTGAATGGCAGGATTTTTCTGAATTGATTCGCCACTCAGGGCTTGGAGAATGGACCGGTATTGACCGAGATGTGGCGCAAAAAGTGTTCCCAGCCGAAGTGGTGGCTGTGATTATGGCGCAGCAATTGAATCGCGCAAATTGGACCTCTGGGCACTGTGCAAGCAGTTTTGCTTCAATCTGGCCTGGCCCAAGTGCATTACAACGGTGGGTTTTTCTGAATCAATTCGCCACTCAGGGCTTGGAGAGTGGACCGGTATTGACCGAGATGTGGTGCAAACAGTGTTTCCAGCCGAAGTAGTGGCTGTGATTCTGGCGCATCAATTGAATCGCGCAAACTGGACTTCTGGGCACTGTGCAAGCAGTTTTGCTTCAATCTGGCCTGGCCCAAGTGCATTAGAACGGCGGGATTTTTCTGGATCGATTCGCCACTCAGGGCTTGGAGATTGGACCAGTATTGACCGAGATATGGTGCAAACAGTGTTCCCAGCTGAAGTGGTGGATGTGGTGAGTTTCTGATGAAGATTTTTAGGTTTTAAATGCAGATGACCCAGCCTTTCGAACCTTACTGCGTCGACGTCTTTCCCGATCCATCACTCAGTTCTCTTCGTTACTCCCGACGCGTCGCAGGCAGATCTGATCGACCCAACGACTTCTATTAACTCGGTGGAATTTCAACAAACCGACCCATGTGTCAAGGACGGGTTTTTCCTAATCTCTTTTCCTCTGCTACACTGCATGTAGGTATGAGTCCGCTAGTATCCTTTTCGAACCTTCTAACATGACTTTCCGCAGCCGGCACCGATTTGAAATCCATCGGCGACGTTGGTACGTACTCATCTAGCTTGCACGTCAACGCCGACTTACTTATTTGAGTACATGAATTACCCACGACACAGGTAAGTTAACTAAACTATGTACAACCGAATTGTTTCTGATTCGTATTGCAGGTGGAACGACAGGAGAATAGTGTCTCCCGGTAGCCTGTAGGTAGACATGTAGTAAATATATCATTCATTACAAATATGTCGTGGAGTATATAAGTATATTCGAGTATAGTAGCGCCTTGGATCTCGCTTGAGTTGTCGGAAACGCTCTGATTGGGGGTCTCGAAGCACTGGGATAGAGTACCTTTTGAATAAGTACCTTGAAGTACCGAAGTTCACGCAATCATCTGTTCAATGGTTACTTTGCATGACAGTTGGTTGCCTTTTAACAGGTCTACACATATGCCGGAGCGAAGCGAAGGCAAGTCTTGTCAGTATTTAAAAACTATGGCCGTAGTAAAAAATCCACGGTAGAATGCGACAGAGGATTAGCAACATTCAGCCTCGAAAAACAGCAACGCAAGTGAGTGAATTATCCGTGAACAGTAAATCTACTCCAAAACCAGGTAGAAGCCGTATTTTGAGCAGTACCATGGCGAAGCAAGGCATTTGTATCATCTGGATTGTAGCATTGACCAGAGCCGGAAAGAACCAGGAACTGAGTGAGCACACAGAAACAGATATCAGTGGTTCCAGGCTTGCAGTGAATCCGAAGGACAATCGAGGGTAGAACGAGATAGGGCAAGGACACAAACAGGAAGAGAGCGGGAGGCTGGGTGCCAAAACGACCCAGAATACCAGGTTTTTATACCTCGAGCGAAGATCGCGGCCGCAGTGCGAACGCAATTTAGCGTCCTGCGGCTCAGTAGGGACTTCCATACAAATGAGATATTTATTGCAGACTGCAGATTCACGAGAGTCACCTCTACAACTGTGAAGTCCGAATGCATGCTATCTTTGACAGTTCGCACGCTCCGTAGGAGTAATTGTATTAATGGAGGCGGGAATGCACCGGGGTGCAGTCGACTGGTGTCCGAAAGCGTAGTGCGTAAGAGGAGCAGGTCGTGGTATAAGGTAGAGGAAGGTTCGTGCTGACGGCAGCGGTCGTGGGTGGAAAAGAGGAAGAAAGGATTGTGGGCGACCAACTTGACACAGTTGTTTGGTATTTGATGCGCACAGACCCAGGTCAACACGCCTTCCTCGCTGTCCCTTTCCTTCCAAGACAGTTTGCTCGCTCACAACTACAGATAACCTGATTCATAGGCTGCTCGTCATCGTTGTCTCTGCAAGTAATAGTTGGATCCAAGTCGTCGACGACTCGTCTCAGAACCGTCCCAGTACAATTCGACAATTCAAGTTGCTAAAGAACAATTTCGGGCAGCGACGTGTCGACCCAAATGGAAATTCTTCGGCGAAAGACCTAATATCTGCAGATTGCCTGGAGATAGATTTTTGCTCACATTTCAACATCTAAGAACATTTTCACTACATTTAGTCCAGGCTTTGGCAATGTTGGTACGACGTTGTAGAGACATGCCGCCAACATTTCATTATGAAGGTTTTAAAATTGTTCACACAATCTCTTTCAGATGTCCCAAGTGACATTTCCCGAACCTCGACCTCGAACATTTGAGAAATAACAGACTCGATTGGCGGTGATACAACGGGAGCTTGTTCCGTACCCGACTTCGCACACAAATAAATGCGGAAGCACCCGACCTGTTGTTGATCGAGACAGTAGTAGATGATCACACAAGTCTACGGCGTCTTGGATATTCAAGCTTGACCATTCGGTTCACATCTGGTTCACCATGGCAATCATTATCGGTCCATGTGCTTTACTATCTGTTGCTATACCTCTGCATCATTTTATTCAGTTCTCTACTTACATGTGATACTGTTCTTGCTCCTCATCATCGCTCTCGTGAGCATTAAAGGATGGAAAGAATTCTCGTTGAATTTCCTCCTTATCGGCAGAACTGCTGCCGCTGTCAGAGTTCCGACGCTCGAGCTTCCCAAGCAAGCTTGATGTGCTGAAGTCCAAATTCCGCCAACTGCCTTCCCCAGCTAGAGCTTTGGGATCTGCAGACCGCACATGGTCATCGCCATCTGAGATACTGTTTGCGCCATATCTGGTCAATACTGGTCCAATCTTCCAACTCTCAGTGGCAAATCGATTCCAAAAAATCGCGCCGTTCAAATGCACTTGGCCCCGGGAAGAGTGAGGCAAAACTGTGTGCACAGTGCTGAGAAATCCAATTTGTGCGATTCAAATTGACGCGCCACAATCACAGCCACCATTTCGGCTGGGAACACTGTTTGCGCCATATCTCGGTCAATACTGGTCCAATCTTCAAGCTCTCAGTTGCAAATCAATTCAGAAAAGATGCCCTGCTCCAATGCACCAGGCCCATGGCATTCTACATCGGTGATGACCAGATTTTGGAATGGGATAGACTCATTAGGATTCGTTGAAGATCCCGGAGCAGGAGTGGAATCATATCGGGAAGTTGAACCCTCGCCGGTAGATTTCGAACATGTTCGATGTTAAATGGCAGGACTGGATTTCCCTAAGTTGTCGAAGACAGTCTTCATTAATTTTGATGTCTCGGTAGAGAGGATTGTGTTTCTTCAACCATTCAAGTGCATTGCGGACTCGTGGCATTCACGGCAAGTGGTTTTGCATGTTCTCGGTTTTGCTTTTTGTACCGGGGTCAAATCAGATTTGATCGTCTCAAGAGGCGGTACATTACTGTACTTGTTTCTCCATATTTCGTGATTGCTGATTGCGCTCAGAACCGCAATGTACTTCAATCCTCACGCTGCATCCCATTAAGGGCCTGATCGGGTGCACTAGAATTACCTTAGAATTTGCTTAGAATCGGCGTATCGGGTAAGATCTGTGCTTAAAATAGATGCACAACATAAGGCTATATATGGAGTGCCACTTCATGGCTTCCGTTGTCGGGTGCAGAGAACGGAAGCCATGGAAATTTGGGCCGGGCCCCAGCTGGACTGTCTCCGCACCATCGCAGCATTGATCTGGGATTGAGAGTCCGATCCGAGATCCTTCGGCATCTGGTGACGGCTAGTGACGGCAATGTGACGGCACTGACGGACGCATCACGTGAATATGCCACTTCTGGCACAAATTCTAGGTCCCGTCCGGACAAAAAACGTGGGATCCGGCTGACGGCTGAGGACGGGCGAGGGAATTTCGGCCAGGAACCGCCGGAATAGGTGTTTTTTTACTCCAAAATGGCGGAATAAATCTCTACTCACCAGGTACTCAAATCACCACTTTGGTGAGCGGCCGGGCTCGAGCGCCACCTCAAGCCGAGCCCAAGCCGGAGTATTCCGGCCGAGCCGGGCCCTTCGCATCACTATAAGCCATGGCTCATCTTGCGTCGGGGTCCGGCGCTTGTGCTGGTCTTAGCCCAGATTACCCTAATCTGAAACCAGGAACCAAATTACCCCTAAATTAGTGGAGGAGGTTTTTTCCTGATGCTGGGTACACGGCCAAACGGAAATCTTGTGAAATCTTAAGATCGGTTGACTTACGATTTTGTAAATCCTGGATTCTTACGGTTTCTTAAGACCTGATCTCGGCAACGGTGATATCAGCTCTCAGGCATACCCGCCGTTAGCCCAGCGTTAACCGGATGCCTCACTAAGTAACTTATATAAATTGACTTAGTCTGCCAAAGTTAACTTAGGTGAACTTATGGCAGGCTAAGTGAGTTTAGCAAGTGAAAGTGCAAGTTTTTGATGGCATAAGTGAATTTCTCTGATGGCACTTGGCGGTAAAGCGAACTTAGGTTACGGTAAGTGAACTTTAAGCCCGGACGGTAGACAGGAACTTAGTGGCGCGGCGGGTGCGCTTCTGCTTCTTCTTGCCATCAGCAGCCTGGACAAATTCGGTAGTGTCGTCATAGTTGTCGGCGGAAAGGGTTCACATACTCCCCGCTGCGCCAAACTTCAGCTCGTGGTGTACCTATAGGGATGATCAGGAGACGAAACGAGTAATAAGACCAATTTACACACCGCCTGCTCGGCCAGGAGAAGCGCCGACTCGGGATGGGCCACGAGGCGCTCATACCCACCCGGAATCGCCTCCAAACACGCAAGATGATATGCAAGCGCGTGTAGGATGATGTGCGACTGGAGGAAGCCCTGGAATATGCTTGAAGCGGGTGCAATGCTCAGAAGAATGAACGACATACCTTCTTATCGACACCATTACCCCATGTCTTCCAATGGCATGGGAAGCTCCCGCTCGCAGCAGTCTGGAGGCACCACTCGACGAAGGCTGCACGGCCTTCAGGGATGTTGAGCTTGAATCGCGGAGGCTTGGTGGAACTGGTGCATCGGCCGCATCAAGGTGGGCGTCGTCGGAGGTATCCATGACTGTAAAATGGTTAGCCAAATTGATCGAAGACTTATTTTTTTACGCACCATCGCACCTTGCCTCTTCCTCAGCATCTTCCTCGTCGCTGGACTCGTATGAGTCGATAATATCCAACATGTACTTGTGAGGTTGGGCACCGAGCCCATTGCCCCAGCTGTCGAGACGATAACCAATCTAAAGTGCGTCCACACGACAAGATACTCGAAAATTTTGCAGACATACCAAGCCGATCCACGGACCATCAGGGGTCACCGAATGGCAACCCTTCCCGTAGACCTTGTCGACGATGGCCTGGATTTGAGGGACGGTCAATTTCCCCCACGGCTTGTCGCCAACAGTGCCGAGGAGCTCGCGTGCCAAAGGGACGACTTCGTTCGTGAATTGGTCGGTTGTGTTGGCGGGGAGATGCTTGAGGCTCCATTTTGCAGCGCCGCCGCGCACCTGCTTGCGAGTCAGACCCCTGTGCCGCGATGAATTCTGGTCGGTCACGGGTCAAAGCGCCCAGTGCCGAATGTAACATGCGTGACATTGAGGCCAGATCTCCCTTGGAGGTGCAAAAAAGGCAGAATTTTCGTAATTTTTCGTCTTGAATGCCGAATTTTTGAAGGTGTCACGCCAAGAGGTGGGCGGACAGAAAAATCATGATATCATGCTCAGAAATCCGGTCGATTTCAAATTGGGGGGGGGAGGGGGGGTCCACGCGAGCGGTGGGTCGGTCCGAAGGCGTACGGACCGTTGTCCGCACTCAAAAGAAAGGCGACAAAATAAAAAGAATAAAGTAGCCATGACGCACATGACGTATTGGGTGCGTACGGACCGAATTCGCCGAAAGTGGCGAAGCCATCAATTCAAGCAAAGAAAACTCAGAGGTCAGATTTAAAACAAATCGAGGTCGCACACTCATTCACAGCACATACTAATGGGGGGGTCCGCCTTTTTTGCTTCGCGATATGTGCAGAACTGAGAGAGCTACATGAAAAATGAGTGAAACACTGTTCAGAAATCCAAATGAGCTCGGACCGGCCTCCTGTGGCACTGCAAAGCTATGCATGATATCTCGGCTCTTTCGGCCGCCCACCTCTTGTGCTGAAGAGGCAGATGTCTTGAGAATATACTTGTAACTCACTTTGCATCCAAGATTATCATGGTAAGGGCTTTGGGAGTGTTTTAAAGCCTTGGGGTAAATTCAAACTCCGATGTTTATGTAATAACTGCGATCTCCATACACCTGTCACCGGGTAAACTACAGACTACCGTAATTCTGCGTCGCATGACCGCGTTGCACACGTGAGCATGGTTCGAGTTCATATTTGGAAAGAGGCACAACACACGTCCACAACTCTTCTCGTAGATCTGTCGGTGTCAAAACTTTGACAGATCGTCGCAGTGCGCGCGGCATCACATCACGGTCCAGTTTTAATCTTAATGACCGAGAAAGCATATAGCTCAGTGTGTAAAGTAGTATAAGGACATTCAATTATATTGGGTCATCTGCGTACGTGTCAGCGTCTGTGTCTGAGCCGAGGTGCCACTAGCATCGCCATCCATTCTATTCCCCTCCATTTCACAGGTATCGCATGTGAACCAGGAAAGTGCCTAGCATCCCCTCACTGCAGTCATTTGCTGCAGGAATAAACAGCACAGCCAGTTGTTCGGGAGTGAGAGAGTCGAAAGTACCAACAATGTGAAACTCGGGGGTGAATTGAATCCAGCCTGTTTCGCATTCAGAGAACATGCGAGAAATGATGAGAAAAAGATTGGGGAGTTTGGGGCGGAGCTGCTGGATTGCATCAAGGAGGAATTCATCCCGGAAAGGCTGCACGTCGATGGTGAGTGAGTTTGTTCAGCGGCGTCATGGGATCCAGCAGTATATGGGGATGGGCCGCGATGTAAGAACAGAACTCCGGCAGCTTTCGATGGAGGCTGTCAGCGAGACTAGATTGGTCGGCTTCTCTTTAGTCCGGCGAACATTCCACAGTCAAATTCCCAGACACGTCCAACACGCGTTACAGCTCTCACTTTGCTGGAGCAGCTGAACATCTCACATACCACTCAGCATACAAACAATTCCTTCGCATCATCTGTGACACAAAGACCACACCAGGGCTAAACTGCTCCGAGCAAAATGTGCTAATGGGACTCGAGAACGACGAGACAATGGAGGAAATTGTGGTCATGATGGCCTACAAAAATACTACATCCGACACTCTATTCGCTATCGTCTGCATCTGTATTCTGGGACTTTCTGTGGCCAGGACTTCACAGTAATGTTGAGGCATGATGCAAGCCATCAATTGATCAAAGTGCTGATGTTCAGATGGATATTGTGCAGCAACCAATGGGACGGTGGCCTTGAAATTTTCATAAGGGTTATAGTACATATAAAGTAGCTCTGGTGAATTTACGGGATTTTATCAGCCAAATCTAATAGTCTGGGATGCTGTCGAACACGGCGCAAAATCTTGGCACAAGATGCACTGCTGGAATCTCATTCAATACACATAAATACCAGAATCTGGAAAAATACAGTCAAGAGCGTCTAATTCATTTTCAAGATGACATAAATGTACCAGAGCTAGATTACTCGTCATCACACAAAGTAACCGGACATTGATTCACTGTGCCTGATCACGTGCACTGAGCTCGATTATACCTTACCACCAAATACCTACAGATATTGGCTGAAGACTACATAACTTGTTTTAGGAGAACAGCCCCAGTATCGCTTTCCAGAGACCAGAAAAGATCAGCGAGCCATGTCTGAATTACGACATTCTAGCCAACAGTCAGAAGAAGCTTGACAAAAAAAATACCTGGAGCCTGAATTCAAAGCGGGGGATCCTGGCATAGGTAAACAGACATCTTTGGTGGATTTTGCAACAGTTAAGTTCCTGATTATGTAATGAATTCTTGCCACAAAATGTGCCGTAGCGCTGTCTGCAGAATTTCAAGATCAATTGTTGAACAAGCAATTTAGATAGTAGTTTGTCATGTAGAGCATCATGGATGGACTAAAAAATGACTGAGCAGTGCTCTAGTCAGATTTCAAGCGAAGCTGAGCTGTCAAAGTTCAATTTTTTCAGCTTAACTGGAGAGCGGCTTGTGCACAATCCATGCAGGTATGACTCGCCGCCGAAAATGCCTTGTGCCTGAGTATCCATTCACTTTCCTGGAGTTTCAAGTCATGGGGTATGTTTAACATATCTTGAGGAATAGCCCTGGCAACAGAAACCTTTACCTATGCCCACGGACCAAGCCATACACGCCAATTTAGGACAAATATCGCAAAAATCATGTGGACTCAAAACAATTGAGCCACAGATGGTATACACGTTATTTTTGATGCCAAATTGGATATGAACGGGGAGAATATATCCAAATGAACATTGCTAGGTCCTTATACCCAGATTATTGCGCAAATTTCTGCCATAGCAAGCGAATGTCCGGTTACTTTGTGTGATGACGAGTAGTGCGCAGCGCGACCTCTCCGACACGTGCCAATGGTGCCGAGAAATTTTTCGCAGGCCGACGACAAACGCCAAAGCACAGTAGCGTTGGCAGGTTTGAGAGTACCTGGCTCGCCCTTACCTAATTTGCCTCATCTTGAGGTAATTATTGATTGATCGTTGACTGGATCGTGGGAGTGTACGTGGAGTGCAACCGCACCCAAACCGCACCACCTCCTTGTCACTGCAGGTGAGTCGCAAACCAATTGTTAAAGGAGTCTGCTGAAGTACTTTCGTCAGCAGTAACTCCCCCAGGGGGGGGGGGGGGGGGTATATTATACTCGCGCGGTCCACAGGCTGAACAGCGAGTTTACGGAAGACAAACATGTAGTACTGTATGGGTGGTTATCCTTACAGAATCCTACAAGATGCCAACCGAGCACAACATCATTCCAGGGGGTCAATCATACAAGACGCTGGCGATCTGGGGACTGGCCGGCCGTTTGAATGGCTGGACCTCCAGTTAGAACCTCGTGGGACCTGACCACAAGCGGAGTGCGCAAGTGTACGGGAGGAGTTCTCTCCTCCCAGGTAAAAATCCCCGGCATCCACCAGTCCACAGAAAGCTGTCGAATGTCTTTCCCTTTGCAGATGCATGCATACCACCTGGTTCCAAAGAACCAGACCCAAGGACTTCTGGGGAGTCGTTCATCAAGAACCGACATTATACAGCGCAACTGCTAAAAATAAAGGTTTTCGCAAGACCCAAGGAACTGGAGGTTATCCAAAGGGAGGAGGGAAGCCAATTGAAGAGGGGCTGGGAACTTGAAAGTGGGCATTGAGGAGTTTCCAAAATAGTATGTTGACCAAATGTACTACTCGTTACGTAGCCACGCGAAATGCCAAGTAATCAACGCCTAGACGACACTGAGCGGCCAGAAATTCCCGACCCAGCCAGGGAGTTACGTCCAAAACCAAAACCGTTGCCACCACCACTTGTTCCCGAGCCACTCGCCACCGATTGGGAGCCTGCAGCCTCGTCAATATCCCTGGCCACCAATTTAACTGAACCCGAATTATGGCCTCCCTGAACCCACGCGTTTCGAAGAGCGCGGACATCTGCAGCAGACATAAAGATCCGCAGATGGTTGGCCTGGACCGGGTCCGAAATAACGTTCATTCGTTGCGACTCCGGGAGCGCAAAATCCGGCAAATGGGCATCCATATAGACCTGCAGGACCTGTAACGCAGGCGTGGACGCCGTAATTTTGACTGGCCCCATGATAATGAAGGCAGTATTCTCCGATGGACCACGAGTGCGCTTGTTGGCAGTCTGCTCGGGCGAGCGGGATCGGCGATGGATAAGACTACGTGGGGGGGAACGCGAATGCGTGCGCGAGAAAGGGGAGACGCGCGCGGTGGGGGTAAGTTGAAGCCGCGCGATGGTTGACTCGAGCCTCTGGATGGTGGCCTGCAACTCGGCAATCGTAAGCTCGTGTTTGCTATTGGTCGTCGCCTGAGCCTTGGCCTGGGATTTGATCGCCCTGTCGAGACCATTGTGATCGTCCTTGATGAGCGTAAACTGCTCCGCGAGCGCGTTGCTCATCTCGAGCAATGAGAAATTCGAGGAAGAGGGGGGTGCGATCCGGGTCTCCAGGACTCGGACGCGGTCGTCCAAATCCTGGATATGGAGCTCCTGGGTTTCATTGGCGGCGACCGCACCTTTGAGCCGCTGCTCGACTTCCTGTACGTGCTCCTCCAGAGCTTCCAACTCATCCACAGTTCCGACACTCCCCGTTGAACCAGTGTCGTCTGTAGCACGAGAATCTGGTTCCTTGGACTTGCTGCCCTCGAGTGAACTCTTTGCTGCCTGCACACCTTTTCGGATGTCCAGCTCCGTGGAAATATTGTCCATTTCACGCTCAAGTCCCTCAACCCGGTAATCGAGCCCTTCCACGATCACAACCACCCGCTCGAGGTTCCGCCCACCGCGCGAAGCCATTTTCGCAGAGGATTCCGAGCCCGCCGGCGGGCTTTCGAGGCCGTAATATCTGAAGGCCTTGGTGGTGTCGTCCGTGTCGTCCGCTGTGGGCTCGGGTGCCATCGATTTTAGGCCTTCAGCCCTGGTGATCGATCGAGTCGAGGACGCCGGGCCCATGTCAGACTTGTCAGCCGTAATGCTCTTGCGTAACTCGTTTGGAAGCGGCACGCCTGCGGCCTCGGTAGTCGTGGTAGTGACAGGTGTAGTGGGCCCACCAGGGGCGATGGTGGCGTTGCCAGCCATGAAGTTTTCAAAAGGAGTAGCGGGGGTGGTTCCAGACATTTTTTGCGCTGAGAAGTGTGTGGAAAAGAGACGAAAATTTTAGTGTCGATCCTGATTGGCAGCGTCGATCATGATTGCACGTGCGAGGGCTGTGTAGATCCATCCACCGCCAACAATAGCATTGGGGTTGCGTCATATATACGGAGGACGTTGAACGCAAGCTTCGCCAGTATCGGTGTAACCTCCCTTTTGGAAAGAATTGTTCGGAAGAAATCCATGGTGTTTGTGAGTGTGCCTTGAAATTCAGGGATCTTGGTGTACAGATCAGTTAGGAACCTTTCACGCACTTGTGCGAGCTCGGGAGTATCGCAGACAAATAATGCATGCATGGGATCCTCAACAGAATTCTGGCAGAACCTGCACTTCCTCCACTCCCTTGGAACGACTGGTTTCCCTCTTTCTTGCCATCTGCGGCGCTCCACGGCGAGACTGTGGCTGGATAAGACCATCCGAGTCAGAGCGAGGCGGTGTTCCGGAGTTTTAACCCGTAGGTAATGACGAAAATCCATAGCCTTCTTTATCAATTTCCCAGACTCGCTGTCTCTCTCCATCCGGCCCACAAGTAAGTCCCTCGTTCGTGCCGATGTTTCAATCTCGTGATCAACCCAAGCCTCCATTGACATTTTCACCAGCTTCATCGTGTTATGGACCTCCAAGACCTCCAATGGACCCGAAATATCCAGTTGTACAGGGATGTAAAGCCGAGAGAGGACGATACGTAGGTCATTAATCCACGAGATTCGCTTTTCCCGTGCTAGCTTCAATGATTCTTGTAGGGCATTCCAGGCGGGGCGTTCATGATCAAGCTCAATCCAGTAGCACAAGTTTTTCAGAGCCAGGTAAACTCTTCGATATCTGATCGGTCATATACCTGTCTCGGAGAATAGCACTGCCTTCATTGAACGTGATCCTATCCCAAGCATGCGGCGAAGGAATTTGAGTTGTACTTTCTCAAGGAGCTTTAGACTCTTCTCTTCAATATCGAGGCAGATTTCACATCCCGCGGTAAGATAGGGATCAACGCGAGCCATGTACAGGGTCCGCAAGTCCCATACCGGGAGTGTACCAACGAAACGGTTGAGACCAAGGGTTACGTTCGCCACTTTGGAAGCTTTTTTTGCTTTTATCTTGTATTGTTCCCTCCACATGAATTTGCAGCCTGTTTCGAACCAGACTCCAAGGTAGCGCGCTTTTTGTTCCTGCTGTATGGCCTTGCCTCGGAGGTGAAAATTTGGGTACCATTTTTGTCGTGGCCCGAAAATCTGATACAAGCATTTCGGAATAGACGTCTCGCACCCGTTGTTGTCTGCCCACTTTTGCGATCCATTGAGATGTATCTGAAAACCGGATGGGCTTGATGATGCCGTCATTACATCGTCCGCGTGTTCGATCTGGTTAATAGGTACACCATTCAGCCGAATATCCTCTGGATGATGCGTAAGGATGAAGTCGGACATGAACAGGTTCCACAAGTGGGGGGAACCCGGATCCCCTGTTAAAATACCGAGGAGAGATCGGAATTCGGGTGCATATTGGCCATCCAGACGGACAATGTACCGAATCCTGTCATAGAGGCACTTCAACCATTCTATCATCGGTCCCGAGATACCGAGTTTCGCAAGTTTAACCCACAGTGTTGACCTATCTGTGCCCGGGAACGCATTTTTTAGGTCCAGGTAAGCCACGTACAATGGTTTATTCAATGCTTGGGCCTTGTCAATGAGGCAGAGGAGTACAAAAGCACTGTCATTCGTGCGAAGATGCGCCTGGAAACCGTTCTGAGATTTTGGAATTGCCCCAATGTCTTCAGCGCCCTCGCGGATGCGTCGGTCAATTATCAAGGTGAGCATTTTCAACATGCAGCATTCGAGCGCTATGAGACGATAACCTTTCGGGTCTGTGGCGTCCTTGTCCTCTTTGAGAATTCCAATCAAGAGGGACGTCAGCCAGTACTGCGGAATTTTGCGGTTCTTGACACAATACAGGAAGAATTCGAGCAATTTCTCATTGGGTATGTCCAGACAGTCCTGATACGAGAAACCATCCACGCCAATTGCCGTATCGAGACCGTGCTCTGATACGTGTCTTTTCATCCACTCTATGTCCTCGAGAGTAATGTCACGGGTATATGATTGACGCGGGGACGCATCAGGCGGCTCGATGGCTAGCTCTATAGCCATTCGCTCATTGAAAGCGAGTTGGTCAGAATTGAAGGTTGCAGGTTGCACCGCAGGGTAGTTCAACCGGTCCTCAAAGTCACGGGCGAGAGCATTCAGAGAGACCTTGGCTTTCTTCGGGCGCAGATCCGTGCGCTTTCGCACGAAGTCCCAGAACTGTTTAATATTTTTGCATTCCAGTAATTCCGCTCGAAGCCCAGACTGTAACTCATGTACTTTTGCGCGTCCTCGATGGCTCTCATCAATGTTATGCTCAGGATCATCTTCCCAATCCTTCCAGGGCCTCGGATTTTCAGGCGAGGATTCTTCCAGATCTGTTGCTACCTTGCGTTTATTGGGGACCGCAGTGAGATGGTCTCTCGGGCACACCACCTGATCTACAGTGGGCTCAAAAATGGTGACAGATTCCGGTACTTCCAGAGCTGATTTTGCGAGGGAGTAAGCCTCCTGTTTGAGTCCATTCTTTGCCTTTGAGTCGATGTAGACAAAGGTTGTTTGACCATGGCGTTTGGCCAATAAAGATACCGTGTCTTTGAAGATGTCGCCGTTCGGACCAGGCCACCCAAGAGACATTTTTTTTGCCGCGGAATAACACAATTGGCGTATAATCATCTTCGATGTGCAGAATATGACGAGAGTTTTGTCTGTGTCAGTCTTTTCAAGTGCCGCGTGAATGGCATATAAACGACCTCGGTCTGCGGTAGGTTTTCCAGGACCTGGCACCTTAAGGCAAGTATTCAATGGTGAACCTGCGCCATAGCATATACCGGCACCAGCAGACTTTGTTTGCACTGATCCGGGGGCAACACCTTCGACGTAGATATGCACAGGTAGAGTCTCTGCCAGCACGGGTCCATAGAGTGAGTTTAAAGCCTTTTCAGGAGTTTCGCGTGCCTCCATCGTTGCCTGGTATAGGAGATCAATATCTTCGTGGCCAGAAAAATCTGGAGCGTGTTGTTGGGGAAAGTTTGAACGCCTACTCCGTGATATCGCTGAGCCATCAAGCGTAACACATATACGGGTATGGTCTGCCCAGTCGTCTTTGGGGTTTGGCGTAGGGCGCTCCACGTGAAAGTTCTTGACCAGCGGCAATAATCCCTCTGAAACAAATCCATAATCAATGGTAGATTGGCCCCGGGGCTGGTGGGATGTGTATCGACCCGGCGAAACAGTTTCAAATGAAGTACCATTCAAAATACAAAGCCCATGCTTGTCACATTCTTCCAAGATGGCCAAGCCACGCGTGTTCTCTTTGACATCTGCCGAGTTCCGTGGCCAAACATCAGAAAATCTTCCCACTTGTCGGCTTCCAGTTCGGCCGTTGATATCGGTCAGTAGTAACACAGGCTTGTCCACATTCGTAGTGCATAGCGCCACCGTTTCCCAGAGTTGCTGAATTGGCTCCACGTCCGTCCAGCCTTGCCATCGCGAGGTTACTGGTGGAATGTACGCACCAATTACCCACATAGATCCGAGGTCGAGCACCAGAATATCGGGGGAGCTCAAATGGGATTTTACGAACTCAATATTGTCTCGAATTAGCAATGCGATACCTCCGCCACGTCGATTGGTCTGGAGCCGGGGTTTCCGTGGGAGTGATACCAAAGAATAACCACGAGGAACGTCTGCGGGATCCTCTTCGCCAGGGAGCATGTCAGTTTCAGCAAAGAACATAATATCGTATGGCGTGAGTAAAGAACGGAACTCAGCGCTCGTCAGCTTAAGGGTGAAATCATGGAATATATTCCAGTACATAATCTTGACTTCAGCTGCCGCTGTGGTCATATTACCCGTAGCTACGCCATCCGTGGAGTCCGTGGGTCCAGTGCCTGCTCGTCCATCGTCGCGATTTGTCCTGCCGCCACCACGAATAGGGGATCCCGATGTTCCCGTGTCTAATGGCAACATCCCGCCCAGTGTTGGGCAAGTCGTCGACTAGTCGTTGACTAGTCACAAAGTCACGGTTGGCAGGTCGGTCCGGTCGCTAAGGTGACCTGACTTTTGACCTGTCAGTCCCAATTGGGAAACGCCGCCGCCGGCAAGCCCGGAGACGTTGTTCCACGGTATTTTCAACAGGTTTTGACCGTGTTCGAGTGTGAGCTATGATATATTATGTTTATATGGACCCATACATATACATGAGATGCTGTTTTAGCCCATTTAACCATCATTTTTATCATCAAAATGGCCCACCGGCACTGATTGATTCAATTTGACTGACAGACCTTTTGATTACAAGTCTGCAACATTCGCCATAGCTAGTCAACATTATAACAGTACAAATACATGATGAAATTTTGTATTTACAACCCATTCAAGACCGCCTCAGTCACAGAGTCCAACCCACCATCATCTGAGATCCCTGCTTTGTCAATGAGTTCAGCTAGTTCAACCTCTGTGTTCAAGTTCTGACGCCCAACTTCTAGCTCTGAGACACCCCATGGTTTTGTGAAGTTGAATAAATCAGAGATCTTGACTGAGATGCTATTATGTGGACTTGCATCACACGCCGCAAATGAAACCAAAACATCATTAATTGAATGAGCTGGAAAATGAGCCCAAATTATTCATTGCAGGTGTCTAAAATTCGACTATAGGGTATTATCTAATGACCTCAACTTATTTTACAATTTTTCGTATTTATTTTGACTTGGAACAGCAGTTTCCGGGCGTGGCGGAGAACGAGCCAGCTAGCCGGCGACGTGGGAATGGCCGCTCGGCTAGCGTCCGATCCATCACGGAAGTCAGGTCAACGGCACGACTTGATGACTAGTCACTGACTAGTCGCCGTCAATGACTATTGACTAGTCACTCAAAGGCGGTGACCCACCAACACTGGAATCCCGCCTGATGTAAAGGACCCAGTGGCCATCGAATCCGAGGAGCCCGATCTTGTAGACGGCGCGGCAAATTGATAGGAAGTCGTCCAAGAACCCGCCAGCGGTCCTCTATATGGTCGGGCGAAATACTTGATGTTTCCCCCGTGCGACCTTCCGATGACCCCCATCCAGGAGAGATTGGGAAACGGGTTAATGAGATCGGTCGCAGCGCTTGGGTTCATTGGTTAGAGGATCAGAGGTTCATGACAGCCGGATGGAACATGGGATTGTACCGCGACGTCGGACCGTGGATGGTGAATGGTATGTATCAAAAATATAGCCGAGGTCGTTCCAAGAGAACTCGGAGCCACGACATGGATATGTAACAATGTGTGGATTGCCGGGGTTATACGTATAGGAAGCCGAATCATAATGGCTCATGGAAGGATGATCTACGCCTTTTGACATCGTGAGCCCAGCCTCAATGAATGTAGATTGCACGCACTGATTGTTGGTCTACACTTGGCGCTTTTCTGATGCGATAACATAGACGATGGCCCCCAATCGTAGCCATGATTGACATAGTTCAAGCAATTTGGGCACTGAACCTCCCTGGTCCCTTTCCTAGCCTCGCCCCTCTCCAAAAGGCCTTGATCCGTTTGATCATGTTGCGGTGCGTACGCGTACGGTGGATCCCAAGAAAGTGTATCCGAGTTATTTGCATTATTTACTGGTGGAGAATGTACGGTATGTACAGGTTCAATCCTCCATACTGCTTGCAGAGTGAGTAGGACGCGTTAAACGTGTGTAGCGTACAAAACGCGTGAAGCGTCTTGGACGCGTGTAGCGTCTCCCGGTCGATTGAAGAGTGGTATGCAGTGGTGATGGAAGGGAGGAAGGTGATGGCACTGATTGCCGTTATTTGCCCCAACCAAAGGCTTTCCTTTTTTGGGGGGTGGGTGGTCATGGGAACGCCGGCCATGATCCGGAGATGGCGCACCCCTTGGCGCAGCCGTCGCTCGTCGCCGCTGCCGCGATATGGCTAGCGCTCATCGCCCTCGGACAGGATGCATGGACGCCCTCGCTCGCGCATTACGCGATGTACGCGGAGAGCGCGCTCATCCCCGTCACTACTTACATGCTGCACTACGTTGTGCAGCCGATCCGCCACGAGAGTCTTTACAGGAAGTATACGGGGAAGCGGAATATGAAGGTGCGTCTCTGTTTTTCCTTCGCATCCTCACTCTCTCCCTCGCGTCTCATAGTATCCCTCCTCCTCCTCCTCCTCCTCCTCCCCTCCCCTGTGTCCTTTTAACCGACATACGCAAAGGCCAGTGTCTACATGCGCCAATGGGTCCTCACGCGCTGGGCCGAGGGAACCATGCTCGACCTCGCTGCGGACCTCCCCGCCGTGAAGAACGAGTTCTGCGCCCAGAAGCGCCTTCGCTCACTACGCACGGCGCAGCGGAGCCTGACGCGGAACCCACATGTGGATAGGGGGGAGTCGGCGAGATGAATTTGGTGGAGCCAGGCGTTTAGTGTAGTTGGACGATGAGGCTGGAGTTGCGGTGAGAGAGGTCGACGAGGGTTAATGGTATGAATCGACAGATGAGATGTTTGAATTTCTCGTGCTGAGGAGACGATTTCCAAGCCTTGGACCAAAGGGCTACAGTATGCGCTTGGAATTCCGCTTTCGAAGGATGTAAATGGAACGTGGAATTTCTTTTCCTAATATTGAACATCTCGGATGCAATTATGACTCGGGATTAAATTTATGAGCATACATGTATTAGCGGAGGGCTCGATCGGCCAGCGTAACTGGGGCGCCGTTGGGGCGCCGGAGGTCGTAATAAATAGACACGATGACTTTGATGAAACTCGGCGATCAACAAGTTTTTCGGCTTCAACAGGATTTAGGTCTGGGAGATTCCAGCTGTGGAGGGTAACGATGATATGTATAATTCTTTCGGCCCATGTAGCACTTCTAGAAAGAACGTGGTTGAGTGAAATGAATATAGAAAGTATGGCTGATTCTTCTGTGTGATTAGTTAGAGTCGGGACCCACAACCTCTTGGCGCAGTGACTACGAAGCTCGTCCAAAGAATCTCATCAGAGCCTGTGGTGCTTAAACATCTCAGTTTTACATTATGAGATGGTGTTTTGGCCATTCCAAAGTCCGAGAATTTGTGCAAATTACTATATAAAGAAATGAAATCTGGCGAGAATCTGTTGCCGAACAGGCTCTCATCAGAATTTTTGAGTTTTTATTCGCCCTCTCAATTACCAGATGGAGTAGCGTCCCAAATCCTCTCTCAGGTGTCGACAGACGATCGGTGAAGGAAAGCCAGAAGAGTTGATATTGTGTCTACCTCTCGCTGCCAAACACCCGAACCCGCCCGAATGCGCTGAACAACAAGACGAAACACCCTGATTCAAAATACCATTTCAGGCCATGTGGTTTAAAATGCGAATTAAACCATTCAATAGTGTTTAAAATGGCATTACGAGGCATGTGATTCAAAATGCCATTTCAGGCCATGTGGTTTAAAATGCGAATTAAACCATTCAATAGTGTTTAAAATGGCATTACGAGGCATGTGATCCATTTCAGGCCATGTGGTCTAAAATGCGAATTAAACCATTCAATAGTGTTTAAAATGGCATTGCGAGGCATGTGCTTCAAAATGCTATTCCAGGGCATGGGGTTTAAAATGCAAATATCTCGCGGGATCTATTCAAACCTTAAATATGTCAAGTGCTCCCTTTTGACGCATCCGGAAAAAGCGGTTGAAACACCGCTCGGATTATTCCGGCCGTCGAACAGATTCCACAAATTTTTTAAGGTGTTTAATTGGACGAGGAGGATTGAACCAAGTCCCTCGCAAAGTTTTAGAAAGATTAACCCAGACAAACTCGAATGCGAGGTCACCTAATCTGACGCATCTGGAAAAATGGGTTGAACCAGCGCTCGGAGTATTCCGGCCATTGGACAGATTCCACAATTCTTGAGAAGTGTTAAATTCAACGGGGAGGATCAACCCAAGTCACTCGCAAAGTTTCAGAAAAATTAACCCAGAAAAACTCAGATGCGAAGTTCCGTAATCTGATGCATCGGGAAAAATCGGTTGAAACAACGTTCAGAGTATTCCGGCCATCGGACAGATTCCACAATTTTTGAGAAGTGTGCTTATTGCGAGTTCAACCTGCATCAATTCTAATGAAATAAAATACGGATACCCTTCATTGTGCAAGTACTTTAATTTCCACAAAGTCGATTTTTCAGAATACCCCAAATATTTTTATTTCGGGATGTTGAAGGAGGTATGGCATGACTCTCCTTGCGCAAAGGATCATGAAATTCCGCAGCGTCATGCGAAAATCTTGTTTGAAGCGATTCGGGCCAAAAACGTGCCCAAACAGTTTGAATTCTTTCCTACCACCACTGAACCTTCCAGCACCTCTAATCACAAACTTCAAGAGGGAAAGTTTCTTCAAAGCTCATTTCCAACCGACCTTCGCTCTCCAAACAGCGATTGTGGTTTTCTTTTCACGAGTATCTCGGCTGTTCCCGCGTGCCGGGCCATCAAAATGCGGTATCGCGCTTCTCCAGCCTTACCTACCTACCTACCTACCGGAGGCATTTGGCAGCCCGTGTTGGACAATGTTCGGGTTTGAGTCTGGTTCATCGGCATTTAATGACAGATCACGATGGACCATAGGCAATCATGAGGAATCATTGATTTATTGATATTCCATTATTCTCTGCTGCAAGCCACATTTTGGGCTTATATGTCGGAGTCTAGCGTTACATCAACTGTATTACTAATTTCTGATCATTCAGCAAATCTCTCTTGGTCCTCCAGACTTCCGCATTATTTTCCCAGACCAAAGCGGTCGGCCGGCATGGTGATTGGGTGCCTTCATCAAGTGAAAGTTGATGGCCGAAATCGGCTGGCAGAAAGTAAAGCATAATGCTATCTTTGCTGGTCGGGGCGGGGGATCGAACCCACAAAAGGTCCTCGCTTCATTACGTGTTTACCACGTGAGACTCCCCCCAGGATGCAGTGGTTACCCTCTTTATAAAATTATGTTTCTCTGTCTGTCCGAAGCCATTTTAAACTCCGCTGGTCAGTTGACCCTGCTGCGATCCGATATTACCCCATCTGAAGCCCTTTTAAAGTCCGCTATCAGCGCTCCGGCACCACTTGCTGAAACGTGCACTTGGCAATTTGTTTATTGCTCGCTCGGCTTCAGGACTAAGCCTACGTTAGGAGGTATTTTTTTTCGTCGTGGCTCACTACAAGCATAAAATCTCAATAATTCTCAACCTTCACAGTGTATTAATTTGCGCCAAATGGAAGGGGATGCGAGGCCGCGAAGCGGCCGAGCAGCCGCTTGTTATGCATTAAAAGTTCTTTAAGGATTACCTCGGTGTTTCTTTGAATCTGTTTGCGCCCTTCCCCATCTAGCCTATCCCTTTCCTTCTGGCTCTCTTCCAGTCCTCTGTTTTCGTCGTCAAATGTGCTCTGCACATTTTAATTTCACAGCTATGGTGCGCGTCACTTAATCACCACTTCCTTTGTACTAGGCGCGAACATTTCGAATAAAGATAAAGACTATTTTCGATAAGCTCCCTCAGGCTGAAACATGAGCGAAACACACCGGGGGGTCCGCACATAGGTTCAATCACAAACGGATAAATGAGGTCTGATCCTTGATTCCATTAAAGGGTGCACCTTCGTTGTTCATTACCTTTTCCCCTGTCGACAGCAACCATCCGCTTTGCATGTACTACGACAAGAAAATCGAACTTTCTCCGAGACTTAGAGGCACTGGAACCATGGCTGAAGTGAAGGCCAAAGTCCCATGTCATGTAAACCGTCCTAAAGTGGTTCACGATGTCACTGAAGACGAGTTTCGAACCTGAAAGTTCTTCTGACCAGAATTTTCCCAGGTCAGTTGGATTGCTCGCCATGGAGTAGTCAAGCGACAATCGAATCGATGATCCGCCGAGAATGCGGTGCTATCTTCTGGGGTGACCCGATGAAATGAGACGAAATGACCATTCCTAAGAACTCGTTTCAATTTAAGCGGTACAATTGACCCCAGGCAGCCTTGAAATGAGTACAAAACACGCGGCTATTGTCTCGAAGCCGGGAACGGCGCTATGGTAAGGCTTAGCATTTGAAAAGCTCGACGGTGTCAAAGACGGAACGGAACTATTGAAGTGGCTCGCGGCAGTTGAACACATGCCGCATAATACTCATGCAGGACCTCAGGACCGCGAGCGCGACCGTAAGCGCAATGCGACCGGCGACCGCCACCAGAAACGTCAGAACCAGGACAAGATGTGGGAATCCTGCCTTCATGCCCTTCCTTCCATTTTCCGGAATCCCGATAAGATCTCTGAGACCGCCTGACAGCCATTACAACATCGATGATGACTATCGGTGGAGTGGAAAGCTCACTATCACCGGTGACCTCTCCATTTCAATGTTATTTACTATCGTCCCCACCCTCCTTATAACCAATTTCCGCGGCTAGTTTTCTCTCACGTGGGGGTTACTGAATAGAACTTTTCTACGGCGGTGAAAGTGCACATTTACTAATAAATCTCTATCAACTTTCATGTTTTTGAACTTTCCTCAATATGAATCGTGAAAAATGGTACATTCCTCTACTTCTGACTCTTTATAAAATAACGAATGTCTGTCTATTATCCCGCGTGTGTAGCTGTGCGAGTGGAATGGGTGCGCGCGCGGGCACGCAAGATTACCGTGGCAGAAATGGATTGAACAGGCGTCCGGTGACCCCCAAACTATGGGTCCCCAGGAGGTCGTAGGGGACATCACTATGCTGCCATATATGGTAATTCTCGCGAAATTCATTATTTCAGCCGTTTTTGGAAGGAACATTTTCCAGGACTGAAATCATTCAACGACGCCAACGGCGCAGCAGAGGTGGAGTACGGGCGTGGGTTACCGGACTTCCGCCTCCTCGGACTTGTTACATCCGAAGAGGTCGAAGCACTGGTCCAGCTGCTGGACGACTGAGCGGTGTGTACGGACCGCTGGATGGACAAACGGCGCTGTTTTACAATATTGTGCCCAGTTGCCTCATAGTTCAGCTGACCCAACATCTCTGGGATAAATAATAGTATCACACTTCTCGGCTCCATAGCGTTCGCATAGTCTCAATTGGGAACGAAACGCTAGCATACAAAAGTAGTAATTCCTTAGTCTGAAGTTGACCGCGCCACTCGTAGATACCCTGCTTATGACGTAATCGTCGGAGTTTTAAATTGTCCCCACGGCCATTGAGCACATCCAGCGGCCCCAGGGATGAAAGCCAAAAGGGAGAGTGAGTTTAAGGGTCTTTCTGAAGTGTTTTATCTCCCTGGAATGCCTTCTCAGGCCGTCTTTTCACGAAAACTAGAATCGCGGGTTTGTCCGGGTGTTTCCGGTGCCGAGCTGTCAAAAAAACGGCATTGTTATTGCTTGACTCTGCTACGGAGTAACTGTTGGCAGAATCTATAAATGGCAATCTGCCCGATCCATTATTGAGCTAAAAGCACTATAATATACCCCCTGTAGGGCCTGGTAAGCAAAGAAAACCCGTTGTTCAAAACCTGGACCGAGTTATTCATGAAATAGTCTTCAGTTCAGGAAATATGTTCCAGGACATATGGACCGCAAAATTCACTGCAATGTGAGCTACCCTTCACTATAGATATCCCATACCGTATCTCAATGTGTATAGACTACAAATTCTGACGGTAGGGCGAATGTAACGGTGCTAGATTATAATGAAGTTCGGATATTTCAGAAGATTAATTGAATGAATTTACTACGACAAAAAGCTCAAGTATTTATACTTTACAGAAAAGTATTCTAGCAGGTTCTGCCCGAAGATGAATAAGAATGTTAGTAACTACTTAGTAAGAAATATAAAGTGAATGTTCGAGCACTTTCGAGCGCGTCGGCACTTCAACATCGGGCTTAGTAATAGCCTCGGCGATCTCGGTGTTTGCTCAACTTCAACACTCCCCCTCAAACTTGAGTCATGCCGAGTTTTCGAACTTGCTCTTCGTGCTGAGCACGTGGTAACGGCTTTGTGAATATATCCGCAAGGTTGTCGCCTGATGGGCAGTGGTGAACTGATACCTTGTTAGAGGCAACGGTGTCACGAATAAAATGATGGCGCATGTCGATATGCTTGGAACGGGCGTGATAGCCGGCGTTGAAAGTGAAGTTGATAGCGCCATGGTTGTCGACGAAGATAGGAAGTGGTTGAGTGGGGGGAAGGTCAAACTCTGTGAATAGTGAGCGTAACCAGAGATTCTCGCGTGCTGCATGCGAGAGGGCAATATATTCGGCTTCCATTGTTGAAAGCGCAACAGTGGCTTGTTTCTTTGATGACCAAGTCGTAGCTCCCCCTGCAAGCATAGAAACATAGCCGGATATCGACTTGCGATCATCAGGGGAGTTGGCCCAGTCGGCATCGGTGAATAAGGTAGGCTCGGAATAATTTGCGTGCATGTTGAGATCCGAGTCTGAATTTGACGAATAAGTGATGCCAAGGTTTGTTGTACCGCGTAAGTAGCGATAGACGCGTTTAACAGCGGTGAGATGTGTGGGTCCAGGGTTTGTGTTAAATTGTGAGAGTGTTTGCACCGCATACGCGATGTCAGGACGCGTGCTGATGGCAGCGTACATCAGGCCGCCAACCATCGACTGATAAACAGTCTTGATTTCGGGATAGGACTCCTCAGTGGGAAGCTTCTCAAGCTTCACGTTAGGGTCCATGGGCGATGCCGCAGGATTACAGGCCTCCATGCTGTGCTGAGCGAGGATTTTGTTGATGTAATTTGTCTGCATGATAGTGATCTCCCCCTCCTCACGGTCACGGTGGATTTCCATGCCCAAAAGCTGCTTTGCGTCGCCGAGACGAGTGATTTCGAATGCTGATTCCAGCTCGTCCTTGGTGCGCGTGATAAGGTTTTGATTTGATGCGTGGATAGACATGTTGTCTACATGTATGGCAACAATGATGATGTCGCTGTCTGTTCGTCGCACGTAGACACATCGGTCCGAGAGCAATCGTTGGAAGCCAATCTTCTTGAATTTCCTGTCAAGGGTCTCGTTCCACACACGGCCAGATTGTTTGAGGCCGTAGAGTGTTTTGTGGAGACGTAAGACGCGTGATGTTCCGTCTGAAAATCCCTCCGGCTGTTTCATGTAAATTTCCTCCTTTAGTTCTCCATTCAAATATGCGCCTTTGACATCCACTGTGCGCATCTCGAGGTCGTATTTGGTTGCGAGGGCAAGTAGGAGGCGGTTGGTCTCAGCGCGAACGACAGGTGATGAGATCTGGTCCAGATCATAATCTGTGCCGGGTATCTCCGTGTTCCCCATGATGACAAGTCGAGCCTTGCGTCGTGCTATCTCCCCTGTATCGTCTGGCTTGTTCCTATACACCCACTTATTCCCCAGCGCTTTTCGACCCTCTGGCAACACGGCAAAACTAAATGTGCCCAAGTCTTGGAGCTGCTTTAGCTCCTCTTCCATCGCTTTGTGCCAGTCTTCGGCTCGCGGATGCTGTGTGGCCTGTCGGTAGGTGCCAGGCTCCGAGTCAATGGCGACGTTAGCGACGTCCTCAGTGGGAACGCGATGGCGCCAAGCATCTGGTTTGTTCGGGGATTGGTTATTGGGGTTACGAAGCGAGCGCCAGTAAGTGAAGATCTCCCAGAGAGTCTGGAACAGGAAGATTCCTTTAGGGCAAAACATGAATAACTCGAGGAACCGGCCATAAAGAACAGTTCCATAACCGACAGCGGAAAATATGGTCGAATAGCCGAATCGCAGCTAATGCAAAATGCGTATGTGGCGCCATTTGTACAGATCGCTTCAAATGTCATTGTGGTGCAGTTGGTTTCGACGCTTGTTGTCAACTCTGTACGCAAGGTCGTTGGTTCAAGTCCCGCTATGGCGGTTTTTTTGGAGCTTTCCGCCGGTTTAAAGACTCTGATTAAACACCGCCCCGTCTGAGCCCGTAGGGGAACCCCGGCCTTTAAGTAAATCAGTGCTTGAACGCGATTTACCGTTGCCCCCTGGCAATTCTCAGGAATACGGACGAGTCTGAGCCCGTCGGTCTGCTAGGTCGCGGGACGCCAGTAATTCGCGCGAGGATGGAGGCGTGGAGCGGGAAAAGGCGGAATTCGGGTTAGAGGACTTTTTGGCTAGGTTATTTGTGACTTGTTTGAATTTTCGTCATGACCGAATGCAAATTGAATTGTTAGTGTATACTCTGGCATTTTGAAGCACGTGGAATGCTTGCATTTTGAGCGGCGTGACCGAATGCAAATTGAATGAATTTTAAGCATATACCCTGGCATTTTGAGGCGCGCTCACTGGAATTGAATAGCCCTGGCCATTGCGGTCATTTCCATCCACTTAGCTTGTGCTCCAGGCCATTATTGGGCAAGTTAGAGGGCAATCAGTGGGACACATTTTGAGGCACGTGAAAGGCTTGCATTTTGAGCAGCTGAGCGTGACTGAATTGCATTCGAATGCAAATTGAATTCTTAGCATATACTCTGGCATTTTGAGGCACATGGTACCATGAGCTGTCAGGACTGCCTGCTGCACCTACTTCGCTGGTACCACCGTCTGGCTATTATTCCGCCGGCTTTGCGCAAGGGGCAACCGGCATTCAAAAAAAAAGATATAGGGCCGATTTTCTTTTTTCTGACGAAAGGAGTTGCCATATACGGATGTGTTCTGCTTCGACAGGTGGAATCAAAGTGTGGGCAAGTTCCACGGTTTTTTGGTTCATCAAATGTGATCAACATTGTTTCCAACCTCCTGCTTAGAAAGTTGTGGGTCAATTTTTTTTCCGGCCGGACTAACCTTTAGTCGCCAGTTTAAATACCGGTTGCCCCTTGGCTTTACTGTGCCAGTAGCAGAGCCCAGCAAAACAAAAAAAAAAAATGGGGAGGTACCGCAACGTAAGTTTGCTGCGCCAGTAGAAGAAGAGTGTAGCAAGAGATGCAACCACAAGGGCAAGACTACTCTTCTACTTATACTTCCGCTTTTACGACGCCCTCCAATCAATTCAGGTCAACCAAAAGGTGAATTAGGTCGCTTTTACATTCATGCTACCATCACCATTTTGTGACATGATTTGAACTCAGAGACTCGGTTTTTCAGAAAATGCAAAAATAAACAGCCACGGTATGGTATACAGTCAAAGCTGTCTTAACCCATAGCTCTGATAACCCATAATCTGTGAAACTCCATACCTTTTGGCTGTCCACCAAGTTGGTGCCATAATAGAAACCTATAACTCTCCAATACTCCATAACCCATACATTTCTGAGAGCAAAAACCCATACTTTTGAGGTACTTTCAGTGTATTGTATGTATAATTCTCACATGTTTTGAAGGTTTCTCGAGTAAGAATTGGTGGAGAAGGCCATATACAGTATTTTGACCTTGAACAATGGCATTTGGAACGGAATCGGAGCGATGAGTTGGCCTTCCGAAATGGGCTGTCGTGATCCGGTCATCGACAGGTATGTTCGACAGCAAGAAAAAGGCTTCAAGTGAAGCTCCTTCGGTTTAACCCATTATTTTAGACTTTTACATCGGTTTTTGCAGCTCAGATTCAACCTGCATCAGAGTCCGGCTTCTGCCGAGAGCTTTCCCACGGCTCTTGAAACCCATACGCTGCGATAACCCATACTTTTGAGGGTCCACCGAGGTGTATGGGTTAACTTTGAAGAAAAGTTGAAGGTCCGTTTCGGCACATGGAGGATGGAGGAAGGAAGGTTGACATTTACCATTGTTTCCCCTCCGTTCGCTTCAAGCCCGCTTGTGCCCTCCCACCACCGGGACGGACGCTCTGTGAGAATGAGGGTCTGCGTCATAAATAAGGTATGTGTCGTCGAATCTCGTGGGATTTTTCTTCCAATAGTAAAATTCCAGGACCTGCGCAGTGGTCTGAGAATCATCAGTCACGAGGTATGTAAATACTGACGTGGGCTCACTTACCATATGTGGCATTTGAGCTGCTATTCGCTTGAATGCGAGAAGAACATTGCTTCCCAAGGATTCTGGCACAAAGGTGAGTACGTAGATCTCCAGCATTTTGGCTTTTACTCCGGTCCTGTATTTTACCTCGAGAGAAACGGATAAGTATTGGGCAAACGGCGCTGTTCTTTCGGGCGAGTCCGAGTGTCCGAGTTCTAGGTAAGACATCAATTTCTGATTGTCGGCACCACTCTGAAGTCACCTCTTACATTAGCGGCTTCAAAGTTGCTGTGAACAATCCTTTCATATAAGTATGAAGTATCGTCTGTGCCGGAAAGACTTTCATAGGACCCTGGGTCAATTGGATCGACTCGCCGTCGACCGTACAATAGCCCCGTCACGGTCCCCCCGAGTCGCCCCAGTGTATAGTACTGCGCCCAGTAACCTTGCAGCAACCAGGGACGGCAATCTGCACGGATGAGGTCTCGCTAGCGTGGGTTGTGGGAGTTACATAAGTTTTACGGCCAAAAGCGGTGGGCCGGAAGGGTCAAAACAGTTCGCGACGACGATTTCTCGGACCCAGTGTGCTCAGAGGAGTGGGTGCGTATTGCGTTTGGCATCTACGGGCACTTCCTCGAGGATTTCATGGGTTTTCGAGGTCGTACAGCGAGTGAGGGGAGGCTCTAGAGGACAGCCAGGGGAACTTCTAGATCTGTGAGTAAGTTAGTGCTTGTGCAATAACAGGTGGGGTGTCGGCCGCGACGGGGGACCAGCGTTTCGTCTGTTAAAGACTCATCAGGCGGCAATCTTCTCGTCTTACAGCTAATTGCAGTACCGAAGGCGCGGATCGGAAATCTGCTGTTTTGGGATGTTTTCAAAGAATTCCCGGTATCTCAGTGAGTTCTACACCGATTCCCTTGAAACCTAGATAGAAATACTCGGCTAATTCGTGCGCAATTAGTGATAGAAAGGAAGTTGCAAAAATATTCTATATTTGGCGAGCTGGGTTTGAGGGGTCATTTTGGGGGTCAATTCAATCTGCCAGTATCTAGGCATGTTGAAATGCCCTAGATTTTTGTGAGAGATGGCTTCTATCAATATTGAAAGGTGTGATAGAGTCAGATTTTGAAGGAGTTTGCAGTTGGGTTCAAATATCACATTGTTTGCTGGTTGCAGTATATTACTGTTGGCTCGAGGCCATTACAAGCATGATAAAGTACAATATTGAACATTCTGACTCTATCACACCTTTCAATATTGATAGAAGCCATCTCTCACAAAAATCTAGGGCATTTCAACATGCCTAGATACTGGCAGATTGAATTGACCCCCAAAATGACCCCTCAAACCCAGCTCGCCAAATATAGAATATTTTTGCAACTTCCTTTCTATCACTAATTGCGCACGAATTAGCCGAGTATTTCTATCTAGGTTTCAAGGGAATCGGTGTAGAACTCACTGAGATACCGGGAATTCTTTGAAAACATCCCAAAACAGCAGATTTCCGATCCGCGCCTTCGGTACTGCAATTAGCTGTAATAGCAACACGTGACATTTTTCTCACGCCCGATCCGGACTTGCGGAATTCAAACATTTCAGTTGGCAAACTCGTTTGCACAACAAAAATGGAACTCAACACAAAAAGTGCGGATAGATCTAGCTCTGTGTACCCGAGAGTGAATTTAAACAAGCATTTAAATTCATCTAAAACCATGGATTACGCAGAATGCATTGCTATTTATTCCCCTCTCTTGAGTTTCATCAATCTGGTGGTTATTCCAGTTTTCAGATAGGCAAGAGTGTTTTCTCTGACCATGCCTTGAAGAGCAAATGCTATCATCGCCGCAGTGGTGCAGAGGGACTAAATAACTCAGTTGGTATAATAACGCAAAGTATTAATATGCAGCCAGTTCCAACAAGCAAGCACATGCTGCAGTAACTGACCAGACACAGACATTCCGTCTATTTCCCGGCGCACCTAACTAGAAACAGTGTCCTACGCTGATTCCGTCATCTGGATTGCCCACATAAATTTTCCCTATCCCATTGCGCTGCAGGCAGCCGCCTTGGCCCTTTCGCTTGCAAATGCTGCCAAGGAGCGACTTGCTCGGAGGCAGAAGGGGGAGCAATCCCCACTGATGTCTCCCTTGCAATTCATGCCCCACCTTACAAGCCGGCTGCCATTCTTGGTGACTCCGGCTTGGCAGGTCTCCAAGCGGACATGTTCGCGATGAGGGACATGCTCGTTGAATTCCAGAAGGCAGCCACCGTGTTCTTGTAGGCTTGCCACACTCGCATGGTTTCGCTCCTGATGGCGATCACGAGTGTCGACACAGTGTCTGCTGGGTTTAGGGTTTAAAAGTTAAACCCAGCTGCATTGTGGAACCCCTCTTGGCTGGGAGTCAGTTCCCAGCCACAATGTATGACGTATACATTGCCGCGGTCGCTGCAGCGCTCATGGACGAGCTGTGCGCCATTAAACTGGATGTACTAGCCAAGGCCATGAGGCAGAAGAGAGAGCAGACCAAGAAATTGGCTGCTGCTGCTGCTTCTGCGAACGCTGATGCGGAATTGGCCGACAGTACAAAAACTGTCGGAGACAAGCTCTCTGAGCAGGTCAAGGTGGAGCTGAAAAAATACCACGGTATGCAGCTCCTCTCCATTCCGCCTTCCTCGTTGGTGTTGACGTCCTCTTCTGGAGAGTCTCAACTCCCGTGGTCAGGGCGGTGGCGCTATGTCATCGTCGAATACCTGGGGGCAAGGCCAAAAAGCCACACCCCGCAAGGAAGAATTCCATGAGCACCCCCCAGCAGAATGCGGTGCCTTCGGGCAGCAAACCTCGGGGTGGTGGAGGAAACGCAAACGGAAAACGAGGGACGTACCAGCCGAAGCGGGGTCGAGGCCAGTGATGAAAATCCAGCGCCTCAACCCTGTTTTGGCTGCCCGGGAAAGTTCCAATGCTGTCTTGACGTGGGTGAGCCGGGATAAATTTCATTATGTGAAACCGGCCACTTACCCAAAACGTTTTTTCCTTGCAACTCCAGCTCTTCAACGTGCTTTTGTTGTTTCGCGTATGACTTGTGATACTAGAATTACAAATGGTGCGTTCCATAATATGACAAATGTTACCTTGAGCTTTGACCAAGTCAGGATCTTGGCATTTAACTCTAAGTTTGTGCCTAAACCGACGAAGACTTCAGTCACTTCGATTAAATTATCATTTGATGATTTCACTCGGAGGCTTCGGCTCTCAGATGCAGCCCGTAGGCGGAACCTCATTGGTGGCCCAACGTGGTAGCACTCTGATGTGGAAAAGGGTCAACCAACCTATGTACCCAAATTCCACATTCCTTCACTGGATGCCAAAGCGGAGAAAATTCTCCTGCACATGGAGAATGCATTGGATCAGGCAGGAAGCCTCTGCATAAAAATTGTCAAAAATCGTCAATGCATGACTATCCGCCCGAATCTGAATGCAAGAGAATTTACCAAACTCTTGAAGATTCTTGAAGATGAGCGAGTAATTGCTGTGCCATCAGACAAAAATCTTGGACTTTGCCTAGTAAGGCAGAGTGGTACTATGATGCAGCCTGGAAACTGCTCATAAACCCCTCTTACGTCGAGGATGAACCGGACCATTTGTTGCTTTGGAGCAGTCTAGAAACTATCCTTGCCAAATCAGAACACCTTCTGACATGGCAGCAATTTAAATGGCTTCAGACCCCTGTCGATGATCAGGTACTGAAAATTCCGGTTCTTAAAGTTTTGCCCAAGATACACAAATTTCCTGTATCTACCAGACCGATTGCTCCAACATTTGACACACTGTTGGCAAACGGCTCAGCATGGGTAGACTTTCGTATTCAGCCCCTCCTTTCTCGGTTTCCTTGGACCCTCATGGATTCAAAGACGTTCTGTCGAGATATTCTCGCTGCTCGTATACCAACCGAAAGGAAAATTTGGCTCGTATCTGGCGATGTTGTTGCAATGTACCCCAATATACCAATTGAGGATGGGATTACCATTGTAGCTAACATGCTAGGCGTCTCAACGATGAGCTTTGACACTCTTGAAGAGGCAGCTGAGCCTGACATCAATTCTCTGGAAGAACTCACAGTTCTCCTTCTGTGGATGGTGCTCAAATTCAACTACGTGTCATTTGGTGATAAAACCTTTCGTCAAGTGATTGGGACGGCAATGGGGACTGCTCTCGCACCCTCATATGCCAACCTCTTCCTTGCGGCCCCAGAGGTTAGTGCCGTGGAGGATTTCAAGGACATGCTCCTATATTATGGACGCTATATTGATGATGTCTTCAGCATCATTGTTGGTGATCATAATGCAGTTCTTGCCTTCCAGGAGCGCTTCGGACGTCTACATCCGAACATGAAGATGGAATGGACCTAGTCAAGAGTCCAATTGCCCTTCCTAGACATACATGTGTCGCTAGAGGTTCCTCTAAGCTCACCTTCGAGACATTATCATGTCGAGATTGTAACACGTGTATACCAGAAGGCGTTAAACTCCTACCTTTATATTCCCTGGAGTTCCTGTCACTCTGATGAATCCAAGCGTGCTCGGGTTCGCGGTGAATCTATTCGCTACATCAGACTATGTTCTAAAGTTGAGGACTTTAAGACAATACAGGCCTCCTTCCTCAAGCGTCTTTGTGCAAGAGGCTACCCTGGGAAATGGCTTAAAGCCGTCTTTTCAAATGTGTCATACAGCCAGGAGAGGCCAAGTGCCCTCATAGCGCATTCTGAGACCAGAAACTCAGATGTATCCGCTAGACTGTATGTTTTGAAACTCACTCATAATCCACTCTGGGAAGATGTAGATCTTTCCCCAATGTGGCGTGAAGACGAGCAAAGCCTTTAAATAGTGATATCCGAAATAACTGTTTGGCCCCGTTTTTTTACCTCACCTCCCATTGCGCCGCAGGCAGCCCTCTGGGCTGCCGCTTCCTGCTACGGCGCAATGTACGGCTCGGTAAAAATTCGAGTTGGCTGGTTATTTTAGATCTTTGCATGTACCGTTTGGTATAGACAATAGGGAAAATTTATGTGGGCAATCCAGATGACGGAATCAGCGTAGGACACTGTTTCTAGTTAGGTGCGCCGGGCAATAGACGGAATGTCTGTGTCTGGTCAGTTACTGCAGCATGTGCTTGCTTGTTGGAACTGGCTGCATATTAATACTTTGTGTTATTATACCAACTGAGTTATTTAGTCCCTCTGCACTACTGCGGCGATGATAGCATTTTCTCTTCAAGGCATGGTCAGAGAAAACACTCTTGCCTATCTGAAAACTGGAATAACCACCAGATTGATGAAACTCAAGAGAGGGGAATATATAGCAATGCATTCTGCGTAATCCGTGGTTTTAGATGAATTTAAATGCTTGTTTAAATTCACTCTCGGGTACACAGAGCTAGATCTATCCGCACTTTTTGTGTTGAGTTCCATTTTTGTTGTGCAAACGAATTTGCCAACTGAAATGTTTGAATTCCGCAAGTCCGGATCGGGCGTAGAGAAATGTCACGTGTTGCTATTAAGACGAGAAGATTGCCGCCTGATGAGTCTTTAACAGACGAAACACTGGTCCCCCGTCGCGGCCGACACCCCACCTGTTATTGCACAAGCACTAACTTACTCACAGATCTAGAAGTACCCCCTGGCTGTCCTCTAGAGCCTCCCCTCACTCATCTACCAGTTCTTGGATTTAATGGGTAGCGTAGACACAGCATCGCCGCCAGGGCATGCAATGCCAACGCTTGACACGCTGGGGTGGGATCGACCGGAACTACCTTTATATCTGTATTTGTGTTCGTAGCATCAATATAACGATTATTCTGTCTACATGTGTCTTTTATGAGCTCTTTCGGTCTCTTTTTCCCCGGCTTATATAGCAGCTTATACTGGCTTTTTGGGCCTTTTTGGCTTTTAAAAGATCAGGGGCCTGGATTAAAAAAGCTGCGAGTGCTTTTCATCTTTTTTGGCTTTTCGTCTTTAAAAAGCAGAAAAAGCTCGGGAAAAGACGACTTGTCAAGTTGCTGATGGTCCCCCCGAGTCGCCCCAGTGTATAGTACTGCGCCCAGTAACCTTGCAGCAACCAGGGACGGCAATCTGCACGGATGAGGTCTCGCTCAAGAGGCGTGCGATCTCTGGATCATGGATAAATTCCCACGGGGGACCTACCCCCCCAAATAAGGCGATTCTTCCTCAGCGGCATCAACTCGGCCGTCAGCTCGCCAAATGTCACTAACCACCGCCTACGCGTGCGTCGAGCGCGTCTCGCTTCTAATACACTCCTCAAGCGCGTCTCATCGCCAATCTGCAACCCTTCAAATGGAGAACTAAGTCTTGCAGAAGGCAAAGATCGGCGCCTTGAAGCAAGCATTCCAGTGGGTCATTCTGCAGCTGCGAAACGACTGGCAGTGTCGCCTGCTGGCACTCCACGTCGCCACCGGATCGCACGTACCTCTCGCACAACCGTGGCTCTTGATCCCGATAGTCTTGGCGGAGGTAAAGACGATGCAGATACAGATTTTATTGCGCAGTTCAAAATATATATGGTTTCTCAGCTCCAGTTCTAGCCTTTTAATTTTAATTTATTTCCATTTGAGAGCGAGCACACAGTCCAACACATTCCAATTCCAAGAGTAAGACTTGGAGAGTCGAGTCGGCCGGCAGCAGTGCCGTGTTAATCTAATTCTAGCCGTGTCCATCAGTGGCGCTCACGTGGACAGATCAAATTCCACGATCCAGAGATCGCTCGCCTCTTGGTCTCGCTAGCGTGGGTTGTGGGAGTTACATAAGTTTTACGGCCAAAAGCGGTGGGCCGGAAGGGTCAAAACAGTTCGCGACGACGATTTCTCGGACCCAGTGTGCTCAGAGGAGCATCACCAAAAGTGTCAAAGACTTTAAAGGGCCTCGTGACTTCGGCAAGTCCCGTCAAGGCTTGGACACGTCGCGCAAGCACTTTCCAAGCCCTCTTCAAGCCTTGCTCGCACTTGCTAAGCACTCTCAACCCTGGCCCGGCACTTTGAAGGCTCGTGCAAGGGCATTCCAAGCCTTGCCTGGACTTACCAAGCCTGGCCGCTATTCCTCTCAGAAAGCTGTCGCCGACGCCACGAATAATCTTTTATTTCCTTTGAAAGATTTCATTCGCGACTCCAACCTAAAATATCCGTGTTCTGTATGAATTCTCTCAAAATCAGCGCACTCGTTATTTATTTCGCCGTCTTGGTCATGGTATATTGCTCCTTCTGCCAACGGAACGACATCGCGCCTGGACGTGGGCTTTCCATCCACCTAACAAAATGCCAGGGAGCACGCACCCTACACTCTCAGGGCATTCAGCATATAGCACAAGTCGAAGCTGCTGCTGCGGCGGCCGCCGCCGCTGCTGCACCAGAACCTGAAGTCCCTCAAAATATTCCCGTGAGTTATTTCCATAGTTTTTATTCTGTTGTTTGACTTCAAATAAAATAATGGTAGATACGACCCGACTCCCCCGTTCCTGATGCACCGCCGAGTCCGCTGCCCCCTGGCCCTGGTGGACGCCCTCGCCGCCGAACTCGTCTCCCAGCTAGATATCGCGATGATCTACCCGAGCCCCCGACTCCGATTCAGCCGCCTGTCGACGAACCCATCTCAGATCCGGTACCCCCTCCCTCCTTGGGTCCGGCCGAACAATCCCCTCGTGCATGGGTCAAAACAGAACCCAATGTGCAGGGATATTACAAGATTTTTCCTAATTGCCCCACCCACGACCCAGAGGAAACAATTTCCCTGGATGACCTTTGCCGCTCTTCTGCCCTACTCGTACCAGCGAAAATCTCGTCTGACTCCAATCCCACCACTCCTTGGTTTCCTTTTCTAAATTCCACTGTCGCGTGACTCATGACGTGGTTTCATCTGGGATCCAATCTCAAATCCATTGCGGAGCTTGATTCTCTGGTTGAGGATGTACTGCTCAAACCCGATTACGACCCCGTTCATCTTGAAAATTTTAGTGCTGCTCGTTAAAATCAACGGTTGGATGAAACCGTAGATCCACAGTCTGCACCCGACGGCTGGACAAAGGCGTCTGTCAAGATAAAACTACCAGGGCCTAAAGTATGCGTACCCGAGCAGGATGCACCCGAGTTCGAGGTCGAGGGGCTTCTTTACAGGCCACTCCTTGATGTCATGGTCGAAGCGTTCCAGAGCCCGTCCTTTCAACAGTTCCACACGACGCCATTTGAGTATCGTTGGGATCCGAACTACAACCCGAACGACCCCGACATTCCCGTTGACCCGTATTCTCATCCTCAGCCTCTGGACGATGACGGACTCCCGCCTTTGCCTGAGCATCATGAAGTGATGTACGGCGAGGTGTATACCTCCCGACCAATGCTCAAAGCTCATCACGAGCTTCCTCGCACCGCAACTTTGCAGCTGGAGACGGTAATTGCAGCGTACATGTTCTGGTCGGACTCTACGCACCTCGCCAACTTCGGTAACGCGTCTCTTTGGCCGTTGTACACTTTCTTCGGGAATCTCTCGAAATATACACGGGCTAAGCCTTCTTCCAATGCTGGCCACCATCAGGCATATTTTCCCTCGGTACGTCTTTCTTCTGTTTCTCGACTGTCTTTTCATATCTTTGCAGCTCCCCGACTCCGTCAAAGATTTTTATCGTGAAAATTTCGGTGTGGCGCCATCCGCAGATATACTCGCTCATCTCAAACGAGAGTTGATGCACGCTATCTGGGATTTGCTCCTAACTCCCGAATTCATCCACGCCTACGTTAATGGATTGGTTGTCAAGTGCTATGATGGTGTTGAGCGGCTGGTATTTCCGCGCCTCTTCACATACGGTGCTGATTATCCAGAGAAGTGTGGTGCAGATTCTTCTCGTTTTCGTCGTTCTGATGCAGTTTAGGATTCTTCTCGCTACGATCAAATTTTTCGGTGGCTGCCCGTGCCCGCGCTGCTTTATCGAGAAAGCCCAGATTCCTGATATGGGTACCAAAGCGGATATGCGGCGCCGCCAAAATACTCGCCAAGACACACCGTGGTATCGAAGCATGATCGAGACCGCTCGTCGCTGGATCTTTGACAAGGGTTATCTCGTCGGGGGGGTGCGGCAGTAAGCAGGCTGTTAAAGCCGAAATCATGGGTACCAACTCGCGTGCGTATTTGAATTTATTTTGATCATTCCTTGTTGTGTACGCAATGTTTATATACTTCACAGAACGCGTTCTCCAAGCTCGCGCCGCACGGTTTCAATTTTTTTAGCATGTTCGTTCCGGATCTCTTGCATGAAGTGGAGCTAGGGTCGTGGAAGTCATTGTTCACGCACCTCATCCGCATCCTATATGCATACAGTCAAATTTCTGTTGAGAAATTGGATGAGAGGTAAATCCTCGGTGCTGTTTTCGATATTTTTAACCAAACAAGTCTAGATTTCGCGCGATTCCAACGTTTGGCCGAAGTACTATCCGACGTTTTCACGCCAATGTCTCGGAGATGAAGAAACTGGCTGCGCGTGACTTTGAAGACATTTTACAAGTACGTTCACTGAAATTGTGTATGTCTCTATGACTGATTTATCTTTCGCAGTGTTGTATCCCTGTTTTTGAGGGCCTGCTACCTGAACCCCATAACAGCATCGTTTCAAGCCTCTTATTCACATTCGCCACCTGGCATGCTTACGCAAAACTACGTCTCCACAGCAGCTCGACTATCAAAACGTTTCGGGCCGTTACAACGGAGTTGGGTGCAAAAGCTCGGCATTTCATACGGACTACATGCGGCACGTATGCCGCATACGAACTCCCTCAGGAAGAGAACAGGCGTGCACGCAGGCAGGCACGCAAGAATCAAAGGTCTACCGACAAGAATCCGGAGACCGCTACCTCAGCCAAAATGCGAAAAATATGGAATATCGAGACCTACAAATGGCATTCGCATGG
The DNA here is from genome assembly GCA_029378395.1 of Mycena leptocephala. NCBI lineage: Eukaryota > Fungi > Basidiomycota > Agaricomycetes > Agaricales > Mycenaceae > Mycena > Mycena leptocephala. The sequence continues at coordinate 1,112,028 of JARJLF010000003.1, read as the reverse complement.
CGACTATGCGGATGCAATTGTCAACTCGGGCACTACTGACTCTTACTCCACGCAGATTGTGAGTACTTTTCGAATTGGTTGCAATTCAATGCCCTGAAATTGGCCAGGGCGAGCTCTCGCATCGATTGGCTAAAAAATTCTATGCTCGAACAAACAAACGCAAGTTTGTGAGCCAAATATCTGCACTGGAGCGTCGCCAACGTTTGGCAAGAACAATACGGCAGCGTATGAATGACGCGGAATCTCCAGCACCGCTTGATCCACCATCCGACCCTCCTCTCGCACAGCCTCAGCCCGAAAGTCTACTTTCGCCAGAAGACGAGAGTATCCCCCGCACCCCGCCACGTCAACATCACCATATCTCTGAATCTAAGCGGACCTGGATCCATACGATCCGATTCTTGGCCGAATTTCGGAATGATCCTGCCCTCGAGGTAAATGTTCTGCCTTCGTTTTTTATCTTGGGTGTCTTATTCTTTTATTCAGAATTTCCTGCCCCAACTAAAGGCGCACCTCCTTGCACGTCTTCTCGACATTCCTTACACCGGGGATGAACATCAGTTTACCGACCAAGATCTCGCATACGTCACAATTCAAAAAGAGCGGTTATATACCCACAAAATTCTTCGGGTTAATTATACTACTTACGACGCCCGCCGCGACCAGGACACCGTAAATACCCGCAGTCATCCAGACTTCATGGTCCTCGCACATGAAGACGAGCAGGACTCTTCAGCGCATCCATACTGGTATGGTCGGGTTCTTGGGATCTTCCACGCAGATATTCGCCACGTCGGTCCGAACTCGAAGACGGGAGGAAAGCCCCAGCGGATGGAATTTCTTTGGGTGCGCTGGTTTGGGCGCGATATGTCCCATATCGGAGGCTGGAAAACAAGACGCCTACATCGTGTTGGCTTCCTGGATGCAGCTGACCCGGACAGTGGTGCTTTCGGTTTTTTAGATCCCGCCGAGGTGCTCCGAGCAGCGCATTTAATTCCCGCATTTCACTTTGGGTGGACCTCTGAATACCTCGGGGCATCTGTTGCGCGCATCTTTCACGGTGATACACAACAGGATTATGTCTATTATTATGTGAATCAGTGAGTTTGTCTTGTCCATTTTGGCACACCGACTTAATCATCCTCTCAAAGCTTCGTAGATCGCGATACGTTTATGCGATACTTGGGCCATCACACCGGCACTTCTCCAGCGGTAGATGATTCAAGCTCATCTGATGATGAGATGAATGCCGAGCCTGCAATCGAAGTCGTAGAACCCGCAGAAGAATCCCTATCTCTTGACGATACTCCCGAGCCTGACGCGGAGGAGGATGTGGAAGAGCCCACAAGTGACTCGGATGACGAGGACTCGGACGCTGATGAAGAGGAGATGGACATCGGCGCGGAAGCGGGGGAGCAGGAGGAAGAGACAGATGACGGCCTCGTTGAGGCCGCTGGATATGACACCCTTTAAGTCGCGATTATTTATATATCTGTTTTCTTGAATTATTTATAACTGCTTTCTTGAAATGAAGGAGAAAAGCAGCTCATCAGTGAATTTTACATGTCCTGTTCTAGCGGCTTGTATGGTAAACAAGCCTGTTACGCTTGAAAAGTATTGTTTATTCCGGAAACTGATGACCACGTGACCGCGCGGGCGGTCTTTAAAAGGCAATGCGCAAGACGCGCCTCTTGTCCGCGACCATCACCATGGCCTTTTCAGCTGGCTCTGTCCCCAACCTCTCTCTCTCCTCTTCCTCCTCTGCCCCTGCTACCGCTGTCGCCCCGCCTCTGACTGCGGCCAAGCGCAAGTATCAGGAAGTTTTGGCTTCCCTCTCGGCCAGCGCGCCTGCCGAGCCGCAGCAATTGAATAAGCGTGCCAAAAGGGAGCCCTAGTAAGCCTTTCTAGTGACTGTGCTCCCTGGTTAACAGCTATTCTAGTGACACCAAATCCCCGCAAGACCAGCTGGTCTGCGCCGCGCAATCCCTCGTACGCGGTATCGATTGTAATCTGGATGTGGGTATGGTCTTGACGTACGGCGCGGCACATCACTGGAACCCCCCACCGGCAGCAGCTCCGAGCAACACTATCGTGATACCCCAGTCGTACGTTCCTCGTGCTTTCCCTGAATGACTTTACTTATAGCCATCCTCAGTGAACTCGACCTTCAAAAGAAACATGTGGACGCGTTTGACAAGATGATGGCACAATCCCCTGGCTGTTTAGAGGTTGTGCGCGAATTCTATGCTGCCGAGGACGCCACTCATTGGACTCAGCTCGTCAAACTGGTGCGTCGTCTTCTTTCGTATTTAACCTGCATTTATATTCGACCAGTTCAGAGTATCGGCCAAGGCCGCCCGCCAGCAGGATACGCACGACCTGAAAGCCTTCGCAGAATATGTTCTCGCCGAGAACGAGAACATCATCCCCAGCCTGAGCAAAGGCGCGTCGAAGTCGGACCGCGGCATCAGCCACCCGGTTCTTCGTAAATACCTTGTCTCCTGGACCATCCGCAACAACATTTTCGAGCTCGTCGACTCCGACTCCGACCCCGAGGATGCAGAGGAGGAGGAGAATGCTAGGGCGGCGAAGGTACCTGAGCTTTCCGAAGGTGCAAAGAGGTAAGTCTCGTTATATGCGCATATACTCACCCAATATTTGACCTTGCAACAACAGGGCCCTTCACAGCCTCCTCCACAACGGAACAGACATTGATGCTTCAGAATTTCCTTCGTACTTCTGGGACGATGGCAAGTACGACCCGAAGGACACCGAAAATAACCTTTTCCGGAGTCAGTTCCTTGCGCGAGTGAGTTGCCTGCAACCGTATGATTTGTTCGACGATGTCCTCACTACACATGGCAGGTTGCTCGTCATATTTGGACGGGGCCGTCTACTGCTTACCTACGCGCGAAGACGATCCCGAAACGCTGCAAGGCCAGGACCCACGGCGTGTGCACGATGACTGCTGAAATGATTGGATACATATGTCGGCAGGTCTTCTACTTCCTTGGCTGATATTCTTAGGGGCGGACCATTCTCTCGACGTCTGACTGGGACACGCTCGACGGCCGCTTCAACTACGAAGACATGTCTGAAGCGATCCTCTCTCTCTTTAGGACTAATCCCCAGGATCCGTGGGCCGTGGAAACGCTAGCCTGGTATCAAGAGTAAGTCGTCCTTCTCTTCTGAGATTCTGTGGGCTGATTGTCTTATAGGCAGGTCTTCGGTCCTCTCGCCGGCTCCTCGGTGGCCGGCTCCGCTCCCCGTGCATCCAAGAACGCCGCCGCCGCGATACTCGCCAGGCGCGCAATGCGCGCTGTCCCGGCCTAAGCAAGTCATCTCCGTTATCTTTAATCGGTCTTGCCTAACGCTCTTTCAAAGTTGCAGATCGTCTCTTTCATTGTCTTGTGAGCATCTTGATAGCTTTCATCAATGATTGGACTCATCTCTCTCAAGCTCTAATCATTAACGAACTTCTACTAGTATAATCACTGGACCAAGTACGTGTACCTCCAAGTCCCTCCCTCTTGTACTAATTTCTCTATAGATGCTCTGTACCTAAACTGTCCCACAATGGAGTCTTCAATTATCTGCCAGGAAGCAGAGCACTGTGCTGGATATTCTGACTGCAACGGCGGAAGACCCAAGTTGAGGGTTCGGACATACAACGCAAGACGCGGAGATCCTTCGATTACTTTGCGGAAAGACAGGAAATTGTCGAAATCTGTACCAAGCGGGGGCATTTCCACAAGCCCAGAGGCAAACCCACCCTGTACGCCAACCCCGAGGGATACAGTATGGAAAATGTGGGACTGGGCGCGAGACTGCCACGATCGGCTGACCAATGCACACCGTGAAAGATCTTCTAGATCTGTGAGATGGTCAATAGTAGCATCAATGAGCTCCTGAGGAATTTCAGGGATCATTGAACATGGCGGGCGTGTTCAGGTTGGGATGCACAGCCACTCATTAGGCCCAAGTTTTCGACTCGAGTATTTTACACGAACAAAATTGAATGAGATTAGAAATGGTGGATAGATCTAGGATATGGAAGGAAAGACGAAAGAATGTGGTGACGATCTAGGTATCGGAATGAGTGAGTAAGAATATTAATGGCGAGACGGGGGCAGAATCAGAAAGATCCAGTGCCTGAGGGTAGAGGGTATTGGAATGAGCGAGATGGAGAGATGGAGAGGTGAATGCTATGAAAGAGCCCATAATAGCGGAAAGGACTGGGTATTAGAGTATTGGAATGAGCGAGATGATGAGGCGAGTACGACAAAAGTGGTGATGGAAAGGACCAGTGTTATGGTATTGGTATTGGAATGAGCAAGATGACGAGGCGATTATGACGAAAGTAGTGATGGAAAGGACCGGTGTTATGGTGTTGGAATGAGCGATATGGCGAGGTGGGAGTCAATAGGAATGTAAAGGATTAGGAGTGAGGATGGAAATGTAACGACTACTCGAGTTAACAAGACGGGGGTTTGTATCCTGGGTTCCACGGGTTCACATAGGTGCTGGGGGACATAAAGAGGGAATCCTCATCCCAAGGCGGGCGGACTAGCTTGGATATAACCACAGTGGGTGGGGGCGATACCCGCTGGCAGCTGCATTTTGAGCTCTGTTGCTGTCCGTTGGAGGCTGAAGGGGATATTTTGGAGGTAGGTACACGGGAGTCGGAGTAAAGGCGCAAAGGGATAGCTTTAGAGGATGGAGCTGAATCCAAGATCGGAAGGAATACTATCAATGTTGGTTAGCGACGTCGTAATGACAAACCTTGAAAGCGCTTACATGGCTCTGACCGACGGGATGAGCTTCCGATCTGGTTTGTATAGGGCTTTCCGGAATCTGAGAATGACAAGATTAGTCGCCAGTCCATGTATTGCCTGAAAACTTACTGAGCTTCCGCTTTTTGACCATTACATCATCCAACTCCGAGTCTGACTCAGATGCCGCCAGGGCCTGGCGTTTACGAATTGAAGGTGTCGGGTGTAATCGCATTTCGTACCCTGTGGACTTGATTAAAGAAGGATAATTAAGTCTGGCAAGACGACATACGTTCAGGCATTGAAACTATTCCCTCATCGTCGCCGTCGGGGTCTTTGGCAGGGTTGTAGTCAGAGCTGTGCTCGGAATCAGTCGTCGCCATCGATATCTGAACTGGGCTCATGCGTCGTTGGACCATTATACCACGAGGCATAGACCTCATCGGGGATAGGCTTGACAAGGACTAGATTTTAAATGCATGAGTGATATCATTAGCTATAAGCCAGAAAAGCCACCAATGTAGAGCGGGACATCCTTTTGCTTAAAGTTGATGATATCAGCGCCGGTCGGTTTGACTTTTGGCACGAGCCGAAGGGCTTTGTATTCTTTTGCTGCTATCATCCAGATACCGCCCTCAGGATTTTGTGTATGCATCATCGCATGCTCAAAGGCTTTGGGGAATATCTCGGCAAAATATTTCGTACACTCTTCATACGTCCAGTTGTGGGTAATCACACCATTTTGGACGACACACCCGTAGAGCGCCTTGTGTTCTCGATCAACAGCAGTCGGAGCTTTCGAAGAGCCCCGTAGCTCATTGTTCTAGAATATCAAATATGAGAAAATGTTATGCACGGCACCACGACTCAAACTAACCTTAACGCCACTGGTAAGGAGAATAATTTGGGACATTACTGTCTCGTTTAATGCCCGTTTCGAATCCGACGTTCTCTGAATGGTTTGCAAATGAGTTGAGTAACAAGAGGTGGGTTAACGAACTCACAGCCGTCTTTTTCCCTTTTTTTCTGGCTCGACACCTGCGGTGCCACTCGATAATTCCTAAGGGCATCAGTTCGGGCAGTCCCAAAGTCGGTGACGCGTGCCGTGGCAGGCAGGAGGTCTTTGATATGTCTTTCCGCCTGCGCAGCGAATATATCTAGAACCGTGTTTTTTTTGGCTTCCACTGGCTGAAGCTGTCCAAGACCGTGCTTGCTTTTGCCGTGGCCGCACTCCATGCACCGTGAAGGAGCCGATGGATCTGGGGGTTGATCATACTGCTCGCAGTCACAAAGCTCTCCGTCGTTGGTCTTAGCGCGGCACATGAAGACGATGGAAGAAAAGACCGGAATTAAATGAGCCCTGACTCTCCATTTATAGTCCCATCAATTGGAGTTTCGTGCCACTTCAAGGCAGTTATTTGAAGCATCATACTGCCGAGGACGTAACCGACGAGCAGTTTGAGAGAAGGGCCTGGATGTAGAGAAAGCTGGAGGTATATATCGCCAACCACAACCACCACCACCCCCGGTGCGTCGTGCTCGTTCCGGCCGCCTCGAGCATCGGGCCCTCGATCGCCGCCGTCAGTTCACCAGCCCAGGACCGTCCATAGCTCTGGACGAGGTTTTAGCCCGCCACCATGAAAATTGACTCCGTTCCACCATCACCGCGCATCTCGCCCTTTCGTCCTCGCAAACGACGAGCAGATGCACCCCCGATCCCGCGCTGGAATCCCCGCGCCGCTAAATTCCTCGCCATCCGCTCGCGGCAGCCTCCAGTCACCTCGCACGCCGCCTGCGCCCGTTACCGCCTTGGCAGGAAAGCAGCAGATCGGCATCGCACGCTCACGAGACGAATCGACCATGCGCAAAAACATCTCGTTGCGCTACACACACACATCCTCCACCTACTCCACTGCCGTACCTTCCTGCAGCCTGCCACCCTCGCGTCCGTCATCCACGACGTCCAGCGCGCATCCAGCCTGTGCCGTAGTCTCAGTGCTTCAGCTCCATCCCATAGCCTTCCCTTCAATTTCCACTCCTCCTCGACCTCGCTTCACGGTCTATTGAAGCTCGCGACGCCTCCCTGCGTCCCCTCGTCGACACCGGTGGAATTTTTCGGTGGATGATTATGTCAGATGGTCACGTGGTGCTATGTATGCAGTCACGCAGAGATGACGTATCGACGCTCGTTTCTTGGTTATTTATTCCCAAGATTCTCTACATATGGCACGCCGTGGTCGGCTTTAGTCGTACCTCAGTGATGTATCTCACATAGGCGTGGTTCACAATCGTAACAATCGTAACAAGTGACGTGGTCACGATGGCGGTGTATGAACGGCCCGAAGTTTTGTACCACGCGCGTTCAGCGCAAATCCCGCCCTAATCCTGCGGGGATGGTGCTCCTAAGCCTGTATACTATGTGGGGACAGGCGGCCGAAGTCAAGATTATGTACTGGAATATATTCCACGATTTTACCCTTAAACTGACGAGCGCGGAGTTCCGTTCCTTACTCACGCCATATGACATTATGTTCTTCGGTGAAACTGACATGCTCCCTGGCGAAGAGGACCCCGTGGACGTTCCTCGTGGTTATTCTCTGGTATCGATCCCACGGAAACCCCGCCTCCAGACCAATCGGCGTGGTGGAGGTATCGCATTGCTAATTCGGGAAAATATTTCGTTTGTAAAGTCCCATTTGAGTTCCCCCGACATTCTTGTACTCGACCTCGGATCTATGTGGCTCATTGGTGCATATATTCCACCGGTAACCTCACGATGGCAAGGCTGGACAGATGTGGAGCCCATTCAGCAACTTTGGGAAACGGTTGCGCTATGCACTCCAAATTCGGAGAAGCCCGTTTTACTGCTGACTGATATCAACGGCCGAACTGGAAGCCAACAAGTAGAAAGCTTTGGAGAGGCTTGGCCACGGAACTCGTCTGATCCGACGGAAAACTCACGAGGACGGGCAATTCTGGAAGAATGTGAGAAGTATGGGCTCTGCATTTTGAACGGCACCTCACTCGAAACTACTTCCCCTGGTCGTTTCACTTCCCACCAACCTCGTGGAAAGTCAACAATCGATTATGGATTCGTCTCCGAAGCATTGCTACCTCTCGTTCGGAATTTTCATGTTGAATGCCCTACACCGGACCCTAAAGATGACTGGGCTGACCACACCCGCATTTGTGTTACCCTGGACGCTGCTGCAATTACACAGACGACAGTGCCAGTGTCGATACGTCAGTCTATGCCAAATTTCACCTGTTTGGAGGACATCGATAGGCTGTACCAGGCAACGATGGATGCGAGGGAAACGCCCGACAAAGCTTTGAACTCTATTTATGGCCCTGTCCTTTCTCATTCACCACCGATACATATTTACGTGGAAGGTGCTGCTCCCGGACCTGTACGAACTAAGTCTGCTGGCACCGGAATATGCTTTGGCATTGGTTCAGCTTTGAACGCTTGTGTTAAGGTACCAGGCCCTGGGAAACCCACTGCTGACAGAGGACGAATATTTGCGATTCATGAGGCGCTGCAAAAGGTTGAACCCGATCAGACACTGGTTATATTTTGTACGTCAAAGATGGTCATACGCCAATTGTGCTTCGCTGCCGCAAAGAAGATGGCTATTGGATGGCCTGGTCCGAACGGTGATCTATTCAAGGATACGGTGTTACTATTGGGTAAAAGACACGGTCGGACAACTTTTGTGCACGTGGAATCGAAGGCGAAGAATGATCGCAAGCAGGAAGCATACTCTCTGGCAAAAGCCGCGCTCGAGGTTCCACAATCAGTAACATTGTTCGAGCCAGTGGCGGCCACTACTCCCAAATGCAACAAACCTCATGACCCAATCCCGAATATGCGCAAGGTGGTTACAGATCTCGAGGAAACATCGCGGGAAAGGCCCAAACCGTGGAAGGATTGGGAAGACGATACCGAGAACAAATTCGATGAAAATCACCGAGGACGCGCAAAAGTGCACGAGTTGCAATCTGGACTTCGGCTGAACTCCTGGCGTGTAAAAATATCAAAGAGTTTTGGGACTTTGTCCGATTGCGTACGGATGCGCGCCTAAAAAAGGCAAAGGTTTCACTCAATGCTCTGGCCGATGACTTCGAGGAGCGGTTGAACTTTCCCAAAATACAGCCGGCAACTTTTAATTCTGACCAGCTGGCTTTCAATGCGCATATGGCTCGGGAGCTTACGACAGAACTGCCAGACACTTCTCCGCGGCAATCCTACACACGGGACATCACACTCGAAGATATTGAATGGATGAAACGACACATATATGAACATGGTTTGGACACCGCGGTTGGCGTGGATCAATTCTCGTACAGAGACTGCCTGGAGATACCCAACGAGAAGTTATTGGAGTTCTTTTTATACTGTGTCAAGAACCGCAAAATCCCCCAGTATTGGTTGACTGCCCTACTGATTGGAATTCTCAATAAGGCTAAAGACCCCACGGACCCAAAAGGCTATCGTCTCATCGCATTAGAATGCTGTATGCTCAAGATGCTCACGCTGATAATTGACCGCCGCCTCCGTGAAGGTGCTGAGGACATTGGTGCAATTCCCAAGTCACAAAATGGTTTCCAGGAACATCTCCGGACGAACGACAGCGCTTTTGTGCTGCTCTGTCTCATCGATAAGGCGCAGGACCTGAACAAGCCATTGTATGTTGCTTATCTAGACCTGAAAAACGCCTTTCCGGGGACTGATAGGTCAACGCTCTGGGTTAAACTTGCCAAACTCGGTATCTCGGGACCTATGATCGAATGGTTGAAATGTCTCTATGAACGGATTCAGTACATTGTTCGTTTGGATGGCCAATACGCACCGGAATTTAGGTCTCTACTTGGTATATTGACTGGAGATCCTGGCTCCCCCCATCTGTGGAACCTGTTCATGTCGGATTTTATCCTCGCCCATCACCCCAAGGACATCCGACTGAATGGTGTACCTATTAACCAGATTGAGCACGCAGACGATGTCATGACGGCCTCCTCATGCCCGTCCGGATTCCAGATGCACCTGAATGGATCACAGGCATGGGCCAACGACAATGGCTGCGAAACGTCGATCCCCAAATGCTTGTATCAAATATTTGGGCCACGACAAAAAATCTATCCCACGTTTCACTTGGGAGGGAAGGCTATACAGCCAGAGCAAAAGGGTCGCTACCTAGGAATCTGGTTCGAGACTGGTTGCAAATTCATGTGGAGAGAACAATACCGCATCAAGTCTAAGAAGGCGTCGAAGGTAGCGAATGTAATGTTGGGAATGGACCGCTTCGTTGGTACCCTTCCTGCATGGGACTTGCGGACCCTCTATATGGCTCGCATAGACCCTTACTTGACTGCTGGCTGCGAGGTTTGCCTGGACATTGAGGACAAGAGTCTCAAACTACTGGAAAAGGTTCAAATGAAATTCCTTCGACGGATGCTTGGAATGGGTTCTCGCTCCATGAAAGCCATTTTGTTCTCTGAAACCGGTATCTGGCCTATCAAGTATCGACGTGTTTACCTGGCACTCAAAAATTTGTGCTATTGGATAGGCCTGGACCATGATAGGCCAGCATGGAATGCTCTCCAGGAGTCGCTTAGTCTGGCGTGTGCCAGGAAGATTTCCTGGGTGAATGACTTACGGATTATCCTCTCACGCCTCCACGTGCCGGTTGAACTTGACATTGCGGGACCTCTGCAAATTTCTGTGATTCGAGAGACAATGAAAATGGTCAAACTCTCGATGGAGGCGTGGATTGACAATGAGATAGAGACCTCGTCGCGTACAAAAGACTTGCTCACGGGCCGGCTTGAATTCGACAGCGACACTGGTAAACTTGTCAAAAAGTCACTAGATTTCCGGCACTATCTACGCGTCAAAACCCCGGATCATCGTCGCGCATTGACTCGCATGGTACTATCAGGTCATAGTCTGGCCGTGGAACGTCGGCGATGGAAGGAGAGAGGCAAGTCCGTGGTACCAAGAGAATGGCGCAAATGCAGGTTCTGTCAAGACTCTGTCGAGGATCCGGTCCATGCCATGTTTATATGTGACCAACCAGAGCTGAACCAAGTACGCGAAACGTTCTTGGTCGACCTATATGCCAAGGTCCCCGAGTTTCAAGGCGCCTACACGGACAAAATGGATTTTTTTCGAGCAGTTCTTGCGAAGAGGGAAGTCACACCGATACTGGCTCGGCTCGCATTCAATGTTCTTGGAATATACGATGCTACCCCAATGTTACTTCTGGAACCACCGGCAGGCCCTTGATATATGGCTTCTGGCAAGCCTCATTCTCACCTTTCCAAATTCTCATGGCCTGGAGCCTCTGCTGGGTCATTCCTTGATGGACGGCCGATCCAAGCTTCCCAAAAAAAAACCCTTGGGTCTATTTCTTCGGAAGTGGACTTGAGCTGTGGTTGCATGCATCTGAAAAGGGAAAGCCGTATGACAGCTTTCTGTGAACTGGTGGATACCGGGGATTTTTACCTGGGAGGAGAGAACACTTCCCGTACACTTGCGTAATCCGCTTGTGGTCAGGTCCCACGAGGTTCTAACCGGAAATCCAGCCATTCCAACGGCCGGCCAGTTCACAGTTTGCCAGTGTCTTGTACGTCCGACCCCCTGGAATGATGATCGTGCTCGGTCGACATCTTGTAGAATTCTGTAAGGATAATCACCCGTACAGTACTACATGTTTGTCTTCCGTAAACTCGTTGTTCAGCCTGTGGACCATGCAAGTATAATATACCCCCCCCCCCCCCCCCCCCCCCCAATACGGGGGTATTCTGAGATTTCACCCAATTTGTTTCTTTTCTCTTCCAATTTGTTTTTTCTCTCTCCCAATTTGTTTCTTCTCTCTCCCAATTTGTTTCCGCTTTCTATTTTTGCAACATCCGGAACGTGATAGTGGAGAACCTTCAGTCTTTGCCTTCGCAGGGGGCCAGTTTCCCTCCAATTCTTTTCTCCCGCCCGCCCTGACCCTCTTTAAATTAAGTGATTTCACTTTTGGTTTTTTCACCCTCTGGCTAACTAATAGGTACCCAACATCGGTATCAGCGATGCCGCCAGTCCCTCGGCCGCCGGTGAAGATTTCTGCCGGTTTTCCTGCCGTCCCATTGGCGTCAGGAATTTCTCCCGACTCCCAAAGCAAATAACCTAACTGCTCAGAGCATTTCTAATGGTAGATGCATGGATGCGGCCTATCTTACTGTTAAGGCAAATATTCCCGGGCGTTTTCCCGGAAAATAAATTTGTGGGGTTAGCCACGGCTAATGCAAGATCAAAATGAACATTGCTGGAGTGAAGTTGGAACATGAATTCTAATTCATGTTCCAAACCAATGTTCGGCGTCCACTGGCAGCCGAGCGTGAATGAGACATTGAGTGTAGTGCTCGACTTTCAATACAGTTGCAGGGGATATGGTGGCAACCAGAAGTCGAACGTCGGCCGACTGAGCCGACCTTCGACCCTTAGCCTTTATTGGCAATTTTCCGCTTGACCAATCTTGGAAGTTTTTTGTTTACTTGCAGGAGAGCACCAAAAAGGCCGGAATTCATTCATTGAAGGCAGTATACAACAGAAGAGGGTTGAAGGCAATTCACAGCAGGACACGAGTGCCGAGAAAATTAGTAAAGCATGGGTAGTATGAATCGACTAGGAAAAAAAGGGACGTTAATCTTGACGTGCACGGGAGACCGGGAAGTGGAGTGCGGGTGCAGCGCGGCGGGGGGCTAGCGCAAGTGGTGGTGGTGCAGGGCCAGTGGGCGCAGCTCGCTGGCTTTCCCGTGCGAACGCGAATGTGGTCGCTACCTAGTCGGGCGCAGGTTACGTGCGCCGCGCGACATGCTGCGGAGGACGAGGGGAGATGCGCGACCATTAGAAAGTGCGATGTGGGGGCCACTGGGGCGGAGCGTGCGCGTGATGGGCTTGGGCGCGAGGATCGTGGTAGCGCGGCGGGGTCATGGACGAGAGCGCGCGGTAGATGTGGAAGTGGCGAGAGAGGTGAGCGTGGCCAACGCGCAGGATCACCGCAGGGTCGCAGGCAGTAGGAGCGACGGACGCGCGCCGCATCGCCGCTTACTCCGAGTGGTGGTTGGTCGACGGCGTCAGCGGGTACGCGCCTTCGTCTGCGATTGCGGGCAATGTACGCGGGCGGATCGCGTCTTGGTAGGTGCGTGCGTCGGATGCGCGGAGGTTTGCCAAGCCGTCGAGAAGGTCTATGCGCGACGTTGACCGCTGACTATGATGGGGAAAGGCAGGGTAGTCGACGGGATGGACGAGGTCACGAAGCGTGGACACGCTCGCTCGAGCCGTCCTCGGGCGAATGGGTGGCGTTGCCCGACGGCGTCCTAGCGGTTTCGCGGTGGGCGTGTGCGTCGTCTCTTGATTGCTGTCGATGGTGCGGAACGCATTCGCAGCGGCGTGTGATACCGCGGTTGCAGAGCGTGCGGCAGGAACACTACGCGGATCGAGCTGCTGTCCGCGAAGGTGGGAGGCGAATCGCAGCCGGAATACCTAGGGCGGCGCGCGTGCAGTCGTGTAGCCGCGGCGATACGTATCAAATAGCACGGGACTGCCCAATCACGCATTTTTTGTAACAATACCAAACAGTCCAGCACTGCTCAAATGTTGTCCAGCACCCTGCTCTCGATCCAGGAAAGTGTGGGATGTATACATTGGGCTGGGGATGCCCCTTGACATTTTTTAAGCTTTCTGCCCAGCTCACCTGGTTAAATTTGTCCCGTGCTTCATTTGGAAGAATTTTTTGCGTTCAAATCAACACTGTCAAACAGCACGGGACTGCCCAATCCCGCATTTTTTGCATTCAAATCCACACTATCAAATAGCACGGGACTGCCCAATCACACTTTTTCTGTAACAATACCAAACAGTCCAACACTGCTCAAATGTTGTCCGGCACCCTGCTCTCGATCCAGGTAAGTGTGGAATGTATAGATTTTGAAGCATGGGATGGGCTGGTCAATTGTAAGGCATGGGACACCATATTGCTCCCTTATCCCAACCGAACCCAGCAGAAATGCATTTTGAAGCACGGGATGGGCTGGTCAATTGTGAGGCATGGGTATTAGAGATTAACCACCAGAAGTCGTGGCACGGATGTGCACGCAGTACAAAGACAAGGCCAATTGATGTGGATTGTGTCAAAAGTGTGTACATGATATAATCTAATCGGGTTCTCGGCTCCCACTCCAACACACCCCCATAAGCCGAGAAAGAAAGAGTTCAATTCTCTGTGAACTCTTTTTCTTCCTTCAATTCCATAAATATTGTTGGCCACGTTAGGCCCTTCTTCCTTTTCCTTCTCTTCTTCTTCCTCTTCTTCCTTTTAATGGGAGTCCCGGAAATGCTGGATATCATCAGAGTAGCGGATGGGAGAGAAGGCCCTGGATCCGCGTCAATACGGAGGGCATGGACCGCGGCATGCTCGCCAGCGTCGATGGTGGAGAGGAAGCTGTCATGGACAGTGGGGTCCGGGGTGCCATGAATGACATCGGGTATGCCGATAACTGCCTGTGCAATGTGCGCCGTATGTTTGTCGTTCGATTTGCCTGCATCTGCGGCTCCAAAAACATGGTGTTCTGAGTTTCCAGTGGCAGGATGCAATGTGGCCAAGAGGGCCCTTCGCCGTTATCATTGGTGATCGTCAGTGTTCGGACATAGCCACCGAGATGGGGAGAGGCGACCAAAATGTCGTGTAACTGCTGGGTCTCGTCCTGGTGTATGAGCTCTACCTCTGAGAAGATACAGGCTTGGAAAAATGGCAAGAAGGCTCGACAGACGAGGGCACACGAGCGAAGAGTGGGTTTATCTGAGGCATTCTGGGTAATAATCTTGTCGATGAGTTCCTGCGGGAAACGCGAAAGAAGAGATGTCGAGTCCATGCCGCGGGCAGGAGTGGGTTTTCAGAGATGGAAAACGTGCTTTGGAACGGCTTACTCGGTGTGGAATGTACTGTAATCTTAACGAATCGTCTCGCACAACAATTGGGGCCCTGTGCATTTACCTCACTTCGCCGGGGGTGAAATATTCCCGAGATCTGTGAATGGACAGAATGGACCTCAAAGAACATTTCTCAAGTGAAAAGGACGTACTCATTCTTGTCCTCGTGCGCGATTCCAGCCGTTGGAAATTTGCCAAATAATGCCAAACAATTTGGGAGAACTGGGGAAAAAAATAGGAGAAATGAGAGAAAAGTCAAATAATCCCAAACATCACGTC
The DNA here is from genome assembly GCA_029378395.1 of Mycena leptocephala. Taxonomy (NCBI): domain Eukaryota; kingdom Fungi; phylum Basidiomycota; class Agaricomycetes; order Agaricales; family Mycenaceae; genus Mycena; species Mycena leptocephala. Next base: position 1,096,995 of record JARJLF010000003.1, on the reverse strand, counting down.
CTCGTCAACTCCATAGCGAAAGAAGGGGTTAATCTGGCTGTGATGCTGGCCAAAACCGAGCTTTTTACCGTCAGAAAGGACCCATTTTTTTGTTAGGCTGTTGTGTTTACTTTTCGCTAAATTTCTCGGATGTATGGGGCCACAACCGTAACTGTAACACCTACTTCTGGCAATCAAAGTTGAAATAACCTTGTTTTTTATTCGAAATGCTCAGCTCTGCGCGACCGATTTGGCCGTTTTTGTGTCTAGGTCTCCTCTCCTTTCATTCAATCATGATGTCCCGATGTGTCTACTCTGAAACCAAGGTCCCAATAATTGAACCTACTATTCTGAACTCCTTGTGCTATGCTACCATCACACATTCAAAACTCCTAGTAAATACGTGAGATGTGGCGGAGACGCGACATTGGAGTCGAACGAATCGCAACCACCTTCCCGAAACGGCAGTGACTGTGCCGATTAAGTAATCACACGCGTTTGAAACCGTTCGTGCGTTTTGAGCCTACCTACGCAGAACGTACGTTGATTGACCAAAATAATAATAATGGGACTCAAAACAGTACAGGGCCATGGGTATCTTATTTTCTGACCTGGGAGATAGCTACAGAATACCCACTGACCTCAATGATATGTCTCTGGGGTCCTAGCACCCCAATGGGTCAAATCAAATCGCCAATCACGCCTGTCGTACTGCCGAGCCGCAAAACCGAAGCTATGTTGCCATAATTTAGAAGTGAAGGAGCGACGCACTTGTACAGATTTCGCGAAAAATATGGAGGTTAGCTCCCTGATTTGCGGTGGACCAACTGCCGGGTTCTATCGATGGTTATCTCCGGCCGTTGTGTTCACCGTTATCAAATTGTACCATAATTTTCCGCTGGCTCAAATCAGCGACTGGGCGGAGGGAAGGCCGATTAATCTATCTGTCTTCTATGCACCTCTCACTCCGTTACAGGACCGCTACTTAGTTGAAATACGATTCAAAAAGATATTCTATCAGCCGCACCTGAGCCCCCGAGAGGAGGTATCGTGAATGTGGAGGGCGCTGATAGATGTTGTCCTTTGTGTCCGTCGTGTACAATCTGGACAGCTGAAGTGGCACAATGAGTCGTTCTGTGAAAACCCAAGTACGCTCAAATGACCCACGCCGAAGAAAAAGGGATACTCAGAGTCCGTCCGTACATCTGCACCCATTTCTCCTATCCGTCGAGCCTTTGATCATAAAGTGCACACCATCGATCACAGCCACCGGCCCAGAGCCTCCAGATATACAATGCACAACGAGGTGAAGTGAGAGCCAGACACACGTGACACACTATCCTAGGAGGCCAGAATCTTCGTTTTTACCTTCCAACCCAAGCCCCAACTTTTATTTATCAGCGCAAAGAAGTTGCAGGCTGAATTTATCGGAGTTTCCAGGTACACAAGCCACGAAAGGTCGCAATAAATTGAGTAATATTTTATTTTTACGCTACAGCATAGTCTCAACCCTACGAGACATCTCCGCAAATACATCCCAGCTGTTTTGAATTGTGATTTTTGAAACATCCAGACTCTGAAACCTCGGAACCATGGTCAGCTTGTCTTTGAGCGAGTGTTGGCATTGACCGGGTCAAGACACTTGAATTGCAAGTGGGAGACCAAAAACCTCTTGAACTCATGTACATTTGAGAAGTTTGGTGAAGAATGGAAAAGACGTAATGTAATCATATTGTAACATAATCTAATGACTTATAACCCTAAGGCTTAAAATTATGCTCGAATCGAGGTTGAAATCGCAGTGTTCCCCTATTGGCAACTGTCTTGACCATATTCCTCAAGGTCTCAAGACGCGTTTGAAAATATAAAGCACTGATTGGCCGCTGGAGACGTCAATAATGCCTCCGAGCGCGCTGGAATTGAAAGTGTTTGACAATGTAAAGCGGAAGTTGGGTCTTGCTCCGACGAAGCCGTTTGCTTCTACTTTACAGTACGTTTGACCGGCGTCGCATGCTATGGACCGAAACCGTTGGATCACTGGGTCTCGGCCCATTGTCACATTTATGAGCATTATGCATTATGAACACCGTGTTACAGTGAGAAAAGGTGGTTTGGTGGACCCAGAATCCTCCCAGATCCTATGCATTATGAACCATTATGCATTATGACCTTATGCATTATGACAGATCCGACTGTATGCTCCTGCAAGGACGACAATTGCTGGAAAAAGCATGACTAGTTGGGTATGTAGGGCTCTTGGAAAATAAATAACCATTGCAACCTGCCATTGTCAATGCATTTTATATTTTTGGAACAAGATTGGTGCGATTATATTATCTGAAAACCACGCTCGAGGAAAGGACGCGGGAGGGCGATAGGCTGTGATCCAAACATCTGCACACTAGCGCTTGTAATAAAAAAAACGACTGCCCTTCCTCTGTCTCTCTTCACGCGATGGTCCGTCTGGAGGAGGTGTTGACGCCAGGGGCGTCCCGACCTGCATCCCTGATCATTTTCCTGACCCGAAGCACAACCACGGCGTCCGGGACCACGGCGAAGACCCTTACCTTCGGTTTTACGCGATCTTGAGTCGCATTTGATTGGTTTTTGGTACAAGTGTTCTTTGCTTTCTCTGGAGGCCAAAATATGGGCCAACTCAATCGACAGGGATCAGGTCGAACCTTTGGTTCGTGACTTCAACGATGCTGTACAAGAAGATTGGGTCTAAATTTCGCAGATGGACCCACCACCGCGAGGAGAAACACCAACACGGATGGCACTCGCCTCCCTCCCCCTTTTCCTCCGCATCAGCTTCGAGGGTTAAATCAATTCAACCCCACTATCCCGCCGCCTCGCCTGCCTGATTTTCCTGAGTTCGATTCCGGAACCGATATTGTAGATCACCCTTCATTGTGTGTGCACCTAGTCTATTCAACTACACATGATTGTTTCGACTCGACGATGCGCTCCATTGATGTGAGGATCGAAATACTTCAACAGAGGAAATTCTTCATCTCACAAAACCTGCAGTCGTCCGATGCCTTCATCTTATGGGATGTGAAATTATGATCTCGGCGTCAAGGAAGGTTAAAGACTGCAAGTATTTGTATTCTTTCGATAAGATTCTGGTTGATCGAGATTCCAATGGTCTAAAACTCCGCACATGGCCGGTGTTTTTTGATAAATCGAATGTTATTGCTGCTTCTGCTTGGATCTGAGTATATAGGATTGTTTAAGGGGTTTAAAGGATGCTGTCTAACCATTTTGGATGAGACAAGCCAAACAACTCATCGCATACTTCGCCAAACGGGTTGGAGGACTCGAGCGGTCACAAACGCGTGACATTTGTCACAAGAATATATCTCACCCATCAGTTTCACAAGTCACGAGTTGGGAGAAGGGAAAGAAAATCTGGTTCGGTTCTGCATGTTTTTCATTCCACACGCACATCTCCATCTACATTCGACTTTCTGTATGTAGCCCATCGCTTCGCTGTATTCCGCGTACTTACTCTTCTCAATGTAGTTAAGTACCCTGACACCCTGAATCCATGATGTGAGAATTGGTGCGCCCCGAGTCAGTGATTTGAGGGGGAAAATTCGACTTACTAGAAAGAAAAGACCAAAAAATCGGGAAAAATGGTAGGCGCGATGTAAAGGAGGGTTCGAACGGTCCTGAAAAAAATCGTAAATGGAATTTTGGGGGTCAGAAATGGTAGGGAACTAAATCTCAACAGGAACGGTGAAGATTTGCACTCACGAGAAGATAAATTTTCTCCTGCTTCGCATAAAGTATAAGTGTTACACGAAACTTAAATTCGGAGTTGGTGGTGAGTGCAACGCGAAGGGGCCATGGGATCGTTCCGAAAAAATTAGAAATGGATTTGCAGACGTCTCAAACAGTTGGCCACAAATTTGCAATGGATTTGTACACCTGGAAAATGGTAGGGTTTAGGGAGGTAAACACTCAATTCTGAATTTTATAACCCAGCAAGCGTGTCATTGGAAAAGATTGAGTTGAAATATATAAGGGACCGATGAATGTTACAAAATATTGATGTAACAACAAAATGTACTAGGCATGAAACAAATGCCAGTGTTAATGATACATTTCGACTGTAGTGGATTGAAAGCACAAGTGGGTAGTGCGGCGGGAGAATTGAAGTTGGAATGGGTGTTTGAAGTGTTGGACAGGGAAGCTATACCAGTTTATTGGATATCACTGCCTTTACTTGCTCTGTACAGTGATAGGCGTCCCGGATGCCCATTAGAGATGCATGGATTCATTGAAAACCGTGTGAGTTTTGTCCTCCGTGTGGTGATGGGCGTCCGGGACGCCCATCAGGAGAGCAGAGAGGTATTGACAAGTGTGTGAGTTTTGTCCTCCCTCTAATTATGGGCGCCCGGGACGCCCATACAGTGATACAATGCTTTAAATCCACATGTTCTCACTTGCTCTGTGCAGTGATGGTCGTCCCGGACGCCCATCAGAGATGCATGGACTCTTTGACAAGTGTGTGAGTTTTGTCCTTCATCTAGTGATGGGTGTCCGGGACGCCCATCAGGAGAGCAGAGAGGTATTGACAAGTGTGTGAGTTTTTTCCTCCCTCTAGTGATGGACACCCGGGACGCCCATACGTCTGGCCCGCAGAAATTGGGAAATTTGCCACAACATCAAACAAAAAATGAGAGAAACGGGGAAAAGGCCAAATAAAGGCAAACATGATTTTTTACGCTTCGCGCAAGGCCATGCGTAATGTTCGCCCAGGGACATTTTTTATCGGCCCAAATCTATGTTCTGTTTTTTTGTACCGAGGTGAATACTGAAAGTCATGATCTGGGCTTCCATGAAGCCTTTCGCACCATGGATGATTGCACCGTCTATTACACCTATGTGGTGCGTGTTGATCAGTGCCGCCTACCTCTTATCTTCCCCACCTCTGAGCCCGAAGAAAACCCTCCACCACAGTTCCCCACATCAAATCCAATAGTAAAACTACAGGCTTGTCTTTGGTGTCTTTTGAATTGGTCCCTCCTTGTAAGATTCAGAAACTACTCTTAAAAAGGAGTCGATTGCATATTTTTCCATGATTTTTGAAATATAGGGGTACGGCCAAATTTTTGGACCCACGACTTCACTAATACTATTTGAGACCCCTTACCTGGACACCTAAGCATTCATCCCTCAATCTCAATCTGTCCGCTGACCCTACGCGCGCCCAACTGTGTCAGAATGAGGGCAGGCATCCTACGAAGAGTTCAAGACTACTCCCACCCAAATATCTGAAGATTTGCCGTTACAGTGAATTTATTTCGGCTGGCAGTTCAACATGGCCAAATAACAGGCTAGTTGGCCACCCAGCCAAATCAAGTCGCAAGGCTTGAATCCGGCGCCCGGATCCTTCGGAAATGGTAACTAGGGTATATAGTGACCATTTGAACACATAATACTCCACATGCAACCCATATGAGGCGTGTAAATGACTGCTTCTCAGATGGGGGAAAGCTCCGAAACAAGGTCCCTGCGCAGACAGCGTCGCTCCAAAACCATGAACATTTAGCGGCGTGTCAAATTTGACGTAGTCGTGGAATAGTTCGCGCCGATGAAAAATGTGACGTGAAGCTCCTGTATCGTGATTGAACGTGTCGTCCTGTATGGCCTCGAGATTGAGAGCTGCGGCGTTTGCCCTCACTTCCTCGTCAATGGCAATCTCGTCGTCATCATCATTATTCGGCAACTCCAGCATGAATGCGAGCCCCTCCTCAACCCTCTCGAAAACTGCATTCACTTCCTCTTCCGAGTCCTTCGTGACTTCAGCCATTCCTGGGAACCGACTCCCACTGGCTTCCAACACTTGCTTTCGCCGAGCAGCAATTCTCGCCTCTGGAGCAAGATGAACATCCTTCCTGCCTCCAAAATTGGCGGGATATTTGCTGGCTTTTCCTCCCCCATATGAAAAGCAGTCATCTTTCGTATGGCCGATCGGCGTCTCGCAAAAGCTGTTGTCGCAGATTCGTTTCGAGGGAGTGCCGCGCTGGTGAGAGTTATAGGGAGCTGGACGATTGCCTTGTCGCACCGCTCGCATATACGCCCGGAACCACCTCGTCCACTTTATGACTCTTTGTACCAGCGACGAGCGCATTAATGGATACAATGGAGGGTGGAATCTTCTTTTCAACCTCCTCCGTCTTGAGGCGCTGAATGACTTGGCCAGATGTGACCGGTCTCCCAATGATGTCCCCCTGGCATATGTTGTGGAGAGAATCACGACAGTACCTCCACTCCTCGGACTGTGTCATGAGTGTCACGAGGTGCTTGGCGAATTCGATGTCAGGCATTATGTTCGGATCAGCGTCGCGCAGCTTTCAATAGAGCTGAATCATGACTTCATGCCAGCGAACGCGCTACTTATACCCCTTTGGTTCTGCCATCCCGCTACTTTTCTGAGCAGCGGTCATCCCGCTACTTTTTCAACTTAATTTTTTTTTTTTCCGCTACATTCTACTCTGAGTTACGGGAGGCTACAGTGCCAGTCATCACTTCGTGACTACCGCTTTCGGTGTAAACAGTCACAAATTTTGTAACGCTTTCAGAGGTTGGGCAAAAACTTTTGTTTCCTCGAAAACTATGGGAAACAACTCAGTTTGAATGTATCGGTTCTCTCAATTATTATGCCCGCCCGTTCTATATAGAGTTTGGGTGACCGATCGCTCCGGTGACTCGCCCCGATGGCTCCTGGCGCGCGTGATCGGGCCCCGCCACGCGTCGAGCGCCGTGTCGCCCTCCATGTCTATCTGATTCAGCACGCTGTCCGCCCACGCGGCCCAGCGCTGGCGCTCGCCCGGCGCCGGGAGGCGCTCCGCCAGCGCGAGCACCTCGGAGGCGTCGTCGGCGGTGGCGGCGGAGGCAGAGCTTATATAAGCCCAAAATCGCCTCTGTGACCCTGTGACTTACGAAAATTTTCGTAAATTTTTGGGTGTGTGACTTGTGACCATACGAATTGAACGGAATGCTACAGTATTTCATATGTACAGTCAGATCGCTCACAGTGCATGAGGTCATAATTCCAATAGCGTCTGCCTTCTGGGCCACGACTTGGCAATGCATTTCTCGCAAGTTGGGGCACTGCACTTTGGGCAGTATCATTCTTCTCGAGTTCCTTTTTTCCTTTCCTTCCTTCACACGTTACTTTCATTTCCTGCCTTTCCCATTCTTGGATCCGCTCATGGCTCTGAACAGGGCGACGTTCCCTGCGTGCGAGTCAAGGGGTCTGCACCCTGTTTTTACTTGCCATGCAGCATATCTGTGAGGAAGTTTCGTTCTCGCCTGACATATCCCATGCAGGTCGCCTGCGCAAGCGGCATCTCGTAGATCCAGCAAAAAATCATAGTCGCGAAACCGGCAATATAATATTAATATTGGCCAGCCCACTTGTGTCGTTATCGGATCGTCAAGACGTACATAGTTTACCGTCCTTTGAGTCGATCTATTTAGTTAAGAAAACGGCGGCAGAGAGGAACTGTATAAATCGAGTGATCGTAGGAATGGATGGCGAAGGAGCATGTGTCACCGATCGATACACTGGCAACGGTAATGAGCTTCCGACTCGCCGAGTTGCAGTGAGCATTCAGCATGTCAGCGCGTACATACGACCAAATAACTCTGAATTTGGCACGAAAGTGAAAAAAATAATTGTGTGAATCACAAACTGTGTACAAAATAAAAATAATAAGTGGGTCCCCGCCTCAGCAATTCTCCCTGCTGTGCCTGTTCCGTCAGGCATCTTCTCGCCAAATCAACGGCACGGGTTTGCCTGTGGACGGCCCGTTGAACCACGTCCGTCATGGCCATTCAACAACTTGTTCTCTTCTGCCATCAGTGAGCGATCATTCTCACAGGCAGTGCATCACTTGTCCACCCGAACTTCTCGACACTGATCAGTGTCTATCTAACAGCGTGTGCGGTGAGTGAGCCTGCGAGCCAAAGCACGGCCGGCTAGCTAAGAGAACGTGAAGGAGGTAACACTCGGGCCGAGAAATGCGGAGCGGGTTAGTAGTTACGGCAGTCACTCACGTGAAAGTCTCGTGATTGAAAGCAACTGTGACCAAATACCGCCAAACACCTCTCGTTTCTCAGCTCCGAACATGTCGCAAGCGCTTACACGAACCTCACTGCGCACTCGCGGTCGCTCCCATTTTTCGCAGCCCATCCTCCAGTCCAGCTTCCTCCTCGTCCTCCCTTTCATTTTTGCCGGGTTGGCAATCATCCTCTCCCTCGGTCCGCACCGTCGGAGTCCCACATCTGCTGTCGATCCTGTCGGAAGTCGCACACGTACTGTGTTGCTTCGCGAGGAAGCCGTCACCATCCGGGAGGCAGACGCTGCCAATCGCGAGGCTGAGCTTCGGGCCATCCCCCATCAAGACAGCTGGCCCACGCCTCCCCCACTCTGACATTGCCTTAAAAGGCATATCAAATCTAATCGCCTCACGTGTTGCCCTGAGCGACCTCCCAGCGGACACTACTCAACCTGGCATCTGTGTTTGTATGTCTGCCAGATGCTCTAGTGGTTATGTATGCTGCCTTTGGGTGTATTGGTAATCCTGTCCCTCGGGTCAGTGGTTCGAATCCTCCTATGTGTATTTTTTTTTTTTTCTTGCCGTTTTGGCTTCCGTATCGAATGATTTCTTTCTACCACTTTTCCCGTCCATATGAGCTCTGTAAACAGATTTTCGCGGCCAACCTACGACGCTTAGCGGCTCTAACCTGCGCTCGAAAATATTTAATATCAATATAATGCTCAAATAATTAAGCCGAAAAGAAATTTACAGTGCTCCACCGAGCAAATCCCCTGTGTGAAACGGTACTTATGTTGTCTGCCAAATGAAACATGTTAAGGGCCGTCTACAGATTACAGCAGAAATTAAATAGTTGAATTTACTCTGACAAGTGGCTCTAAAGTAAGAAAAAATCGGAAAAAATAATATATTGATTGGGTTAGTGTGTTCTCAAGAAGGGTTGAATATTTTGGGAACCACTGACCACTCAAAAATAGGTAATGGTGGACGTTCGAGCCTTCACTACCAACTCTGACACTCACTGCATTCAAGGCCCCCCTAGCCTCAGTCTGGAAAGGGGTGTATAGGTCTGTAAAGGAATGCCCAGGAGGCTAAACAGACTCTGTGTAGGTCTACTAGACTGACCTGATCACAATTGTGGCAAAGTGTTCGTAGTGCCTGGCCAGTTGTGTATAGGTCACCTAAGCTGACCCTGTGTAGGCCAGTGCAGGTACCTAAACTCATCTCTACCCAACTACACTGGGGTCAGTCCCGTGTTTATTCGACCAAAAATTAAATTTTCAAACACTTCTGACTGTATTCCGAGAAGGTGAGTCTAGGAAGCTAGGCAGACCTAGCCTGACATATACATACCTTGGAAGACCTACGCACATCTACACAGAATTACACAGAACTACACAGAGCTACACAGAGATTGTGTAGGCCCCTAGACAGATGTGGTCTGCCCAGCTAAGCATAGGGACCTTGCCAGATGGTAAGTCTAGGGGAGCCTTGAACGCAGTGACTGACGCGCAGGCGCGCTGACATACACGTGATGTGAAAGGTCACGTGTATGTCAGAGAGGGGGAGGCCAAGGGGGTTTCATCAAGACTGTGTCTGCCCGCCGTGCTTTGCGCCCACTGTCGTTGAAATATTATCTCTGCCCGCCCCGATGGTCATTGAGGAAATTGTGGTCACCAAGGCCCTATCAAATCCTCGCGCGGCAGAGCTCCTCGATCGTGAACAACTGTGTCGCCCACCGCGAGCGTAACGTCGGTCAAAAAGAGGAGAGACTCAGTCGCCGCGAACATGAGGCGTCCCAACTGGAGGATTGGATTTTGGGACAACTCATGTTAGTTCATCGATCTGTATTCTCATCCAAACTCATTACTTGCTTCAGTGTTGGCGGGCTCTAAGGAGACTGGAACACCCTGTGACGGAAACCATATGTATGGCTCACTGTAGTGAGGTTACCCAGTCATTTGGAAGGTTTAAACTTTTTTCGATGTCAATATTCTTCAACAGCCAAAGTTATTTCAAGCAGCTTTGACTCCTCACCCCGGGTGCATTGGTTTGCTGCCCGAAGGCTCGAAATGTGATGTAAAAACTGACTGGAGTTTTATCAAGTTTTCCGCTGCCGTCCTTTCTTCTGCGCGACAGACTGCTTGCATTTTGAACACTATTGAATGGTTTAATTCGCATTTTAAACCACATGGCCTGAAATGGCATTTTGAATCACATTGTGTACGGTGTCACAACTAAGAAAATGCCCTCCTTGCACGCTAAAAGCGGCAGGATCCAGCTGAGATTTCCCAGAACCGGTTGGGGAAAATTTTGGATTTGGAAACTGCGAAGTTGCGTGTCGGCAGGAATGGCCCGGCTTTTCAGCGTGATTTCATTCCACTGCCAGAGATCAAAGGGGACTGCCGAGAAGTCGATCAAAGGCACGCTGTCGCGGTGCGCCCGGATTATTCAGGGCATAGGGCTGGTAGGATGGTGTTTTCGGTGTCTGCTCATAGCCATTGTGATGCTGTTTTTTATGTTTTGTAGGAGCAAGGGGGTTTCCGGGAGATTCAAAGACAGAAGGTGGTTCTGTGATCAAGGTATTGCGAGGTGTGCGGAGGGGAGTCTGAGCTGGAGTAGCGTCGTATCGGTGTAACGGTGGGTTAACTGGCTGCAGAAAGTGGTCCATTTGGTGCTTAAAAGTTTTTCCTTAAGATCGGAGACCTACCAGTGACATAAAAACGCGTCGCGCGCGCGAGTTTTGGTAGTGGAATACAAGAGTACGCTACGCGACGCGAAGATAACGTGACGGTAACTGTGGGCAACCGACATCAAAAACCCATCAAAAGTTGATAGCGCAATGGTCTGAGGCCGGGGTCGCGGCAGGGGAAATGGGCTTCATGGACGTGGTGGAAACAGCGGGCGGGGAGGAGGCAGAGCCCTCGGGAAGGATTATGCCAAGTACGATTTTTCATCAAGTGTGGCTGTATTTTTACGAATGCTTATGTAATAAGGAGTCGTTTGTTTCAGAACTTGAGATGAGGTTTTGAGACCAGGTGAAAAATCAGTCTCTCGTTTTTGTTATACCACTTTTAGTGGCTGTGTTGATGGATTTTGTAGTCTCTCTTGATTTTTTCATTAGATTCAAATCTAATGACAATAGTGGCTATGTTTTTTGCTTGTGTAATTGTTTCCTTCTCGTCATGATTCGATTCTCGCTCTCCGCATATTTTTCCTTGACTTTTTTTGTTGAAGAAAAATCAATTCCGGCTACTCATGCATGAATTGACAGCTCAATTCTAAACTTTTCTACTATGCTTCCAGTTCCTTTATTCCATTTTTACCCTGAATATAATGCTATCTTGATTACAAATGGGTGGCTGTCCATGTGAGCCCATCAGCCACCATCAGCTTCTCTTTTTGGCAATAGTTGATCACTGCTCACATTGTTTTATTTTAAACCCATTTAAGTAATAAATGCATCACCAGACCACCTCATATCAGAGCCCTGCACTACAGTGGATGCTTTTGAGCAGAAATTGGGCCCATTTTGAGACAGGTTTTTATGGGTTGAGTTCAGTGCTCAAAGAATATTGGCTTGGTGAATTTACATGTCATGGGACTATAAGAAGACAACATTTCAGCCAATTTCCCTTTTCAGATATGTACCAACATTCGGATTACAGACAGCACTTGCCATTGGGTATGGACCTTCAGGCCACAGCTATGAGTTCTTTATGGCCCTATGCATCAAAGAATATTAGTTGGTAAATTTATGTGTTGCGGTGGCGAGGGCAATGGTATGATTGATGGCAAGCAGTGATTAGATTCAAATCAAATATTATGGTTTATCGCACACCCAGTGACCGTCCTCCAGACCTTTTGTGGGTGAAGTTCTTGCCTTGTCAAATCCTTGTGCATCAAATGTCCAAACTAAGTCTGGCTTTACATCTAATACAGGTTCCTTTTTTTTTTTTTTTTTTTTTTTTTTTGTGAGTATGATATCAGAGGCCGACAACTAACAACTGGTAGACTCCTGCATAAGGAACGGAGGGCAAACGACCTCCAAGAGAAGTGACTCAACACATCTACCGCCCAGGAAATGCACAGATGCACGCTGCGGTCTGCAGCACTAATACAGGTTCATACGTTGTTGAGATGAACATTTAGTTGAGTGGGACCATGCTGACCTCACGGGTCAAACTGATGTCACCCAAATTTCATTTTTTGAACCAAAGAGCCCTTGCGATGGTCACACTAGGGTCTCAGAAGCTGGAGACATCGATCAGAACTTTGTAAGCCCAGATTGAGCTCAGGGCCTCAGTGCGGTGTAGTTTTCTCCTACAATTTGAACTTAGACTTTGTTCTGCATGTGTTTATTTTCACATACACTGCTTACTTTTCATCAGAATTGGTGGTCTCCCTATTAATATCACTCACTGTGGTTTGGCATGCACCGGAATGTCCCACCCGACTGTGAAATATCTGTGATTTGTAGTGAACAAGACTCAATAGACCTCGTCCTCCGTGTCGAGAGTCCATGGCTCCACCTGTCCTTCAGGCAATCGGAAGTCATTAACATATACACCACCTCCCACCCTTGAGTCCTGGACTAATCTACGCTGCCGAGATACCTTCACTGGGCCTTACGAACCCTGTGGTTTGCCTGGTGTGAATCTAAGACTAATAATTGGTCTTGATAGACACGGCATTGGCTTGGGATCAGGCTACAGTCTATTTTTGTTTACTATACTATACATTTTACCATCTTTAATTGCCTTCATGCTTATGCAGTTGTTTTGTTTACATCTGAATCCCACTCGAGTTCCTGCTGGGCAAAGCCACGGCCCTATACCCCAAGTATGCTAATGAATTTCAAAGCCATACCGCCACTTATTTGCTGTGACATCTGTAATCCGAAATTGTTCGACAAAGTGCGACCACCGAAACCGGTTCGAGCAACACGACAGAAAGGGATTCGTAAAGGTCCTCCGATAGACTCGGTGCGAGATAGCCTCTTTAAATGGCGCCGTACCACCAAGAAAATGCATTTTCCTCACGCGACGTTTGCCCCGAATGCTATTATCGACGACGCGACGTGCGAGACTCTCGCTTCTATTGGGCCCGTCGAGGATATTGCGACATTGCAGCAGCTGCTACAGTCATTCCCGCACTTCCGCCTCCACCAACTCGCAAAAAAGCGGCCCCGGCCTCATCTTCCCTATCTTCGGCTCAATCGGTCGAGCCATCATCCCGAGGAGCGGACTCGGAGCGTGCAAAACGATCCCATCCGACGCATAACACTCCTGCGGACTCCGAGGCTGTACCGTCGACACGACGCCGAGGATGGCCCAAGAAAAATCCTTCCACCTCCGAACCGACACCCACAGCTGCTCTACCACCACCTGTATTCGTTCGGGACCAAAATGGGCGCCGAGAAGGCCGCTGACTTTCCATCGCCTGTAGCGGTACAGCACAAGACGTCATCTCCATCGAGGATTGGTGACACGAGATCCAATTGTACGAGGCGAAGCCCATCCTTCCAAGCAGGGATAACCTTCCGCACGATGCGATTGATAGTCTGCCGGCCGATGTCACTCTGCCAGCGGAGTTGGGGGGCCATTGCAATAGGAAATCATGGGTAGGAGATAGAGCTGAGGTGATTATCCAAGAAAACACGAAGAAAACGCGTGTGGAGTCCAAGTAGAATAGCGGAAGAGTGAAAGCACAGGGACGCGACGAGAAGGCATCGCCACTGATCTGAATTCAAACTCAGCAGATTATGTGACAAGACTCTACCCTGATCGGACCCCCGCGCTTAATAACAGAATTCAACAAATCGAGGAACAAGATCAAAAATTGTTGAAGTGTCTGTCTACGAGAGACTAGGGCAATCGGTAACTGAAGAAAAAGAGGAGATTCCAAAACAGGTCGGTGCAACTTACAGCCGATGTCAGTACCGAGGGCGCGGATCGAAAATTTTCTGTTTTGGGATGTTTCCAAAGAATTCCCTATATCTCTGTCAGTTCTTCACCGATTCACATAAAAACTAAATATATCTACTCAGCTAATTCATGCACAATTAGTGATAGAGAGGAACTTGCGAAAATATTACGTATTAGGTAATTTCTGTTTTGGGGCTGTTTTTGCACTGAATACCGTCTAGCATGGCCAGAACATGTCCCAGTGACCTAGAATTTTGGGAGAGACAACATGCATACCTGACAAAACATGTGATAGAGCCAGAAGTGAGGATAATTTAGTTACAGTCCTTCTAGCTCCAGTGAAAACATTTGGCAGTTTTTGGCTTTCAGAGATATTGCCAAGATCACATTAATCTGGACATTTCATATAGTTCTGGCTCTATCACTTGTTTTATAACATATACACGTTGTCCCTCCAAAAATTCTAGGGCACTGGGAAATGTTCTCACCATGCTAGACGGTATTCAGTGCAAAAACAGCCCCAAAACAGAAATTACCTAATATGTAATATTTTCGCAAGTTCCTCTCTATCACTAATTGTGCTTGAATTAGCTGAGTAGATCTATTTAGTTTTTACGTGAATCGGTGAAGAACTGACAGAGATATAGGGAATTCTTTGGAAACATCCCAAAACAGAAATTTTTCGATCCGCGCCCTCGGTACTGACATCGGCTGTAATTTCGCTCTAGCAGTCTCCTTATTGTACATTGTACTGTGAAATTCATAGATTTGCCTTTTGGAAATATTCAGAACAGATCTCGGAACCGAAGGCGCGAACGAAATTTTCTTGTTTTGGTAAGTTTTCGAAGAATTGCTTGTAACTCAATTAGTTCTCCACCTAATTGAATGAAACCTAGGTAGATTTGGCGGGCTAATTCATGTGCAATTAGTGATAGAAATCGATTTATGAAACTATGATGCATTAGGTAATCGGTGCTTTTGGACCATTTTCATGCCAAATGTGGTCTAGCATGTCCAGAACATGTCCCAGTGACCTAATATCTTGGGAGGGATGACATACATACCTGATCAACCATGTGATAAAGCCAGAAGTACGGATAATTTAGTTACAGTCCCTGTAGCTCTGTTGGATACATTTGGCAGGTTTGGCATTCAAAAATATTGTAAGGATTACATTTATCTCGTGATTTCATATAATTCTGGCTTGATAACATGTTTAATCAGGTATATATGTTGTCCCTCCCAAAATATTAGGTCACTGGGTCATGTTCTGGACATGCTAGACCACATTCGGCATGAAAATGGTCCAAAAACACAGATTACCTAATACATAATATTTTCATGAATCGCTTTCTATCAACAATTGCGTATGAATTATCCCGTCAAATCTACCTAGGTTTCATTCAAATCGGTACAGAACTAATCGAGTTACAAACAATTCTTCGAAAACTTACCAAAACAACAAAATTTCGTTCGCGCCTTCGGTTCCAACATTAGCTGTAAACAAACAAGTGCAATTCGAAAACAGCTATTTATGTACTCGAAATTTACAGCATTGATGGTCTTATTTCATATGACGGCCACTAATCAGTTGGTTGTACTTGTCGGGGCCAACTGATTGTGAGAAGGCACATCGGAGAGACTTGCTCTGATGCTTTCAGCCTTGATTTTTCATTAACGTCGATATCTTGTGCCGGAATGGCTTCATTCACTTACCGTTGTGCCCATTGGCAACCGGATGACCCGATGAAATTTTCCATAGTGAAATTCCTCAACTGTTACAGCTGTGCGACGCATGGACAGTTCTCGTGGGTGAGAGCGTTTAATTGTCTGCGAGGCTGGTAAGGAGGGATGTCGACCAGGGCGATGTCGAGGTGTGCGATGTCCCTGAATTATAAGTATAGTTCCCTGCACAAATATGTAAAGGTCTGGGGACTTGACGCCAGGAACCTCGAAAGTTGCTTCAATGTTAGGATGGTTGGGCTCATCAGAAACTTCCGCCCTCCTAAAGTCTCGGTATCAGCGATACCACCCGTCCCTCGGCCTTGGTGAAAACATCCGCCGGATTTTCCTGCCGTCCCAGGCGTCAGGAATTTCGCCCGATCCCCAAACATCAATTCAGACCCGTCGGACTTTTTAAGTGAGCATGCACTTCGTTCAGGTTCCCCTCGGCAGAGCTGCCGAGCTGGGTGGCTATGCGTGGGGCTGTGCCGAGGCGCCGAGACACGGTGGTGATGCTGTCAGCTCATGCACCGCACGATATTTTGAATCACGTCCCTCCCAAAATAGTCGCCACAGCCTCAAGCCTGTACTCCACTTTACAGCTACAGCTCTCCACAGCTTTTCACAGCTCTCTATAGCTTCGCTTGAGAGCAAGGAAGCGCAGTGCTCACCCGGAATACTCGAAATATCGCGCCAAAGCCCAGTCTATAATGGCAAGTCGCAAATTCCCCCCTCTCGGGCTGATTGCATCAAATGTGCGATATTGTGACTCACGGGAAAGCTTCGGCGGGGCGTACGTGCCCAGCGCTCATTTCAACGTCGGGAAACTTCAACTCGAACTAGTTCTGCGACCGCACCCTCTAAATTTCTGAACTCACTCTCCCAAGATGCTCTGTACACCGACGCTGACTGGGGGAATTCACTTGATGACCGCAAATCAATTTCCGGTTACATCTCCACGTTTGCAGGGGGAGCAGTTACCTGGTCTTCCAAGAAACAAGCCACCGTGGCTTTGTCAACCATGGAGGCCGAGTATATTGCACTATCTCACGCGGCGCGTGAGAACCTATGGCTTCAATCACTTTTCACGGAGTTCGATCTACCTCCTTCGATCCCCACGCCCATCTTTGTCGATAACCGCGGCGCTATTGATTTTACCTTCAATGCTGGTTACCACGCCCGTTCTAAACGTATCGACATCTGACATCACTTCATACGCGACATTGTGGCTTCTAACGAGGTCTCAGTTCACCACTGCGCATCGGAGGAAAATTTAGCGGATATTTTCACCAAGCCGTTACCTCGCCTCCAACATGAAGAACAAGTTCGCAAACTCGGTATGACTCGAGTTTGAGGGGGAGTGTTGAAGTTGCAAACATCGAGTCCTACCGGCACCGGCAACGGTAATACCAATATCCGTGTTGCAGTGTCCGGTAATCTCCCATGCCGGAGTCGGCACTTTTCTAATTCATTTCCGACTCATTTTATTACTCAGTTGATTATTCATTACTTGGCAAATAGTAGTATAAAAGCTATGGATTTTGTCGTAGTCTACATTGAATTTTATTCCTCTCAATACTTCGAACTTCATCAAGGGGAATGGGGGAACTGGGCTCGAACTGCTTCTTTGCAAAGCAAGGCCAAGGACAGGCGCGAGGTCGCGGATGACGAACATATGGATATCGTATTAGATTGAAAAGATGCATTTGTATATCTATCCTTGAAACGTGTTTTTTGATTCAAGCTCAAGATCCAATTTTTTCTCCAATGCTATAGACGGTATCAGAATATTAATCCCGGCTGGTCAATTCAGGTTGAGTCCTTTTGTGACTGAAATAGCTCCCAGGCTCCGTCGCCGTTTATACCTTCACGCAACTCGTGATACCATGAAGGATATCCGACGTCTCAGGCATAGCCGTTACGAGTAAAACTAAATTCACCGGTAAGTGCACAGACAGAAGTAAGACCATAAGTGAGGGGATTTTGTGCTGCAAATCTTTCGCTGAGCCGCACTGAAAGTACTCTAAAAATCAGATGCTGATATGGTGCGGTATAATTCGAAAACTCAACCTTGTCCCGGACTTCTCGGGCAGCCTGTGATGGCGAAAACTACATTGGAATTATATCCTATTGCTAGTCTTCGTACGTACCATACTGTTTAGGGGCATTTCTTGGAGAATCTAGGTCAAGTTCTTTCTGTCTGGTTATCTGTATCCTCTCTTTGTTTTATATTCTCATCCTGTAGATTTGTCATTTTAAGCTCAACCGCCCAACAACACGGAGCGCCGGAGGTTTGGGTCCCGGTTTTTTATATAAACGGCCAAGTAACGCCTCGACACTATTGGATCGAGCACAGCCTGGCCAGTTGTGTGCAGTTCATGTATCCGGTTCTTGTGGTACCCAATCCGAACTCTGGATTATTGGATTGAGCGCAACCTTGCCAGTTGCGTCGAATTCATGTATCCGCGTCTCGGTGGATTGAGTACAGCTTCGGCTGTCTCATTTTGGGCTCTGGTGGGATGGTTATTGGATTGAGGGGCAACCTTGCCAGTTGTGCTCGAGTCCATCTGGGGTTCTGGGGGGTTAATCAAAACGAATCCGTTTATTTGGGCTCTGGGGGAGTCATTGAATCGGTGTTCCGAGTCTATGCATTTGGGGTTCCGGGGGATTGAATGTGCAGTCCCCCTCCGAGAAATTTGTGGATTGTCGGTGCGGCGACAGTGCTAAGTTTTAATAATTCATATACATCTCCTTGACAAAATCCCTAGCTCAGGAAGACCTTGCACAGGCTCAGGAAACAGCAACGAAATACACCGTGAGCGGTAGGAAGGATTCTCTGAATACCGTTGGTCCTTCCTCCATTACAGCTCTTTGCGGTACAACAGGCGCGGTCCGTTTTTTTTCTTTTCTTTCTGTTTTCGCAAGTTTTCACAAGAACAGCTGCCCTGAGCTCAATTCTCAACCGTTTCCCCTGAAAATAGGCTCATTCGATTCGCATTTAGAATCCACAGCCAATGGAATACCGGTATTTTTGATGCTTTTACGTAATATAATTTCTTCTGGAAAAACTTGGTTTTGAGTAGGACACCTGTAGCACTCGGAATACTGCCCCGATTGGCCTAATCTTTGGATATGTTATACATCTGATACGGCCCCAGACAATGGTGTGTTTATTTATATTACATGCTGAGTGATTGTGATCTAGCGCACA
Organism: Mycena leptocephala; assembly: GCA_029378395.1. Taxonomy (NCBI): domain Eukaryota; kingdom Fungi; phylum Basidiomycota; class Agaricomycetes; order Agaricales; family Mycenaceae; genus Mycena; species Mycena leptocephala. The sequence goes on along the minus strand of JARJLF010000003.1, from coordinate 1,078,081 downwards.
CTTTAGCGAAGTAGATATCCAGACACTACCATAAGTAGAGCTGTCCATGGAAGTTTGAGTACACTAAGCTCCGTAAACACTCACATTGGCTAGAGTCACATCAGACGTATAGCATATCCAAAGATTAGGCCAATCGGGGCAGTATTCCGAGTGCTACAGGTGTCCTACTCAAAACCAAGCTTTTCCAGAAGAAATTATATTACGTAAAAGCATCAAAAATACCGGTATTCCATTGGCTGTGGATTTTAAATGCGAATCGAATGAGCCTATTTTCAGGGGAAACGGTTGAGATTTGAGCTCAGGGCAGCTGTTCTTGTGAAAATTTACCAAAATTTGCCAAAAACAGAAAAAAACGGACCGCGCCTGTTGTACCGCAAAGAGCTGTAAGTCATACTCTTTAAGAAACATTAGCCATCTCTCACCAATCCTTGCAAGGGAAGTGTTCACTTTCGACCAGTACAAAACTGATCATTACTCCTTTTATCCGGCCGGTCATTCTGACATTCGGATGCAGGGCCGCGCTCTTGTGCAAGCGGGTATGAGAGATGGTCGTCTGCGTTTCCCAACGTCCATGGAGTGCGGGTGTGGCGCCGTGTGTGACAGATCTGAAGGATGTAGCTAACCCTGATGAGGTTCCCGATGACACCCAACCTGGCTCTCGTGTATGCCTGCTTTCTTGTGTCCTTCCGACTCTAATACCTTTATTAGCGTTCTAAAATCAGTTTTGAAGTCATGATTGACTATGGGCAAACAGACCCTTCAGCAGCTGACGCTCTTGAAGCATGGCTTGCATCCCCGGCACTTCCCTATGAAAATGACCCGATTGGACATCATTCCAGGCAGCGAAGCGGCAAAAGCAGGGCAAAATTTGGAAGGTGAAGCATTTGCGCAAATGTGTCTTGATTATTTGTCTGCACCTGGTAAGATAATGTCTTCCCCCTCATGCTTTGCACTCATATTGTTGTATAGTAACCTCTGTTGATGCTGAGAGACTGTTCTCCTTCTCAGGAGGTCCTGTTTCAAAGCTGCGCAATCAACTGTCCGAGGATTCTGCACATGCTGCTGTTATGGTTGGTCAATGGGCAGGCAACCCAGATCTTATTGCAGCCAAGGAGTTTGAAGCCCAACTCGTCGAGGGCTGGTCATGGAAAAAGAAGAGGAAAGCTGATGTTCCAGCCGAGGGGCAGTCCGCACCAAAGGTCGTTGTAATTGCTGATGATGGTGTTGATTAGATGATTTACTCGTGAATAATTTGCAAATAGTGAATATTTCAAGTTGTTGAATCTGAATAGTTGATATTCGCAAATATTCGTGAATATTGCTTACTAAGCAACGTTAGAATAGCATTCTAAAGTAAATGGACCAATTACTGGTTCATATTTTGAAAAGCGTGATCCTATTGCCTTTAGATTTAGAAAAGCATGACTTGACATCATAATCGCCATACGTCCCGTCCAACTCGTCGGATGATCCCTTAGTAACGGCTATGATGGGGATGCCAAAATCACTGGAGGGGCATTTCTTTGGCAACCCCTGTCCTCCCTTCTCAATCCCTGTTATCGCTGACATATTTTCGTTGTTCCTTCAATAATCCCTGGATTACCTGGCATCCATATTGACCCCGAACTTACTACACAGGTTCTGTATAGCTTGGCAGGTGGGTCCTATAGCTAGCTGGTTGAATTTGAGGATAATACTAGTTTTCAACGCTTCATAGGCCTAATGCTCTGCCCCGGGATATAAGGCCAGCCGGATTCCGAGATTACATCCTGTAGAGTCTCGTTGTTCCTGCATTGGTCTTGCCCGGGGAGCTACCCTTTTTGATAAGACCGCAGGCCATTATGCCGCCCCCCAAGGGCTTACACCTGTTTTGCTTTCCAGAGGTCGCTCACAAGCTTCCAGACTGCCTCCTGGCCTATTTCATCGCACTGTGTGAGGATATGTTCCATATTCTCTGGCACTCCACATTTTTGGTGAATTCAGACATTTTGAAGACCTTTCTGTTGAAGTAGAGGCTCGACTCGCCATGTAGTCGGCATGCGGGACCTACCCTCGTAATCTGTAACTGTCATTTTAGCTTCCTTACTCATACGGCGTATTTCGCCCGTCTCCGTATCGTATTACTTATATTGCGTCGCAATACAGGGACATTCCTCAGCCGTTCACCTTATCGTGCCCGTCTGAGGTTTGTCCCTTCTCTTCTCTTTATTTATTCTTCTTACTTACCCTGTTGTAGTATTACTGCTTTCAGGTATGTTATAAAGCCGTTCACCTTATCGTGCCCGTCTGAGTATTACTACTTTCACTTTCGAGGTTAGATCATAGTTGAGACATTCAACTCCTTCAAAACGGTGATATTACACACCATTAGGATCCACCAACTCTACATACCAAACGTACCAAGTTTTGTGGCACGGAATGTCGCAGTAGACGGGAACGGGGACGTACCAACAGGCGCACAGATTTGGAGATCAATTCGGTACGAAGACTTCTCAAGGAGCATACGGAATTTTCTGTGGAAGGTGATCCATTAAGGGTACATTCTTGGCGATCAATGGATGCATTTCAATGGATTTGAGGACCGTGGCCTGTGCCGGGGGTGGTATTTCACTGCCTATCTACTAAGTTACATGCTATTTTATAGTTTTCTAAATACTGCGGCTTACAAACATCAGAATAAGGTAGCGAGAAGAGAAAGGACATCCTAACTGCCCAGATAATTAGAAAGAGACATCCATACAGCCCAGACTGAGTGAAAGTAACATTTCCTCTGCCCAGTTTAACAAGAATGAAGCATTCCGACTTGCGTGACGCGTGACTGTTGATTTGAACGAAATTGTACAGTATATCGTCTAATCTCTCTCTCTTTTCTCTTTTCCCCCCCTCTTTCCACAACTTGCAAAACTTCATTTTTTCGGCATATCCACGGGCATACTTAGTCCATTAGCCATTTTTTCTTTGTGTCAAAGACGTTCACGGATATGGGACTTGTGATCGATGTTTATTGTATACTCAATTCGAAGGAAATCACTCCTTTCAAGACAGTTCTCCGCAATTTTCCATCGTCGGGTCCGGCTCAGGTTCAACACATTCCGAACCTCGAACTGGACCCGGGGTTCGGCTCAGGAATTTCACAGTCGCTGAACCGGACCAAAAGTCCATTTCAGGTTCGGTTCAGGTTCGCCAGCCACGGCCGTTTCGAGACAGGCTTTGCCAAACTCGCGTCTCAATCGCTGAAGGATGACGGTATTATTTCGACGGAGATCCGCGCATGTGTGCGGGATACTGTCTCGTTTGGCGCCCCGCTGGAAAGCGTCCGCAAAATCATCCATGCAGTCGCCAAGGGGCTCAACATCCAGATCATGGACAACATCAGCACCCGAAGCGAGGGCCGAATTGTCCTTGAAGGCGGGGTTGCAGCGCTCCTGAAAATCGTTGACGCTGTAAAGGATGCCGACCGTTCGTGGTTTTAAATTTCATGCAGTAAATTTCTGAATATGTTCATGTGCAGATCCTATTGCCAGCGGCGACGGAACGAGCCACAAACATTTGAATTACGAGTCCAGATTCATCACCGTAAAACAGAAGTTTCTCGCACTCGGTCTCACACAAGCCCCCAACCATACCAGTGAGGAACAAATGGCTGGATGGCTGAAGCTCATCGAGGAGATGTATGCGACGTATAACGCCGCTATTATTAACGCGAGTCCAATGGGTCGTGCATACCCCGAAGATTTCCGTACATTTTTTATTGGGGGAGCTTGCTCCCCCTCTTTGCTGACCGATGCCCAAAAGCCGATGGCTGTGCAGAGTTTGGGTTTTGAATCTTTTGATGGTGTCGCCGAGTGAAGATTGCTGTCAACGTCGACAGATCTTTTCTGCCGTCGTCTTCTCTGTCTCTTCCTCCGCTCACGAGCGTGTCACGAACGTGAGAGGCCTCCGAGAATCTTGATCCTATCCGGATCTGCTAGAAATAGCCGATACTGTGTGAAGTCCACCTGCGCGGCCTTTTGCTGCTGTCTAAAGGAAAATTTTGTCCGGACCTCTTACACAGAACGGTGTCCAGCTACTTAAGTTTTGACTCCGCCAAAATTTTCACGTCCACCTGCATTGCAGCAAAGGGGTGTTAAAGGGCGTCAATAAGTTTTGGGAAGAAATTCCCCTGGCACTGTCTTGCGGCAGAAGTTTCTTCAGTGAAGTACTTGAAAGCGATTCAAGGAGGGAATCTTTTGGCCTCTATCCTCACTGTACCTGGTCTATTGAGCTCATAGAAATACCAAAAAAAAAAAAAGAATAGACCCATTTGTCTGTATGTATTTTGCGCCCAAACTTACTGTGTAATTTATTGAGCTGGGACATGTGTAGGGTGCCATGCCTCTCGATCCCGACATGGATGCAGCTCGGAGCACCGGCAAAACATGCCCGTCAGAGAAGGCAATTCACTGAGCAAAATACGCAGTTGCTGGGCCGTCTTGCCTACCACTTCCCTCATTTTCAAATCCTCGACCTGAGGGATATCATTTTCCAAACTTGCCGGGAGGTGGTGGTGAGTCTAAGATGATAAATAGACCCTTGAAGCCGTTTGAAACGGCCAAATGTCACGGAATCCATGAGAATGCTAGAGGAAGACACAGAGCGAGGGGCTCACCTTGCACTGTAAGACCCAAACCGGGTTTTTTTGCTCTGGTTTATAACCCAGTGAGCGGATCAGCATAACCCAGTCAACGGTGTGAAACCACCCGTGTCCGGCCGACACCCGGGTGAAAATTGCACGTTACAGCCGGGTTGCATTCGGGTGACTTTGACTATTTTTCTTTTGCTTTTCACCCAGTCCCCGAACCAGTTTTGCATGGTTATTCTGACCCGTTTACCGGGTGTTTTCGAAACCCGGTCACCGGGTTTAAACCAGGTTGTACTCCTCTGCTTACATGGTCATTTTCACTTGTCTCACCCAAACAAAAGACGAAATAGCAGATATAATTGGAGGTACATATTACAACAGAATCAGTGGATAGGAAGGAAGGGAATCCAACGGACAAGATGAGGAACATGACAAACCATCTACATAAACTGAGAGTTGGAATCTACGTGCAAGACTGGGGAGAGAAGAATACTTCAGTGCATGACGGGTGACACAGCACTGACACATTGAGCAGGTGGAAGGTGGTATTTGATGGTGATATATGAGCTGAGGAGCGAGGTTAATATCATTGAGGCTTAGATATACCAGTAGAGGTAGAATACGTACCTGGGACCCCCGATTCCACATGCATCCTTGCAACAAGCTTCCAACACCTATAAAGAGAAAATAGAGGTAAGTATTGAGCTCTAGGGGATCTTCTCCCAGCCAAGTGTCCGAAGCAGTGTCAAGCTGCGCGTCCAGTCCACCCAGTGCAGCAAGTGCCGACAGAGCCCAGTAGCCACAGAAGAGACCAGTAGACCCATAGAGCCAGCAATAGACAACAATTAAGAGGCTCCGGACAACCGAGGACCGGCCAGACTACGGATGCGCTGCAGGGGGTGTTGGTGGGGAGAAAGAAAGCGACAACGAACATGCATCAGCATCAATCAACACCGATTGGCTCATCAAATCAAGCACGTGCGGCGGAGTTTGAACGGACTTTGGACTGGGAAACAGACGTGCCCGCGCGCACAGCAAACGGTGCCCGACCACTGTAGAATGGGGTTCCTTTAGGTCATAATGTCCAACGGAGAGATAAATTTGTCATTTTGTATGCATTTGAAGCTGCAGAAAATTTGTGGCAATTAACCCGAATCACGGTTGAATACCGGGTTCCTTTCCCTCGATTTTTCGGGTGAAAGTAACCGGATGAATGGGTTACAAAGGCGGGTTTTTTACAACCGGGTTAAATCCACTATGCAAGTGGGTTACAATGAATTACCCGGTCAAAACGGGGAAATGTAACCAGAATGTGATTAACCAGGTTTTCACCCGTGTACTGGGTGAATGGGGAAAATGATCCGGTGAACGGGTCACAAAAACGCGGTCTGAGTCTTACAGTGTTGGATTCACATTAGATACTTATGGAATGGACCTTAGTCAGTATGTATTTGCAGAATAAATGCCACGAAGTGCCTGACACCAAAACTCGGAATTGTGCAAGCTCCCCCTTCCTGTAGCCGGGCACCGGCATACAAAACATATTCAAGATTACGGGCTTGATGAGCGACCACGCCGCCGACCAGAAAAAGCTCCGTACACTTTTCCACGAACTCAAGAAGCGTATGGACCTTACGACCCTTGGTCGAGCGGTCGTCAGACCGCGATTGATCCAATACATTCATTCATTCTTTTCCCTCACTCTAAGCGGAGTAATCGACGTCTCCCTTATCGAAACAAGCCCAATCCAGCCTTATCATCATGCCATCGCCCCATTGGCTTACTACCATATCGACGCCCAAACATCCCCCCCTCCCGTAAAATGATACGGGCAATGCCACCCCTGCAAAATGCAGATCACGTGGGCTGCCCGTGGTGCAGCTCTATGGGCTCATGGTCACCCTATACCTGTTGGTGGCTTGCCTGAGCAGTTATGCTGCACTGGCCGTGGGAACTTTGTTTTGCTGAGGTCGTGAGTTTGAACCTCTGGTTGGTTTGTCTTTTTTCCACAGCAAATTTACAATGTCTTTTCCTGAACTTCGTTACCAATCGAGGTGCCTACTGCATCCTTTCACTGGTCTTCATACAATTTTGTAGCATTTTTTCTCATTGTACAGATTGCTCTTTCCTTGGAGTTCATGACACTTCAGTCACAAGATTGCTCAGTGCAAGTAGTGGTCGCGACTTGTTGCAGATATTGATTAAGCATTACTTTTCAAAAAAAAAAAAAAAAAAGAAGAAAGAAAGAAAGCCATTTCGAAGGAATCACTGATACTGCAAAAGGATTGTGGTCAAACGTACTGTACGTAGAAAGTTGTCAGGAGAAAAAAAAAAGTCAAACTAACCAAAGGTTCGAACTCACGACCTCAGCAAAACAAAGTTCCCACGGCCAGTGCAGCATAATTGGTCAGGCAAGCCGCCAACAGGTATAGGGTGTACCAGGAAGCCATAGGGCTGCACCACGGGCAGCCCACGTGATCTGCATTTTGCAGGGGTGGCATTGCCTGTATCGAAAACGTCGACCTGCCTTGTTCCTGGACACTCATAGTTTTGCAATACCAACCCATCGAGTTAAGCACTTGCAGCTCTCGATGCCGCCGACAAAAGCTGCTCCAGAGGTCGCGGACAGCACTTCGAGAGTCTCCGCCTCCCTTCCCTCGCGGCTGTTACCTGTTGATGGCCACCAGAGTCATTTTCACTTTCGTTTGCGTCCCAGCGCGCGCAGTCGGAGCCCATCCATGTTCGACCCACCGTGACGTCGACGCCCATTAACAAACCTTCACCGCATCCTCCTCGGTGTTCTTATCCTACCCATCCATCTTTCGACCGTCGCCATCTTCGTCGAGTCGCGTTTTAGCCGCGATCAGGAGTTGTCGCCTTCCTTTGGATTTTTTGGATAGAGCAGATTGGACTTCGTGATTGGGTGCAGCATTCTTTCAACTTCTTTATTTCTTTATTTCTTTTTTTTTTCTTTTCTTTTCTTTTTCTATTTAACTTAGGGAGGAGCTTTGTCTACGCACATCATAGTTAGATCTACCGGGGTACGTCCTTAGCTTTTGTAAGCGCAGGTAGATTCAGAGTAGTAACAATAGTAACAATTTAAATTGCACGTGCTGATCCTCATGATGGGATCTTGGGATTATTTGCACTTGTTGTGTGTATATCACGCTCTTCGTCATATCTCACGCCTCTCGGTATGTCACCTCCGACATTCGATACGGGCGAGAACGTGCTGTGTTACCACGGCCGTATCCTATACGTCGCAAGGATCCTCAAGAGACCGACGGATTCGAACAGTGCTACCCAAGGCGTCCATTACTTCGTTCACTACCAAGGCTGGAAGAAAACGTAGGTGAAGTCTGTTCGCCTCGAATCTGAACGTGTTCTAAAACTACCTTACTTCCAGATGGGATGAATGGGTTCCCCCGTCGCGCCTCCTGAAGGACACCGAGATGAATCGCGCGAGGCACAGAGATGTGCTCGTGATTGTCCCTGGAGCGCGCTCACATCTCAAACACCCCCGAGAGAAGGAAGGCAACTTCACCGGCGCGTCGGAGACCGGCGAGCGTAGGACGAATTGTGTAAAGGTACGTTGCATGATTCAGAATGCCTATTCCCCTCTTTATAACATACTTATCCGCGCGCCCTAAGATTGAATCTCCCAACAAGATGTCGTCGTTCGCAAATCCGACCAAGTCGAGCACGGCCAAGGCTGTTGTTGCAAAGGCGCCGGCGAGAACCAAGCCTCCGTCGGCTGGAGTTGTGTCGTCGCCGACGAAGCACAAGGCCACCACCTCCTTCGCCACCAGACCCCACCGTGAGCACTCATCACATGTCTTATCTTGTGATTGGTTGGGAGCCCTTCATAGCTTCATTCCCATCCACACTCACTGGTCCCGCTGGAAGTTCCTCCCTCCTCAGAGTGCCTCCCCCCGAACGTCCCAATACAAGCATGGGCTTCAGCCGGGATCAGTTAGACGGCGTCCCCGACAAAACATCCTTGACACTCAGTGTAGACGCACGAAGAGTCGGTATGCAGGGCGCCGTAGCTGTCGAGCCCGCCCCTTCCTCGACGGTGGACAACATGCGGAGAAGCACCCGAATCACGAAAATGGCCAAAACCTCGTCTAATAGCGTCGCGGCCTTCACCGGCACATCGCACTCCACCCGGCCTTCAACCATCCTGCAAGGATGCGTCGTGTACGTCGACGTCATATCTGACTCTGGAGACGATTCTGCCAAGTCGTTCATCGCGGACATGCTTCGAGACATGGGGGCAAAGGTGTGTTTCCCCGCCATTGTTTCGCCTTCTAATGAATAATTCAGGTACTGAGCCGCGTTGGACATACGCTGACTCATATTGTTTATAAGAATGGGCTTGGGCGGACGTGGGCTCATTATCAGTGAGTGTACATCTATCAAATGACGAGTAGCGGGCCCAAACACAGTTCAGAGGATTACCCGACCCCAAACCACTCGTCGTTGGGATGGAATGGGTTTTCCAATCTGCGGAGAAATGCACCCACGTGGATGAGACCTTGTACCTCATTGAACTGGATGACATGAACACCACTACCAAGAAGGTACGTTGTTCCATCGTAGCAGAGTGCACCGGGTGGTAATCAACATCCTTAGCGACCTAAATCCATGCTCCCGAGATTGATGTCAGGTGGTTTGGACGATACCTATGGTGAGAATTCATTCCTATGATCAATTTAAAAACGTCCCAACATCTTTATGTAGCCATAACCACGAATACTATAGCCCCGCTAGAACAGGCAAGACTGCGCAAAGCGGCGACTCTGACAATCTAACTACTATGAGGCTATTCTCACATGTCCAAGCTTCCGTACTATCACCAAAAAGAATGGCCGCACCATTTCAGGACTTGGTGTACGGTTTAGCATCTGTGGCTTCCGGACGCCTTATCTCAAAAACATAATATGCAAACTACTAGCCGTTGCCCATGTCTTTGCCACAGATGTAATAATTTTCAGGGAATGATTTGTAAATAGAATTGACTGAGCAAAAATACATTTATCGGTCCCCAAAAATTAAGAGTCTGTGTCGAATTGAACGAAATTATACGGTAGCGTGCTTACATTGAGTCCGAAAAAGTATCGGATCACCCGATTTAAACAGCCACATCGGCGTTCGCCGGTCGATATTGAATAAATCGCCGAAAATACTGAAAAATCGCTCTAAACTCCATTTGAAAATCCCACAGGCAAGAGAGTATGTCAGTAATCATGACCCACATCGTACTGCGGTGTTCTAGGAGGTATTCATGGGCCAGTAAAAACCACATCAAATCTTCGATACTGAGTTTCAATTCCGAAGGCGCGCGGAATACGTGTCTTGTGTTCTTCATGCACCACTGGCCGCATCGCAGCTCCCACCGTCCTCCGGACTCCTCTATCTCTCATATCGCACCGTTTCCATGCATTCTCTTGGCAGGAATATGCAAGAAAAGTCGGAATGTCCTCGTGCAATGCCTTCAAGAGAAAATAGGTAGAGGGATACCCAACTGGCTGAAATGCGCTAGGAACATTGAGCTCTTCAATGTGTCTCATTACAAGTCAGATTGTTGGGCCGAAGGAGGCAGCAAGGCCAGTCAGGGTCTGAAAGGCAAAGGAAAAGGGAAAACCAAGGCCAATGCTGCAGCAGCAGCAGAGGCAAAAGAGAATTCCGTCTGGATGGCGATCGCAAATCGAATGTGCTAGACTTTGTTGAAGACCCCCCGATATCCCCCAAGACAACTCGGGCTTATGCTGGATTGCTAATTTCCTCTCCCTCAATCCTGCACACTTGGTACTTCAATACCATCCTGGGGCGTGGTGGTGACTGCGGATTTTCGGCACGAATCGAACTAACTCCGAAGGGAAACGGGCAAGAACTGAGCCCGGTACAGCTGTTCTAGTGAAAACATGCAACAAAAAAAAAAAACGGGCCGCGCCCTAAGTTCTGCAAAGGGCTGTAAGTAGTTAATGGGAAATCTTGTGAGGCTCGCACAGTATTGTCACATGCGGTTCGCTGTTCTTTCTATATTCGCCCTCCGCTCGGTCAACTCTCCGTTAATCATTACAACTGTCTCAGCATTTGTGTAAAGACTTTTAATTGTGTTGCAAAATTTTTGTGGGAAGCCCATGTGTTCATAATCCTATTGCTATTGGGACCTCACTGACTCTGTTTGTTTCCTTACCGATTCCGTTTGTTCAAAGAACCTGCGCTCGAGCTCGTTCTTGTTGGACCGAATTTACAGCATCCATCAAGAAGGACCGCTCTGGAAAGCGCAATAATGCCTCCGAGTGCGATCTGAATAGCCGTAAATGTTCGCAGTCATCAGGGAGATCGATTTCTGAGACGCACGGCTCAGAAAATGGCCCTGGGGCTTCACTGGAATTGAAATGATTTGCAGGATGCCAAGTAACGCGGTTCAAAATGTGGACCATTGAAAAGGCAATACCGTCACGCTGTTCAAAATTCAAAGGAGTAATTGCGCTCTGCAAAGCGTAATAATGCCTCTGAGTGCGATCTGAATGGCTGTAAATGTTCGCAGTGATCAGGGCTATCGATTTCTGACATGTGCGGCTTAGAAAATGGCCCTGGGGCTTCATTCGCATTGAAATGGTCTCCAGGGTTTCAAATGTGGATCATTGAAAAGGTAACAGGATCACTCGTTTCAAAATGTAAACCAGTAATTGTGCTCGGGAAAGCACAATAATGCCTCCGAGCGCGATCTGAATAGCTGTAAATGTTCGCAGTCATCAGGGCTATCGATTTCTGAGACGTGCAGCTCAGAAAATGGCCCTGGGACGTCATTGGAATTGCAATGGTTTGCAGGATGTCATACTGTGACACCAAATCTTCAGATATTTTGGCAGGGGTAGTCTTGAACTCTTTGTAGGATACCTGCCTTCATGCTGACATAGTTGGGTTTGCATTGGACAAGTGCACAGATTGAGGATGAAGCGTGAATGCTTTCTTTTTTTAAATTCCACCAGAGACATTTTCTGAGGCGTGCGCTGCAGATCTGCATAGCTAGGGCATTCAATGTGGAGCGGGCTTCGATGGCTTTCCATTTCCATTTAAGTCTTTTCCATTCATTTTGAAGCACGTGCTTCCATGACCGTGAATTTCAGCCATTATTGTATTTTCCATGCATTTTGTAGCGCATGCTTCAAGGACCTTGCAGTTAAAGCGCGACTGTTTCAATTCCACAGCAGTCCTGAGGCATGCGCTGCAGATCTGGATAGCTAGGGCCATCGCGAATATTTCTCTCGCTTTAGATTCCGCCCAGAGCCATTTTCTTGCATTTTCCGCAAGGCATTCAAGGTGAAACGCTTGCTTCGATGGTCTTCCATTTAAACCTAAAGGAAGAGCTTCTATGTTCACTGGGAGAGAATTGATTGGCTTCCCAAAAAAAATATGTGACATAGCCAGCGCACTGAGAACCGGCGCATCTCGTTGTGCGGTTCTCCCACATAATGAGGTTCAAAATTGTCATCTGCATCGGAGTCAAGTGCACGATAGTCACTCCGTATAAAAGATTTATCGACTATCATAAATTTTGTGGAGTCTGACTACGGGAGACTAGATAGTCATCCTGATGATGATGTCTGCCTATGGCCTCCGGCCCAAACAAATGTATCTACACCATGACTAAGCCAGGATGCACTAGTGCACCAGCTCACTCCGCCGTGAAAGTCACGCGTTTCAAAATGTCAACCATTGAAAGCACGTACATCCAAGGATGGCCAACTCTCAACTTGTGACCCAAAACATAGTTTCAAACGTAAGCGCCTTTCATACATTTTACATTTGACGGGAAAAAACCACTTGGCTAGGTTGCACTCCGTAGCGCCAGTAGCCAGGGTAGCCTGGTAGACAAGTCCCCCCCTTGGTAGAGGCCGGTAGCCGGAAGCTGACTCTTGGTAGCAGGTGGTAGATTTAGCAAGGCACCTTGGTAGCGCCTGGTAGCAGTCCAGTAGCAGCTTGTAGCTGGTATAGTTGGGCGTAGTTAGCCGTAGTTCTTCATTTGCCCGATGCAATAGAAATGTCGAAATACAGTTGCATTCAATCTACAGAATACAGGTATACAGACCGTAACTACAGACACATTCGACTAGAATGGATAAAATGGGGACCAAAGGGAACACGGAGGAAGTGGGGAATGTACCGTAACAGGGCTGTCAATCTCACGTAGCGTTTACAACGGGCAGGCAAGGTCCGCTACAACGGAACCATTTCCCGAAGGCAGTTGAGCTAAGCGAAGCTAAGGAAAAGAACAGTGAGTAAGAGGATGCCTACAACATCAAACGGGACATACCGGGATCCAAGGGCTCAAAAAGTTGAATGGCCAAAACATTATTCATGCGGGTAAACGCCACATGTAGCTCGAGTGCAGAACGATGAACATGTATGCGGAAGCAACGTGGGAAAGGCAGTGAGAGCAGGGAGGGGAGCAGAGAGGAGCAAAGGAGGGCTTGACGTTGAGGAATCCCGGGAGTCTTGCAGGACGGACAATCAAGGAACCAGGTGCTTGAGCACATGGTGGGGGAACACGTTGTGGAGAATTGGACCCGGGTTGCAGGGCTTTGACAGATAAGATAACATTTGAAGAGTGGTGGGTGCTTGCTGGATCTCGCTGAGAGGCCGGTGAAGCACAAGGAGGGATGGACCAGCTACACTGATTGCCGCTGGAGGGCGAGTGTGAATGGTCACGGCGAGGAGTCAAGGACAATGAGGCTGCAACGGGGACATGGAACGGGCTTGGGGAGGAAGATCTTGGAGGCGGCGGCGGAACGATGGGAGACAACTGGGGAGGGTGATGTAGTCTGAATCTATTGGCATAGCCGAAGCCGCAAGTCGGATTTCCGTGACCGCCGCGTGACTACACGTGATATTCCCACGCTCCCAATCGGGATGCTGGTCCAGTTCTTGCCCACACATTGACCCTTCGACCTAATTTACAACCAATATCAATTCATTAGGTACTGAAAACTTCAAATTATGCGGGACAAATTTATTTGAGCAGTTTCGAAGGCACAATGTGCATTTTATGCTCCAAATCATAATATATCGCATTCCAAGATAAATATCCATGGCTTTAACCTGTACCAACCATCCAGACGTCAATGGAATGGTTTTATATTCATATCAATGCTCTTTTATCTTCGCATTACCATGAAATACTGAGAATGAGTGGTCTGTCCCGATTGGGAGCGTGGGAATATCACGTGTAGTCACTCAGTGATCACGGAGATCCGACTTGCGGCTTCGGCTATGCCAATAAAATCAGACTCTATATAAAGTTTTATCGACTATCATAAAATTTGTAGAGTCTGACTGCGGGAGACTAAGGGTGATGGGGGAAAAGAGAAAGAGACGATGATCAACCAACTCTGTTTGGTGCTCCAAACAATCACGCAATGTTGCACGTGCTCGCGGAGTTTGAACTGACTTTGCATCTTTTCGGCCCAAGTCTGTATCTTCAGGGCAAACTCAGAAATGCCCGAATTGCATGCAAGCGGGGGATATGGAATGGTGATGAGTTGCACCAACCACCCGATGGCCGGGGAGGGTTTTATTTTTAAATCCATGCTGCGCTACTAGATCTACTGATCCGAGGTGGAGCGCTACCAGCGCTACTAGATGCTACTAGTCTTGCGCTCAGCGCTACTGGGACTACTGGTGCTACTGATCTGACCTTGTAGCTACCAAGTGAATATCTTTTTCCTGATAGGCTTTTCAAGGTGATGCTACATTATTGCGAAACCTGGGGTCATGATTAGAGCAACAAATATTCAACCACATGATATAGATCAGCACCTGGCTGCTCTGCCAGAGGTCAATGAACAGCAAGCAAAACAACTTTTAGATCCCGCTGACAAGCAGAATGTTCCCAAGGCAGTTTCATTTGTACAACAGCTAGTCAAACTCAAGGATTTACACCTACCCCTCCATCCCAGTGAAATTCAGATGAGAAAAAGCATTGTCTTTTTTTTCTGAAGTTCTAAGCTACTTTGTCTTCCCCTTCATCACGATTGAAATGAACCTTTCCGAACAAGTCACATCCTTGTCAAACTATGCCTTTCTTGCAGTTGCTCTTCAAATCAAACATGGTTCTTCCTGTTTTACTGGTCCACTTTATGCAGACTCCCAAGTAACAATCAAAAACATTATCTTCACTATTGCAAAAATGCAAATTATCAATCCAAACTTGAAATTCTACATTATACGGGAGGGGAAAGAACGACTCGAAGTAGTTTTCTCAGATTGTCAGACACAGGATCATGCCCGCAATTTTGACATAGAGCAACTGATCCTTTCGTTCGCTCTCGTTGGACTTTTCATTACAACCATGTATTATCTTTAGCTTTACCTCCGACCTCTATATATTCTCGGGGCCTGCTTTTGCAGGTTGCTAACAATCACGGCGTGTTCGGAACGTTGCAGAGGACAGAAGATGCAGATACCGTATAATTTCATTCAATTTGACGGTCACGCGTCACGGCCGACCTTTTTCATTGCGGCAATAATTTTTTCTCGATTTATCAGATTTTTTCGGTCCTCAGAAATTCCCGGTCCATGTCGAATTGAACAAAATTATAGGGTACACATTCGACCCGGAATGGTGTACTACACCGCAGGAGCCGTAAAGCTAGCATAACAAGTGCTCCAGGATTCAAGGATAAAGCGGGTAAGGCCGACGAGCGGCAAGGCCCGCTACCGGTTATCTACACCGCTTCTTAGGTCTTCACACGACGAAATCCCATGCCGTCAAAAAATACTTCATATTAAACGGACTATTACTATTACTGAGAGTGTTTGAGTAGTAAAGCTAAAGGAGTGGCTGAATTCAATTTTAACGAGCGGCTAAGATCTGACATTTTAATCAGAGCGCCTCCTTTTGGACGGGGAGATCTCACTGCGTTCCGACCCGTCCTAGACTCAGCTGAGGCTAGGTGCTGTAGGTTGTGCTAGATGGAGTTAGGTCGGTGTAGATCACTACACAGCCCCCCATCTAGGCCACTACACGTAATGTTCGTTTGGCTTCTGGAGTACCCAGTAAGGCCCCTAAACTCAGGTAAGTGTAGATGAGGGTAGCTCATGGAAGGCGAGGCTAGCTCCCTAAACTCAGCTGCACAGACCTAGACTTCCCTTTTGATTGTTTTTTTTTGTCTTGCACATTGCTTGCAGTTCCATGGAGACCATCAAGTTTTAAGCTCAAGTTTCTCTGTACACTGTGATCACCTAATAATCCCAAGTATCCCCTCTAGTTAGAGGGGATACTGCAAATCCCCCCATGCTGCAAAAAATGCTACGAAACATGCTGCAATATGCTACAAGACATGCTGCAAATATGCTGCAGGGGACTTGTAGCTATTTATTTGAGCACCCGCCATCACCGCCATCAGTGGCGGGCGCGCCTGTCCCAAAAAGGGAATTGTCGAAGAAAAAATCGAGAAAATCTAAATAAAATACAGGTGTATACTAGCATGTATTCCATCCGAAATAAATGTATATCGGGCCCTATTTGCGACATAATAAGTGCACAAACCCTTGCTACTGCCTTTCTACAACACTGATGGCATCTCGGCAGGCTGCCACAGGCCCAAAAACTCATAATTAAATAGTGATTTAATTATATTTCAATTAAAATTTACTCGCAGGTTGAATTGATGGGCATGGCCATTGCCGTAGATTTGGCTACCTATATTGGGTTGAAATTGATGGATCCCGGCTTTTGCCTTGAAATTGATGGCTGGCCATGTTGGGGTGCCTGTGTCGGGTTGCAATTGATGCCTAGTTGGTCTAAATGCTGATATTTGTTCAAAAAGAGCTGGCTCTCGGAAATTATTTTGCATTTTGCGGGCCGATGGAGCCACCAATTGCAAAATGATCTTGATAACTCTTGTAGCCCTTGATGAGCTCCACAGTTTGGGTATAGGGTCTAACCTTATAAGTACATCATTTCATGTTCTTCAAGGCCAACTGGGGTACAGTGGAGCCTATTGCAGTGTAATAATAGTGTGAAAATAGGGGAAACTCATCAATTATGTTCTAGCCATGATATCTTGGGCATATACCAATGAGAATGGCTCCTGAATGTATTACCTTGTTGCCCTATGCTACGCAGACGCCCTCCAGGTCATATACTGCATTCTAATGATGAAGAACATCGCACTTTGGCCATACAAGGAAATTCTATCTTTGCTCCATTATGCACTCCCTCATCATGTCAGGCATTGCAAAACAAAACAGTTGGGTTTGGCCCATGTATATGTGCCGGAAGGTTGAGCCATGCATGCCCAGGACAGGTGATATCCCATGATTTGGGGTGATCTTGTTTGATATTCTTGAGTACCATATTCAGCATGTCACAGGGTCATAGACAATGCTCTGAAGGCTCCTACTGAGTTTCCTGATTCATATGAACAGTCCTGAGCGACAATGCATGCCAATATATAACACTAAACGTTCAAAATGTCAAATGACACTTTTTGCTTATTTCATGAATAGGGTATTATGGAGACCATTTGGTGCAAAATAAACATTATGGCTGAGTTCAGACAGTGTAAATACCCCAGATTATGTTTTATTTGAACTGTTTTGGTTGAGATTTGGCCACTCAAGGCCCATATGCTCGGAAACAACATTCAGTCAAATGTTGACCAAAACACTTCAAATAAAGCTCAGCCTAGGGTATTTACACTGTCTGATCTCACCCATCATGTTTATTTAATCCTAAATGGTCTCCTTGGTGCCCTATTCATGGAATAAGCAAAAACTGTCATTCAACATTTTGGACATTCAACATCATATATCAGCCTCCTTTTTGCTTCAGAACTGTTCATATGGCTTACTAAAGCCCGAGGGAGCCTTCATAACATTGTCTATAACCATGTGGCATGCTGAATAGGTGAACAAGGATATGAAAGGAGATCACCTTGAATCATGAGGTATGAGGTGCCTTGGGTGTCAATTGTCCACTTTTCTAGGATATATAAATGATCCAATGCCAAAAGGTGTATGCTTGGACACCTCAAATCAGGGAGGAGCGCTTGATAGGGCCAAAATGCGATTCCCTTATATGGCCAAAGTGCGATGTTCCTCATCATCAATACAGAATACTCGTGGCCGAAATAAGTGTTGGCGTCTCACTTTGAAAAAGCACTTTTTCGGCTCTTTACTGATGAAGGAATCATTCCTTGGCCCAAAGAAACAGATCAGAGGGGTCAGGGAAGTCTAGCAAGTGATGTGAGATGATTGATGCCATCAAGTATATGTGATGTACCATCATTTCCAGCCAAATATCGAAAACCTTCAATTTATTCTGTAAACTGTGGAAGTTTGTTCCATTTCTTTCTGACATGGTGCACAAAATTTACCACCCGGGGCTACATTTTGGCCTTCTCAGATTCCGAATTGGGTGGCCAGGGCTGAAGATAAACATGCCTCATTTGCCAAGCTAAATTTGATGTGATTCAATGCCTTCTTGATCGCGGATCACGGCACCTTTGATCCGGCTGCCGGAACAGTCGTGTTGAGGGAGTCTCTACCATCCGACCCACATTTTGTTTTGCATTGAAATGTCGTTTCATCATCTCGAAAAAGCCAAATTATCAATTTCATGAATATGCCAACACTTATTTCGGCCACGAGTACATCACTTTGAGGGTTCTTGTGTGGCATAGGGCAACAAGGTAATACATCCAGGAGCTATACTCATTAGCATATCCCCAAGATATCATGGCTAGAACATAATTGATGAGTGTCCCCTATTTTCACCCTATTATTACACTGTGATAGGCTCCACTGTGCCCCAGTTGACTTTGAAAAACGTGAAACAATGTACTTATAAGGTTAGACCATCGAAAACGGTTGAATTATGAGCCCAGGAAGGGTTGATGTAGATAATTTACTTTTTAGGCCGAAAGCGTTAGTGTCCCAAAAGGGAAAGTCATCGGCCAAACCTTTGATCCCTATACCCAAACTGTGGGGCTCATCAAGGGCTACAAGAGTTGTCAAGACCATTTTGCAATTGGTGGCTCCATCGGCCCGCAAAATGCAAAATACTTTCCGAGAGCCGGCTCTTTTTGAACAAATATCAGCATTTAGACCAACTAGGCATCAATTGCAACCCGACACAGGCACCCCAGCATGGCCAGCCATCAATTTCAAGGCAAAAGCCGGGATCCATCAATTTCAACCCAATACGGATAGCCATCAAATCCATGGCAATGGCCGTGCTCATCAATTCAGCGTGCCAAGTAAATTTTTATTGAAATATAATTAAATCACTATTTAATTATGAGTTTTTGGGCCTGTGGCAGCCTGCCGAGATGCCATCAGTGTTGTAGAAAGGCAGTAGCAAGGGTTTGTGCACTTAATATGTCGCAAATAGGGCCCGATATACATTTATTTCGGATGGAATACATGCTAGTATACACCTGTATTTTATTTAGATTTTCTCGATTTTTTCTTCGACAATTCCCTTTTTGGGACAGGCGCACCCGCCGCTGATGGCGGTGATGGCGGGTGCTCAAATAAATAGCTACAAGTCCCCTGCAGCATATTTGCAGCATGTCTTGTAGCATATTGCAGCATGTTTCGTAGCATTTTTTGCAGCATGGGGGGATTTGCAGTATCCCCTCTAACTAGAGGGGTAACACGCCCCCTACATACCCCTCTAACGAGGGGATACTTGGGATTATTAGGTGACTGTGATCCTCAAAATTCAGCTGCGCAGGGACTAGTTGTAGTGCGAATTTTGGACAGTTGCACCGGAAGAACTCGTGGAGCAACAGTTCCATTAGCTAATATTTTGAGTATCTGCATGCCTTCCCCCTGTTGTAGGTGGCTACAAGCACCTGTGATGGCCTACACAGACCCTCCCAGACCTAGACCGACCTACACTAACCTAGCCAGAGCTAGGCAGATCTCCACAGACTATGCTGTAGGCACCTAGCCTCAATCATCGGTGTAGCTACTTCTGGGTCCCTACACTCAGGCTGAGTCTAGAAAGGGTCGGAACACAGTGAGAGGTCATCGAAAGCGCTGTCGACGGCAGTGTCTCGGTCCCGAACCCGTTTAGACTTGGGGGTAGCGGGTGCAGTCGTCGGCAGCGTCGGAATCGCAGGTCTCCATGCCGCACTGTAGCCCGGGTCCAAGATAGTGAGCTTCTCCACGTTGACGTGGTAGATCTGTTGGCATAATGATGGAAATGCGGCTCTGAAGATAAGTATCACTGTCGACATACCTTACTATCCTTAAGCTTGGTACCCATTGGCGCCTTCATGACGTACATCGATAAGGAGACTTGCACAGAGAATAGGGTCCCTTCAGTGAGCTTCGAATAAAGCTCGTATGGTGCGATAAGCATGCCGTGTTCGTCCTTGTACGGACGCTGAACAAGCTTAGCCTTCTCATGGGCAAAGTACTCACCCTTATGGTCGGGAAGCATGTCGGGCGAGTACGTGTCACCGACCTTGCGAGCCGCAATAGCTGACGAGAACTACTGGTCACCACATCGGAATGACAGAAAGTGTTCTACTCACCGGTAGCCGCTCTGTCGTCACTGGCCATCTCAACATCATTATCCCCTCCACCAGGAGACGTCGATCTCGAGTTCCTCACGCGTCTGGCGGGGCTGCGAGCTCGGTTAGGATAAGGCTTCTATGCAAGAGTTAATTCATAGTCCAGCAAAGGGAAAACATAATGACAAACATCGTACGTGGGCTTCAAGCGCAGCAGGATGAGATCTGCCGGCTTTTTCTTGTCGTTGTCCTCGCGGCTGGTCTACTCAAAAAGGTGGAATTCCTGGGATAATGCATAAGCTATCAAGATGAACACCATGCACTCGCAGTACTGACCTGACCTTTCTCCTTCTCAACACCTTCGTCGATGTCTCGAGTGCCGTCGAGGCAGGCCAGGAACTCATTGTGGGCGGCTTCCATCTTCAGCGTCGCACCCGTGGGGCATCGCGCAGCGATCACCATGCGGTGAGGATTGTGCTCATCGCCGAAGGGCTACAGGACAACATGAGATGATGTGTCAAGAACAATGCAGCCACGCACCAATTGGGGGGGGGGGGGGGTTTCTTCGGATATGCCGGCATCCAGGTGCCTTGGCTTGCAGACCCGACTTCAGCGATGATATTGGCGGAGAACTCCGTGCCGCCTGGTTTGGTGATATAGACGAATTTGCCCTTCTCGTCAGTGACACGCTCGAAGGTCTTCTGGAAGTCATTGGCACCAAGGTTGGCGTTCCCCATCTTCTCCAGCGCGTCGGTGTAGCGGTCAAAGATGGTAAGGCCATTCTCGTCCGCAAGAGTACGGCGCAGGATTAGTTCCTGGAGGCGGTCGGACATTGCAGCGGCAAAGGCGGGGCAGTGGAAACAGAAAAACTAAGAGACTGCGGGGATAGGAAAGAGTAAGCGTGAGCGTCGGGCCTCTCCAATTTATGTCGGGAGCCAGAGAGGAAGTCGGACGGATCTTGAAACAATTCAGCGGATTTGGCTAGTGAAAATTATTGACGCACCAGGGTCAGGGATAATTATCCCCGTTTATTACGGACACGGCGACCACCTGAAACGTCAGTCCCGGAGTCAGGCATGGAACGCTTCTGGCCAGCGGTCGCAGAGACAGAGGACACAAAGACAGAGGACGCAGATGGAACACGCCGATTGAGCACCCTCTTTGGTTGCAGAGGTGCCTCTGCACTGCTTATGAGCCACGCATGGGTTCCTTGGAGTCTTGCAAGTCGTCTCGGATCTTGATAGAGCTCCGCATCGTAGTCAGGGTCGATTTCGGCTGGAAGGGCAGCTGCCGAGAATGTATTGATCAAGTATGCTTGTGCGTCGGCAGCCTCTGCAGCATTCCCAGAGTCCATCAGTGTCTGGTGGGTTAGGATATCCAGCCGTTTGAATTCTGAGCGGACATCTTGACTAGGGTGACACTGAATCACTTTCTTGCGAAATGGGCGGAGGATGAAAATGCCGCGCAAAGAAGTCGCACTGGATAGCATGACGTAAGGCGACTCGGTTCTGCGAGTGCTTTCCAAATCTGCTATTATTGCGTCCGTGGTCTTTCCCTGAGCCTTGTGCGCCGTCACCGCAAAAGCTGGTACCAACGGCAGCTGAGTGCGTTTTATCACACACTTCTTGTGCGAATCTGGATGCTTGAAGGTCATATCCACCGTTTCTGCCAGAACCGCAGCGTACTTTGGAGGGAGATTTGGAAGCGGCGGGCCGGACATGTCAGGTACGTATACAACACATGACTGAGCATATCTTTCACCTGACTGGTTCGTAGTATATGTTATCTGTTTTATGATTCCGGTTGTACCGTTCACAATATCATTTTGCACATCGAAAGTTTGTGTGATCATTACCGGCATTCCTACTGCAAGCGGCAGACGCCCGAGACGATAATTTGTCTCTCCTGAATGCATCTTAGACAGAAGATGTTCGCGGAGTCCAGGATCGGTCACTGTTTGGCCGTTGCTTCGCGTATCTCGAGCATAATACCAATGGAGATCATGTCCGGACCGGGCTGCGTATGCGCACGCAGCCCTCTCATTCAATGCATCTTTTAATTCATTCTGTGAAACTATGACAGGTACATTCTGTAGACCGGACACATTCAAGTCTGGGCGCAGTTGAGTGATAACTCTCGAACTCAAGGTTTCAAAATCAGCATCAGTGCATCTCGACCTCGGAGTGCTGTCACATACGAGCACGGGCTGGGAAGGTGCGAAGCTGCAATATACGTGCGCACAAGATAGGGCGGTGCATGGGCGCGGTATGCAAAGGTAGGCATCAAGGATGGAGCCTAGACTGGAGGCAGAACATGTACGAGTGCAGCAGAACATTGAGATAACCACGGGAGTCGAGGAATTGGTACGCAAGTAGCAGAATGTCAACAGGTTAGCGCGTCCGACCCGAGTGCGGCGTACGAGCGAGCTGGAACAGTGCACAGACACAGCGGAACTTTAGACTTGAACATGCGTGCGGTGACACGGAATTTCTGGGAATAGGACTTGGAAGGATGCTCGGGTGGCAGCATAGCCGTGTAAGGGGCAATTGCGGGACTCCACGAAGGGCGAGACAGAGGCGGAACGGAGGAAATAGGACGGCAAATATGGGTGGGGTGGGGTATAGGGTGAACGGAGCATAGACAGCGGGTAAAGATACACCAAGCATGGTATGCAGTTTTGAAAGTGCTGAACCCGAGGATCTCTGTAGCATAACATTTCTGGGGGTGAAAGGCGAGCTGCCTGCGTGCGGGGGAGTGCGCGAGCGAGAAAAGCGGCGGGTAGAGAGGAAAGGCTGCTCCAGCGTGCTACGTAATCATCGAGTCGTTTTAAAACGACTGCCGTAGGATTGCAAATTGGAGGTGGCATCCGAGCATGGCCTCAGCTTGGAGTAAGTGAAGGCGGAGATAGTGGGCCAGAACCTCAGGAAAATCAACGAGTGAGAAAGCGGTGTCGGCGCGACCTCGCAAAGACGCAGCAGCCAGCGGTACAGGAAAGTGCGGACAGAACATGGGTTATGGCGTAAATGTGAATGTGTATGGGCCAGCGACGAGAAGAGCATGAGAACAGTGCAGCGTAAGCGGCACCTGAGCCCGATGGCCCACTACGTACACCTCCGACCAGCACGTTTGCGTCCTCCCCCGCCGTTGCCTCGCCCTCCGTCTCTGCCTCTGCGCCTACCGCCGGTACAGGGAATACCAACGGTACCGCCGCCCCGAAACGCCAGCGCCCCGCGGCGGACGGCGCATGCCACAAGCTCTCTGGCGTCGCGCGTGATTATCGTGTGCAGCGCGTTGGTGGCGCGACACGCGTTCCCCTCGTGCACCGGATTGTCGTGTCGACCCACTGCTGTCGCGGCGTGTCACCATGCACGTTCCCTGACACGACATGTGGCTTTGCCGTCCTCTCGTTAACTGGCGTGAGTGTCCTCACGGGGATATTCTGCTCCAGAAATCTGTAAGCTGACAAAGCCCTGCTCACAGATTTCTGGAGCAGAATTGTTCACGTGAGCGCTCAGAGCTGGTAAGTACTTCGCTGATTTCATCAAACTCGACCCACCCTTCTCTACAGGACTAGGAAGATCCCCGTGGCTCATCTTCAAAGTCCCCCGATGCTACCTGGGCGCCTCGAGTCGGGGCGGCACCGAATCGCGTGATGTCATCAAATACCTTCGCCCGGGCAAAGGTGAGCTAGCACCATGATTTTTCACTCAAATCTCTAGAACTAATCGACCCACCTCTTCGTTACAGTCCCTTCGAGGATTCTCTGCCCCAAGGGGTGCCCATGATGAAAATGTCAGACACTGACTACCGTGAGAGCGCACTTCCTTCCCCAAAAGGAAATTCCAAAAGTAAGTATTTTTCTGAACAAATTGGGCCTTTCTGCGTAACTTTCGAAAAAAAAAAATCCTGAAGCTTGGACCCTCTCTACGTAACTGATGATCGGATCAATACAGGTATGGGAACGCCCAATGAATGGAACTCTGGTTAATGTAGAACCAATGACAGCAGGTGACTCCTCACGCTTGACTCAGTAATGAAGGTAAGCTTCGCCCGTGACAACAAGTCATTTGATGCTAAATCTTCCTCCGGAAATACATCACAGCTTGCGAGGGAACAATCCACGGAGAGAAGAACTGGAACTTCCCGGTGTCTTTGATAACATCGAAAAAAAGGGAGCGAGCTGCAACTTTGGAACAAAGACCAGCGAATCCATGTACGGTGCAATCCCGGTTAACAAATTTCAACGATGTGACTCCGCAGGCAAGTGTTTTCTTGTGTTGATTCCTAGCACCTCACCAGGTTGAACCTCTGCAGCTCGCCAAGCACGATCATCGTCGGACCGTTGCTACATTTATTCGGGACCAGATGGATGCGCTCAATGAAGACCCGGAAGAAAGTCCAGAGGGTTGCACATCAGGAAAACCTGAAGTTTCGCCAAAGATCACGAGAGACCAAGAAAGACGCAGAAGACGCCATAGCAAAGGCTCGTCTATAGAGAAAGGTGGGAGGGGTGGGAGTTGCCACATAGACGGCCATAGTCGCCACTCAGTCTATATAGTTTCATAGAAAGCATTGCCATGATAGCTCTCATAGATGTCATCATTTTTGAAAGCACACACAGAAATTGAGAGAACACGCTCTAGAGTGTGTCCCCTCTCCATCGGCATCACATACCGGACCACCGAGACCCAGCATGTTACTCCGCCTGTCGGCAATTGTGTTCGGGAGCTTAGTTTGCATGCCAAGCGCTGGGAATACGTCAAGTTGGAGGTGCCTTTCGATATCCTTCGCTTAGTCCAGACGAAATGTCATTACTGCGAGCTTTAAAAATTGGCCCTTGCGATCCCCCAAAATCAGCCGCCGCACCCGCTCCGCCTGTTCAATTCCTGTCCACATCTGGAGCATATTGTATGGTCCCGATTTTTCCAACCGAGAACTATCGAATAGTGAATCGTGACCACACTCCAAGAAGTTTCAACACTCACCAATTGCCAGTTGAACCCGAGCGCGAAGAGCGAACGATAGTGGGATGAATGCGATGTCAGAAATTGGTTGAATCTGAGAGGCCAGAAGAGCGAACAATAATGGGATGAACGCGACGTCAGAAATTGGGTGGACCTGAGAGCACAGAACAAAGGACACGTACTGGGATAAATGCAACATCAGTAAATCAATGCAGTCCAAGAAGTAGACCGGCCTGACCCTACGACCTCCCATGAAACCAAGAACACTGCATGGGATCATCGAATGTGTCGTGCGGCACCCCCCGCGAGAAAGCCCTTTATCGTATGAATCCAACGCATCACCGCCTTCTCTACGGTACGGCTGGGATCCTCGTACAAAGCCCAGGCCCTCCGGGGATCGGACAGGAAATCACAATGTGAATCTCCCAGGGGGAACAAGCAGTCGATGAGCTCAGCAAAAACACAAAATGGCCGAGAAACATCGAAGGTACAGTCGAGCACCATCCCCACAAATGAGTTCCAAGCGAAGGAACTCGAGAAGGAGTTGATGTTCGGATAAGACATCCATGTATATGGCAAATATACTGTGCAAAAAGTTTTTGTAAGCAGGTCGCATGATTTTAGTCATTTTTTGTGGCAACTTCCCTGGGTTGTGCGAAATTTTTGACACCTTGATTATGCCACAAGTTCAAAGAAATTGAAACTCAGTTTGAGGAAAGTTTTCAAAATGCAACTTGACCTGCGCACAACAACCGGAGGTTGCAACTTCGAAAATGGCAACTGCAACTCCATAAGCCGTAGGTATTGGAAAGGACAACTTCATATTTGACAACATACAAGTTCATTTAGTGACAACTTTCTGAACTCTATTGCACTTTGTGCCAGGTCACTTTTCAAAATGCCTGCCATTTGAATGCACCTCTATTGCATCAGGTCATGCTTTTCAAAATGCCAGCCATTTGAAATTGAATGCATCTCTATTGCGTCAGATCATGCTTTTCAAAACGCCAGCCATTTGAATGCACCTCTATTGCATCAGGTCATGCTTTTCAAAATGCCAGCCATTTGAAATTGAATGCATCTCTATTGCGTCAGATCATGCTTTTCAAAACGCCAGCCATTTGAATGCACCTCGATTGTGCTAGGTCACGCTTTTCAAAATGCCAGCCATTTGAAATCGAATGCACGTCTATTGCATCAGGTCATGTTTTTCAAAATGCCCCCCATTTGAACGCACCTCTATTGCATCAGGTCATGCTTTTCAAAATGCCCGCCATTTGAATGCACCTCTATTGCATCAGGTCATGCTTTCCAAAATGCCTGCCATTTGAATGCACCTCTATTGCGCCAGGTCACGCTTTTCAAAATGCCTGCCATTTGAATGCACCTCTATTGTGTCAGGTCATGCTTTTCAAAATGCCTGCCATTTGAATGCACCTCTATTGTGTCAAGTCATGCTTTTCAAAATGCCTGCCATTTGAACGCACCTCCATTGTGCCAGGTCATGCTTTTCAAAATGCCAGCCATTTGAAATTGAATGCATCTCTATTGTGTCAGGTCATGCTTTTCAAAATGCCCACCATTTGAATGCACCTCTATTGCATCAGGTCAACCTTTTCAAAATGCCAGCCATTTGAATGCACCTCTATTGTGCCTGGTCACGCTTTTCAAAATGCCTGCCATTTGAATGCACCTCTATTGTACCAGGTCATGCTTTTCAAAATGGCAGCCATTTGAAATTGAATGCAGGCACTTTGAAAAGCATGACCTGACACAATAGAGATGTATTCAATTTCAAATGGCTGCCATTTTGAAAGGTGTGATCTGGCGCAATCGAGGTGCATTCAAATGGCGGGCATTTTGAAAAGCATGACCTGATGCAATAGAGGTGCATTAAAATGGGGGCATTTTGAAAAGCATGACCTGATGCAATAGAGATGCATTCAATTTCAATGGCTGGTATTTTGAAAAGCATGACCTGGCACAATGGTGGTGCATTCAAATGGCAGGCATTTTGAAAAGCATGACCTGATGCAATAGAGATGCATTCAATTTCAAATGGCTGGCATTTTGAAAAGCATGACCTGACGCAATAGAGGTGCATTCAAATGGCTGGCATTTTGAAAAGCATGACCTGACACAATAGAGCTGCATTCAAATGGCTGGCATTTTGAAAAGCATGACCTGACGCAATAGAGGTGCATTCAAATCTCTCTGCAATTATGCTATACAACCATCGGATAGAACATCCCCCACTTTGTCTCTTCACGTTTATTGGGTTGTCTAGTTACTTCATAGCTAGCCAACCACCGCATCTTAGCGCTAAGGGTTTGCGTGTAGCGGTATAGAAATGCAGATTTTTTTAAAAAAAATTTGAGTCATGGGACTGAGAACATGAATGAGGGGTAGGATAGACGAGATGGCAGGCCCAGATAGATTTTGATGTGAGGCAGATGGATTTGATGTGAGGCAGTTTGGACGAACTGCGGCAGATTTTGGAAAACGAGGCACAACGCAATTGTGGGAATGTGCCTCCTTTTTGAGCCAGCTTGGCGGCAGCGGATCACCCGCACTCTCCACCATTGTAAGTGAGCGCAAATTTCTAACGAAGTCGTGCCGTACACTCCGGGGAGACGTTCTATGCATAGTGTTCAACTCAGCGAAAATAACCATCAGCTTGTAAATTCGCGAAGAGGGACAGGTTATTACAATAATCAATTACTAGAACGACATTTATTATATAACGCAACGTCTATGTAGTTGGCAATCAAGTTGTAAGTGTCTCGCGACAGCTCTATCATCATTCTGTGTTTGCGGCACTACACATACCTTGCAGAGGCTTCCGGCGCTGGACATGAGGGTATGATTCTACCTAAGTCAATGGACACCCTGATGCTGGGCAGCGGCCTCGACGCATCAATCAAAAGGTCGGGGTGAACGGCGAGGGCGTCTGCATTCTTCCAGCAGGAGAGGGAATCTGCGACCACATTCTTCTTCCCGGGAAGTAACAACACTCGCAGCTTGAAGTCATTGGCAATGAGGACATCGACGGCTGATTTAAGAATTTCGTTGTAAAGCGGCAGGGCTCGCAACGAATTGAAGATGTCGTACGTGTTCTGATTGTCTGTCCAGATGGTCACTCTACGCACGGTAACCTTGCTGCTAGCGCGCACAAGTTCCACGATCAAGTGAAGGCACCAGCAGACACAGAAGGCCTTGAAGTAAAAAATGAGATCCTCAGGGGCGACGGCCGGCGGCTCCCACTGGTATCTGAGACCAATTTCTGGGAAGTAACAGCCCAGACCCTTGAGGGAAGTATCGCAGAAAGCTGGCTGGGTCCCAGTCGAGTGCTTCAAGGACATGGATGCCGCTGGAGTTGTTGACGTGACGTGAGAACCAGTCGAGGTCATCGATGATGCCATGGTGAACAGAGATGCCCGCATGTGGATTGTCTTTCCTCTCCATCTTTTCATAAACATGCGAGAGCGCCGGCTTGAGAAGGGGATAAACATTGAGCGACCAGTTGACCCATCCGGCGAGTTGCTGGAAGGGATGCAGCAGATGACGACGACCACGGATACGGCAGAATTCCTGCACACCAGCTAACAGCTCAACGTGCTTGTCCTCCGACATTGTGAAGGTCATCGCATTGGGGTCAACCTCGAACCCAATAACGGTGGAACGGCGGCCCCAGATCTGCTTCTCCTCCTTGTGAGGGAGGCCAATTTCGTCCCAGAGGCGCAGGGTTTTACTTGCGCGGCGGGATAAAGCTCCCCATACAGCTCGTAGAAGTCAATGACGTTATCGATGTCCACGGAGAAGGTGTCGTCGATGTAAACATTGCTGTCTATTTCCCGGTCATTTGCGATCCAGGCTATGCAGCACATGAAGGATGTCCAGATCCGAGCGGCTCCGCGATTCCTGAAGTATCAATCAAGTGGTCATTATTTCCTGTGCAGGCATGACAATAGCAACAAAGGGTTTAGAAATAGTACTAGTACAGTCCTCAATCAATTTGACGTCCAAATGGTCACACTTATCCGTGTTATGGGTGAGAACGAGTGTATTTCCTAATTTGATACAACCGCGGGTTTTGAGGCCACAGGTGCGGTATTTTGAGTTTTGTCCTGAGCACATACTGTACCCATACCTGTGATACCGCGCTGTTTCCAAAACCTGTGTCACACACTAATTTCTGGATTATGAGTCCCCTTAAGAGACCATTCAAATAGTCCAACTCCAAGCTAATAGCCATTCCCATCATCGTCATCTTGGTCATTAGCTGCCTCTGTGAACTACGAAGAAAATCTCTTTGCTCAGTTGATTTTATTTTTCAAAATGCCAGCCATTTGAATGCGTCTCTATTGCGTCAGGTCATGCTTTTCAAAATGCCTGCCATTTGAATGCACCTCTATTGTGTCAGGTCATGCTTTTCAAAATGCCAGCCCCTTGAATGCAGCTCTATTGTGTCAGGTCATACTTTTCAAAATGCCAGCCATTTGAAATTGAATGCATCTCTATTGCGCCAGGTCATGCTTTTCAAAATGCCAGCCATTTGAATGCACCTCCATTGTGTCAGGTCATGCTTTCAAAATGCCAGCCATTTGAAAGCAGGTCTATTGCGCTGCTTTTCAAAATGCCCGCCATTTGAATGCACCTTGATTGCGCCAGATCACACCTTTCAAAATGGCAGCCATTTGAATGCAGGTCTATTGCACCACTTTTCAAAATGCCAGCCATTTGAATGCACCTTGATTGCGCCAGATCACACCTTTCAAAATGGCAGCCATTTGAATGCAGGTCTATTGCACCACTTTTCAAAATGCCAGCCATTTGAATGCAGCTCTATTGCTTCAGGTCATCCTTTTCAAAATGGCAACCATTTGAAATTGAATGCACCTCTATTGCGTCAGGTCATGCTTTTCACAATGCCCGCTGACCTGGCGCAATAGAGGTGATTTCAAAGGGCTGGCATTTTGAAAAGCATGACCTGACACAATAGAGGTGCATTCAAATGGCTACCGTTTTGAAAAGCATGACCTGACACAATAGAGGTGACCTACTCATCCCCGGGGTACAGTATCGAGGAAAGGAAATCCTCCCTGTGGAGTTTGGGCCGGCCTCGATTATCCATCCATCAATTCAGATTGAGCCGAATCCGACAAATAGAGCCGGCAAATTGAAGATAAACAAAACTCGCCAAGCTTGTAATTTCTGTCGACGTATGTCCAAGTTCACATACTTCACCCCATCCAATACCAACGTCAGACATGTAGGCCGCAAATCGCGTTGCAACGGAGATAGATTGGTGTGTAACACATGTACTTTGTATGGGGAGAGGTGTGAATATGCCGCCCACCTACGACGCCGTGGCCCAGGAAAAGCGGCGAAGAAAAGCAGGAAAAAGACATCCTTTAACCCCGACACCTCTTCGATGGCAATGGGCGATGAATAGGGGTTAGACGAAAGTATACTGGATTATTTCGTTCAAATCAACTGGGGGCGTGACGCGTGACCCTTTTCACCTATTCGACAACTCGACAAGACCCTCGACTGAGCGTGACACGCAAAAAAAATTCGATATGGCGCCAAAACGATGCTCTTTCATCATCCAAGTGTTCCTCTAGGACCCAGGAATATTTGGGTTGAGTTTCACAATCCTTGCTTTATTTTTGTTGGTCTTTTTTATGGCCTGGATTTGAGCGAGGAAATGGCCTTTTGGTGGGAAATGGCAGCAGGGAGACTTTTAAAGGAGAGAAACTGTTGAAATCTGGATCTCTTGAGACACTGAACAACGTAGAAATTTATTGTCAATTTTACAACGATTTTCGTGACCCTCCGACCAATTCAACAAACGCCTCCGTGACGCGTGACCTTGACCAAATTTCGACATGGACACCGGTGTCCGTGACCCGTGACTGTCGATTTGATCGAAATAATCCAGTATATCTTACACTGTATCATTTCGACGTGACGCGTGACCCAGGCCTCTGAACTGGAAATCAATTCAGCATGACATTACATGGGCTGGGTGAAAGTGCCGCGACTGCCACGCACTTGCCGCGCACTAACGCGCACTGCTGCGGCATTGCCGCGCAGTAAGGGGTAAATGCCGCGCAGCATTTATTTCCTTCCACACACCATTCTGAGCCTCAAATCAACCTCGCAAAGTGTTTACTCCATCAAATCCATTGTTTGAACCGAAAAAATCCCAAGCCAAACCTTGGTTTGCGGAACCTAACCCAACACCCAATTTTGGACTACACTTGGATTAAACTTGGGTTGTGGCCTAAATTCATCATCGAAGAACAGCAAATTTGAGCCCAATCTATGTTATTTACTTATCAAAACATGAAAAGTGTTCATCCTGGACCTGAAATGCCTCGACTGCACTCAACCAAGTGTCGTGAATATGGTTGACTCCGTACCTCGGGCTGATGTATTTTATTTTTGTTAAAATGGCTTGTTTCTCTCTTAGACTCCCTGTTGGCTTGTTTTTGGGGCTCATGCATGGAGGGTGAAAGTACCGTATGCTCCCTCCCTGGAATCTTCCTTTGTTCCATTCATAAATAATTAGCTGGCACAGTAAAAGGGAAGGAACAAGAGTGGTGTAATACAAGCATGAAGCACAATCCATAATAAATTAAACAATATGGGCAGCCTGTGCTTTGTGTCGTTGCCTATGTGCACAAAAGGCGTTTCCAGGAAGGGCAGCCGCAGGAGGCTGTGGGTTGTTATGTGTGAGAAGGAAGCTGTGCGTCGGAAAGGCAGGTCCGATTTCTCCGAAAGTTCAATGTCAAGCTCAATATTCACTGAAACAGTTTTAGTGCTGCAGGGGCAATGCAACACAGGTATAATCCTGTTCCACTGCCTCAGTTTAAATGCCGGCTGTCCCGCTGCTGTGAAGAACCTGTGCAAACTTCGGAAACTTAAAATCGAACTTGTGTTGGCCACTTGATATCCAAAAACCTCTGGACACCTCCACTTGCTTCAGTGACGATTTCAAACCACCTCCATGAAGCGAAATAACCAGCATAAACCTCTGCGTATGATTCTCGTCTCTCTTGCACTTGAAAGTCAGAATTCTGACATCCTTCCGATAATTAGCACCACTTGAAATGGTTGAGTTGCATATTCTACATTACTGGAAGATGCGCAAAACAGACAAACAAATCGTCGAGCTCCTAAACACCAAGCACATCGACATCAGCAGGTAAGGCATTGGGTAGGTGGCTGTCTGGCTGTGAGGTCCACATACTCATTCGTGAAATAGACCCACATGCTTCCGAGAATTGCACGAGTCCATGGGTCTTTTTCGCGCTCGGAAACAAGCCCACAATAAGTGGAAATACAAGTTTGGATTGGCACTTCATTCCTGTCTGGAGCCCTTTGTTGGCTATATCCAATGGCTCAAGATCTGGTGGACCAACAGTAATCCTCGTCTCATCCTGAGCTATCACTTGGATACGGTGGAGGAATCCGGATGTAAGGCTAACTGCTTCCATTTGATACAACACTCATCTTTCTTGTCAGACATGCCTCTTGTATCACAGAGCGATCCAGGCTTGCAGCATCGCTGGATGAATAAAAAGAAAAATGTAATTCCCGAGATTGGCTGGTCTCAGTTGCGCCGCCGTTGGACACCTGGCTTTGAAGACACATCGGCTTGAACAATGGCTGGTACAATCCGAGCAATTTGCTGCAAGCGTATGTTTTCCCGTTTCACCTTTTTGTTGCTTTCTAAGATCATCCCCATAGTCTTATTTTTCGATGGGTCTTCATCCCATGGCTTCAAAAGGAGCTTGACTTGTATCGGGATCGGGTCAATAACACTGCAAAACGTGCGGATCGTAATAAGGTACTTCCCCACGGAGTTCCCAACCATATGTACGAAGCACCGGAGGATTATGGTGCGTTTGACTCTAAGGTAAATCTTTTACTTTTTGCATTCTTTTTCTGCTATTTTAGCTGCTTAGATTCGTGTCAATCCCACTGCTATTGCCGAGGTTCGGAATCTGTATGCACCTCCGGACCACGACGTGTTTGAATTGGTGCCAAGAGACTTTGCAATAATAGTCGGTCAAATCTATCAGCAACTTGGACAACCGTTGGTCACACCCTTTCCCTACAATCCCTTCTACTTAGTGCTGTCCATAATTACGATATCTAAAATTATGATTTAAATACATACGGTTAAATACGGATATGATACGGCGAACTGAGGTCTCACAGAATATGGATACGGAGGAATATGATATGATATAATATGCATATATTATGATATTGGAGACGCGTATTCATCGTATTCTTGGCGTATCGTGGTCTATTTCTGGCATAGTGTGTGATGATATCGGAAGCGTGAGCAAAATCTCATTGCAGCTAGAAAGTACACCGGAGACGTCCGTAGATTGACATCTGACCTTCTTTTTACCCCCTTCTTTTGTCTGCTTGCATCTGTCCAGACTTCGATGCAGGAGCTTCTTCAGGCTGTCCGATACCCAAATTCCGCCATTATTCAAAATGACAAAGAAGGAGTTGGCGAATGTGATAGTGCCTGCGTTAGAACATTGGTTGGCTCGAGTCGGGAGAGAGGAAGTACCCGGCGAATAAAGACCGTCAGCTCCCATCTGACGGTCCATCAACCCATCTATTGCTGTTGATATTACTCGGCGTCGTGCTCGACTGGGCGGATTACGGTCGGGACTCAACGAAGTGGTTAAATTGAGCGAAAGAACCAAAGAATTGGAGCACAATACAACCAGTAATTTCAGCGGTATGTCAAGCCTAGGGATTCAAACTCCGATAGAACTTCCAATATTCTATGTCTCTTGTAAAATTTCAACCTGAATTTTTCCTCTGCGACGGGGCCATATATATAGGTTTGCAGGCCAAGCCTGGAGAGAATCAGTTGTGTCAACCCCGAGTTATATGAGATTTCGAACGAACATCAAAAGTGGCACAATATTTTGCTTGCTTCTCCATGGAATTTCTCATCAGCTTTTGAGGATATCATAACAGAGAGTCACAGCTTTTGAATGCACTTACAGTAGTACGAGGGCAAATAAGTAAGGACTTACAGAGAAACATTAATTTTCAACCTGTCCGGGTCAAAAATTGGTCCAGAGGCGGGCCCTGTGATGTAAATTTCCGCCGTTTCCCTTCGCAAAGCCTTCCAAGGCCGTTTAACGCAAATCTGAATTGACAGTTGAATCCATCACATACAAATTGCTATCATAAACAACAGATGCCGATCAAATGCGCGCCAGCGGTGCGTCTTCCACGTCATTTTCTCTGGGTCCCTTCCGGATCAATGGTGGCCGTTGCCAATTTCCCAAATTTTCGTGGGCCGAACTCGCTCACGAGAACACGAATGAGTACGCTATTTTCACTTTAAAAAGTTCCTGTGACCTCTACTCTATCCATTAACAGACCCAGGGAATATTTGACCCCTGGCGAGGTGAGGAATTGAATATTTTTGTGAGTACAGTTGAAAACCAGGAAGAGCGACGCTCCGGTTGTTCCGTAAGTACCTGAGCAACTACTGAGATCTGAAATAGAACAACAGTTGAGTTGTTACAGCCGATGTCAGTACCGAGGGCGCGGATCGAAAATTTTCTGTTTTGGGATGTTTCCAAAGAATTCCCTATATCTCTGTCAGTTCTTCACCGATTCACATAAAAACTAAATATATCTACTTAGCTAATTCATGCACAATTAGTGATAGAGAGGAATATGTGAAAATATTATGCATTAGGTAATTTCTGTATTGGGGCTGTTTTTGCACTGAATACCGTCTAGCATGACCAGAACATGTCCCAGTGACCTAGAATTTTGGGAGAGACAACATGCATACCTGACAAAGCATGTGATAGAGCCAGAAGTGAGGATAATTTAGTTACAGCCCTTCTAGCTCCAATGAAAACATTTGGTAGTTTTTGGCTTTCAGAGATATTGCCAAGATGACATTCATCTGGACATTTCATATAGTTCTGGCTCTATCACTTGTTTCATAACATATACACGTTGTCCCTCCCAAAATTCTAGGTCACTGGGAAATGTTCTCACCATGCTAGACGGTATTCAGTGCAAAAACAGCCCCAAAACAGAAATTACCTAATACGTAATATTTTCGCAAGTTTCTCTCTATCACTAATTGTGCATGAATTAGCTGAGTAGATCTATTTAGTTTTTATGTGAATCGGTGAAGAACTGACAGAGATATAGGGAATTCTTTGGAAACATCACAAAACAGAAAAGTTTTGATCCGCGCCTTCGGTACTGACATCGGCTGTAATATGGAGTAATATGGTATGGAATAACCGTGCTATAAAATGGGATTTGAGGACTTCCCAAAGCAGGATAACGTCATCGGGTATGTACGACACGATAACCCAATATTCAACTCACCGTGTAGGCTCTGTCGGAAAAATCAAAAACAGATAACAAGGGTTTACCTGGGCATATCAGCTCCGGTCGGACAGTGTACGAGTTCCCCCATGACACATCCAAGCAGTTTCATCGCAGTTATCAATGCAGAAAAGAAAGACATAATTTGACTGGCTGGTTCGCTTCCGGATATTTGCCCCTTTGGACTGGCTCGGAAAATATATTTCTGAGGCCGACACCATCCCACCACAAATCGAAGCCCTCATTCCACTTCTGCCTCGGAAAAAGGTCAAATATGCGCACAGCCACAAAATGCAGAGAAAATCCGCAACGTGGTTCGCCGGGAGTCAAATTTTCTGCGAGCTTGTTGGTGGATACATTATCCTAGGTGGGTAATAACTCTGCCAGAAAATGAATACCCATTCCAGTTCTGCATCGGACAGAGATCAAATGTGCTCACAGCCGCAAAATTCAGAGAAAAATCCGTAACTTGGTTCGCCGGGGGTCGAAATTTC
The DNA here is from genome assembly GCA_029378395.1 of Mycena leptocephala. Classification (NCBI taxonomy): domain Eukaryota; kingdom Fungi; phylum Basidiomycota; class Agaricomycetes; order Agaricales; family Mycenaceae; genus Mycena; species Mycena leptocephala. The sequence continues at coordinate 1,042,053 of JARJLF010000003.1, read as the reverse complement.
TGCGCGCTTGTTGGTGGATACATTATCTTAGTTGGATGGTAATTCCACCAGAAAATGAATACCCATTCCATTTCTGCCTCGGAAAGAGGTCAAATATGCGCACAGCCACAAAATGCGAGGCACGCAGAATTGCATTAACAAAAGAGGATTGCACTCAATGAAAGCAGCATGATACAATCATCCCCCAATCAAACCCATCCCCTGCACAGAGGGGTGAAGTTCAAGAGATGACCATCAATGGAGAAGCCAAAGGACTTCATACTGTGTTGGTGGAACGAGGATTTGATGTTACTGGGCTCAAAGCTAAATGTGCACCTGTCTGTCCACTGGAAAACACTGGGTGTTGCATGGCTCGTTTCCTTAGTCAACAGGATGATTTCTCAACCAGCCCTCTATGCTTGAAGAGGTGATCACCAAAGCTGGTCATGCATGCATCTTTCTTCCAAAATTTCACTGTGAGTTAAACCCTATTGAAATGGCAAGTGGTTTATACTTTATATCTGTACTTCATTCATTGATTTATGTGATATATTTATACAGTACTGGGGGTGGTGCAAGTATGATTCGCTATTGGCAAATCCCTAAAAAGGACTTTGCAACATCCAAGGAGTTGGCACTGAAATACCTGGATGCTTGTCCTGTGAAAGTGATCCGACGTTTTATCAATAGGTCATGTAGGTTTATGAGTGCCTATAGGCAGGGTCTGACAGGAAAGGCTGCAGAGTGGGTAGTGAAGCCAAAGAAACAACACCGTTCAATCTCGAACAGAGCAATTGAGGCTGTACTTGATGGATGATGTAATAAAAATAAAAATAAAAACTCGATTTTTGCCAATCGTCTCCGATCATGATTCTGAGATTTTGATTTGGCCCGAAATTTGAGGATATAGGAAACGGGACACTACGACACATCTGTCAAAACCTCAGAAAATTCGACACCACTCGGAAATCAGACAAATAAATCAGAAACCACAGCACATCTGATAATGGGCTCGATACTGGGCCGGCAGTGGGCCTCATCAGGACCTATGGCCATCTGCGTGATTTGGACGATGCGCACGCAAATATAGCCCCGTTTGAAGATTTATCAATTATCCCCGATGAGCTCAGTGCTATAATCCGTCGGGGTTGTACCGCCATATTGCACATCGTGGATCTGTCAAAGCCTTGCCGTCAGACCGATGATTCCGATGTTACTGCGTCTCATTCTTTATCCCATAACACTCTGCAATTGAACATCAAGGGCCCTCTGCTACCGTGGATGGGTATAGTAGACACACCGGGTACGTATCTCATTGTGTGTCACGTTGCATACCCACTGGTATTTCCATACGATGTCTAGGGATTCGTAAAGACGGAGATGAGCGTGCAACTGAAACCGCTGAAAGCTGGATTTCTACTGAACGCGTGATAGCCGCCGTCACCTCTTTAGCCGGTGAGTGTCGTTTGTTTTCTTTCCATTGCTACTCACAAACACTATATAAGACACAGAAGATGATTGTATCGTGCTAGATCTTCTGGGTCGTCACCCTAATCCTGATCGAGTCTTTCGTCAGTCAGAATGGTCGCTATCGGCGGACCTTGGTCACTGACGTGCTTCGCAGGTGTCTTCACAAAATCCGATCTCTTCCCCGTTACCGCTGAAACGCGGTTAGAATATCCGTGGCAGGGAAACCCACAAGCATATTATTGCAATTCAGGCCCAAATGAATCCGATCGAACAGCCAGAATGAGTTCTCACGGGTTTTAGACCTGCTGGCAACGAGATTCGATCCGGTTGTCGCTTACTCGTGAGCACCGCATTCATATATAACCTAAATTCCCCACCCACCATATACACAGAGCTGTCTCATCTGTGACTGAGAGTCTTGTGGGGCGCATGCAAAATGTGACTCTAATGGATTCGATTCTGCGCCTCCAAAGTCCACACTCCTCTGTGACAGCGATAAGCTTTCAGATCCGGACAGCGTTTCTGCTCCAGTTCCACTGTGGAACGCACCGCGGGCATTCTTGACGGAGGATCTCTGTGTATGGTACGAGGACGTTTTCACCGGTAGACATTGTGTGAGTCAGAGAAAGGTGGAAGGGCACCGAGGGCTCATGGCACGCGTGCCGTCGGTCCTTGGCCGTGACGGTGCTGGCTGTATTAAAAAACTTCAACGAAGGCTTGGTGTTCCAGTTAGACTGGTTCCGTCACTTCTGTCAGCAGGCCATCTGTAGGGCATGAAACAAAAAGATCGGCCATTCCAAGTGCCGGATTTTGCCTAAAAGGCCCCTGATTGCCCAGGGTCTTGGTTTTATTCGGTCCTTCGGATCGATTTGCCATCACCCTTGGAATGGCGGCGTTGCCCCCTACAAACCTTCAGTCCGCATGCGTCCGAATTTGGTTTCTTCCTTCACTGGAGTCGATTCCTTCAATCAACTCTGTCCTCCGTTCTGCCGGATGCCACGATACACAAGTCCTTGGCGCTACTCAATACGCTCTACATGTGGGGAGCTCACCTGTCCTCGGACCGTCAGCGGGAGGTGTACTTCAAGACGAAAGCGCTGCAATCCGTAGCGGCGGATCTCACACCGCAGTCGTTCCTGCATACACTCCAAGCGGAAGTTCTGCTTTCGCACTTCTTTTTCCGTACCGGCCACTTTCTCGAGGCTCGTGCGCACACTGCCACCGCAGTTGCACTTGCCCTCGGGGCTGGTTTGCACCAGATCCGGTCCCTCAATCACCCCGACGCGCCTGTCCTCGAACTCACCGAGGGAAACGACCAGGAGATTCATCTCCGCGCCCCTGCTGATGCAATCGAGGAGGGCGAACGGATAAACGGCTTCTGGGCAGTGTATATGCTGCAAAAGAACCTTTCCGTGGCTCTGAAGCCTCCCGCGCGCGTCTGCGGGGTGTTCGAGGCCGGTGGCATGCAGATCGACACGCCTTGGCCCCTCGAGATGGACGATTACAAGCAGGTACGTGCGACTTGTGCGACATCAGACGGACACTCATCTTTATTGTTTTGTTTCAGGGATTGTTGACTTCCGACATTCATGGAGACTCGACCGTGCGCAATTTTCTTCAGCAGACAGCGACGCCGGGCTATCACGGGCGCCCCTCAATCACTGCGCTGCACGTCAAGGCGTGCATACTGCTCCATAGGGCGGTGTACGTGCACGGGCAATACAGACCTAGTTCGTTTATTTATCTTCAACTTCTTTTTTGGCGCTGATTTGTAACTTGTTCCACTCTTAGATGTTTCAGAGGGGGAAGCGCAGTCCTGGTGGAAAGCATTCGGCGTCGTCGACCAGCTCATCAACTCTTTGCGGTCTGATCTAGCCGATTTCGCTGCACAGCTTCAAGTCCAAGGCCGCAGTCCGGGCTCCGCGCGCACAATACTGCTTACGCACTCGCTGCTCAATGCTGCCACCATCAAGCTGCATAGTATATGTTACACCAACCCGCTGTCGAGGCAGAGCTGCCTTGCTGCCGCGCGGGACGTGTTTCGCTTGGGGGGTCCGAATCCGCATGGGCTGGGTCATTTGAATCCGATGATGGGCGTAAGTCATTCCTCAATTCTGTGCTAGAGTTTCATCGTGCTCGCGCTGATTGGTTGACAGATCTTGTGGATGACGGCGTGCAGCGTCTTCATTGACGAGCTGCGGCGGATGCGCGCCACTGTTGAGTCGGCCCCGGGCGCGTGGCCCTCGCAAATTGCGTCCGAGTCGGAGCGCGAGAAGGAGATGCTTAAGAGCCTCCACGACGGCCTCGACGGGCTGAGCGCATTCGCGCGTGAGAGCCTGCTTATGCGTAAGTCGTTCATCGTTCAATGGTAGATAAGCGACCCAGCATATTCATGCTGCTCGTAGGTCATCAGCTCACGAAGGTCCAAGAGTACATGGGCGGCGAGCACTCCGGTGGGCTGGCATAGTGCTGGCCAAAAATACAATACGCCAAAATATTTTTTGATTATATTCAAATACATACAAATACGAGAGGGGCATCCATCTGAATATGAATATTCCCAAATATGAATACGATACAAGATGAATATAATATGATATGGGGGTGGGTGTATTACTCGTATCTTAAGCAGATGTGGTGATTTCGTATGTACACAAGCGGTCGCCGGCGCGAAGTCCCACTTGCTTATCTTATTTCCTGCCAGTGACAAAAATACAATAATTCCTTTAGCTTGGCTGGATTCCACTTTCTGTCTGAGACTTTTTGAAGAGCAGTCTAAGAAAGTTGTTTTGAATGTTCCACAATCTGCAGACTGAGAAATGCAGTAAAGCTGGAGTAAACTATGACTCTAACTGCAACTCTAGCGAATACATGCGAAGCCGAGGAGAGCAAACAGTATCAAGTAAATAAGTTCCAAAAGAATTGATCCGCAAAAATCGGCATTTCATCTAGTCAGACATCAAGCATTTCTCCCGTAGCTCGGCATGCGAGCGGAGCTGAATATAATGATTGCTTTCTGCATGCCGGTTGGATGACGCTAACAGCTGTTGTCTGCCGTGCTTTGGTCGTGCTGCGGAATATAACCATATGGAGATACAGCTTCGGACTCAATTTTATAAAAAGGGTGATGTTCATCTGCTTCGATTTCCTAATTTGCACCTTTTTTCCCGTCCTCCCGTCCGTTCCGCTCCCGTTCTGCTCCCGTTCCGTTATCCTGGTCGCCTCGAGGCTTTTGTCCTCACATCCATTTTTCAACATCACAGTTTAACTCAGGTTATGGGCCCTCCACGGTAAGGTTGTGTGAATGTACTAATAGCACTATAAGAAGGCTCTCTATCCATCTGCCGAACCATTATCACCCTATTTATAAAATTACGTGTGTCTGTGTGTCTGTCCGTCCGCACTCCTGACTTTCCGCCAAAACTGGCATCCCAAATATGGGAATTGATGGCGGGAGCGCTTCGGCACAACGAGCAAACAATGATCTGGGCACTGCCGCACGTCAGCCACCTGCTTAAATAGGTGATTTTTGAGGTTCTGAACAAGCCTGCGAAGTTCCGGCCCGGCACGCCGGGGGACCTTCTTGAAGGGGCTTGCTTCAAAGTCCGCCAAACAAAGGACTTGCAAAACATTTTCTAGCTCGCTCAGTATCGGCTCAAACCCTTAGCTGTATTTTTTACATTCGAAATTATATCATGAGGCATGCTACTGCACAATTGCCCGGGTTTCTGAATATGTTTTTGTCTTCAAAGCTGCGTGGTGATCCAAAGTTCGGACATTTTTAGAATTCATCTGCTGGAGGTCCAGAAGACGATAATTTTGATTGGACCTCGCGTTACAGAATGTTCATAGGCATCTCAAAAGTCCCCATGAATATTCTTGGAGTTCATAGGGCACTTATGGCTGAGCTGCAGGGATTATGATGTCGTGAGTGCTCGATGTCACGGCATGTCACATCCCACATCACAGTCTCGACGCGTCTTGTGCTCAACCAACAGGCTTGTGAATCATATTTGGAGCACAAAAACATGTTCCCTGAGATAAAATTCGCGTTTGGACACGTCAAAATTGGGGCTTTAAAATGTCTGAATATCTGGACTTTCTACCCTGCAGTCTTTACGTAATAGAATTTCTTCCGGAAAAACTAGATTTTGAGTAGGACACCTGTAGCACTCGGAATACTGCCCCGATTAGCCTAGTTCTTGGACAGGTTATACATCTGATGTGGCCCCAGACAACTGTGTGTTTATTCAGGCTATATGCCAAGTGATTGTGATCTAGCGCACACTTTAGCGAAGTAGAGATCCAGACACTACTCGCTATCACAAAAAGTAACCGGAAATACATTTATTGTTGGAGATTACATGCACTCAGCTGCACTACCAGCCACTGACAGATACCTCAGGATCCTTTGCACATATTCCATGACTTGTTTGGATGAATCGACTCATTGGTACTGTCTAGAGCCAGAGAAAGATCGGTGATGCTGATGGCAGTTATGTCATCTCGTGATGCGCTGGAAACATTGTCCTCAAATAAGTACCCTGAGACCGAATGGATACAACTTTGACTGTAGAGTGGATTCTAATTCATCTTGGCTTGATTATGGAGGCCTAAAACCAAAAATATCCCCTCGGAGCCAGGCAGCAAGTAGCTCTGCAACAGCAACCCCAAAATTGCAACATGCATTGGAGAAACACCAATTAGAAATATAATTCCTCGGAAATGGTGATCTAAATAAATGGAATGGACCCTCTAGAGTGCCCTTGTAGACTTTCGACCAACAAGGAACCACTCAGGTGCAGAATTAAGCCATACAGGTTGTGGGAAGATTTTGCCGAAATGACATGCTGAGTATTTGGACTATTTTCACCCATACCTCAGCCTTCCAAGCTTGTTCATGCAGGTGGAAATGTGCAGCACATCCCCTAGACTTGTAGCTATGACACAGAATCCACTCCAAGTGTGTATATGGCTGTGTGCTCAAACAACTTTGGCCATTTGAGGGAGAATCAAGTGCAATCAAATTTCTTTATTTATTAAGCACATATCCATTGATTTCGAAACCGATTGTCAGGCGAGGGTGGGCCATATATCCCTAAGAACACACATGTTGAGTTGAAACCAAAAAATCTACAAATTGATGCCATAGAAACACAATTTCCGGTTACTTTTTGTGATAGCGAGTACAATAAGTACAGTGGTGCTCTAAATAAATGCCGAGCCCCGGTTTGAGGTCATTTCATCGTCGAATTCCTTCAAACAAAATTGTAGCATGAACATTCAGTAGTTCTAAGCCTGTTTGCATCAAAAAAACCATACCATACCTACTTCAATGTCGCGGAATAAAAATATTTGGGGTGTTCTGAAAAATCGACTTTGTAGACTGGCTTGCTATCGAAAATCGGTCATTACAGCATGAAAGTACTTGAAAAATGAAGTATACTGACATTTTAGTTGACTTGATTTGATACTGATTTGAGCTCACACGGAGGCTCCCAAGTTCGCCATTTTGGGCGAAAATGGACAAAAATGCTCCCAAAAAAGCAAAAGTGACCGATTTGCAGTGCCCATTGTGAGCTCAAATGAGCATCAAAACAAGTCGACTAAAATGTCAGTATACTTCATTTTTCAAGTACTTTCATGCTGTAATGACCAATTTTAGATAGCAAGCCAGTCTACAAAGTCGACTTTTCAGAATACCCCAAATATTTTTATTCCGCGACATTGAAGTAGGTATGGTATGGCTTTTTCGATGCAAAAAAGCTTAGAACTACTGAATGTTCATGCTACAATTTTGTTTGAAGGAATTCGACCATGAAATGACCTCAAACCGGGGCTCGGCATTTATTTAGAGCACCACTGTAGAGCTGTCAATGGAAGTTTGAGTACATTGAGCTCCGTAACATTCACATTGTCTAGGGTCACATCAGATGTATAACATATCCAAGAACTAGGCTAATCGGGGCAGTATTCCGAGTGCTACAGGTGTCCTACTCAAAATCTAGTTTTTCCGGAAGAAATTCTATTACGTAAAGAGATCAAAAATACCGGTATCTCATTATCTGCAGATTTTCAATGCGAATCGAATGAGCCTATTTCTAAGGGAAACGGTTGAGATTTGAGGTCAGGGAAGCTGTTCTCGTGAAAATTTGCCAAAACAGAAAGAAAAAAGAAAAAACGGACCGCGCCTGTTGTACCGCAAACGGCTGTAATATATACTCATCATATACCAATCTCTCATGTTCTTGGACCCTGCTATATCACCCCGAGAATGCTGTGTCAGTGAAAGGTACAGCCACAGGCAGGGGACCTCGAGATAGAATATTGTTCTCGGTCGGTCTTATTGTCATTTAGTGCACCTATTCTGCGGCTTGTAAGAATCGCAAGGCCTCGTTGACTTGAAGTGATAGAGCCGAGGAAAAACATCTCCATACGAAGTCACGTTGAGGCCGTAGACCGGCTTGAATGCGGTCCTATTGTGCACAGCCTCCCTACAGAATGAAGGGCCTCCGGGCTTGTGGCTTAGCAGAGGCTGCGGGCTGGCCTGAATACGGTCCTACTGAGCACAGCCTCCCTGCAGAATGAAGAGCCTCTGGGCTTGTGGCTTAACAACCAGAGCAGCAGGAGCAGAACTGAAGAGACAGTTTTCACCCATTCCAGGGGGTCCATCGTACAAGACGCAGAGCAACTGTGGACTGGCCGGCCTTGAATAGGCTGGACCACCGGGTACAACCTCGTGGGACCTGACCACCAGTTAAATATGCTGGTGTCCGGGAGGAGTTCTCTGTTGGTGACTTCGTCATTGCGCAGCTCTCCATGATTACGGATGCGGTGCAGTCATATGTGCGATTCAATGGCGTCCGCAATTCCCATTCTCCGAACACAACTCGGACGCTTCTCGTCACCGCTCATCACGTCGTCTTCACGCCGGATAAGAACGAGAGAACACACAATTGGAGCATAAAAACAGCAGCCAGCGCCATTACAAAGTCACGCTCTTCGGTGATGCGGTGTTCAACAAGTACCTCAAATATATCGAGACTGAGATTGGGAGCAAAGGCCCTTATCCGCCAGCATCAGGAGGGATGTGTTAGATCGATTGAGGGGAAGGACTTCCCGGCAGTGAACAAGGAGGGCCAGGAGGCCCAAGCCGGGGTCAGCGATGTTTCAAGTCGTGCCCTCAATGTATTCGTTGTTTGAACAGAGGTCTTGAGAATTTGGCCAGTGAGCTTGAATATGCTTTCCCTCGCTGGGGTTTGGATTAAATTCGGTCCAAAGCAACCTATGTTTAGTATAACATCTATTACAGCCATTTGCAGTACAACAGGCGTGGTTTTTTTTTTTTTTTTTTTCAACGGTTTCCAGCAGAATCGGCGCCACGGGCTCAATTTTACTCCGATTGCCTTGGGAGTAGGTGCGTTGTATTCGTATTGAAAATCTGGGACGAAATACCGTTTTTTTTGGTCCCATTACATGGTGAGATTTCTTCCAAAAAATCTCGGTTTTAAGCAGGATCGCTGTAGCAATGTGTGTGGGTACTGCCCCGATTGGCCTAGTTTTTGAATATGTTATACATGCAAAGCGGGTCTGAAAAAACTTTGATGTTCAATCGTGTCATAACAATTGCTTTCAACCGATATTCTTACTTTATATCCCAATAGTGAGCTCAAAAAATGATACTTGTTCAAAGCACCCAGAAATCGGATTGCTCTGCTCAGAAGGGCCAAAAAACACGTAAATGGGAAAATAATAGATAGGTTATGCATGGCCGCATGTGACTTTTTGTGCATTGTGCAAAGCCGCACGGCAGATTTGAAATCTGAGAGGTGTCAATTAACTATTTCAATATAAGCTTACTTGAGGTGAAGGAGAGGTGCTGTGGGGAGAGAGAAGATCCTTGGCATTGCCTCTGCTGTGTGGCAAACGTGAGAGTATGGGAAAACGCAGTGGAGCTTGAGTGATGCCTTCGTGATGCGTGAAAAATATGCCTCCCACGGTTGTGCATCCAACACATAACACTCTCAGGAGTGGAATATGAGATTTAGGAGACATTGAATGGTACTTAGAATGACAAGAACCAAGAACAGTGAAGAAAAACCCGCGGCTTTGCACAATGCACAGAAGCCGCATGCGGCTCGCGCGGCTTTTGCACAGCCTATCTAATCATGTATTGATTACACCCGTTGGCAGAGCTCAGGGCGTGGCGTGTTTTTCTGTTTTTGCGAGCTGGACCTCGGGTTCGGTTCAAGCAATTGGCTGAACCGTGGACTGGACCCCGGGTTCAGGTTCAATGCGGTCCGGTGCAGGTTCGAACCTGTTATTTTCTCCCACGTACTAGAGCCGCTGAAAATTTCTCCAAGGACCTCAGCAGCATCAATATCTTCCTTGAATCAATTGAAAGGCCCGCACACACTTGTTCCGAAAAGATTTTGTCTTGAAATTTGTCAATTTCGGTGGTCTAATGTGTTTTGATGCACTGCACTCTGGTATATTTAGATCGCGCCAAGTCACGAGATATGGCGTCGGGGATGGATCCTGCATCGTTTGTTTCTCGCAGCCCTGGAAACCGATGAAAAAAAAAAAAAAAAAAACCCCCCGACCGCCCCTTATGGTCTGCAAATGGCTGTAAGCATCCCGTGTCGTCCGCCGAGTTGAGCCGCTCTGAACGCCCCAGATCACGCTTTGAGATATTGTTCGTTTACAGACTTCCGAAGCATTTCAGGGAAGACATTGAATATCATGAAGGTTTTGACTTGACTATAAAGGGCTGTCTACATAAACTTGTAATCAATTCAGCCGCCTCCTCTTCGGTGTCCGGTTCTCTTTATCGCCTGCGCTTGTTGTAGTAATATATATTAATTGCCTCCAGCTAGCAGATTTGGAACATTATCCGCCGCCAACCGTTGAGGCCTATGCGCAATTTTGGTTGCCACGAGACCCATTAGAGATCCATGATGGGCCATGATATCATCTTCCTTGACCCAAAGCTCATAATACAGGACACTCAAAAAATTGCGCTCGATGTCGCAAATCACCCTGTGATCCGAAATTCCAGCCCACTGTGCTCACTGAATGTTGGTCCGCGGCAAGTCGTTGATGTATTTTCCAGCGACGACCAGGAGAATCGGCGCCACGGGCTCAATTTTGATCCGATTGCCTTGGGAGTAGGTGCGTTGTATTCCCATTGAAAATCTGCCTGGGTCGAAATACCATTTTTTTTCGATCCAATTACATAATAAGATTTTTTCCAAAAAATCTCGGTTTTAGGCAGGAACGCTGTAGCACTGAGTACTGCCCCGATTGGCCTAGTTTTTAATATGTTATACATCCAAAGCAGTATTATGGGTCTATGATGTTTACAGATATGAGTGTGCCCGAGTTCTCTTATTAGAGAGTTTGCGGTGGAGCTACCCGGTGCCACCAGATGGCACATCCAGCATGCGGTGCTGGGTGGCTACGTCATTTGGTGGCTGTCACTGGCTGATCAGGTGGCCTGGAAAAAACTTTTGTTGACCTTTTATACACACTATGCCTATTGCCCGTACACGTGCGCGCACTGGTGAAGTGCCGGAAACTACTTCAACCCCTTCTTTGCCACCAAACTCCGAGCAACCTGATATTGAGTAGACAGCGAAGTGTGGACTCGAGAATGGCCTTATGCATGGGTAGAGAAAGCAGTAGTATTCAGTGAGGTAGTAGGCACTCGATACATGCCATAACAAGCAGGCAACTGAACGGCCATCAAATGACGTAGCCACCCAGCACCGCATGCCAGATGAGCCATCTGGTGGCGCTGGGTGGCTCCACCGCAAACTCTCTATTATGTAATTGGATCAAAAAAAAGACGGTATTTCGACCCAGGCAGATTTTCAATGGGAATCCAGCGCACTGGTAACGATGCTTTGCTTTGGCGATATTTCTGAGCCGAGCACGTAAGGAGAGGTTAGACTCGTTGCCAGTCGAAAATTGTGGCAAGCACTTCGGTGTATATGGTAACGAGTCTAAGGAGAGGCACACAAAGGTCAAATCGTGGACAACAGTTGTAATTTCAAGATTAGGACAACAGAACGCGAGAGAGGCAGAGTGCAACAAGAACGACAATATCAAAAGTTCAACCATCCTTACAGTATCGGCACGCATTCGCCGTGGAACTCGCTGCTGGAGTCTGAACTCAAACTCCCCTCCAGCTCCATGTTGGAGGTTGACCCCGGCACACCTACGTTCTGGAAATGAGAGATCACTGGGTCGAATGTGAGTAGTCGGTACCAACAAAACGAAAGATTGTCGCACGCCACAGGTCTCGGTGATCAGACGCCGCAAAACCACCATTCGCGACGAAAGAAACATGAGCTGTGCCCGCCGCAGTGCATTGACTGACGCGGTACTACCCGGAAGGTCAAACACTGATACGACATGTAAATTGGGGCTTACCTTGAGGAAGCATTTGGAGTTCTTGGGTGCGTGGAGTGTAACCGAGTGGGACGACTTCTTTTCGACGGTAGTGGTGAAGCTGAACGTGGTTATTACCAAAAAAAAAGACATGAGATTCCACGGCTAATTACGCACCTCGACCCCACCGTGTTTTGAACTGTGTATGTCGTCGTTACTTCCGTGGTCCCTTCACCGACAACTGGGATGCCAAGGCTAACGCTGACGGAAACGCCGACGCTCAGCGCGGAACTCTCTATAAAACGTTCCGCATGACGGGTCATTAATTGATGAGTGCAGGTCGACTCACTGGTTGTCGTCATCGTTGCCGATGTAGGAAATCCGGATTTATACGAAAGAGTCACCTCGCCCGTCGTGTTGACAAAGACTCCCTCGCTCTGAAACGTTTCTTCGCTGCACCTCGCAGTGCCTACGGTGAATCTGAGTGACATCCAACGATCAAATGAGAACTACTAACCGGCAAGGATCATGAAGGGTCCACTACCAAGACACGCGTACGCCGGCGGACCGAACCAGTCCTGAAGAAGACGTCGGTTAAAGCGAAGCCACATCTATGACCATGGACCTACTTCGTTAACCGCCAACCCAATCGCGGACGTACTGGACTACTCCTTCGACTGACAAGGCGGGGTCAGTGTCGCAAAGACCGTTTCGTACGGGGGACTTACGCGAGCGCGCCGCCTGGCTCGTTAGCAGGGAGCAGACATTCGCAGGCTTCTTCGGGTGATGAGCTTTGTTCGAGGGCGTGTGGTTGGCCAGGAGAGTGGCGTTGGCGAGTATGGTACCATTGGACAGGATAGTGGCGTTGGCCAGGATTGCGTCCGACGCGTTGATGGAGACCGTCGCCGCCAGATGCGGTAGTACAAGAAGAGCAGCAAGTACGAAGGAGACACCGCGGAGCATGTTGTGGACAAGAAATACTGGTAGGGGCGAAAAGATCGTCTCTGAACTAAACGGCCAGTATATCCCACCTTATATAGAGGAGTCGGCTTTGCTCGGCTTTGCAAAATTCCCGCGGACATCCAGCCCTCGAAGCGATTCAATGATTTTTGGTTTTGAAGGATGACATGTACGCCTAATAGACGCGAAGAAGTGCGGAGAACGGAGAAAGCTTGGACAGCTGAGTAGCTACGGCTGGATGTGGACAGCCGAGGGAATCCAGAACAATACAAAAATGAAATACGAAGGGACTTGATGAGGAGGCTCGAGGAGAGAGGAGGAAAGGTGACACGAACGGTCACACAGTGACAGGTTATTGGTCCGCAGTCACCGTGACCTTTCCCGAACCACCACCCAACCACCACCGCGAGAAGTCCAAGAACTCCACTTAAATTCACCATATAAGGTGACACGTCGTTGAACTGTGGTGAACTCCGCCCGCGATGTTGTTCGATGTCTTCTGTTCGGTCAACGGCCAAGTTACAAGTCCGACGGCAAATCGAGTTGACATCCTTCAAATAGGCGGAAACAGTTAGACAGCAAAGTCCAAGCTCGTGGACCCCGGGGTATTTTTCCCGGTGCGTACTATTCTCAATTTCTTGGTGACCAGGAATGGATCCAGAGTTCACGAGTTTGGGTGTCAATCTGTAAATTATCAATCAACGTTAATCAAACCCCGTCCGTCACAAATGTCTCGGACTCGTGAAATTGCTGTCGAAACTGGCGCCCCTGCTTTCCGATTTTATCCCTCGATCCAACGCCGGTCACAATCGATGCATTCGATGCGCATCTTTCCAACGTAATAATCACGGAGCAGCTTGAATTTAGTGTTGGACACGGACGACTCGAGGTTTTGCTTCTGAGCAACGTGCACTCGATTATTGGAAGCTCAACGTTTCTTTTCCCAGCTGATTCTCAACATAAGAAGTTCAGGGTGCTTCTGACGTGTAACGCGGCGTCCGAAATGTTGCCTAAATGTGAGCGTAACGCGAAATTTTGGGCTTTCTCGGGCCCGTTTTGGGAAATTTTCGGCCCTGCGGGGCCAAGACCTTCCTATTTAGGCAACTCCGGTGCCAAATAAGCCAACCCGTTGCTAGCAGGGAAACAGAATTTTGCGTAACGCTTTGCCCAGCGTTGCTACCATACAAATCGGGACAGTAGACTGGACACCACCCATCTTCTTGCATTTTCGCCCCGAGGAGTTTCCCGAGATTCCGTTGCCACTTCCTCGTGGAATTTCAGAACTCTGCGTCGTCCTTCAATCCTCCGGCCTCCTCGCAAAGTTATACTGATCTGATCTTCAGGGTGTCCAAATCGAAAACGGGAGCATCAACTTCGCGAAAGGCCTCAATTTATATTCACCGACTGCCGCATGATGGGATTTGAATTCATCACTCTGTGCGGAACGCTCAACTGCGTCTAATCAGCATTGAGGCACACGCTGACAGCGCTTCTTTTGTGCGTAAGTTTACGTCAGTGGACTTTCCATATGTCCACGACTATCATTTTACGTTCTTCTTCCGCCAGTTAAAATGTACCCTCCGGAGTGCGAAAATATCGTCTTTTCGGCTCGTTGGTGGATACATACAGAACTTGAACAGGGGAAAGTGTTCACGACATGTTCGGCGACACTCTCAATATTTTCTTGAATATCGCTCCAGAACCGACGGACCGCCTCAAGCTCAAGATCTGCGAGAATAGTTCCACATGCCTGGTCGATGAGCTGTACACAAGAAGGAGTCCGAATATTCAGACTTGGGACGGTCACAGAAAGAAAGGGGAAAAAAAAAATGAATTTCACTCGAAAAAGAGGCCCCGCGCCAGCCAAAAAAGCCAGCGCCAGCAGAAGGGCTAGCGCCAGCGGAAGGGCCAGCGCCAGCGAAGAGGAGGGGCCTGGGGGAAGCCCAGCGCACAGCCACAGCGTGATGTCACGCGTGACTAAAGTTCCGGGCTCCTTATTTCTGACCTTTTCTCCATGTTTGTACAACGCAGTCTGAATGTTTTAATAATGTTTTTCTCTAGCACGTTTTTTAAACGTTCACTTGACATATTCCGAATGTTCTACGACACATTCTAAAAAATATAAATCTTTGATGTTTGGTCAACGAAATGCACGAATAGCGGTGTACATACGATCAGGCACTTTGCGGGGACGATAGGTCATCGTCCTGTACCACCGGGTAGCCCCAGGAGAGGTTTCGTACGCTCATCGCCCATCACGAAAATTTTTCGTCATCACTACCCGACAAACATGCCTCAGAGCTCTCATCACCTTCGCCCTCGACCACCTTTTAAACCTCCGACGCCCAATCCCCAGAGCCGGTTCCTACGCCGTGTTTACCCCTTGTATTGATATCCACCAACCACATCCCATTCTGCTTGCGCTCGTTTTCGCCTACGCCGGAAGCACCTGCACCAGTCTCCCCAGCATCAGCCGTCTTTGCTGTTGATACTGAGCACCGTCGAGAACCTGTTGGAGGGGATTGCTGAAATACATTGGTGGATTGACGCTGCCCAGGAGCGACCTCGGTACTGGTCGCGTAGCGACGCCGATCATGACGATGAAGCCGCCAGCGACACATCCGACACCACTCACGTACCACATCATTCGTCCCTACAACTCCATCGACGACCTTCCTCCCTGCCCTCCTCTGTTCCTCGCCTACCATCGGCTTCAGAGCCAGCTCTAGCTGTACCGGGTCCGCTCGGTCTCGGCTAAATTATGCGCGTTTGCTAATTCCCGTTCTGACTGACTTGTCGACGGTTAGCAAAGGCATTCTTTTCTCATTACTTTTTACACTTGGGTTCGTCGAGGTACCTGTACCTAAGTGTTTATCACGTAGACGAATATCGCACTGTTAAACTGTTAAACATGTAAGTCGATGTTTTGAGCAGCTGACAGTGCCAACAGGGAAGCGCAACCCAGGTGTCTGTAACTGGACCTGTGAAGCTAGATACGTAGCGAGAGCATCTCTGCAATCAGGAACTTTCTTCATACTCAAGTCTAAACCGTGCAAGGCACCAAGAGAAACCAAAGCAGGCCGAGGCAGATTGTCTATACTATCGAAAACAGAATGCAAGGGATGGACGACAGAATGATTACTCAACAGATCGATGCGCTTTGATCAAAGACACTTCAGTGTGTCGGAGGCTGGCACTCCCAAAGTCTGGGACAGTACAGCAACAGATCTCTCACACAGCTGCGGAGTGGATAAAACCATGCTGTAAGCGGTGTAACTCATATGATGAACAGACATGAAATGGGTACCGACAGACTGGCAGCCCCGATGAGGCATCACAGGTTTACCATCAGGAAGAATCGAAGCACACATTCCCGACAACAAGTGGAAAGCCAGTGCATTTGTTGCCCCAGATACAGACAAGCTGGAAGAAGAAAGAGAGTTGCAAGTATATAGACGTCACCGACTACAATATTCTCAAGGGGGTCCGGGGACAAAAGAAGAGCGTCTAAATCCACTGCAGGTGGGATGGGACCAGAAGAGAGAGGTCTAATATTTGAAGGACCAGCAGTAGAATTTGAAGGAAGATAACGAGAATGAGATTCATATCCAACGACATAAGGGTGATTATAAGACAACAAGGGACTGGTCGGCCGCTTCGCGGCCTCCCATCCCCTTTCGTGCAATTTATGTGTTTGCAATAAGCAACATAATGGTCAAATCCATGGTGCACTTGAGCTGCATTGAATTGGCCCTGCGGAAGGTCGATGCATGTGCGTCAAGAAACATTTGAAGACTCGGTGCTGAGAGTCGAAGAACAAAATAAATTATCTGAGCCCGGCACAGATAGCGCCAACACTTCATTTCCCTTCATTTCACCACTGGCTCCTCGAAATCGGGCTGTAAAAAAGTGTAAAAAAACCCCTCAGAGATATAGCGATGGGTCCACTCTCGGCGACACGGTTTGCGGATCTTGGTCCGAGATGTTGCGAGCATCTGATGGATTTGTCACCCATCAATCACGAAAATTGCCTCAGACACACATCTCTCGCGAGCGGCATGGAAAAACTGGTCGAGGCCCACAAAAAGTGAATCCGTGGTGACAAAATCGAAAACAAGGAGCTCATCTAGATTCGTCACCAGTCTGCCGTCCATGGCAGACTGGTGACGAGTCTAGAGCTCATCGAACTAAACGTTTCTGTCCTTCCGGATGACACGAAGGGCATGAAATCCAGCTCGGAAACCCGATTCTCGACATCCCATATTCAAGCCAAGTCTGTTCACACTTGTATGCCTGGAATCAGGAAATGTATCGACATTGGAACGGTGAAATTTTCAACAGATGCAGTAAGGCATTAGAGAGCTTGTGCAAAAGCCGCTAAGGTTCACCAGGGGTAGAGGTGGGGGTACAAATGGGTCTACCTCTACCCTTACTGACATTTGAGAGGTATACCTCTACCTTACCTCTAAAACCTTGGAGGTCTACCCTCATACCCCTACCCATACCTTTGGGGAGAGGTTTCAAAATATTTTAAGATCTGTAGCTGCTAAAGTCACTATCAAACGTCCAGATATGCAACTGGGTAGCTGGAACAAAGGTTTACCATCTGTACCAAGCCTCTGAGAACACTTTAACAGGTTGACAAAAATTTCTGTTCAAGTCAGATGATCAGGCAATTGAGTGAAACATAGGTGTGAGAGGCTGGCGAAGTGTGAAAATATCTCTATAGTCTCTGAATGCTCCGAGATTAATGTTATACTCCCAAAAATTGTATATATATGTGGTACAAAAACACACTGGAAGCATCACTTTACCATACCTCTGGAAACCTCTGTACCTCCTGAGGTTGGGAGGGGTTTGGCCAAAGGTATGAAGTGGGCAACCTCTACCTCTACCTTCCCCATACCTTACCTTGTACCTCCCAAGGTATACCCCTACCCCTGGTGATCCTTAAAAGCCGCACGAGCCGCGTGCAGCTTTTTTGTATTGCGCAGAGCCGCACGGGAGAACTTTGCTTTGGTGGCCTGCAACACATGCATATGAATAGAATTTCCATAGACATGACGTCACTGACATCATAGAACCTGAGTGGCGAGGCCAAGGCGAGGCGGAGTGGAAATCAAGCAGTATTGATGCAGTCAAATGTTGGCTTTCCCACGCTTGGGCCACCAGGGCGTCCACAGAATACACAGATTCTGGACATTACAGACCAGTTTCAACTCCAAAATGGTATTTGTTAACGTGATAATTGAAATAACCCTGCGGCTCTGCGCAATGCAAAAAAGCCGCACGCGGCTCGTGCGGCTTTTGCGCAAGCTCTCTATTATTTGGCTTTGTAGCAAACTCTTACTCATGTATTCCCAGACCAAGAAGCTCTTGCCCTTCGTCTCTGATGACCCGGTTCATTGGGAGTTCATGGGTAAACTGTCTGTATTCATCACACTCACCACCGCCCCTACAAACGTCGCCCCGAGGGTCAATATATTAACTGCACAGATGTTTTTATGCGTGGGTTTGTATGGCCTGGTCGTTTGAGCGGCTATTTGCGACTACAGCTCACCTTCAGCGTTACTGAGACCGCGTGGTCCAGTTATTCAACGCACGGTTTACTCAGATGATGTCGGAATCATCATTTCATATTTTTTTCTTCGCTTATTTCCTGCATCCAAGTAAGCCCTTCGTGTGTGTTCGACGCGGTCTCATTCTCCTGCAGAATTTCGGCAATACAGAGCAATTCAACTTGTGATGCCTCCAATCCATGACCGTGACCTGCAGAAGGACGAATATCCAGCGCTTTTCCGGACTCTGCCAAAACCGCTGCTAGAGACTCAAACGTGAAAATACTCGGGGTATATTTTATCGTTCACTCATTTATGTTTTTGTACTAATTTCTCATTCCTAGGCAGTCGCCATCAAGGTTTTTTCTATCATGCCATCTGAAATATGTGATGAGCGAACAGCATCGCGGCTTGGCCGGTTCAACTCCGCTCGAAGGGCCTCAATGACCCCCGACAACCTTGTCGAATGTGCCAAGCTATAAGAGTACTACACATATGGTTATACCGACGACTCTCCCAAGTTCAGCAGACCACATGCATTTGTACATGTTCCTGCAGTCTCCTACCCAACCTCACTTACGGGGTTGGGAAGACAGAATAGCGTCTTTTAAAGCTGGACTCTGTAGTCTAGGTCATACAAAACGACAAATCACTGATAGCCGACACTATTACTTCCGAACTTCAATGCCCCAACCCCTCCAGAGAGGCTGGCCTTTACAGCTCTTTGCGGTACAACAGGCACGGTCCGTTTTTTTCTGTTTTGGCAAGTTTTCACGAGAACAGCTGCCCTGAGCTCAATTCTCAACCGTTTCCCCTAAAGATAGGCTCATTCTATTCGCATTGAAAATCCGCAGCCAATGGAATACCGGTATTTTTTATTCTATTATGTAATAGAATTTCTTCCCGAAAAACTTGGTTTTGAGTAGGACACCTGTAGCACTTGGAATACTGCCCCGATTGGCCTAATCTTTGGATATGCTATACAGCTGATGTGTCCCTAGCCAATGTGGGTATTTATGGAGCTCAATGTACTCAAACGTCCATGGACAGGTCTACCTATGGCAGTGTCTGGATATCTACTTCGCTAAAGTGTGCGCTAGATCACAATCACTCAACATGTAATATAAATAAACACACCGTTGTTCAGTGCCACATCAGATGTATAGCATATCCAAAGATTAGACCAATCGGGGCAGTATTCCAAGTGCTACAGGTGTCCTACTCAAAACCAAGTTTTTCGGGAAGAAATTCTATTACATAATAGAATAAAAAATACCGGTATTCCATTGGCTGCGGATTTTCAATGCGAATAGAATGAGCCTATCTTTAGGGGAAACGGTTGAGAATTGAGCTCAGGGCAGCTGTTCTCGTGAAAACTTGCCAAAACAGAAAAAAATGGACCGCGCCTGTTGTACCGCAAAGAGCTGTAACAAATGTAAACAACATAGCCACCAGCTTGGCTCGTTTTACTGAACCTATCCCGCCGATGGTCTGTCTCCCCGAAAAATTGCACCTGAGGCCCTGGGCCCTGGGGGAGGCACTTTGGGCCTCCCCCTGCTTTTTTAGATAGGGTTAGGATTGAGAATGAATATTTCGCCAAATTGTGGCTATGTTGTTTACCTTTGTTAAAGGCCAGCCTCTCTGGAGGGGTTGGGGCATTGAAGTTCGGAAGCTATTGTGGGGCTAGAACTGATGTATTGATGGGCCATCATAGATTTGTCCTTTCGTATTACTATTGGTATTCCACCGATAAATACCGCTACTCTGTCTTCCCAACCCCGTAAGTGAGGTTGGGTAGGAGACTGATGTTCCTGCAGCCCCTGACGCACCCGAGGATATAGCAGCAATTCGATCAGCGCCTACCATAATGGACTTGGTCAATGACGAAAACCTCGACATCAACTCATAGACTGATATTGCAGCTCTCTAGGAGCTGCGGTTCAACGCACCCGACCCATACGACCTTTCGGAAGCAGATCAGTGCCCTCCTGATGCACCCTTTGTAATGCGATCCACCTCCCGCTTCGAGATTTCGGACTACGTGAAGTTGGATGGCCCAGGGTTGTCGGAGCTAATTCTGGTTCGGAGACTCCTGGCATAAGTCGTCGTTTCACATTTATTGGACTTCGATATTCCCTCTAAACCCTTGTTCACCTCAAGCACACTTCACCGGCAGGGTATAAAAACTCAGCGGGTGTATTTTTAGTGAAGTGCCTAGCTAGGCTCAAGCCGCAAATATGCCCTCTAAAAGGTACCGCCATTGAATTCCCAAGCACGTGTTATGCTAGCTTTACGGCTTCTGCAGTGTACACCGCCATTCGGTACGATTGTTTTGAGGATGTTTTTGGCCTGATGTTGACAAATGATCGATGGACCATCACACGATGTTGCCGACAAGATTGGTTAATGGAAACAGTCAAATCCCTCAAGGCTTCAGGAACATTCCATTTGAGGGACATTACTGAAAATGCTTTCTGAATATTCTTTCGGTATTCGGCCAGCCCATCTTTAGGCATTGTACGAGAAACCATTATTGCGGAAAATAAAATGAAATTCAAGCAGACAAATAATACACAGTACACTAATGAAGTCCCGACTACCAGATCCACCTGCCCGTCCAAAGTATAATAGTGGCTTAGTGTGGATTGGAGTCGTGCAGTCAACTTGATGGGATGAGTGAAGAGGCCCTCAGATTGCTTGATGGCTGAGAACTCCTTCAGTTTTGCCCCTAATTAAATTCCGTCTGTGAAAAGTTTCCTCTCAATGAAAGGAGCACCTTGGGAAGAGCAATAAAAACCTAATTTTCTGACTGAGCAGAAAACCTTGTCATAAAGTGGTGGTGACTAAATGAACCGCGCCTGTGAGACACAGAAGGTCAGCCTAAATAGCAACGAAAAGACACTTGGAGCAGGGTTGTGACCAGAGGGCGATAATAGTCAGAGGAGTTCTTTGAGGTTATTTCTAGAGAACTTGGTCAGGGCAAGTGATAGTGGCACAGTTAGAGGGAAGCAATGTACAACGTTCAAGGGTCAAACTACTGGATAACATCCATGATCTCGACGTATTGAGGGAGGTAGGTGATTAACTCTGCTGCAGCATTTCCGTGGCTCCCAAATCGCGTGTTATTTGTGTCGGGAAATTGAGGATGAGGTCTGCCCAGTTTACGGGTCATGAATGCAAAGCTCCGTGGATCTGGATCTACCGCATTTACAGAGCTTCTCTTTCTTTCGGTACCTCCGCGCAATTGAATAAAATCATCGATGAAAAACTGCCCGGGCGTCCAAATTTACTCGGTCGGAGGTTGTCGTTAATGGCGAAGTCTTTCATGTCTATTCTGGCGATGTTCTCGCCTGCGTGCGGGATTTGTAGGGGGACAGTGATTTTGCGCCGTATTTCTTCGTTGCGCCGGAGCGGCACTATATAGACAAGGATAGAACAATCCGGATGTATCACAACATGCATACCGGCAAATGGTGGTGGAGTACACAGCTCAGTAATATTTGAGCTCAGCCGCCTCGAAATACTGATGAAATTAATTACAGGAGGGCGTCGAAAATGATAATCCGGGCGCGACAATTATCCCCATCATCATTTCCTCCGATAAAACCCAGCTCACCGTATTTGGGAACAAGACAGCTTACACGGTGTACATCACGATTGGGAATATTCCCATAGAGATTCGTCGGAAACCCTCGCGCCCGGGGTACGTTCTTCTCAGCTATTTACCGACCTCACGTATGGAAAACGCGAAGAACAAGGCCGCTCGGAGACGCATTCTAGGCAACACCTTCCATGCCTGCATGAGGTATATCCTCGCTCCGCTGAAGGATGCCGGCGCCACTGGGTTCCCATGACGAGTGGAGATGGAGTAACGCGCCGGTGACATCCGATTTATGCCACATTTGTCGGTGACTATCGTGAACAACTTCTCGTCACCGCCGTCAAAACTGGGGAGCGCCCAGCGTGCGAAGTACTGGACGACAATCACTCTCAAGTCATTCATACGCATTAAGTCAGATATCTCGAGGGCTAGATGGTGCGCAGGCTGATGTCGATGCAAAGGAGTTAGATCGCGCGTCGGGATTACTCGAATCATCGACGCCTAAGGTCTTACTTAGAGAGACTTGCGAGCTTGTGGGACGACTCGGTCACCACAGATCCACTCCTCCGGTCATCTTGAAGTTGAACATCTGTGCGCGGCTGGTGACCCTCTTGCACGACGAGGACTCCGTTATTCTGTATTCCGTCCTTGCATTGGCTCAGATGGCTCAATGGGTCGACGGCGCGCGGACTATTGTGGATGCGAAGGCGCTGGACCGCATTCTTGTATTACTCGAATCACTGAACCTGTACTGTGGCGGCATGAACAGGGTGGTTTGTGCCCGTATGAGCATAAAATGACCAAGAATAAAATGTGGACATAAAATATGGGTGTTTTGGAGGTCCGTAGTAGACTCGTAACCAGTCTGCGCTACGGCTTTCTTATAAGGCGAGCTTATTGCCGTAGGCAGACTGGTACTTCTCGGAAATGTCAATCGGGCTGAGGCGGAGGTTTGAAATTAAGTCTTGACTTGCGTGGGACCGGTCCGGGCCCGATGACCAACCGATGACGCACATCCGCATTTTGCTCCTTTTGATTTAGTTTCTTCTCTAAACTCGACTCACAGTTTATGGATCTTCTGAGTTGAAAAGGGTAAATTTGAGGAGACAGTTGTAGAGGGACAGAATTATCATTAATTACTCCAGCTTGAACGGAGAAGAAAGCTTCAAAATTGCGGTGTGTGAGAATACTTCGAGAATTTTAAAACTTAAATTTCAAACTCTGCCTCAGCCCAATTGACATTTCCGAGAAGTACCAGTCTACCTACGGCAATAAGCTTGCCTTATAGGAAAGCCGTAGCGCAGACTGGTTACGAGTCTAGGTCCGTAGACTATTCACCTAGTTGCCAAATATGGTAACTCTCTCAAAAATTATTATTTATGCATTTTCGGTGAAACCAATTTTAGGAGTCGATCTCAGGGGAAAACTGTGAATTTGGGCTGAAAGTACTTGAAAAGGCAAGTATAACCATATTTTACTTCACCGGATTGGTAGTGATTTCAGCTTGCAATATTAGTGAGATTCGTTTCGGATTCATGGTTCCCCGCCCCATAATAGCCGCAGCATACCCAATCTCACATGCTGATTCTCCGATCCATCCTCTATGTACATATCACAGAATTCCCATAGACAGATCGGTTACCGGTCTAGGGCAAAAATGGGAAACGGGAAACCGCCTAACACCGGCAAATACTGATCTGATCCACATCAGCAAACAGTCCCATGCAGGGCATTTTGGTCTTTTCTCGTTCAGAAGTGGAATCGGTACAGATTTTGTGTTTGGATTGGGTTCATTGGCATGGAAAGAGTGCCCGGGGAGGCCCGCAGAAAATTTGACCCCCGGCGATCCCAGTTGTGCAATATTTTCTGTAGTTGCGCGACTCCTAGGGATTGGCCAGGGATGTTAAATTTTTTTTCATCTTCTCCAGTGCCTTTGGAGAAAACTTGTGCTCGCAAATAGCTTCATCGCAACTATCCACGTCAATCTGAGTAGCTGTAAATGTTCGCAGAGATCAGGGCTGTCCATTCCTAGAACGCGGGGCTTAGAAAATGGCGCTGGGACTTCATCAGGAAGAACCAAAATGCTACGGTAGTCACAAGGGAAACTATATAGGTCTCTTGGTCTAGGACGGTCTATGAGGAGATCTTGGGTTGCTATATCGGTCTATAGTAAGCTATGGTGGTCTATAAATTTTGTTGTCTACTATCACGGTCTATGCACGTCTATGAGTAGCTTTAAATTTATCATCAATTATGGGACACGATTTAATCCGGCGTTCCCTGAGAGATTGTGGATACGCGCTGAATGAAATTGGCCGTTCATTGGTGAATCATCTTCGTCTTCCGAGTCACTCACGTCTTGCAGTGGTAGAATGTCGGAATCATCGTCAGAATCAGTGTCGGACTCATTTTCTTCGTCCGAATCACTAACTGACAGCAGTTCGGGCATCTCGGGATCATCTTCAAACTCGCGGTCCGAGTCGTCCTCGTCCTCTGTTTCACTGCATTCCAGCAACGGCGGCATGTCATCGTCGTCCTCGGAATCACTACCTTCCTGGAGTGGCGGAACCACCCCGTCCCCGTCATCAAGTCGCAAGAGGACCTCGACGCGGTGACGGACCTCGTTTGCGATGCGCTCGTTTTCGCCCTGAACGGCTCCACGGTTCCACGGCGACCCTGCTCCCACTCAAAGCAGTTGTGGTCGCCGGAACTCGCTATCTCCCGGACGCAATTTCGCCAAATCTGAGGAGAAGGAGGGCGCCGGGTTCGGCGAGCGGTCGTGTGGCGATGCGGAGCAGAAGTGGGGAGCGAAGAAGAATGGTAGCGGCAAGGGCGAAGAGGAGGGAATAGTAGGAAGAGCGTTGCGTTGGCGTGTGGGATGAGGGACCAAGGCCGAAATGCGTGCGCGTCGTGTCTGTCTGGGCAGGCGGCGTGAGTACTCGACATCGAAGAGAGTGGAAGGGATGACATACACACATCTCGCCTCCGGGCTCGTCGTCGTCCTCCTTAGCGTTGCAGTCGACCGTCGAGGCGTCTGCCATTCCTTTGGTGCTTCGCGCGATGTATTCCGACGTGGATGTGGGGGTGAGCCTGCGAACTGGCGAAGGCGAGGGGAAGCGGTGAGGCGCTAGGGCCGGTGGTCTCGCGCTTCGGTGTCGTCCGCCTTGACTGCTACGACATCGACGGGAATATGGACGAGCGCCACGCGCTGCGGGATCGGCTTGACCGCGGGGAGGGAGAAGAGCGACCCTTGCAGGTCTAGGATCGCGGCCAGGAATGCGGCGTGGAGGACTCGAAGGAGTGGATATCGAATGGTGAAGGCGTGGTGTATTGTGTCGTGTCCGCGTCAGTGATCACGGGTAAAGACGCCGTTGAGGTGGAAGTCAGCGAGAAGTAGGTGTCGCCGAGGGAGAGGAGAGGTAGATGCTGGGAACAACGTCATCGGAGGTGCAGGAAGACCAGAGGAATAGAGGTATAAGTCGGAGCTCAAGTGGCGTCTACTACGTCCATAGTCGTTGTAAAGATGACCATAGATTCGGCTGGCACTGAAGTTCCACACGTTGCAGGCGACTTCGTGCCGGAGTGAATACGAGGCGAGGATGGCGTACCGCGCGCGGGCAGGAGGCGAAGAGCACCGTTGACGTTGCTTCGACGGTGGTGCGCTCGTGCTTGTGCGTTGTCGTCGGATGCTGTCGCGTTGTGAAGTCCCTCCCCGACCTTAACGCTGCGCTACGCTCTCGTGGGGACGGCGTCGAGGCGGAAGTCGAGGGAAAAGTCGGCGAAGTCTCCCGTTCTGTCGGTTCTTTTTGACCTACGAAGTCAGCTGTATCGGTTTCCTTTTCCCTGGTGCTAGCTCAGGCAAGGTGAGCCTGCGAGCCGGCCTGAGTGAAAGGCAAGGTAGAGTAGTGCGTAGATAGGATTTGTGTTCGCGCGGCTGTTTAGATCAGATGCACCTGATCTACACAGCCACTCTCTTCTTCTGCTCCCGCCGCGTCCTCAGAAACGCTATCCACGCCTTTCTATCGTCCTCAAAGACTCTTTTTTGGTCTTCGACATTGCCATAGACCTTCCACATCCTGCATAGGTCCTTCTGCTGCCTGACCTCGACTTCATCGTCTACAAACGCGTCTGGCCGACATTCTTCCCTCACGGTTTCTACTGCGCGTATTCGCGGCAGAGGCGTCTTTTTCTCCAGTTAAAAGGACAACTCAACCGTCTCCGGTACTCAACTCATCTATACGAGCATCCCCTTCGGCGATGGATACTTCATAATTCAGCGCGGAGAGCAGCGCGAAGCAGGAATGTGGGGGATTGTCCCACCTCCGGTATGCTCCTCATGCCTTCTCGTCATTCCATTCCTCCACGGTGTTCACTGCGTCGTCATTTACGACGTTGGGCGTGTTATCTTTTCCCATCACAAATATACATATATATTTTCTGCCCACCTTTGGTGGTACGACAAGGCGCGCTTCATGCACCCTTTTCTCATACCAACACTACTGTTGCCGTCTTCGGGGACCTCGCGTAACCATGTTTGAGGCTTTAAGCTGTCGTGCACACCCGTTGCATACAGTGCCGAGCCGCATTCACGCGTCCATTGTGTTCCACTCGTTATTTTGCTTCGTCATCCCGCTCTTTTGAGGATCTCGAGCTTCTTCCGCGTGGCAGCTAGGATTTACCACAACGGTATCCTCGACTACGTTTTCTTTCTCT
The DNA here is from genome assembly GCA_029378395.1 of Mycena leptocephala. Classification (NCBI taxonomy): domain Eukaryota; kingdom Fungi; phylum Basidiomycota; class Agaricomycetes; order Agaricales; family Mycenaceae; genus Mycena; species Mycena leptocephala. Next base: position 1,015,380 of record JARJLF010000003.1, on the reverse strand, counting down.
ACTCCTTGATTCTCTCCCATCGCGCGCACCGCTGCCTTTGTCTCTCGTGCGCGACAGCGCACTTTCTCCGCTTTCACGTTGCAGTTCTTGGCTGCGTACTTATGCACCATTTATTCTTGCATGCGGTCATTTATATAGCGCACGCGCTGCATCCTCCCCAGGTGTGACGGCGCCTATCTCATTTCATGCACGCCGTATCTCCTCTCGTGCGATGCTTCGACGCCCTCACCCAATGTGATGGTGCCTCCTTTCTCCTACACAACGACATCTCCTTTATTGCGCGCGACGGCGCTTTCACCCAGCGTGCGATGACGTTTCTTTCCTGTGTGCAATGGCATTTATTTCTTGTATGCGACGAAACTTTCTTTCTCGTGCACGATGGTGCTTCCTTTCTCATGGCGACGTCGCCTCTCTATCACGCGTGACAGTGATCTGTTCCCATGTGCGACAGCGTGTCTTGCGCTCTCGAGCGCCGCATTTTTCGTATGCGACAGCGTCCTCCGGCGCGACGTGTTCCGGAGCCACTCAGTGCGCGATTGCGCCTCCTTCTCGTATGCGACGGCACCCTTAGTCAGTACGCCATGGCACGTCCTCCATCGCGCTCATCAGCGTCCTCCTTTCATGGGCGATAGTGCCCTCTTTCCACGTGCGCGAGGCGCTCTGGACTCATTCAGTGCGTACGGCGCCTCATTCTCGTGCGCGACAGCGCCTTCCTCTATCGTGCGTGACGGCGCCTTCCTCTATCGTGTGCGACGGCGCCTTCCTCTATCGTGCGCGACGGCGCCTTCCTCTCATTCAGTGCGCGACGGCGCCTCATTCTTGTGCGCGACGGCGCCGCCCCCCTCTATCGCGCGCGACGGTGCCTTCCTCTATCGTGCGCGACGGTGCCTCTCTTCTTATTCGGTGCGCGACGGCGCCTTCCTCTATCGCGCGTGATGCCCCTCCTCCCATTCAGTGCGCAACGGCGCCTCATTCTTGTGCGCGACGGCGCCCTCCTCTATCGTGCGCGACAACACCCTCCTCTATCGTGCGCAACGGCGCCTTCCTCTATCGTGCGCTATGGCGCCCTCCTCTCATTCAGTGCGCAACGGCGCCTCATTCAATGCGCGACAGCGCCCCATTCTCGCGCACGACGGCGCGTTTTTCTACATCTTCCTTCACGTGCATCACTGCCCTCACTCTTGCGTGCGACGGGGGAAAAAATAAATTTCCCTCTTCGCCCACTCTGGGGCCCTATATTGCTCCGCATGCGATAGAGTATTCCTCATCCACGCCACGTCGTTATGCACCTCGCTGCACCGGCGACCTTCCTCGTCTGAAACTTTTCTCTTTTATACATGCGCAACGGCGCACTCCTTTCCACTTCTTTTCATGCGTGATGGCGCCCTCCTTCATCGTGCGTGACCGCATCCTTCTTTTCATGCACGATGATGCCCTCATCTCGCGCGTGTTCCTCCCGCTTGTCACGGCGCGCTCTTCTCGTACCTTCCTCAGTACGCGACAGCGCCGCTCTCCTTATGTGTTATGATACACTCCTCATCGTCCACGGCGTCCTCTTTCATGGGTGACGGCATCCTTCTCATTCCTTACTCGCAAGGCGCTCTGGACTCTGTATTCTTGGGTGTGAGCTGCCGTCCTTCTGCTTGGGCGCGTCTACGTTTCGCGCGTGAGGCATCATCCTTCCCCCTTGTTCCCGAGACGCTGTCCTTTTCCCCGCATGCGAGTATTCCCTTCGTTCATGTGCACGAGGCATCCTTCCCCTCTTCCTCGTACATGAAATGCCCTCCATTTTCTAGGCGCGAAGGCGCCCTCAATCCCTCTTGAGGCACAACGACACTGTCCTCATCGGACGTGGTCCATGTGCCCGTCCCACTCTCTTCATCCATTGGGTTCTTGTTCTGCATGCACCTTCCGTCATCTCACCGTTCCCTGACTCTGGGCGTGTTTGATGCTCATATTCTTGCTCACGTCTCCCGAGCATCGAGGCCGCTCTCGTTGGCACCTATCCCACCTCATACACGGCCGCGCCTCCTTCCTGTTCTCGCGCGCGCGAGGTACAATGGTGCCCTCGCTACTTGTGTGCACTAGCACCTTCCATTCCTTTCCCAATGCATGCCTGGCGTGTTTCCTCCCTTTATGCACGACCACGCTTATCCCGTTTTTCACTACACTTATGGGGCTCATGGGGTGCATCAGCATCAGCACCTCCCCTCCTTCACGCGCAATGCCACTTTTCCGCGGCCTAACCTTGTTTGTCGTTGCCCTCGGCACTTGATAGATTTACACGCGCAAGGCGCCCTCTTCTTTGCGCGTAAGGCGCTCTTCCCTTCTTGTGCATGGAGCAGCCCCTGTCTCTCCATTCCCTTCAACGTGCCCTCTCTTGTTCCTTTATTTTATTTTGTGTGCGCTCAATTCCACCTTACATGCGATAGCACCTTCTTCATCACGCTACGCACCTATCTGCGCCAGTGACCATCCTCACCAGTGGGTCTGTTTGCTTCACGCACGATGGTGCACCTCCATTCACTTCCACCCGTGCGATGGCGCCCTTCAAATCTGTCGGCATGACAGCCCCTCATCCTCTTTGCCTTTCTTTCCCTTCCATGCGCTCCACTCCTCCCCTGGATGAGATGGCGAGCATCCCTCACATCCCTTACCTACCTCACATGGAGTTTTCCTGCCGCAATCTACGGGTTTCCGTTCGCTATGCGCCTTCCTCTCCCTTTTGCCTCCGGCCCACCGGCCCGCCCATTTCCGTTCCATCCCGCAATGTCTTTCCAGATATTTTTCACCCACCTACCTCACTGACCTGACATGGTCTCATTCCTTTCTGCGGTACATTGCCCGTCCTCACTGTCCTTCCCTGTTTCACGAGTTCTTCAGGTCTTGCCCACCGTGTCTGCGCCACCGCGCGACGTTGCAGTGGCTTTTTCTTGCATTTGCATTGTTCACGCTGTATGTTTTTGGTTCTTTTTCCGGTTTTCGGACTCCTCCATCTTCCATGCTCATACCAGCCTCTTACTTCTCATCAATGGCCGGACCGTCCCCTCTCGTGGCACACCGTCTGCGACTTCTCGTTCATGCCTTGATTGTCATAAGTTTATTTTCTCATCACCTCACATTCTAATAAGAAATCTTTCTTTCTTTCTTCTTCTTTCCCTTCACGCCGCTCTTTTGTGGGGCCCTCGGGCCCGCTTCTCTCACCCCTCGCGTGAGCCTTCGGCTCTTGGAGCTGCGCTCTGGTTGGGTTGCTTCGGGTCTCTTTCCTTCTGACCCTTGGTGGCCCTTGTGTACGGGTTCGGCCCCGCCTGCGTTCCGCTCTGCCCCGATCCGCTCTTCCCCGCTCCTCGCAGCCCGGGAAGTTCCGATCGGCCAGGACGGCCGAACCCCCCCGCATACACCACACACCCGTCGTTACTCTCCTCCCAGTGGCGTATCATCCCACTCTCACAAATCCTTCCACGAGCACGCAGACCTACCTTGCTGCTAGCTCAGGCAGGGTGAGCCTGCGAGCCGGCCTGAGTGAAAGGCAAGGTAGAGTAGTGCGTAGATAGGATTTGTGTTCGCGCGGCTGTTTAGATCAGATGCACCTGATCTACACAGCCACTCTCTTCTTCTGCTCCCGCCGCGTCCTCAGAAACGCTATCCACGCCTTTCTATCGTCCTCAAAGACTCTTTTTTGTCCCACCCTCCCACTCCTCTTTTCTTCTTCCCACGCTTGGGTTGCTTCGGGTCTCTTTCCTTCTGACCCTTGGTGGCCCTTGTGTACGGGTTCGGCCCCGCCTGCGTTCCGCTCTGCCCCGATCCGCTCTTCCCCGCTCCTCGCAGCCCGGGAAGTTCCGATCGGCCAGGACGGCCGAACCCCCCCGCATACACCACACACCCGTCGTTACTCTCCTCCCAGTGGCGTATCATCCCACTCTCACAAATCCTTCCACGAGCACGCAGACCTACCTTGCTACACAGACGTGCCAACAGACAACAGACCCCCGATCGCCACAACCCCCGATCGCCACAACCGGGGCCTGGTCACGGAAGGCGATGTCGTGGCAGGAAGCAGCATGTCTCGGCACTTCCCAGCACAGCAATGATGTGCCATATCGGGAAGAGATGTCCGCGTTAAACCCAGCTCCCGTCCTTTCACACCGACCGACATGCCACTCCAACCGCTCAACGCATGGACCCCATCTCTCCAATATCGCGAAGACTCTTTTCGATCGCGCTGGGCTCGCCATCTCCATTGCGCAATGTTCAAAGCTACAACAGCGATCCGCGTCGACGACATCGTCGTACTCGGCCTCTTCAGTCGCATAACCACAAAGCCTGTGAACCGGCGGTTCTTTCCTGCTCTGTTCTCCCAGAACAAGCCGCCCATCGATTTGAAAGCAATTCGGAAGTTTCGCGAGATCACCAACAAGTACCAGGCTGCAAATTGGAGCTCAGACATTATGAGCCTTTCTGATGATGACAGTGGCCACGAGGCTTTACTGCGGTAGGCTTTTCATTTGGCGTCTATATGTCGCGAGCTCTATCTCCTAGGGCATTGCAAGCGTATATAGGTCTTATTTCACCCTGGTCGCCCGTGAAGCTCAAGGTGCTTCCACTCGGCATCACAGCTGAGCCTGGATTCGGTGTTGTGGCACGACGAGCATTTTCAACCGGCGAATACATTTTTGAGCTGATCGGACTGCTCACGCTGCAGAGGAAGACAGTTGCGGCTAAGACTGCGGGAGGCCTGGTGTTGGTCAGTTGGCAGGTATAAATGCGGGAAATCAGTGGGCCAAATCGGGGTGAAAGCAAATAATTCGAGCACCAGAGGAGAGGAAGAGAGAATAGAGATGAAACCAAATGGAGCAATTGCACCGCCGAACGAGCAAAATCTTAAAGAACGGTTCATAATCAAATATCGGCAAGTCCCGGCAATGCCATCTATGTGCTTGTCGCGCGCAGAAATTGATGTTTCAGCAAAATAGTTTCCATGTATGGGTGAGATATACCTCAATTCCTAAATTTGATCCAGATTTCCATCTAGGAATGGTGACCCGTCAAACCCGTCAAACGGACGGGAACGGGTACCCCGTCAACGGGTCAACCCGTCCCGTACCCGTCCCGTCCTGACGCTGGCTCGAGGGCCCAGGTGGGCGGGCAAAAACCCGCCCGTCCCGTCCGTCGACCCGTCAAAAACGGCGACGGGTTGGAGCCCTAGTTGAATTTGGTGCACAGGGTCCGATAAAATAAATCCGTTTCCGGTTACACGGCTATCCCGGGAGGCATTGGGATTTGACGGGTTTGATGATCGTTGGATTCCAATGGGCTGCCGGTGGGTTCCATTGAATATGCAAAGTTAGGGATGGTCACGGGTACGGGTCAACCCGGCGGGTTTCCGGGTCGGGTCAGCCCGGGTACGGGTACGGGTTACAATTTTAGTGGACCCGAAACCCTCGGGTACACCACGGGTCTGCGAATATTTGATTTTATCATGGAATTTAAGTCATTTCAAGGTACTACGAGCTACCAATGGTACTCCCAAGCTTCTGTTAAGCTCCTGATGCACTTAAAAACTCCAATTAGTGGACACATTTCATGTCTTAAAGGTGTTGAACCTTCCCGGCAAGCCTCGGCAGGCCTGATCCGATCAATTCGGACAACCCGTAGACAACCCGTAGACCCGCGGGTTCGGGTTCGGGTTTTCCGGGTCAGGGTCCAGGTTGACTGATTTATACCCGGACCCGGACCCGTGACCATCCCTATGCAAAGTGTTAGATTCCAACGGGCCACCCACGGGCATCTTTGGTGAGGCCATCAACTTCCAAGGCGACAGTTTCAAAGGGCTAAATACCACGAAAATGCAGAGAAACGAGCCAAAAAATGTCCAAAACATATTTTTTTTGCTCACGCCTTCGGTTCTGACATTGGCTGTAGGTACCTATGGGGTGTGGTGTAGACCATGAACCTACAAAAAACTTTGGAAGAATACAATGTTTTTTTGGGCCGAATTGGCGCGGGCCTGTTTTTTTGGCCATCATCGGTCCTTGCATTTCTGTGTCAAAATGGGGAAGAAAATACAGCTGCCAGTTCTCGGATCCAAAACTGGCGGAATCGACTTCAGATCACTACCCGATTGAATCTGAGGCCGAATGTCAGCGTCGCCTACGACGTGAATCTCAGAGGCAACGCCGCTTGCGTGAAGACAGCATTGACCGTGAACATAGGAGGAGAGAAGATTCGGCTGCTCCCAGGGTCTCACGTTCCCTTCTATCTGATGAACAAACTCCACTGGGTTGACTGTTTCCAAGGCTATGGATGAAGATGGAATGTTCAATTCGTCCCCTTTAGCAAACATTGCCCAAGGGTCATGTATAAACCAACGAGTTGCATGTTGACCTTCGTGAGCAGGGAGCAGTCGATGATATGTTCGTCCGCCGGCCAACGTTACCGCTGAAACGCCATCTAAAAACTTCATGAAATCGCCATCATATATTCCATGTGCTGTCAAGGAAAACAGGTTGTTAAATTTTCGTCACTCTGCAGGATATGGGGGAAGCGGTGGTTGATAATCTTACTGCAGATTCGACTTTATATTCCACGCATTGACTGCCATTTTCGGCCTCAAGGGTTTAACTTTGATGTCCACAGAAAACAGATACCTTTAGCTCTTTGTTATGCCACTACTTTCAACGGCTGCCAAGGGCTCACTGTTCAAAAATTGGGCCTTGATTTGCGACGGCCGGTATTCTCACATATTCCGCAATGACTCGCGTCCACGACTCTGAAAATGTTCTAATCCTAAAATATGAGGATGATCTTTCAACTAACATCGTTTGGGATGAACTGCTTTTGTAACTTCACGAACTTGAATAGCACAATCTTTATTTTGTATGAGCAAAGGGGATGACTCCGCGGGCCGTCAACCGCTTGCACTGACTACCGTTGACAATTCTCACTCCTACGAGATTTTTTTGGTACTACTAAGTACTACATATTGGAAATTAGAGGATTTCCGGTGAGGATCGAACGCGCAAAGGTGTTTGTGCCGAAACCTGTGCGCTTGCTGCAGGGAGGGGCTTACACAAGCAGGCCACGCACATAACCGCTAGGCCATACTTCCGACATTGTCCCATAAAGCAGCGTGACACATGGCGCGGGGCGCCGCAATGCCAAGTGATCTGTACCGCGTAGGGGTCCTTGTCCTCAAGTAGGTCTCAGGCATCCACGACATCTCTGCCTTCCTCCCGATCATCGGGACAGAGCAATGCGAGTGTCATGTCGGAGAAGCGCTTGAAGGGGGCTTCCTGTACGCTGCGGCCGCCCCGCTGTCACTGTTCGGGAGTCTCGGGATAATCAAGGCGGGAGCCGCCATCCTCTGCGCTAGCGCTTCGCCTAGGGCCGCAAAGACGCTTGCAGATGGCAATCTTTCACTAGAATACCGGTCGCTTGCTCAACTCTCGGCGATTTTCCTCGTGAATAGTATTCGAAGCGAAGGGATGAGCTACTGCGGTCTGAATCGTGCGTCCTTTGGGCCTACTTATCATCCTCTTTCGGCTCGCTCGCCGCAGGCGTGTGGGCGAATAGCGAGCCCCACACCTTGAAACTGGTCAGTCTTGGACGCTGTCAACAAAAGGAACGCAGTCGGACGATAGACAGTTGAGATGCGCCTGAATGAACACGATACTTGCATGGGGCTTTGCATCGATTTTGATATAGTGGGCGATATCAGGAGGTGAATAATGCGAACGATGGTGGGGCTTCATTGGAATTAAAATGGCGTGCCAGAGATCAAGTCACGCGTTTCAAAATGTAGACAATTAAAAAGGCAATAGGGTCACGCGGTTCAAAATGCAAACCAGTGTTTGCGCTCTGGAAAGCGCAATAATGCCTCAGAGCGCGATCTGAGTAGCTGTAAATGTTCGCAATAATCAGGGCTAACCATTCCTTGGACGCGCAGCTTGGTTAAAAATGGCCCTGGAACTTCAATGGGATTGAAATGGCTTGCAGGATGTCAAGTCATGCAGCTCAAAATGTAAACCACTAATTGCGCTCTTGAAGGTGTAATGGTGCCTCCGAGTGCGATCTGAGTAGCTGTGAATGTTTTCAGGTTTGCAGGACTCAGGGACGATGGTGGACACATCGAGCGAGCGCTCGGTAAGCACATCCGCGGAAAAAGTCAAGGCACGCCATCCGTACTCCCGGACAGGACATCAACTTCTTTGTTTCGTACCACCGACTTCGCGGCCAGTGCCGGGGAACTGCCCAGAGGAAGCATCGCGCTCCTCAATTTCGCACCCTCTTACTCTGTTTTGACCCCAGTTTTTCAACCAAGGCTTCGAGACCTCTTTTATTGTTTTACACTCTTAAAATCAATCTAAAGCCACCGGACCGCCGACCCATTTCAAGAATCCGCACGCGGGACAAATCCCGACCCGTTCCGCTCTATGACTGGCAATGACCATCTCGCATACGTCTTATCTTCCTACCTCTGCCTCTAGCCCTCGGCACATCTGGTCAGGCCTCCCCCAAGTCTTCCTATCTGCATATGATACAATATGGCCAAGGCAGAGTAGCGCGATGGGGTTCTATTTCTGTGTAAATTCACTTCTCTATATTCCTTTAGTTCTACGGCGGCGGGTTAAAAGACTGCGGCAGTGAGCTCGGCTACGGGGATATGGAGGAGTCCAGGAACAATAGTGTACACTGTGCCTGTACACTTCGATAATTCCTGGGCCCGGCGTTCCTAAGGGGACCGGCCGTAATCCTACCTACCTGCCTGCCACGGCCCACGCCGAAATTGATTTTGATTGGCGGCCAAACAAGACGCCCAAGCTCCGACGATTAGTGGCAGTAGCAGCACAGAATGGCAGTGAGTGTTTTCAACGTGGCCGTGCAATTCGGTAGTCCCCGTCTTTATAAAATTGCGTCTGAAGCCTTTTTCAAACTCAGTCATTTCCTATCAAATCCTCCATGCCGGGCAAGCGGTTCTGGCAAACGAATATGGCATGTGCTGGGTCCTCGATGTAGGCATACCAAAATATGCACAGCCGCCGCTGGTGCGGAACAATTTTCTTTCTGCGTCCTGTCCAACGCCGACGTTCGACAGCAAGACCGTGGCTTGAGAGCACCATCTGAGTCAGTGCACGCTGGTGGTCTGATGAAGTAATTCGCAGATAGTGCCGGAAGTCCAGGGATCTTTTCACAAAATTTCCCGTGTCTGAATCCATTTTCAAACGCCGAACTAGAACATCATCCCTTTTACTTCTGGTTGGAGGGAAAGCAAAATATCGAAAATCCACAAAATATTCCAAAACGTGCTTCGCAGGGGTTTAAATTTTATGTGCACGTTCTCATACGCTCATTCGAGAGGGTGAACTATAATCCACTGGAAAGAATAATACCCATTGCACTTCTGTTTAGAGGGAAAGCAAAATATGCAGGCTAGGCTGTATTTGGCAGGGATAAGGAACCTGCAGCCATGTCGACTCGATTTTGGCGGTCTCGCGAGTGCATCAATACATTTCTGCAGGATCTACTTTTTATCTAACTGTGCACATCTCTTCCACCCCATTTCAACAGACGACGCACTGGCCGCGGTTCGCCAGGTTCAATTTTCTCTCTGCACCGTCGAAAGGATTAAGTTCCGGGCACATTATTCTCCACCCCCATCCGGTGTAAGGGATTCCCAACATTTTGGTTTGCATAAAGTGTTGACTTCCGATCATGAAACTTCCTGCGTGTGATACAGATGCGAACGCACCTCATCTGCGACTGCGACTGCATGCCGGCAAGGCCGGCGTCGACATCCAGCGGGATTTTCAGCAGTGTTGAAGCCAGCTGTCGTAATACTACTGTAGAACTGTTGTAGTTGTGTAGATCCGAATGCAATCTTGTTTGTTTTTGCACTCTGTTGTGTATTTGAAGTGAACAATCCGAAGGAAATTCAATGAAAACCCCAAGAAACTTTCTGCAACTTTTCACCAAAGTTCTGTAATTTTTTTGGGGGTAACATATTTTCGCAAAATTTTGCAGGACTGATTATTATTGTTTGGGGAGCCCACCAAAGCTGGGTTCGAAAGCTATTGTATTCCCGATGCAGATTGATTCACGTACCTCCAGATGTGTTATTTGACATCCTTCTCTCCTCCAGGGTATAACGGCCGCGGAGCGGCGCGCACTGAAAACTCATGATGTGGCGGAACCTCACTAACGGCTGGTTCTGGCATGGGAGCAGAGGGACTCTTCCTTCTACCCTGAGTACATACGACGAATTTGGTCTCACAGACAGCAGATGTTCAAGAGGTATTAAATCTAACCCATAATTTTACTCCCGGAAGATCAAATGTGAGCAAGCTCAAACCGTCATGGAATATGGTTGCATATAACCCGCAATTATTGACGGCCCTGGTCCCTCCGGAGGACAGCCGAAACACGGTTTTTGCCCGTGCTCACGGGGCGTTCAAATCCGGAATGCAGGGTAGGTTCGGGTCCAGCCGCCGTTCTCACCACACGTGACATTCACGTGCTTCGCAGGGAATTCTGAGTCCAGCCGCCGTTCTCACCACACGTGACATTCACGTGCTTCGCAGGGAATTCTGAGAAGGGGCTTGTGCCAAGATCAAGAAAAAGGGCAATGTGTTCCGATTGCTCTCCCGCTTCAGAAACAGGTTTGATCCCTTCGGTCTAAGTTGATAGCTTGTAGATTGGAAGCGTGAAAATGTTTTGGCCTACTTGGATTTCTGATAAATCCCCCCGGCAGCCCAGGAAAGAGTCCCGAACATGGCCTTCTTCACAAATCTGAAGGAATGAAATTTCCTCTGTGCTACTATACCCATGGTGAAAATAAAAAATGTAAGTTGGCAGTTAGATTCCACTTGCAGGTTAGATGCTGGAATAGCTTTTATTTGTGAGGATAGGTGATATGACGAGGCTGCAGCTCAACGATAAGTGAAATGGTGTGCTTAGTCAGCTGTACCGAAGATTATGTTATAAGTTTTCTTCCTTCCAATTTTTTTTCAGCACTCATTATGATTATATGCCATCCAAAACATGACCTCTCATTCCCTCGATGCTTTACTGCTCCCCCATATGACCAAGGGTGAGGTTGAGTCACACATGTCACGAATTGTGACACACCACCTGCAAGAACAAAATTATTTTTCCTGCATGACCAAGGCAGTTCTCTGCATAGAAATTGCTGGTCAACTCACTGTAAATTATGTTCCTAATCCATCGAGCCCATAAAACCAGCGGAATTCCCAACTAATGGCAATAGTTTGGGATATATCACAACTGCATCAAACCGTTCAAAGATCGAGTGCAGTGCAAGAAGAATATAATATTTTTGAAAGTTGAGCATGTAAAGCTCTAGAGGGACATCCAGGGAACATATTATCAAGCAAGACCATGGCAATCAGAGTTGAAATGGCCGAGAAAAATGCATTTGAACACATAGTCCTTTTTCGGTAGTTTGGACCAAGCCTCTCTCTCCGAGATTCACCGGCTTGCCGGTGCGGAGACAGGCTTGCTCCGAACCTAAATGCAGGGTGTCTATTCAAACCTTAAATATGTCAGGTGCTCCCTTATTCCTGCTGAACTCGGCCGAAATACATTATAATGCACCGGATGGTCGGTTCCATTGTGGGGCACGGGGTTCAAAATGCCATTGTGAGGCACGGGGTTCAAAATACTGTTCTAAACTGTATGAGTGAAACACATTTTCGCGCGTTACTGAAACAGTTGACTTGAAACGAGAAACGGCCGGAGCGTTATGGGTTACTAAACAAATTACAGAGGTCGAAAATTACAACAAAACGTACCCTGCATTACCCGTTACATTTCACTCATACAGTTGGGCACAGTAGGTCCCTTGTCCCTGCGGAGGACAGCCGAAATACATTGTTTGCCCGTGCTCACGGGGCATTCAAATCCATGTCAAATGCTCCCTTATCCCCGCTGAGACTAGCCGAAAAACATTATAATGCACCGAATGGTCGGGGAGATTTGTTCATATTCACATTGTGAATGTATTGTCCGGGACAGAAATTTTATTTTGTCCCTTGTTGGGCTGTTGTTAATTTTTTCCCCACTTTCACATCGATTTCAGACCAAAATCCGGTAATTTATAAGAATTATTCTATACGGCTCCCCCGGAGCTGCTTAGCACCCTTTTCATGTTAAGTAAAATCTCGGCGGTCAAACTTGGGTGGAGTCAACGCGCAGGTCCGCGATAAGGCGGGTATGGGCGGGAAGAGGAAGCGGGAAGCAGACGCGGTGGTCCTGAAGGCCAGCAAGTCCAAGTCCACAGACGGGAGCACAAAAGCAAACGCCAAACCTACCGCCAACAAGAAGCTCCGTACCAAGGAGGCGGACGACCCAATGGAAACAGCGGCGAAACCCCGCACCAAGCAAACCGCCAAGAAGACCACCCGAGCCGCGGACGAACATTGGATGGATGTGGATGTGGAACCGGACAAAACCTCGCACGAAGCAGACCACGAAGCGGACGGTGCAGCCTGCTGACCCTCCTTTCTGGATGAAGGATGTAAAACTACCTCCCGCAGACATCCCAAAGCCTCGCACGAAGCAGACCGCGCGGAAGACAACAAATCCTATCGACGCTTCTGAATGAATGGATATAGACGTTAAGCCACCTCCCGCCGACATGCCCAAAGCAGGGCACAAAGCAGCCCGCGCGAAAGACGACGCAGCGACTTTCCCCGGAATTTTTCTTTACCGGACCGGATTCCTTAACAGATTTCTATTTGACTCCGCCAAGTATGGAGAGCTCTCAGGCCTCTGGCTTAACAACCAGGGCAGCAACGGGGATTCTGAACAGACAGTTTTGCTTAGAATCATGCTGGCTATCACCTCGCAATCAAGCGCGGGAAATTATGTCTCCATACCAAGTCACGTTTGGACGGCACAACAGCAAATAACGCGGCACGGTTCCTTAACAGGTTGCTATTGATTCGGCCTGGTCGTCACAGCATTGCCTCCCTCGAGTATGGAAAGCTTTTAGGGCTCTGGCTTAACAACCAGGGCAGCAGTGGGGAATTTGAACAGACAGTTTTGCTTAGAATCTCGCTGGGTATCACCTCCAAATCAAGCGTGAACAAGTAGGTCTACACACCAGGTCACATTTTGATGGCGGCTTGGTGCGTCTTCCGAGTCTGGGATCGCGTTGATGCATTCATCGGGACCTTGTTTGGGTCCACATTTATGCTCAGAGCATGCTAAGAAAATTTGGAGGACACAGAAAGTTTCATATTGAGCAAGGATATCCATTCCTGTATAGCGTGCCTCAAAAAGTGACCCTGCGAATTTCCCCGGAATTTTTCTTTGCCAGGCATGGTTCCTTAACAGTTTGCTATTGATTCGGCCCTGTCTTCACAGCACCGCCTCCCTCGAGTATGGAGAGCTTTCAGGACTCTGGCTTAACAACCAGGCCAGCAATGGAAAATCTGAAGAGACAGTTTTGCTTAGAATCACACTGTCTATCACCTCGGACTCAAGTGTGGAAAATTAGGTCTCCATACCAAGTCACGTTTCGACGGCACAATGGCAAATAACGCGCGCGGCGCGGTTCCTTAACGGGTTGCTATTGATTCGGCCCGGTCTTCAAAGCACTGCCGCCCTCGAGGATGGAGAGCTTTCCGTCAGCCAGTGTCAACCAGCGGCTTCCACCGGCTTTTTGTTGGCGGCCGATGTCCGCCAGCACTGGACGGTGCTGATCGATGTCGTTACCAGTGCCGCGTGTATTGCTGAGACAGAAAGACCGACATCGGCATGCATCGGATCACGACCTCAAACACATTCGGCAAACAAACACTCTTCCTTTGCAACCACCATCTCTAAATTATATTCCGCCCCGGTTATCTACTAATCCACCCCATCTCAAAGTCCTTTCCACGAGTTTCCGCTCCATCTCGTGTCAGACCTTCCTTGCAGAGAAATTGCGTGGAATCCTTGCATTGACTGGCACCACTCTGCGGGCTCGGGGCGCGGAAACAAAGCTCCTGAGTTTATGCTGTGGATAACGCGGCCCATCATCAACTGTGGCACTGTCCGAATGTTGCATCAGCGTCCCTTTGCACCATCTAATAACCTCCATTCTCCATCTTGCCAACTGGCATTTTCGGTGCTCAAGAGAGGAACACTGCAGCGGTATACTTGCTGAAACGAAGGTTTAAACTCATTTAAAAATTGCAGCGGTACCTTATATCTGGGCAGACACAGTCAGTATGTTCGGGCGATTCATCTTGGCCCTTCTGTAATAAATCTTCAATAGATGCGAGATGAATATGTGGGGTGGAAATTCGCTTTGTGCAATGCGAGTCACAACTCTGAACCGGGTGCACGTCTGGAGACAAGGAGGACCTGGTGTTATTGGAATTTAACCTGATTGACGATGGATTGAGTTCTTGAGTGCATGGCTACAATAGAAATGCGAGTGAACGTCTGGGAAAGAACCAAAGAGGATCCCGGAGTTCAACTACCATGGTATGAGGCACCGGAGATCTCAAATGGTATTGTATCGACTGTAAGGAAACCGCGAATATTTTCTTGTCGGAGGCCGCAGGAGCAGAAGGGACGAGAGCCGAGGATTACATTCCACAGCTACGCCCGAAAAGTTCGGAGTTGAAGACGGAGGATTACAGGAAAAAGGGCAGCCTCCGTACGGCAGCAAAAACCAGAAGAATAAACATACCCCTTAATTCTAGCCTTGGGTGAGATATTGGAGATCAAGGAAGTCGAGGCGATAACCACAGTAGAGGACAGAGGAGAGCCGAAAAGTGTGAGATCCATACTGCGGTCGTAATGTAATCGTTCGGGGTGGGATTAGGTGGAGCCTTCGCGATTGCGCGCGGCGTGCGGGCGCAGCGAGCGGATGGACGTGCGCGTGTGGCTCTCCTCCCAATGAAACCGCGTCCGGGGGAGGGCGTGCCGAGCGTCGCGTTCAGATTGAGCTGCGTGATGAGCTGCGCGAGGTCGTTGGTAGCGGCGTCAAGGAGGGTAAGCACGCTAGGGTTAGAGTCGTCAGATCAGCCTCAGCACGGGAGGTGCAATGCACTTACCATCCGTCGCCGTATCTTCAATGATTCCCCGTATTAAGATCCCGCTCGGAGCCATTATTGCCAGAGGACATTCAATGCTTCACATTTTCAAATACGTGATCCTATTACCCTCACATTTTGAAACGCGTGACCTGACGCCCGCGCCTGCGCGTTCTCGTACGGTCTTGTTGCATGCCTTTCCACAGTGACAATGGTTTGCATTTTGAACAGCGTGACTTGACATCATAACCCTGTTTGGGGGGTCCGTGGAAGTGCCCCTTGTAGAGTTTATCTATATAAACACTGAAAGGGCGTCTTGCAATAGGCCCATAATGAGTCAAAAATTGGTGATCTACACCATTACAGTCAAATCAGAAGCTGAACAAGTCTGTTTCGACATCCTCAGTGATTGAAGCATTCTCCTGGAGCGAAAATTTGAACTTTCTGACCAGCTCACAAATGAGCACCTGCATCTCTAAGCTGGCCGCACGATTATTCCTCCGTATGGTGGCAGCCGATATTCGCATTATTCTGCAACTGCCTCAAGGACAAAACACCACAACACCGTTATTGGAATAGAAGCATGCTGGGATTGGAGACGACGAGCACGGACGAGCACGGACGAGCACAAGCGACACACCGCATTGCACGAGCACGAGCGACACAACACATTGCAGGAGACCAAGACGGCAAGGCGGCGGCATCTACTACACATGGCAAAACATTTAGTGGCTCTTTCCTAATTTTCTATTTTCTTTGCAGCGCTTCATCCACTTTCATCGACGGCGACGCCACGTCTTCTTCACCCAGTGGTAGCCGTGGATGAAGAAGTAGCAAAGAGGACTGCAGGGAAAAAAATGCGAGTGTCTGTACATGTTTTTATGTTTTATCCTTCATAGCCGTATCTGCGCTAAAAATCTATAATGTGTTTCATTTTCTCTCCAATGGATGGCGACACCCGAGGCTTGAATCATCTTTATTGTCCTGCAATTGCATGTTAATCTGCAAGAAATATTGATATCTGAGATTTCCCTGTGTCGTGCCAGGCCAAGTTTCGAGATCACACAGAAAGATGATGGCATCAGTCACATATAACATTGTATTTTGTAACTTATGGGGGCTTCTAATTGAGACGGTCGGATATGGCCAGTTCAATTTAGACTGCTCCTTGAATGCCCTCGATGTTTTTTATGCGAGCTCTGACAAGTAGACACACTGTGAAAAAGTAGCCATTCATTCATTCATTCATTCATAATTCCATTAAAGTGCGTGCGGGCCCCTTGGGGCCCATGTGGCACTATACAGCCATCAGGCCGAAATAGCATCAGTATTTCGGATCAGTTTCACAGTCGTCACGGTTGCCGTCTGTTACTGTAGTATTTCGTTCAATTCGTAAGGCGGTTTGGGGTGTGACATCGCAATTGACCTGTATGCGGTCCCAATTTGGCAATTTGATCCGTCGGCATCTCTCGGCTACGCTCGGCTAAGCCAAAAATGCCTCTGTGACGCAGTGACTTACGAAAAATTTCGTAGATTTTTGGGCGTGTGACAGGTGACCATACTAATTGAACGAAATACTACAGTACTCGGCCGAAAGGTTCAGCACCCGCCTCGAAGAGGCCCAATCCCAAGTCATTAAATCACGTGCTGATTATCAAAAAGAAGCAAGGCCTCGGCCTCCGCAGGACACCTCTTAGGAGGACCCCGGTTTATCCCTTGGGACCCTAGCCCCCGTGCCGGACAAAATTTTGAGATTTTGGCCTCGAAACCTAGGTTCTGGCCGGACAAAAATGAGGTGTCGACGGCGCAAAACCTAGGTCCTGTCCGGACAAAAAGTCGAGCGGGAGGTCCCAGTTGGGTCGATGTCCAGGTAATGTTTTTGGCTCAGAAATCGGAAAGTGTTTGTCTGCGCAAAATATGCCCCGAATTGGGGTTCAATCAACACGAGCGCCGTAAAATAGACGGCGAGAAATTTGAACATTTTTTAGGCCGTGGGAACGTAAAATTAGCCTTCTTGGAACCCTCGGCTAGCTCCCGTCCGGACAAATACCACACTATTTGGGAGAAATCTGTCCGGACAAAAAGTGGCAGATTTGGGTCCATCGGGGCTAGCCTTCCATGGGATAAACCGGGGTCCTCTCTTAGGTGGGTTATGCTACCACTACTTAACCCACCTAAGAGGTATTGCCGTAAGCGTCCGCGTAGCTCGCTTAGGTGCGTGTTACCCATCCCGAGCCGGTTAGTCGAGTTTAAAATATTTATGATCGAAGAGTCCGAGAGTAGTAGGGTCAGAATGTGAAGTCTATTCGAAACTCTATGTCTGAGAACTCAAGTGACTACTTTTAACCTCCCGGAGTTAGACTCTTCTCCTCAATTACCCCCCCTATAATTTTGGAGATAACTGCGAAATCTGGTGTGACTTCAGCAACTCATCAACATCTTCGTAAACAAATCCATACATTCCATTTCCCAACCCATCAATTCAATCATCCGGGTCCATTTATCAGGATGAAACATCAATTGCAGCGTTTTGAGCTCAGCTGTGCTCCTGTTCTCAGTGTATGTTCGAATTGATCCCTCTGTCACCTCATGTCCCCTGTCGAAAGGCCAAGGGATTGAACAAAGATTAATGAGGGTACCATTGAGATACTGCCATAGCTCGAGATGTCCATTCAGCTTCTTTGCGAAGTGTGGGTTCTCGTATATTACAGGTGAGTGGAGTGTGGCTGTGGATATTCTTGGTGAGAGAAGTTATGTCAAGCACTCCCATGCCTACATACCCTTGGGAAAATCTCCTGCAATCTCTGTCAAAGGTCGGGATGGCTCCCAGATATTTTGATTGAGCTCCACCGACCCCAAGGCTGATTGAATCAAGAATTTTTCACGGAGTGCTCCATAGCTCTCCACAGAATTTTGGTCCTTCAATTCGCAGCTCCACGGTGATTCATACGAGTAGCGGCGACATTTACATTCCACGGAGCGTTTAATGGTACCCCGGTTTGGTCTTTTCCCAGCTCTTCTATTAGGCTTGAATCTCTTTGTCGGTGGCTCTTTCAGTCATGTTAGATATCATCTTTCCCCCGGAACCATCACTTACCCTCTGTATTTTCGGCCTCAGTTAATTTCCCATCCAGCGAGCCAACATAGAGTCTCCTTTTGTACCAGACAAAAGAGACTTCGACATCCACATCCATCGTAGCCGGATTGCTCTCATCGTATTCATCCACCGACGTCAAGTGCACGGGAGGGCTCGGTAACGCATACGAGTCTGATGCGATTTGTTCGGAAATGCATGACGGTTCTTGAGCTGGCCCCTGCACTCCCTCAGAGATTTCGACATCCACATCCATTGCAGCCAGATTGCTGTCATCGTATTCATCGATCGACGTCAAGTGCACTCGAGGGCTCGTCAACCCTGGCGCCTGGACTCCCTCATCACAGTATGTCTTGAGCTCGCTGGGAGCGTCCGGTATTTGTAACCCAACGTCACGATATGTCTTCCCTCCAGTTGCGCTGATGTCCGTATTCGATTTGACCGAAATTTCTGGGCTATTCGTTGAGTTAATGTCATGCGAGCCCCATACCTCGTTTCGAAATAAATTCCAGCAGTCAACATGCCATCTTTGTTTGTCATTTCCAATGAGCCAACACATGCGTGGGACGCCAATGATTGGAGAGCCACATCCTATTCAGAAATTTGAATTCATTCCTTGGTTAGAATTAATCGCACCTCCATAGCATTTCATGGAAGTTCTCCCGCGCTGGGACACGAGTTCTTCGCGAATATTTATCTCCGATAATTTCCAGCATTTAAGATGCCACCTTCTTCTTCTGCCTTCAAATGTGCAGCAGATTCGAGGCACACCGATAATTGGTTCATTGCAGCCTGAGGAATTGATTCATGAATGGTTCTACAAGTGGATGGAAGAACTCACCCCCAAAGCATTTTAGGACATCCTTCCCATCGGGAGGTACCTCATATTCATGTTCAACTATTGGACCCGAAGCCTTGCTATGAGTCAGTAGCCCCACTCCCACGACGTAGCTGACATAAAGAACACCTTGGGCATGCTGCAATTGATGGGTCCGCCAGGGATAAGAACATCATGTCCCCAATTCCTGTGCTTTAAGCTAACCCGGAGAGCTTGTCTCCCGCGGTCGATATCGTGGTCATCCACCTATCGGGGTCCTGGCTCCTCGAATCCGTGATACGCCTTCGTCGCAACGTGCCTGCGAAATAGCCGTATCCATTGGGCTCGTTGGTGGAGGGAAACCTGTGATCCGAGCCAGATATGCGCAAGCGGACCCGAGCCCATTTCGGGGTCTGCAGATTAATCGAGTTTAAAGGGATTTTTTTTTTTTTGGAGCGTTTGGTGTAATACAACTCAGTCTGCAATGCATTCCAAGCGGTATCCGCTAATTTAATTGGTTTTATCCAATGTAGCCGGGGAAATGATCCAGGAGGAAATGCCGTTACGCAATACCAAGTCACGTTGTGAGGCATAGACCGACGGAGTACGGTCCTTACAGCACTGCCTCCTTTTAGAATGAAGACCTCCAAAACCCTAGGCTCAATGATGAGGGTGGCAATGGGAAATCTGAAAGACAGTTTTGCTCAGAATCACACTGGCTATCACCTCCCAATCAAGCTCGAGAAATTAGGTCTCCATACCAAGTCATGTTGTGAGGCTAGACCACCTGAGGTGCGTTCTCCGAGTCCGTGATCGCGTTGATGCGTTCGCTGGGACCTTGTTTGGGTCCGCATTTGCACCCTGAGCACAGGGAGCATGCTACAAAAATTTGGAGGAGACAGAAAGTTTCATATTGAACAGGGCTATACACGCGACTCAAACAATGCCCTGGCTTCAGGTGTGAGTCTGGTCGTACTGACTGCTGCTGCCGCAAAATTTTATTTTAGCCTGACTTTGTCAACCAAAAGTCGGCTCTCGAAGAACTCGTTGAATCACGGGGCCACATCTGTGAGTTTTATCCCAAGTACCATTGCGAGCTGAACTTGAAATGTGTTGGGGAGTCGCTAAATTCTGCTATCGGACCACGTCGGGGCCAGGAGAAATTGACACGGCTGCTGCGCACTGCCACGGCAGTGCCGCAGCATTGACGCCTATTGATGCGGCATTTTCCCAATATTCTCCGCCGGCCCACCGTGTTGTTCGATAACTTACACGTCTCCAATGGACCCCAATTTTTTGGGAGATGGATGCGCTCTATAGGAAGTCCCTGCATATAAAAGGAATTGTGCAATGGGGCACTGTAGCGCCAGCACCATGCAATTTTGTGTCAATTATTATTTGACCCCAGTTTAGACACTTCTGGCAGCAAATTGGATAGCATACTCTTATGCACCATGAGGTCCCAGGTGCTTGGCGAGGGGGTTTTCGAGGTCGAAGATACTCAAAATCAACACTCTCAAAACCCAGGTTGTATATATGCGGCACAATTGGTTATTTTGAAGGGTTTCGCTTCCACGTGATTTGATCAAATTCGGGTGGCCAGAAAGATTACTTTCTTTCTCCACGAGAACTCACTATAACCCCGAAGTTGCTTGCATCCTGAGAAAGCTAGGAAGCCACTGCACAGGTTCACAAGGAGGTATGATGTCATTGGGGCCTTATTGATGCCACAATTTGCTGCGCCGTCAGAGTGTTTCGCTTCACGGTTAAAGACCGTATGTTAACCGATTTCCAAAAAAGGAAATTCTTGAGATATACAGTATCACCTCATTTTTCATCATGCTGCCGCTATTTCTCTATTACTACGCCTCCCCCAACCGTTAAACATGATTAGATTAAACCATGGATTAAACGGCAATTCATGTCTCAACACAAATTGATTAAACAAAGCTAGTGGTGTTTCTTACTGGATGGTGGGTTCCATTGTGAGGCACGGGGTTCGAAATGCCATCGTGAGGCACATGCTTCAAAATGGCTCCCTTGTCCCTGCGGAACGCAGCCGAAATATGTTATGAGGCACGGGGTTCATAATTGATTGTGTCCGTTGCCTTTGCTCAGCAAATCCGGAATGCAGGGCATCTATTCAAACCTTAAATACATCAAGTGCTCCCTCATCCCTGCTGAACCCAGCTAAAATACATTATAATGCACTGGATGGTGGGCTCCATTGTGAGGCACGGGGTTCAAAATGTCATTGTGAGGCACATGGTTTGAAGTGGCTCCCTTATCCGGAATTCTTCTGCAAATAGGTCTCCATACCAAGTCACAGTTCTGATTCTGTGCTGGGAATTGCCGTTGCAATTGATTCAGATGGGATGGAATACAGTGCTCACTGCACTGCCTCCCTTTAGAATGAAGAGCTTCAGAGCCACAGGCTCAATGACGAGGGAGGCAACGGAAAATCTGAGGAGACAGTTTTGCCTAGAATCGTGCTGACTATCACCTCCCAATCAAGCTCGAGAAATTAGGTCTCCATACCAAGTCATGTTTTGATGGCGGCTGGGCGCGTTCTCCGATTCTGTTGTGCGCATTTCAACACACTTATGGCTATTTCTGAGGTCTTACATCCCCCGATGATATCCTCGGAACAAATGCCAGGAGGCAAATATGGTTATTTTTTTTTGAATTTGCAACCGGAACTCCAGTGGGGTATACAGACTGGTTCTGCTATGTGGGGATCACATTCCAGTCGACGGCACGCAATATTTTTGCGGCACATTACTCGCTATGACCAAAAGTAACCGGAAATTTGATTTTGAGGGCTTCTGTTTCAAACTTTTTGCATTCTTGTGGCCAAATTCTCAATCTATGGTTAATTTGGCATGGATTAGTACACTTGGACCTGAGGTGCAATCTTTCAGACCTAATATATTATCAAATTTCGAAATTCTATGACCAAAGTAACTGGAATACGGATCTATTCTCGCTGTCTCCCAGAGCCCGAGTCAATCTTTCTCTCAATCTTGAATCTTCGATTCCATCGTTTGACTTGAAACAGCCAATCTCAGCACTTATCTTCAAATGACAAATGGACTCATCTCTGGATCGTCTGGCGCTGCCGCTGACTCTACGACTCAACCTCCCTCTAGTGGACCGTCTGGGCCTCAGAATGGCACAGGAGGAAATAACCCACCGTCCGGTCCGATATTCTAACCTGACGTGGTCAAAAAAAACTCGATGAGATCGTTGCCGACTTCAAGGCTGAGAAACTTACCCGAGCTCGCGCAGTTGCCTTGCTCGTCGCTACTCTCCCGCCTGAGGTCCCCGGCGCCGCTCCATCTTCCGACGCAGCGCTCGAATCCTACATCAGCATGCTCAAGTCCCACGCCACCGCTGTTAAGCGAGCGGCTGACAGAGGTGCTAATTCGGGAGGCGCCACCGGAGGAGCTGGTGTCTCGAGTGGAGGAGACGCAAGAAGCCTCGCGAAGCGGCCTCGCGCAATCGAGTCCGACGATGACGACGAGTCTGATGGAGAGACTGAGCAGCGAGGAAGATCTAGTAAAAAACGACTCATCTTCGAGCACGAACTCCCTTGGTTCGCAGATGACATCCTGGCCGGAGGAACTCTCAGCTCCGAGCTCCAAAAGACGCAAGCGACCCTTCAGCTCTTTGCGCGGGATGTTGCCGCTACCAAGCAATTCGTCGCTACAAGTGTCTCCGCGCCTGAATTCCCGGATTCAGAGTGGGACAGCGTCATCAACGATCCGTCAACCTCGATGCTGTCTTCTCTTCAATTAATGCGGTCGCCCGGTCGTACGAGCACTCAGAGGGGCTGGGCGCCTACGAAATCAAGTTTGGAGGCTCAGGACCCGCCTCAAAAAAGAATCAGACTCACGGAGACTGAATCATGGCACGGAATCTCGCGTCGTGAGCCATCTCCTTCGCCTTCCCAAACCGAGTACGCGAGCTCCGAGAATATGGAGAATACATCAATCGCCTGTTCGGTGCTGTCGCCACTAGTGAGGCGCAGCGAGTCATCCGTTTCGATACAAATTAATACAGTATAGGCCGGACCAATTTTACACTTCGAGTTCCCTATGTATATATACATATGGAGTTTTATGTATCAGGATCATCTTGGGTGCTGGTGGAGAGAAAATTGTTCAACTTGTTCTGCTCATTGGTGTAAATTTCCACAGCCCGTAGCGTTTGCGAAGTTGACTGTGTTCTACAATGTCGGCACCCGATGATACGCGATGGTAAGCGTGTTGAGCGGGGCCGCAGCTGACGTGGCAATTGGGTGGTGAGGGGCCCCGTGAAGCTCCGATAAGGCATGCCGTCGTGAGGAGCGAGAGTTATATAAGATGAGATGAGTGATAGACCAGAAGTCAGAGCGAAGGTGACGGGTGAGGCAAAGATTGTGAGAAACAGGGTTTGTCAATGAAATTGACAATACCCGCGAAGGGTCGGCTTCGCGTCTCTTGTCCAGAACAGAGGGGATCTCAGCAACATAGAAAGTCGCGATGCGAGACCCATGAACGGATGAATATTTGAAGAGAGTTCTGGAACAAGAGGGAGTCAATTTCAGTACACAAAGCGCTCAAGGACTTCGGGAGACCCAGAGTAGAACACAAATGCCCCTTGTCTCTTGACCAGGGGTCATGACCCGGGGTCACCGCAACACTGCTACAGAAAAGCCAACAGCTCCAACAAAACTGTGGCAACCTGCAGTCTCGACAGCTTCCGAGGCCTCCTACTACGCCCAACTCCTACTTGTTGACTTGCTTCTGCACTCGGATATACTTATTTGGCGGGGAAATGACAACCTGACCTGCAACGATGACAGGCCTAACGCATGGGAGCTGCTGACCTAACCACATACGATCTTAACGCAAACGTCCACCACGACGGATATCTGTGTGACGCCCCGAATTCTGGCCGTTTTTTCTTGCGGTCTTCACCATGTCCCTGCCCGACGGACTACCGGCGGACTTACAGAGGCAAATCGAGGTTTCAGCATCTGTGTTCGCAGGCGCCACAGCGGTACGTGATCACACGCGGTTTCTCGCCCCGAGTCGCCCTTAAACGAGGTACATCGTTTTTAGGTGTTGTTCTGGGATATCCTGAACAACCTCCGAAGCGATTATTTGATGCTGTTCAAACAAAAATTCCATCTGACAGGTGCAGTGTATATTGCATCCAGGTAGCCCTTCCACCGCTTCCTACATGCATCGGGTTAGTTACAGCTAATGTCGGAACCGAAGGCGCGGTGAAAAAATTTCTGTTTTGGGAGATTTCCGAAGAATTCCCCATAACTCGATGAGTTCTCAACAGATTGACACGAAACCTAGCTAGTTTTTCCAGGCTAATTCATCCGCAATTAGTGATGTAAAGGAAATTGCGAAAATGCATTTTATCTTTCCATTTGGCACCTGAGGCATTGTTTCTGTTGAACACCTCCTAGGAGGGTGGGCACTTGTTCAAACACACTGAATTTTTGGGATGGAAGACTTACATGCATTATAAAGAGGGTGATGTTGCCAGAATTATGATTCTCTTCTCTATTGAGTCACTATTGACTCAGAAGTAATCTTTCAATCAAATGATTCTCTTCTCTATTGAGTCACTATTGACTCAGAAGTAATCTTTCAATCAAAATTTTCGAACTCAATCAATAGTGACTCAATGGAGAAGAAAAATCATAATTCTGGCGACATCACCCTCTTTATAATGCATGTAATTCTTCCATCCCAAAAATTCAGTGTGTTTGAACAAGTGCCCACCCTCCTAGGAGGTGTTCAACAGAAACAATGCCTCAGGTGCCAAATGGAAAGATAAAATACATTTTCGCAATTTCCTTTACATCACTAATTGCGGATGAATTAGCCTGGAAAAACTAGCTAGGTTTCGTGTCAATCTGTTGAGAACTCATCGAGTTATGGGGAATTCTTCGGAAATCTCCCAAAACAGAAATTTTTTCACCGCGCCTTCGGTTCCGACATTAGCTGTATTGTCTGTGCGAAGGCGCGGTTGTGCCATGTAGCGAGCGATTGACAGGGCGGAGGTTTTACTGCGTTGATGTGAGGTTGAAAGACTATATAGATTATGAATGGAATCAAGAATGCGATCGCAGCAGGGCTGGTCAAGAAAAATGGAACCTCAGCCCTCAAATCACCGGAGACGAATAAATCCACACCAACGGTCAGCTAAGTCGGTGAAGGGGAGACAGGGAAAAATGGGCTAAATAAGATAGTTGAATTAGCCTACTTGACGATCTGGGGTTAGGAAAGAACAAACAATACATATACGGCCGTCGATGAAGAGATTGGAATTTTATTGGGAATAATAAATAACCCCGTCGTCAGCTCTCGAGGCGTGGGCCAAAAATGGGCACGCACCACCGGGCGCCCATAGATCTTTGCACTGCATCACTATCAAGCTCCAGGGGGCTCTGCGGAAACAGAGTATTTATCGAAGGTGAAAACACGCCATATAGAAACAGAGAGCGTACTTGGAATCCGACCAATCGAGTCAATTGCATGCACTGAAAGAACGTGCAGATTTATTCAGGCTCAGCTGTTATCGATTGAGCGAACACAATAAGGTGTGAACACAGTAAATCAGTACCAGAATTAAATTTGAAATGCATATACTGTGATAGAGTGAAAGTTGAGCGAAGAGTGGTGGAATCCAGAAGGGAGGGGACGCTCACAATGAGGTGGCTCAATCGATTGAACCATTCTGCTTCGGTTACGAAGGAATATATTATTCCATGGACAGCGGGATGGGAGACATTTCAGGATATTGCGACGATGAGTCCAGGTCAGTATCTGCGTCCGGGACAAAGGACTCGAGCTTCCGCATAAGAGAGACCCACCTGAAGAGCTCGAATACCGGGGAAGCACACTACGGGTCGCGGGACATGGCCACCGCCGCGAAGATGAGTGTCAGGACGTGGGCCAAGAGAATGATATCCAGCCGTAAGGAATGACGACCATAGCTCTGCTAGTGGAGTCAAGCGCGATCTGGAATTAGCAGCAGAATATGCGAAATGAAATAGATCCATGAACAGTCCGAATGGGAAAAGAGGAAGAGCGAAGCAAACGATATCACTCACTGGAACCCGCAATTTCATGCCGATGACCGAAGGACGACATCGTACCGCCGCCGCCGTGACCTGAAAGGGAGGCAGGGAGGTTAGTCGGGTTCCAGAGGAAGAGTGAGGGGATAGAACAGACCGATCGAAGAGTGTAAGTCAGGGGGAGATGGTGGGGCGTAACAAAGAGAGAGGCGAAAGAGAGCTTGTCTTTTGAGCGGTTGTTGGACGGCTGATCGGCGAGGTCGAAAATAAAACGAAGCACCGCTCTGAAAGTTAATCTTTGATTCAGGGCGTCAGCTGGAATGCCCATGAAATGAACGGATTTCAATGTTTATCAGTTGGTGGGCACGAAGTAAATCTGTGGTCTACCTCGAAGGCTCGAACTGGCACAGACAGTGTGGTTTACACTGCGGAGAGACGAAAAGGTGCTTACCATCAGCGCCAATGCGGAAGGAGGCCGTGACACGGCAAGTGGAGTTGGTACAAAGCTAATATGATTTGGGGTGCGAAGACCATCTGAAAATAGGCAAGTGAGAATAAAATCTGGATTTGAGCGTAGTGGTTGGGAAGAAGATGTCAAATTGAGGTGATGGCAAACAGGTGCATACTGATACGAGGGATCTCCTTAATATATGAGGTATTCCACGGCGCATACATTCTCTTGTGGATCCTGATAATGATTGTCGATTTGAGCTCCTTCGCCCGCTTGTTTCCGAAACCCATTTTGACGAAGACGGTGATTTGGTGATCAGATGTGAAAACGGACGTCTCAACGGCCACAATCCAACCGCCATGTTATGCCTTGGATGTAACACTGACCTGAAACAAACGGCCTCGGGTCCTGTTGCAATGGCTATGGTTGAGTACATGTTAAATTATACAGTCAAGCTGCAATTGGATACTTCTATCGTGTTCTCGTCCCTCTGTGCCTCAATCCAAGCTTTGCAAAACAACCCGCCGAAGGATGCTGGTGGGGAGATTGACAGGTCCGAAATGAGTCGGTTGATGATGGTGAAAGCAACGAATAAATTGGTCGGAAAACGAGAGCTCACAGGTCAACAAACGGCAAGTCGGTTATTGGGACAGAAGAATAACTATACGTCGGATGAATACAAGGAGTACTGGTGGTCGTCTCTCTTGAGGGACATTGCTCGAGACGTCTTCACAGATGAATTAAACCAAGGCTTTCTTGCATCAGATGTTGAGGAAGAGGAAGACAACACAAATGAATACCATGATTCAACTAGTGCTCAACGCATGACTATCCCCGATGATGAAGATGATACAATGATCGTGCTCTCACCGGACATGCTTGATAGGGATCCCATTTCGGAAGACCGTGACATGAGCGGAGAGGAGAAGAAATATTCAATACTTTTTGATGATATGTTCTATCGACCACGCGAGCTCGAAAGTATGTGCCTCTGGGATATTTTCAGAAATTATACCAAGGAGAAGAAACCCAAGTCGAAAACGCAACGTAGTGTATATCTTAGTTTCCAACCTGGCCATCCTCACCACTCACTGCCTGAAGAAGCTGGAATCCAGCCGCGTCATACCCGTACTTCAAGGTGATCGTGTCCCTCGGAACGACCTAGAGAATGACAAAATCAAGGACGCCGTTGTTATTCTTGCATTATTCAGGCCTTGGTCGAGTTTCAAACGGTCACCTCTGAAATCTCCGGACGTGGGCTGGCTTGACGCGCTTGCAGAGTTTAAGCTCTCTATGTCACCGGAACATGTTCGAGTTACGCTGAATATGCAAATTCTTTACCAAACCCGCGACGCGAAATTTGACTTTGCAGCTAAGCGTGGCAAGCGGCTGGCAGAATTGATGAGAAAGGCGAAAAATTCAGGGGTGAATATTGAAGAAGAAAGTGACAATGTTTATGACCCTGTATGGGAAAATGCGATGCAGGCAGCGGTTGACTCGGATGATCTTGACGGCCCACTGCTCGCAAAAAATACAAGATCTACAAGAGATGCAGATGAAATTGTCAAAGAGGCGGGAAACAGCGATTTCTACTTAGCAGAGCAAGGCATTCAGACAATATTTGAGGAAAGAACACGACAAGGATTTGAAGAAGATATATTTGAGGCCAATGAGTAAAGCGCTCCTTGCTGAAAAGAATTCATTGATCAAACACCGTCTAAATGCTGCAGCAAAGAGTAAAGAAACCAATTTTCACCTTCACCGACTGTCCGACAAAATTCCGCAGGCGCTCTGTACAACGCTGGAGGAGGAGGCCAAACGGGCACGTGAACTATATGAAAGATTTCGAACGAAGTCGGCTTCAGTTTCAACAGACACACCTTGGACATCTTTGCTGCCGTACCAACAGTTAGTCTGTAGTTAACCGCGCCACGTGTATCGGTGGCCTGCTTATTACAAATCATCGGAGTTTGAAATTTTGCCATGCCTGTTTAGCACTTCCAGGACCCCCACTTTCAAACTTCCAGAGAGAAAGGGTATTTAAATGCATGTCTGACCCCAAAATATGACCCCAAATTTTATGCTTCCACTTCCATGCTCGCAGAATAAAAAAGCAGATTATGTCAGGATTTGTCATCCGTCAAGCCATCAAAGTTCGAATTCGTAGTTCTTCAACTCGGCCGAAAGGAGTCCCCGATACTCACCGATGGCGACACTCTCACACTCAGACTCGTTGATGGATTTGTGGTGAGTTGTGACACTGTCGGGGAAAATGCTCCAGTCTGCAGCGGGCAAGGCGACTTGCGACACTGTCGCGTATTTACACGTGGCTGCACGCCGCGAGAACCCGAGCAGCGCGCACTTGGTGGAATTTTGAGAAGAATCTCGCCCGGTCTTGTACGACCAAATTTATTTTCGTGGAATTAATTTCAAGACTGCAATCAATCCTTAGTACAGTGTATCAGCCTGTGCCATTATTTATTACATGCATAAATTACTACATACTGTACAGATAGGTTGTTACAGGTAGGGCAGTGCATACGAAAGATGGGTATCCTCGCGCGTTCCCGTTCGAATGTGGTCGTGCGCTGCGCATCCAGCGGAGCAAGTATACTGGTTCAACACACCTTCGAGTGCCAGCCCAATTTCGCGTCGCGATGTGCCTCTCCCTGGTGATTAAGTTGCGTGCCAAAGCGAGAGAAAAACGGCGCCGCGTGCGCAAGCACAAGTCCCAGCGCAAAGCCGCGCAGTGCTGTGCACTACCCCGGCGTTGAAATGGACCGACCGCATGCACTTTACTGGGCCTCGCGAGTCGGCCCGACAGCGGATTGAATGAGAATGAGCTCTACGTACTTTTGACTCTGGTCTTCTCTCCCTCTATCCTCCGATGACGGCGGCGACGTGCACAACGAGCGGGCGGTGCTGGGCGGGCAGCTGAACGGCTGGGATAGTGGTGGTATGGAAGGAAGATGCAATGATGGCATCAGCTCATTGACTGATCTCCGAAAGTGCTCTGAAAGCGGACAGTGTCGCAACTCATACCCACCACTCCAGTCTGGTGCATTTTCACGACAGTGTCGCAACTGGCATCAACTAACCGACGAGTCTGAGTCTGTGTCGCAGTTAACACGGCTACGTCCGGCTACGTGGCGTAGACACGGTCCGTCTACCCGTCGGCTACGTATGTCTACCTGCGTCTACGGTGTAGACGCACGTAGACACACCTCCCTCAATTTCATAATGCAGATCTGGGGTCCATTTTGCTGTTCTACTGGATAGGTCAGCTCATGACCATCCTCCCACTGTTTTATTGGTAATCACTAAATTTAGTAGCTCCGGATTTTCCCACATTTGTCTACATCGGTCTAAGTGTGTCGACATCAGTCTATGTCGGTCTACGTACGTGGACCGGCATAGACAAATGTAGACATATGTAGACCAACTGTGTCTACATGGTGTAGACACAGGTAGGCGAAGGGGTCCGTCTACCCTTCGTCTACGGGGGTAGACAGACCCTCTGTCTACAAGGGGTCGGAACGCAGTGAATCCGGACGCACTCCATAGGGCTTCCGCCCGTTGCCGTCGCCACGGGTCGACGGCACCCGTCGAACGGGTGCCGTGCCCGTTCCGTCAGCCATATTTTTGCCCTCGCCGACGGCCGTTGAAAAACGGCCGTCACGGGTGTCGCGACGGGTCCACGGCTCGCCTCGCTAACCTCCGCGTAACCTTGGGCCGGAGAACCGCACCTGACTTATGCAACCGACCGCGTCATCGTAGGCCATCGCCGCTCGGCAATCTGACCCATTTTTTCGCTTAGATCTAGCTTAGCGCTGGGGCTAAGCGCCCGGCCATCATGCCTCCATCATGCTTACATACTACAGCGCCGCGTCTATTTTGTCTCTATTCGGTACGTTCCTCCACATTCGTGCCAGGGGTGTGTTCTGCGTTCATTATATGTAGATTGTACCGCTGAAACCGGCCCAAGAATTCAGATTCTGCGCCAATTCTGCGCGGTATACCCGTGATAACCCGTGGTACCGTCGACGGCCGTCCCGTTGACCGTGCCGTCCCGTCAGAGGATTGGAAATACAAAAAACGGCCGTCGAATCGACGGCCGTTGCCGTCACGGCAACGGGTGGAAGCCCTAGCACTCCACCCTCACAGAGTCACTTTCAAACCAGTTATAAGCCAAATTCACTTTCGCCTCCCAAATTCGGCGACGATTTACAATGCGACTCGCTCCCAGCTTCCCCTCATTCCTGCCTTCGCTTTCACTTCCCACAATGCTCAGGGCCGCTCACTCGATGTCTGCTGCATAGATATTGCCGGTTGCCCAACGATTCAGAGCGCGTATGTCATGCTTTCGAGGGTGCGCCGTCTCAAAGGTCTATGCATACTCCGTCCTTTCGGGCTACAGCGCATCCGGAACCATATTTCCGAGGAGCTGCGAACGGAGTTGAAACGCACCGAACTCAAGGCAGAAATAACCAAGGCCTACTCTCGCGAGCGGTTGTCATGGTTCTACGGCTTGGTACCCGAAGGACAAGTGGACTTGTTGACCCGGAGGGAGTTCGAACTGAATGTCGATGTCGATGCAGTCATGCCGAGCAATTAGCAGGTACGTTACTTGCTTCATCCTATTTTGACAATAGATTGACGGTAGAATGGGACAGCAACCACCTAGGGAGCCTGCTGAGCAATTAGCTGGACCATCGATTCCTGACTCCGCAATACAATCTCGACTCGCGCTCTTGTGCAAATGTTTCCCACTGGCGACCACTTACTTACCTGCGTCCACCACAATTCCGAGTTTTGGCCTGCCCGAATCACAGTATTCACGAAATATTTGACGTGGAGGGGTCGAGAATCCTCCTCGTATTCGAAGGCGGGGAGTCCACGCTGCATCAGGCGTCAAAATAGAGATAGTGCGTGGAGAACTAGGCGGTTCGGCACATCGGTCACAGCTGTCACCCTCCATCACGGTTTCAACAATACCATCGGAAGCAAGCCGGTGGGTTCAAACGGGCCTGCGAGTATTAGCAAAACGACTTTTAGAATCCTAGAAAATGTGTATCAATATAAATAGCAAAAGATATCGAGAAATTAAAACCCCCCATCTTTTATGAATTTAGTTCAGTGAAGTCACCAATTGCGGTCGTTTCCAAAATGGGACCAACAAGCGCCAAGGCGCCCAAGTTATTTGCCTTCCCAAGAATGGTGGCTAAGGGTGGCTAAGACGAAAATAATATTAGAAAGCTATTTTGTATACCCTAAAGGTTCAGCTCCCGCCTCGAAGAGGCATAATCCACCTTGGTCAAGTTTTTAATACCCTCCGCAAGAACGACTTTTACCTGAAAAAGGAAAAGTGTGACTTGTATTCCAAGCGCATGGATTGTCTTGGCCATCTCATTGATGACCGTGGACTCCATGCCGATGCGGAAAAAATGCAGAAGATTCGTGAATGGAGAACACCGCGAACCTACCATGATGTCCAGCGGTTCCTAGGGCTGGTTCAGTATCTGTCGCAATTTTTGCCAGATATTACCGCCTATACAGGTCCCCTTGCAGCGATTACGCGTAACGGGGCGCCGTTTGCATGGCGTCCTATTCACGAGTCCGGCTTTGAGACTATTAAATTGATTTGTTGTAAAACGGCAATTCTGCGCCCCATCGATCCAACCAAAAATGAGCCAATATGGATCATTTGCGATGCATCGGTATCGGGAGTGGGTGCAATGTATGGCCAAGGTCCTACCTGGCAGACATGTAGACCCGCAGGATTTATGTCGAAAAAATTTACCTCAGCTCAACACAATTATCGGGTGTTTGAGTAGGAGACGCTGGCCATTTTGGAGGCACTCCTCAAATGGGAAGACAAGCTCATGGGGTACCGCGTACATGTAGTAACGGACCACCAAGCTTTAGAATTTTTCCAATCGCAGAAACGTCTGTCCAGTCGGCAAACGCGCTGGATGGAATACATGTCGAGATTTGACTTTGATATTCGATATATCAAAGGTGAGCTCAACAAGGGCGCGGATTGTCTCTCACGATACTACGAGAATGATACGTGGAATGAGACCCACGATAGTTCCGAGTATGTGAATGCAGACGTACGCCTCGATCCAGAAATGGACGATATCCCATGGGACCGACGGCTTGAGACGGAGTCGCTCCGGGCTGCAATTGAAGTGCAGGGACCCCGTAGAAGCACACGTCTTCAAGAACTGAAGAACCGTGTGGAGCCTCGCGACCGTGAAGTTGCAGAATTGGAAGAAGCCGCTGAGCCGGTCGTTCCAGCTGCGACAACATCAGCCACCGTGATGGAGGACCCAACAGTGTTCGAGTCGCGGGAGCGACTCGATGGACTGAAGGAACCACCGGTAGTCAGTGACCCGATGCGCGATGCTATTCGTGCTGGGTACGCTGATGATGTGTTTTTCAAGAAGGTGCTTGATAATCCTCAGGATTACGCAGCCTTCAAAATCCACGATGGGATTATTTATTCTCGCAATCGTGGAGGTGAGGAAATTACTTGCATCCCATCAGCTAAACTGGGGGAGCAATCCGTGCGGGGCATGATAATTGATCAAGCGCATCGCAGTCTTGGTCATTACGGCCCACAGCGCACTGGCGATTATGTTCGGAGGTGGTTCTGGTGGCCCCGTATTTCAGCGGAGGTGCACGACTACTGTGACAGTTGCCAGGCGTGTTTAGCGAATAAACCCGCAAATCGCTATCCCGCGGGTAAATTGCACTCGTTGCCCATACCTGTGCGCCCGTGGGATTCCATTGCTATGGATTTTGTGGGACCATTTCCAAAGTCCCAAGGATTCAATTATTTATGGGTTGTAATCTGCCGGTTGACTTCAGCCGTGCACTTGATTCCCGTGAATACGACTACGAAGGCTACAGAATTATCGCGGATATATATTCGTGAGATCGTACGCCTTCATGGATTGCCGCGCACCATTGTATCTGATCGTGATTCAAAATTCACATCAGCATGGTGGCGCGAAATTCATAGGTTATTAGGAGCTAAGCTTCTGATGTCTACTGCGTTTCACCCGCAGACAGATGGAGCCACTGAGCGCGCAAACAGATCAATAATCCAGATGCTGCGCTCGATGGTCCAACCTGATCAAAAAGACTGGGTGGAGAAGTTGCCGCTGGTTGAGTTTGCCATTAATGCAAGCATTAGTGCATCCACCGGCTATGCACCCTTTGAACTGAATGGAGGGTATATGCCCTCTATGATCAGGGAATTTTCCTCAGACTTAAAACCTCCGCCTGGAGTACGTGCGTTTGCAGAGCGCGCGTTGCTCCACTTGGCAGAGGCACCCGATGCTATAATTGCGGCGCGTGTATTTTCTACGACGCAGGCAAATAAGCATCGCACGAACGAGCCCGAGATCCCTGTGGGGTCACTGGTTTATCTGTCAACAAAAAATTTGGCGCTACCAAAGGGTCGCGCTAAGAAATTATTGCCACGATTTGTTGGTCCGTATCGCGTACAGAAGGCGCTGCCAGAATGCTCTGATTATGAGTTGGAACTGCCGGAAGTGCTCGCGTCTCGGCGCGTGCATAACCGTTTTCATGTCAGTTTGCTTCGCCCATATGTGGAAAGCAGCGATGCGCAGTTTCCAAATCGCGATCAGCCAGGCCCTTACGACTTTGGTGCGCCGGCTGACGATGAGTGGCAAGTGGATTCAATCCTTGCTCACCGGTGGACTGGGAACAAGGTGGAATTCCACGTACAGTGGAATCTAGGGGATACAACGTGGGAGGTGTTCAGTGCTGTCAAGTTGTTGGCGGCGTTGGACGACTACTACGCGCTTCATGGTGTGAAGTGATGGCAGAACTTGCCGAAAACATCCAAAGAGACAGTCTGATCGGCGTCTGCTTTGGTGCCGTACACAGCTTCCCGATCAGAATGACAGGGGGCTGTGCTGGTTTTGCGATCAACATAGGCCGCGGGCTCAAGGACTAAAGTCCGCTGCACGAGGCGTGAACGAGGCAGGGGAAATGAATGGGGGAGTGAATGCGGACGAGAAAAGCTTACTTAACTTTTTTTTCATCTTGCTTTTAACTCTCATCTTCCCCCCCGTTTCTGCTTCATCCAACTTCCCCTCGACGCGCTTACCACGGATACACGGCAATGCCGAACTCGGGAACCAGCGTCAAGGGCGACAATACCGCAAATAGTAAAGCCGAAGAGATCATGGATGTAGACGGTCCCGTTAAGCGGGACGTCTCGCCATTACTGCCAGCTGCTGAGAATGTCGCACCCCAAGCGGGTAGCACTTCTGGCGGCGGGTTGATAACCCCGAGCGTTGTTGCTCCGCCGATCGTGCAGTCTGTCAATGGCGGACTGCATGGGGGAGGAGTGGCGATGCACCCCGCTCGAGTCAAGAACGGGCGGATGGCCCCAGGCGGCCTCCGACCGAGTATGACCGCGGATGGAGATGTAGCTACCGAAGAGGAGCTGCGCCGGCGCATGAGGGCGGGCAAATGGTGTGTTCACGAACTTATCGGGGCCGTTGTTTGTACTAGCGCGCTGCGCGGCGTTGGGGAATCTGCAGACTCGGAGAGTGAGGGGGAAATAGCAGATGACCCATGCGTCACTTGCACCGAGTACATGACCCATGTTGGCAATGCATTCGCGGACAATGACGGCAGCTTGGAGGCTGCACTCAAGCTACGTGATTTTGGGAGTGCGCAGCATGCGCGCCCCACTGATATTGCGCGACTTGAAGGAGAACTCGCCGCTACGCGGAAGTCCCTCGAGCTCGCTCAGGGTCAGATAATTGATTTCACCAAGGAGATGGTCGCGGTTGCCGCCGATAGAGCCGCGTTTAAGAACGAGGCGGGCCGCGCCTGGCAGTCTGTTAGCGAATGGAAACATTACGCTGGTAAAATGGAGGCGCAGCTTGACCTGGAACGCAGGCACTCGGCTAATATTGACGACGAACGGGCGCGCAAGAAGACCGCTATTCAGCAGCGCCCGTCATACATTCATGCATCACCTCAAACAGATATTTATAAATCGTTTGTCCCATCCTCCGGCGTACAAACCATGACCAGTGCGCCCAGCGCCGGTCCGCCCCAGGAGGACATCGTAATGTCCGATCTCCGTAAAGGAAAGGGTGTTGATTTTGACTGGGGTTCGTTACGCGGGATCCCCAAGATGACCATCCAATGGCGCTACTTTGGTATTGCGGCTCTACCTCCCCCATCGGTACTTGGGCCATTACCCCGGATACCCTTGAACCAGCTACGATTGATGCGTTCAAAACAGCTAGTCTGTTTATGCACTCGCGGCAGTGCTGGGTGGTAGGGTTTGTTGTGTTTAAAGTCTACTACGACGCGCGGACGGCAGCCCATAATAACCGGACTCTTACCGATGTGCAGCGCTATTCGCTTGATCATTTCCAAATGGCCCCGTGGCTGTGGGAAATATTCAAGACGTTCAATGCAGACTCTGCGGCTACCGAGGAGAATCGGAGGTTTTGGAATGACGTACGGCGCCCTACCTGCAAGGATTCTCCGCACGCATTTGCGGCGTATATCCAGCGAACAGGGAGCGCTCCAGAGGGTTGTGAGTTCGAAGACGAATTCCACACCCTGAAGAGTCGTGTTGTACGCGGGTGTATGGTGTGGCAGGCGATCGAGTACAAGCTTCCCAAGTACCGGCCCGCTACTCAACTAGAGCGCGAGAATGCCGCTAATGTGGCGCGCGCGCTCATGATGGTGGTGCTGTTCCCAGGAACGTACCGTGATACAATCAAGAGCAGTAAACTCACTATTGCGCCGGAAGAACGACTGGTGCCGTGGCCCGATGGTGATGTGGACTATCTGACCGACGAGAAGGTTATAAAACGGCTCGTCGCGATGGGAGTTACACTCGCTGTCGTGGACGATATGTTTCTCTATGTACGTCGCCTTGCGCTTCGGATTCTGGCAAGCCCGCGTGTCGGATGGGACGCGCTGGAGCTGCAAGAATTAGTAGATGCGAGCGATGCGTTCATTCAACACATGGGGGGCCCGCCGTCCGGAATCACTGCTGCCTACGGGGAATACATTCCTCGTCCGCCGGGGTTACCGTGGGCTAACCGCGATTCGAATTTCGTACAAGAAAAAGGACCGTTTCTCCCAAATATCAGTTGCCGGGAACAGTTTCTCTACGCACTTCTCGTGTATCACACCCCGTGGCTCCCGCTGCGCCTCCTCTCAACGCTACTACCTCTGCTCCTATCGTCTCTACCTCCGTTCCCACGACAGCTACCGTTCCATCGGCCACTCCCGGTACGGGTAGCAAGGCTCGCCGCTCGCGTCATCGGAAGGCAGCAGCGGCACGCCCTGATGGTGTGCAACCCGCGCCCGTCGCGTCAACGTCTGCCGTTCCCATGTCATCATCCAATATAATGCAGCCCCCATCATTCGGTCCACCTGTCGTACATCCCCAGCAGCAGCCATTCCATGCGCCTCACCAGCCGTCTCTATCGCAGGGCGGCGCCTTCAATCCTGTCGCACACGCATTCCATTCATCCCCCGCGTTCCCCGCCCAAGCCATATTCACACCGGGTCCCGCGCAGTCCATGCCCTGGAACAACAGCGCACCCCACCAGTCCTTCGGTCCGATGTCTTCGCTCGGGAACCCACACCCGTCTCCCACATTCGGGACGATGTATTCTCACCCACCATCAGCCGGCCCCGCGTCCATTAGCGCATCCGGCGCTGGGTTCCCCGCATCCATCACACACCCTGTCGACATATATTCGACTAATGATCTTGACCCGACGGACGCGCTCATGAACGAGCTTAACGGCTACGGTTTTAATACGGCGTCGGGATCGGTTTAGCGGGCCGCATTGCGCGTGTTTTTCTTGTATTGCGCACTATTCACAGTCGGCGCTCACCATATCATCTTGATCATCAACGCCATCGCGCAACTTGTCGCCGCTGCACTACGTCCGTTTCTTGGCCGCGCATCGACGCATGTTCCTTGATGAAGACTTCCAGTCTTATGGGGGAGAGTGTTAGGGTTGGCCCCTATACACGTACTGTCACGCGTTACTCATTGATTACTCATTTATTTGGACTCAAGGCCGTAGCGCCTCCTATAAATAATGGACAACTTGTTTACGATACTTTACTTTTACTCTTACAGCTGTTTGCGGTACAACAGGCGCGGTCCGTTTTTTTCTGTTTTGGTAAGTTTTCACGAGAACAGCTCCCCTGAGCTCAATTCTCAACCGTTTCGCCTCAAAATAGGCTCATTCGATTCGCACTGAGACTCCACAGCGAATGGAATACCGGTATTTTTGATCCTTTTACATAGTATAATTTCTTCTGGAAAAACCTGGTTTTGAGTAGGACACCTGTAACACTCAGAATACTGCCCCGATTGGCCTAATCTTTGGATATACTACACATCCAATGTGACCCTAGCGAATGTGGGTGTTTACGGAGCTTAATGTACTCAAACCTTCATGGACAGCTCTACTTATGGCAGTGTCTGGATATATACTTTGCTAAAGTGTGTGCTAGATCACAATCACTCAGCATGTAATATAAATAAACATGCCATTGTCTAGGGCCACATCAGATGTATAGCATATCCAAAAACTAGGCCAATCGGGGCATTATTCTGAGTGTTACAGGTGTCCTACTCAAAACCAGGTTTTTCCGGCAGAAATTCTATTACGTAAAAGGATCGCAAATACCGGTATTCCATTCGCTGTGGATTCTCAGTGCGAATCGAATGAGCCCATTTTGAGGCGAAACGGTTGAGAATTGAGCTCAGGGGAGCTGTTCTCGTGAAAACTTACCAAAACAGAAAAAAACGGACCGCGCCTGTTGTACCGCAAACAGCTGTAACTACACATACTTTCTACTGGACAAATCTACCTCTGACTTGTTCTGGTTTACATCCTGTGTGTTTCTAAGAGTGACCAAAGATTGTCAAAAGACGATCTTAACACTCACCATATGGATGACAGGCATCGGTACCTTGGTGTTTTGCTCTTCGCAAGGAAGATTGACGGGTCTTCCTGGTGCCACAGTACCGTCATTGGGAGAAGTCCGGGGAGGTGTGTATTCATTTCCCTCACTCTGAGAGCTCACCAGCGTCGGCCGATTTCGCAGCCGGCTTTCCAGGTCCCCGCGGGGTGAATGTATGTACAAGGCCGGCTCCATCATTGACGACCACTTTCTTCACTGTTCTCGACCTCGGCGTTGTTATGTAATTATCCCCGCTTTCACTGCACGCAATACCTCTGGACTCATCTATGCTTCAAGCCATCGCTACCGCGGCCCGTGTTCACATTCTGTCTCCACATCAAAAGCGCGGAGTGTACGTCCTTAGTGAGTTTCCCCCCCATCCTTGTCCCAGTGTCTCGGGGGCATTCTTTGATTCGGAACCTTTACTGACTGCGTTTTCACCAAGCTTTGGTTCCAGTTTTCCTGGAAGAGTGTGAAGGGGTTGCGCCGCACGCGGTCGATGGTACGTGATACTCACTTTCTCGATGTCTAACTTCCGTTGCCGTCCATCAGCGTCTGTACGTGGCTTGGTTGTACTTGTTCATGCACTCGCACTGACGGCCGCGACAACGGCTCCTCGTGATGTGTCAACTAACCGTGTTTGATTCCGCCAAAGCTCCAGATGTCGTGGATGGGTCCTGTCAATCTTTTTGGTGAGTACTATCGTATTGCGATGTACAGACTCTGACTTTTGTTATAGGCACTTCAGCGGAATCATTCAATCCAAGGGGTGATGCACATAACTTCCATATTTGACATCAGGCAGATGCATCGTCATGCAGTAACCTCAAGTACGTGCTTATCCCGTTCGAACTGCGCCGTCTTCACACAACTGATCGCATTCAATAGTGCCGTTTTGATTACGTCGACCTTCATGTCCACGCCGCTGCGCCCGTCACCCTCGCATCCAACGCCGCATTCAAGGATGGGTGCACCAAGTCAACAAATTGCTCGGCCCTCCCGGGCGTGTCCCTCGTTCTTCGACGCGCAAAGGTAGGCGGATCCCATCATGGGCATCGGGGCGCAGGAGCAGCGAGCAAGGGGGTGGGTCAGTTGCTGAGGTGGGTATGCAGCAGTGGGTATGTTCGTTAGCTGATTTCCGTCGCCTACGCGCGCGCGCGCGCTTGATTGTAACTATGTAGTACATTTCAATGAATGCATCTCACCGTTTCTTTTTTCGCATAGACTGGCGTCTATGAACTCTGAACACTATCGAGGGCTATAGAGCGCTAGTGAGCTACGCTGCTACCCGTCCATTATAGTGGCAAGCGAGGCTACAGTCAACTTTGTAGCGGTCTATAGCTCATCCCTTGAGCTATTTGTCCCTCTATAACAGGGGGTAAGCTACCGGGCTATCCTGGCTATGGTGGCTATATTGCGCTAGGTATTCAACCAGTTTTTTCCTGATGTGGCCTCGAGAAGAGCGATGAATGGTATAAAAGCCACTTGTCGAGTCTGGCTGGTTAAAGCCGGTGAACCACTCGATATAGGCCAGCGGGTGAGGATGAGTGCCATATTGAGGCGGGAGGGTGAAGATTGCTCTAACTTGGGCGACACGGAGATCTCGAGACCTGAAAAGAAAAGAGAGTTAATCAAAAAGTAGAAAGAAAGGAGGATATATGTACGGTGCCCACCCCGAATCCCAGCTGATGGACTGTACTGGTCAGGGTTCTCAATGACGAGAGCGGCCTCTACCACTAATGGCTGGGGTCGCACGAACATGACACTTGCGAACCTTGTCAGCGATATAGCGGTTTCGAGCCAACTGGACAGCAAGCTGCTTGAATACCGCAAAGCGATCATGACGATTCGGGACTAAACCGCATTGAAACCGCAGCGAGGAAAGTGTTTTTGAATGAATTGGGTGAATGCGGGTATAAAATCATTGGCGCCGTAAATGGTTTCCAGCTGAGGGACACTGAGATTAGGAAACGAGGGGGCTTTGGCAATGGAGTATGCTGTGGTTGGTAGCCTGGAAAGAGGCAAAGAAACAGTGACGTCCTCCCGTTAGACTCGTAACCAGTCTGCCAGGGGCGGCAATACTTAGTGCAAGCACTATGCCGTTGCACTAACATTTTGCCGTCCCTGGCAGACTGGTAACGAGTCTATCCTCCCGTGGTGGAGAAGGAGGCTCGTCGTCATTGGAATCGGACTCCTCTGGTGTTTGTGAAGTCAGGGTTTTCTCGAGCCAGGATAGGTACGACTCCCGAAGTGCAAAGGCCTCCTGGCGCTGAAGCCAAAGAGTCATGTGGGCCGATAGCTCATCTCGACATGAGAGTCGGCGCAGCGAAAAAGCATTATACGACGTAAACGCCACAAGTCGGTAATACAGGAGAGGTCTGGGCGGGGGTGCGCCATTGAAAAGAATGCTGCTGGCCAGACATTCGCGGTGCAGATGTCGTGGATGACCCAGCGCTGTTCGTCACGATACTCCGTGCCGTCGCAGGTCTGACGAATCCTCAGTGGAGGTATCACCCTTGGCATTCAATGGCCTGTTGTCTTTCCGATGTTCACTAGCCTCGGCTGCCAAATTAAAACCTCCTGTCAACGTGGCATATGAGCGGGCCTAGTTCGATGCCATTATCGACATCTACGGGACTGCACCATCGATGCCGTCGGAATAGACACCGACAATAAATCTTCCAGGG
Organism: Mycena leptocephala; assembly: GCA_029378395.1. Classification (NCBI taxonomy): domain Eukaryota; kingdom Fungi; phylum Basidiomycota; class Agaricomycetes; order Agaricales; family Mycenaceae; genus Mycena; species Mycena leptocephala. The sequence continues at coordinate 974,203 of JARJLF010000003.1, read as the reverse complement.
TCTGGCTGACCGGGACATCACCGACACCTCAACTAACTCTCTTATTCGGCCATTGTGATGGCGCTTACAGGACGCCGAGAGCCCACGAAAGACACAAAAATCCCCATATGTTTAAAGGCCATCATACAGGCTGGCCCTGAATGTCGGAACACCACCCCTATCTCGCATATGCACCCCTACTCTCACTAACATGGCTAGCGCATCCCGTAGTGTCACTCGGGTTTGTTATTTTGAATCTTCAGCTTGCCCTTTCGACAGTAGAAGGCAATGCTCAGAATGCAAAATCGGCCCTTCTATCTAGCTGCTATGCGGCCCAAGCGGCCTCCAGTGCCTCTGCCAGTCTTCCTCGGTATATTGCAATATCTATCAACAGGGGTTATTCGATAGCGGTCAATGACTCCCTCCTGTTGGAATTCCAGTTGCATGTGCGCGCACTGCCCCGCGGCGCAATTAATTATCAGGTCGCCTTTCATTCATTCTTTCTCGTTTACTGTCCGACAGATTAAATTCGTACCTTAATTACTTTCAACTAGTACTTATGTCGCACACCAACATCGGCGCCGTCATAGAGAAGTTGCACTCACCAGAGATGGACATGCTGCCGCGGGAGAAGGGGGGATATTTCGGCCAAGAATACAGCTTGTTCCCAAAAACTTGGTTTGGGTGAACTAATTGTTCTTGTAATATGTACTTTTCAATTTATTCTCGTCCTGATCGAGATTGGGTACTCTAGAAACTCAGAAATTTTGATGAGTCGGGTTAGAAATCTCATCTACAGCGAGCCGCGCCCAATCCTGGAACGCAATGGCCGCATAATTGGGGTCCTCGCTGGGCAGCCTCGGCACGAGGCTTATCGCGCCGCTGTGGACAGCGCGTTCCTCGCCATGCAGGCTTAGCCGCAGATCTGTACCGATGTGCCGAGGATCTTACGCTTATATATATTTTTGCGCAGCGGCGTGAAATTCCGATAACGGATTCACAATTTCACAGATACTCTACGAGAAGAAGCCTCTGGCGACTCGTAAAAATACATTTCATAGTCGTTGGATGTGGATGGCCATCTCGTTGGAGCGGCCTGGACCGTTGAATACAATTATTCTCTTGCGTGCGGATAACATTCGGCCTGTATAAGCGCACGTTTGATGGTGCAGCCATCAGAACATGTCCAACGATAAGCAGAAACTATCCATGATGTGCATGGAAGAGCCGAGCAAAGGTCGGTGGATTGAATTCCACAGTATCCCCAATGGGAATCAGGATATAATGCATGACTAGCTGGCAGAAGAAACAAGTCCCGACAGATGAACGTTCAACAGTTCAACTGCAGCGGAAGATATGTATACCCCAGTGCGACATCGGCGCAATATACTGTCTGCCAACGCAATTATGACAAGGCCGCCGGTGAAAAATCGCTTGGCCCATTAACACACAAGGAAATCCCAGGTAATTGCGAACCCAGACTTTGATCGGCATGAATAGCCAACATTGAACAGTGACATCGTCGGACAGAAAAGTGATTTCGCACACGTTTGAGAGAAGGGTACAGCGCGCGCGTTTACTGAATGCAATAACATTGGTGATGTCGACAGAAGAAGCAACGGTCAACGTATTTTCGCGGGTTAACTAAGCGGAAATATTGCGCAAGAACTGCTCGACGAGTCACAATATCCCCAGTGAGTCGCCGCTTTTCTTCCTCCTCTGTGTTCTGTTTCTTAGCTCCTTGCCGCCAGCTTCCTGTCGAGTACGGTCAGTCCCGTGCCCCTTACCCCGCACCTTACCTCCTGTCTATCTATGTGGAAGTCCGTTTCGGGTACAAGGCGGCTGACTGCGTGCATAGCCACATACTCATCCGACATGTTTCTCCCATGATGCTGTAGGCGTTCGGTCCTCCTCCGAACACACCACTTAAATTTTCATTCAGCTCGCGCATTGACCATCGTGCTGATGGAGAAGCGACCCGTAGTGTCTCCTGCGCCACCGAAGAGTGAGTCTCCTCTTTACTTGCACCCTACCCGGCATGTGGTATCTTTTCAATGTCGCTGACCCAGCCCCACAAGCCTTACTAGGTCGGCATCACTTTCGGCTTTTCGCGCCGTCGTCAGTCCGGACGCGTCCCCCGACGCCCAACAATGTCAATGGTATGTATTTCTTCTCGTACATGCATTCGCACCATCTCAGACTTTTTTTTTCTCAGACCCCGACCACCGGCTAAGGTTCCGATCGCCGTGGTGGGAGAGGGAAGTGTACCGGACAGCAGTAAGTCGTGAACAAGATGGATCCGCCGCATTACTTACGCCGATTTGACTTATGGCACCGTATGTAGGGTCACCGATTGGGCTTAGGCGCTGAATACACATCCGAAACGGTTTTGCAAGTCAAAGGTTGACGAACCGCGACGTCGAACTTCATTCATGAGATTCAGCCTTGATGTTGCATAACTTATCTTCCAGCATGTCTCCTCCTCTGCCGGAGCGAAGCGAAGGCATGTCTTGTCTGATACTATTCCTGTGTCTCAAAAGCGTGAATCTATTCGCTGAGATGGTCAACCAGATTTCTGTCTGGCAAAGATCACAAACCACAACATGGACCCCAGTTTCGGCGTCAATTCTGGCTCCAGTGGTAACGATGGCTCCAAAATCCGGTTTGAGCCTGCTTGCGGAGGCCTCAATCAATGTTTGCAATGTTTTTGTTTGCCGAGCACATGCCGTGTTGGGCTGGGAGAGTTTAAAATGCTCTGGTTGCATGGGGAATGCGAATTAAATTGTTTTGAAGAGACAGTCTTGTTCAGAATTCAAAGGGCTATCCAAGTCACTACAAGCCCAGAACATGCAAGGAAATAAGTTTGAATTGTGAAATAGGTGATTATACACTACCCCGTTGGATTTGCCTGTGAGGGCGAAGGATTGACTAGCAATAGAAATGACGGGTAATAGGGGTAATCAATGACGGGTGGACTCATGACAGGCCATATCCGCCCAAGATTTTGTACGACGATACTCCAAGGATGAATACAGCTCTCTGAATTTTCTGGAGGCCAAAGGTGTGCAACTGAGCTTGCCATCGGCGAAACTACCACATCAGGGTGCACTGTCATTAAGGGGTCTATGATAGTATTTACGGCAGGTCATTTCCACGAATAATTCACTCAGTCGTATCACTACAGTCTCCCAACCCGTAACTGAGGCTGGGTAGGAGACTGGGGAGGGCTGGCGAAAGCGGTGGTACGAGATCAAAACGGACACGCACTGCTGATACACGAGGATATACCAAACGCGACGGTGCGGCACACCTTGAGATGCGACACACCAAAGCGCAGATGCGGCACATGTGCCGCACCTGGTTGAAGTGCGGCACACTCCCCAAAATAGAGTGCCGAGGCCGATTTTCATCAATTCCGGCAACATGACCAGATATTTACCGCTCCTCTTCCCTCAACCACCACCACCCCACGATTTTCCGCTGCTGCTCTGCGCACCTTCGCCGTCGTCGCCGCGTTCAGCGATCCAGATCAAAACAAACGGAGTCAGGTACCATCATCGTGGCGCTGGAGCTGTTCCAGGAGGTCACAATCAGTCGGCTCGCTGGCGCAGCGGGTGCGACCCACGATGGGCGCGTGCTGCGGGCGGGGGGGGGGGTTAAATATTATACTCGCGAGGTCCACAACATGAACGGCGAGTTTACCGAAGGCAAACATGAAGTAATGTACGGGTGGTTATCCATACATAAAACTACAAGATGCCAACGGAACACACAGAAATTCCAGGGGGGCGATCAATACAAGACGCTGACTAGCTGTGGACTGGCTGGCCCTCGCATGGCGGGACCTCCGGCTGTAACCTCGTGGGACCTGACCACAAGCGGAGTGCGCAAGTGTACAGGAGGAGTCCGCCCCTCCCAGGTAAAATTCCCCGGAGTCCACCAGCCACAGCTAGTTGTCGTATGTCTTCCCTTTGCAATCTGCATGCAGGAGCCAACGACCACAAATAACACAATGTCGGGGATCTCGATGCCGGGAAGAAAGAAGTCTTGTTTTGTCTAAAGTTCAGGGTTGAGACGTTGGCTCGTTGACCAGAAGCATCGGTTCAGAGTCAAAGATTTTGAGGACATCATATGCCAATTTTGCGAGGAGGGTTGGAATGGATGTGATTAAGTTACCCGTTTTGGACAAATGACCCTCGTACTCAATTTTTTCTGCGTCAAATATTCTCGAAATCGACGAGACCCCACCTTGGGTCCATAAGTATGTGTGACTCTAGCACCTCCAAAGTATTGCGGAATCTACCGTACTTCGGGTTGAAATGGATGTGTTTACGGCCTACAAACATCGGGATGTCCCGTGTGGTTGCAAACATTGATCGAGTCCTCTGCAGAGGGTTCCGGTTCGGGCTCGGTGAAAGTGCCGCCAGTGGCGCCCCCGTGACGCCAAGTGACCCCCTTTGCCGCCAGAAGTGACGCCCCTGGTCGCTTTTGGGGGCGTCACGTCACGCACCAAGTGCCGCCCCCCACATATCTTGAAGCCATTTATTTTGTAGGAATGGTGTCCATGGATACCCCTGTGAGTATACTACGTCTATCCGGAGACTATGGAGTACAGATTTATGTTCCAACCAAGATATTCACAAAATAGTCAAAGACCGGGGGAAACAAACTCAGTCTATTCCGAGTCTATTCGACTGCACCCAGAAGAAAATGTGCAGGTCCAATGCAAGATTTCAAATCCAATCTACTCAATGGTCTACTACCAACGAGGCATGTAGCTCGGAACCTGAATGAGGGCTCAATAACGAGAATTGAACTGCTGTGCTCACCTGGAGATATAAACCATGGTTTAGTGTACGGCTCAAGCAATTAAAATCTGCAACCTGCCTCGAAATCAGTGAACACAAAGGGCTTCAGCTGCTACTTGTCCGAGATGCCCGACATGCTGCTGAAGTTTTTGTTGACTACATCAAGCTTGGCCGGGAGCCTAAAAAACTAAAGATGTACAAGGCTCAAAGTGTTTCTGTTGTTTTGCTGGATGCACAGTGATAAGCAGGACGCGGCGCTGATCACGGAACTACCCGAACAAGCCGATCTCGGATCAAATGGTTGCCCCCTATTCCCAAGCACCGCAACCCCCGCAGCAATTTAATCCTCTTTTTCTACACCCTCAACATGACTTGGGATTGGGCCTCTCCGAGGCAGGTGCTGAACCTTTAGGTCCAAAAAAATCATCTCTCAATTTAGAGACTCGGAGCTTGGAACAATAGGCACCTAAGGTTCTTGGAAGCTGCTCTAGGTTGTGATATGCAACTCAACTATGGCCAAAATTTAAAGAATCGGCATCTTCACAGGATGCTCAATGGTGCAGCCGCTCGGCGGCGTGCATAGGCGTTGGAACGATAAGATTGGCATCGAATCGTGACATATTGGTCCCGTTGTTTGGAAGGGGATCAATATTCCGGGCTTCCCGTGCCAGGCCCCACAATTGATTCGACACTTATAGTTTTCGGCAATATTCAAACTCAGGTCACAATGCACTTGTACGCTGTTGTGAGAAACCCCTCGGTTATCTCGGATCCCCACTCCTTATCATTCATTCTCCATTTTAATCAGTCACCTGGACGATTTCTATTGTTTCATCCATTCCAGCCCATGTGCACTCCATGTGCTTTTATCGTTCCTATGGTTTCATAACTCACATGCTTATCTGTATTTCAAATTGGCTTTCTGTATGAATACTGCCCCAGAATCCGTAGCTACTCGTAGAATCAACTCTGTCAATAGTTGAGAAACTATTTTGTTCCTGCCGGAATTCCACTCTGTAAATCTTCGACTTACCGCGGTGCCAAAATACATCCTCTCGGTCTTTAACTGGATATCCGACATCCAGGTTCTCACAAGTTTGATTCTACCACCGACACCTAGGACCATGTCTTATCAGGACTCCGACAATATTGATCCCGTTCATCAGCCCCGTCACCATGATGATGGAATGCCCGAGCAGGATAATCCCCATGGTTACTATGAAGATGGTAGCAATATGTTAACGACCTCAAATTCATGATGAAGACCCTCACCGATAACTTTGGTGCTTTCCAATCGGTCATGGCACAGTATGTTCAGACCCAAGCCAACTCATCTGCACCTGCACCCGCACCCACTCCATCTGCGACTTCTCCCCCACGCGGCACTCCTCGTGTTCGCAACCCTCGCCGATTCAATGGCAAGGTTGAGGAAGTCGAACCTTTCCTCAATGAAATCGAGGACTGTGTTTACATCCAACGTCACGCACTTCCCACTGAAGAAGACAAGTGTTGTAATCCATTCTCTCGTCACGCACTTCCCACCACTGAAGAAGACAAGTGTTGTAATCCATTCTCTCAGCCGGCATGAAATTAACCTGTGACACAGCATCATCCAGCTTGCATTGCTGGGGATGGTTTACCAACAGCCTGACAACACCTGTATGTAGCTCATACTTAAAAACGACAGGACGACAAAGAATTAGGACCGCTCGATGACATGGCCACGTGGTGGGCAAAGGTCGGAGCAGCAGAGGAGGAACATACTGAGTGTCCGCGCATATTCTCAGTGGGGGTCGGCGCAGCCCCCGCGAGGGGAGTACAAGCACAGCTACGTTGGGAGTTAACTGACAAACTCTGTAATGCACCTCAGGATTTAGCGGACGCACCACAATGGTATAGCGAGGAGGAAGGCCAACGAAAGACTGAAGAAGCAGCGAGGAGGAAGGTGACGATGGAGGAGGTCCCATACGCTTCCCAAGCGCGGGAATATTGTCGTCCAAGTTCAAACGGCAATGAGCATGGCGAGTGCACGACGCCAGGAAGGTGCAATAAATTTGGGAATTGGAAGGTCCGGTATTAAATGTCCGGGATCAAATCTGGCGGAGCAAGTGCATTTGTTAGCTGTCTTGGAAATTGAGATTGAGAAGCACATATTCGGCTGCCACTTTTTTCTTTCGACTTTCACCTTCGTCTACCCTCGCACTTCGTTTCCTCGAACTCTCCGGCATCCACAACACTTATACCTGGTCCCTGCTTCCTGCGAGTTCTACAGTTGCTCTTAAACAAGCGGACCTCATCCCTGGTGCATCCGACATCCTTCAATTCGGAGCCTGGCTCCGACTTTAACATTCTCGAACTCGGGCTCTAATGACTGGCTTCACGACACAAGGTTATATCTGGCTATCCTGAGGTCCCCCTCGCTGTTTTGAAACCCCTGGGACCATTGGCATGGCCGTCAAGTTCATGACGTCCATCAGAATCTCCCTCAATCTTTGTTTCTCTGATTCATGTCGGCGGATTTCATGCGGAAAAATCTGAGCCATGCTGATTCAAAAGTATCTCTCTGGTTCCATTTAACCATGTGGATCTTCAGCGATGGTGGGAAAGACGTTAAGATAGACCGACCGCACTTGCAAGCGCCTCGAGGAGCACACCGGTAGACAGAGAGCAAGCACTGTGACCGCGGTCCCCATCCAATTGCATCTCGGGTACCGCTGGAATACATTCAGATAAATGGTCATTGTCGCTCTTCTCACTACCTCCACTACGTTGGATCCTGCCTACCCAATGCAAATTCAACCGGACTACCCACGGCCGGAATGCTCTGACACACACAAACTCGGACGTGCACTACTCATCAAAACGCAAAATATGAGTGTGGAAGAACGTATTGAATTCTGGAGCTCATTTGGTTGTCGGATGCGGATGCTACCTCAAGTGCACTCCGTTCCCAATATGAATAGTGAGTATCGGCACTCCCAAGGTTTCGAAACTCGCTGTTAACAAGACCTCCAACCGTAGCAGATCCTTCGGTCACTAAATCCTTCGCCAGGGCTTGTCTTCGAGACCCAAATTCCTCCACTCAACTATACACACGTCTGAGTGAGACTCTTATTGAATGCCTTCTTCAGTCATCCTCAATGCAGTTTAAATTTCAGAGCCCGGACGGCCCGGACGCATTAAGGACCAGTCTTACTCGATATTTGCCAGATGACCGACCCAACCGCAAAATATCTCCGAGTCACCCATTCATTTTCTCCCAGAGACTCGGAGTACTTTCGACACCGGAGATCGGAAGACACAATCCAAGTAATGAGGACACCAAGAATGTCGTAAATCTGTGCCAGAAATTTCCGGTCAAAAAGGCCGCCAAACGAGCCTTTCAACGGTGAAGCCGTCCAGACTCGAGAAGTGCGGTCCCCGAGCACTAAAGCCTGTAGAGTTGTATAGGGGAGCAGTGTTGCGTAAAATCTCGGAGTCTGGCGTGGGCCCCAACTAACCCTAACTACGCGAATCAAGGAGCTACTTATGTATATTATTTGAACCTGCCACTGTGAACCTTGAACACCGAAGTTTATGTTTTAAATTTGAACTTTGCTTTGCTTCCACGATTCGACGCTTATCCATCCCGGAATGGGGCCTGAATATTTATTACTGGCAATTTCCGGACTCACCACATACTTCCGTTATTTTTTATGGTTTTTCCAAGCTCTGGGCACTGAGACGTTGCATTTTCGTGACGATTCCAGCGGTGTTTGCTCTTGTTAGAACGTGACTGTCACATGTGACATCTCCTGTCTTTCTTTCCCCCACCGTCGTCTCGTCCTCCCTGCGGCGATCCCGTCTAAGATCACCCGCTATCGCGACCTAAACCTGTCATAAACACTTAAATACACGCTCAAGTGCAGTCTTTCCCGCGATTCAAGCTCGCATCGACGAATAATTCCCATGCGATTTTTGTATCAACGCTCCGCCTGAGTCCCGATAATGGAGTCTGGAATGCGGTCAAGTGGCCCAATATATCCCCGGTACGTGTCCGTTTTGACCTCGCACCATCAACCCTCCATTGCTTCTCCTGGTACCCAATGGCTTTTTCCTGTCTCTGAAGAGCGTCCACCTGCTCTATGCGCCGCCCAAAGTCCCAGGCTCCGCTACCACCGCGATGGGAACATCGTTCGTGCTACGCCCCGGCCCACCCTTCCGTTCACCGTCTCCGACCCGATGGCCACGATTAGACCTATGTCTTCAATAACCACTGTATGCTTCGCCTACAGACTGGATGTGACGGCGTTGGCTCTCTTCATGGTGCTGTGGAAAGTAGGCAAGCCCAAGGTGCTCAGTCTTTACGCTCTTGCGCGCTTACAGCTGCTCTAACATCTAAACCTTCCCGTCATCTCTACTTGTCGTCCCCGTTGAGGTACATTTTCCCACATCCCGACTCACACTAACGCGGAGCTAGCAAGACTTTGGTCTCGACACGCCACGTCCGGGGCGCTCGGATGCATACTGACCTCCTTGCGTTACTCGACGCTGGAGCTTCACCCGTAACCATTGATACCCGTGCAATAGCTTCATGGTATCCAGGCCATGGCGCTCTGAATCCAAATGGTCTCGAACACCACGTCGCCGGAGCCTTTCACCGCTCTGCAGTCTTTGCGCGCCTCGCACGTGACCCTGGATGTCCCTTCTGCGTATCTCCTCATCTTATCGGCGCGTCTTCCAGTGAATGCACTGCCGCAGAACAACCCCCGCCCCCCGCTTGCTCATCGCTGTGCGCCTCGCCACATCCGTCATCACGCTGCCATCCCTCTCTTGCGCACCTTTAGTATGTCACCACCTCGTTTTCTACGTCGTGTTTCCTGTTTTGCGCGCGTGTTTCTCCGTTTCCTTCTGGTTATCCGCAAGTCATTCACTAACGACCTCGGATAGATCCCGATCTCACTTCCGTGATTTTTTTTGATGGGCCTGCAGTTCAGTTTTTTCTTTCTTTCTTTGAACTCTATCGCTGTATGGATTTGCCCTGATCTTCGTCGCCGTCCAGCCGCCGCCCTTACTCTCCCATTCCTGATGTGACGCATCAACATCTCGCGAGAATAGGGTGTTTCACGACGGGTTTTTTGAGCTTTTTTTGAGGTCTTTTTCATGGAGTTTTTTGAGAGAAAAAAGGTCCAAAAAACAGTCAAAAAACGACCGAAAAAAGGTTCGTCGTGAAACGGTCAACGGTAAAAAGGCAGTGTTGTCTGACTAAGCAAAAAAAAGGTCGAAAAAAGCCATTGAAAAAAACGAAAACACTGCATAAAAGGCCTCCCCCCCTTTTATGCACAGGTTCAAAAAACGCATGTTTTTTTCCAAAACGTTTTTTCGGCCTCGATGAAAAAGGGACCATAAAAGGACCTCAAAAAAGGCTCAAAAAACCCGTCGTGAAACACCCTATTAAATATACACAACGACACGGATCCGGCGCACCTTGATAATAAAGGTCAGTATCAGGCTGCCTCTTTTTCAACTGTCCTCACCCTCATTAGTCTCTGTTTTCTCGTCGCCGATCACCAATTGTTCGGGCGCGGCCAGGAGTGAGTTTTTTATTTTATTTCTTGCCGTTTGCCGAATTGCATGACGGGAAATGGGTCAATGTTAGGATAAGTTGCCGCGGCGAAAGTAACTTGAAGTAACGGGTAAGTTACGGGTAAGTAACTTTTTCTACTTGTGCGGTAGGTCGATCACTCTCGACTTTACTATTCGCCCGTTGATTAGCTCAAACACAACCTCTCCATCGTACTAGCGGTGAGAAAATTGAATCACCTACTGAGATCAGCAAGCCAGGTCGGCGCTTCGCACCACCACTAGTTTTGACTCATTCCAATTGTGTAAAAATGCGCTGCAATTGTCGATGCATTGCCAGAAAAAGGTGGAGATAAAATCTCGTACAAAGCGATGGTTATTCACACATCTCAAGGCGGGCCGCTGGAACGGCATAGCGGAGCTTAAATCTGTTTGGTGAAAGGATCAATCGTGCCGACCACGGCATGGGGACGGCGGCACGAAAGTCCAACCATACAAAGATTGCGGACAAGTAGACTCTTTGCCTTGCCCTAGAACTTGCCACAGCAGGCGGGTTACAAGTCAGGCGGACAAAGACGTGCTACCCAACCGGAGAGGTATTTCATTCAATGATGCACAGGACCACATGCAATTTGTAGACAACCAACACCATCGTAGGCTACAGTCCATAATGTACAAATGGCACCCAACGTTCGAAAGTCATCCCTGGCTCCTTCCGAAGCTTACACACTGCAAGGTGGAGCGCCTCCGCTGCTTTGGTAAGGTCTGGGACAACAGGAGGGCGCGAGTTTGCGTCACAATCTCTGAATAGGTGTTCATAGAATGTGCCCGCAATCTTGTGGCCATCATTATCGTTCATCGTCCTGCAAGGATTATTTTTGTGAACACAATACGCAATCGTTGACTTACCACATTGTCGCGACAATTCCGCGGAATCCCGCAAAGAGCAGAGTTGCGGCAAGATGCATAGCGTCATCTGGCATACTGGTATCACCCTTTGCTGTCTCACAGGCACCGAGAAAGGCGAAGGACATGACTTTTTCGTTGGTTTTCAGGCTGTCAGTGTCTTGCTGCATTATCTGTGACACTTTGAGGCGGCCATCAGAGAGCATGAGACCACTGTCAAGAGGATCATTTGAATCTTGAATACCATGGCATGCAAAATGGACTATTGATGACTCTTGTAAAATGTCGATGACTTCGCTGCCTGTAGGACTCAGAACAGAAGTCAGCCATTGCTCAGGGACTTTTTCCACAATAGCGGCCAACTCGGCAGCCGTGCCTGGCAGAGGTGAGAGCTTTGGGGCATTTGGTTCGATTACAGCCGTCATTTTGAACGATGCTCTTGTTGCAGTGGGAGGATCCAGCAATGCAGCAAGGGTGGGTGTGTAGGATGAGAGAACATAATCTGAAACACAATCTGTTGGATCCGTGTCATAGATTCCTGCAGCATGGATGGGAACAAAGGCAAACACCCCAGTCGGACACCACCATAAGCGCGAAAGATTCTCTGACTTCTGCACAAAGAGCAGCTTGGATCACCTCAACTTGAGATCAAAGAACTTGGCCTTACCTTCAAATTCAGGGCGTCGAATACCGGTTTCACAATTGTTTGCCACATGTCTGCTAGAACTCTGCGGAAGATACTATGTATCTGGGCTCATGTTGACACGCCCCTCGCGTGCACCATAAAGCCGAGCATACAATTCAGTTTGTTGCGCAGAATCTTCTGTGTGCCCACGAGCGTCCAGAAAATCATTGACATCAAAACTTCTCTCTGATAATGCACGCGGGAGATCAGCATAGTGTTCGACTGTCTTGACATCAAGTGCGGGGAGTCGTACATGATGAACCTCCACAGAAGACTTGACAATCAGAGCTGAACAAGATGATTTACTAGCAAGCAATATGATGATTGGACCAGATATTGCTGCTTGACGGAGGGAAGCAATGGTTTTGGGCTGCAGGAAATCCTCAAACCCAGGCACCATCCGAACAGTATTGACAGCCTGGTCCCACTCTTCATTGAGCTGGCGGCATCGAGCTCCTATGGCCTCAATTGACCTGAGTTGGGGCTGATTGTTTATAGAAGTATTCTGAGAGACATCCCGGAAAGATGCCTGCTCCAATTGCCAAGATAGTCTTCTTAGAGTACTGGCAAGTTCTGGTTCTATATTTTGTAAGTTGTCAACCGGAGTTCGGAGATGAAGTGCCTGTGCCCAGAAAATTGAGCGGCTGACCTCTAGAAATTCCACAGCTCGGTCAATCTGATTCATGCCTATAGCACAAATTGCGGAAGCAGAAGCTAGAGATACAATTTCTTTTCTGGCCAACATTTGTTGGCGGGACTTGAGATCCAAAGAAAATGCGGCCAAATGTGGTAGAAGGTCGATGGCGGTTTGATAGGCATCCAAAGAGGATGGATGGCCATGTCTAGTTGCACTCCTGACCCATTCACGTGAAGCAAATAAGCGAATGAGTGGTGAAGAGGATCTGTATGTTGATGCTTCTATGTGCAAGCTGATAGCTTCATCCATATCCTCAGGATTTCCCCCCAACTCAAACCTTCTGCGCATTGCATGAGCCAGATTGTTGAGTGAGCTACCCCGGTCTGAATGAGGCATAGCACGGATCTCCAGTGCTTCTCTGTTCAACATGACAGCCTCATCAATATCCTTTGAATCACCCTGGCGCTCAAATCGTGTTTGAATCGCTGCTGCTAGATTTTGGAGGGTGCCAACACATTCATGAGGGGCAGCACAGATCTTCAGTGCCTCTCTGTTCAAGGCGATAGCTTCATCAATATCCTTAGGATCACCCCATCGCTGAAACCGTGTTTGAATAGAATTGGCCAGACTTCCTAGAAACAAAGCCCGGTCAATATGAGGTGCTGGACGAAGCTCCAGTGCTTCTCTGAGCAAGGAAATAGCTTCAACAATATCTTTGGTATCCCCCGACTGCTCAACCCGCCTTTGTAGAGCAATAGCCAGATTGTTGAGGGAAATGGCATGGTCATGATGAGGGGCAGGACATATCTCCAGTGCTTCTCTGTGCAAGATGATGGCCTCATCAATATCTCTTGGGTCACCCCGATACATAAATCGTCTTTGGAGTACTGCAGCTAAATTATTAAGGGAGCTGGCACGGTCACGATCAGGTGCAGGGCGGATCTCCAGTGCTTCCCTATGCAGGGTGACAGCCTCATCGATATCCTTGGAATCACCTCGCTGTATAAACCGGGTTTGTATTGCACTGGCCAAGTTGTTGAGAGAGCTGCCTCGATCGGGATCCGATACAGGGCGGGTGTCCAATGCTTCTTTGTGTAAAGTTATACAGTCATCAATATCCTTGGCATCACCCTGCTGTTCAAACCGTGTGTGTAATGCATTGGCCAAATTGTTCAACAAACTTCCTCGTCCTTTGTGTCCCCAAGACAACAACGCTTCTGCCTCTTGCCATGTTCTCACAGCTGCTGCCAAGTTGACATAATTATGCTGCATTTGGAAGTGTCTGAAGAGATCTTCACCACGCTCCATCAGGTCCAGCGCCTTTTGATCATTCTGAAGTATGTTCAAGTGCAACCCTGTGGCATGGATCCTGTGTAGAAGCCCCATTGGTCCCTCATGGCCGGTCAGAGCAGCACACAGGCAAATGGATTGATTTGGCTTGGTTTGTTTCACTTGCTTCAAGCAGGATATGGCCTCATCAACATGCACTAGGTTCTCTGTGAGATGATACTGGATCAAGAGCACATCAGAGAGAGCCCGAAGCATCTTCCACCGCTGAGGATGTGTTTCAGGGGTTAGCTTCAGTCCTTTTTTAAATAGGAGGATAGCATTGGGCAACATCACTTTGTTATGGTCTTGGAAGAATAATTTGAGATTCGTAACAGCATCAATCAGCAGGTCATTGTGGTCCCTGTCCTGAATCTGAACCCATTGCTCTTCTCTGTCAATGCGCGGCAATGCTGTAGATTGAAGGAAGTCTCGAACTGGGACTTTCAAGCCACCACATCGTAGCACTCCAGCCTTGTGGACATCGGTGGCATCCGCAGTGTATAGAAACCTGATTAGAAACGCTGTTGCAAGATGTTTTAGACAGCTTGAGAATTCTGTGTGTCTAGGAGGCCAGTTGCAGGCAGCACATTCAAAGAGATGGATGGCCGTGTTGAGGTGTGAAATGTTGGCTGCTGCTTTACATTGTAACACGAGATCATGGGCCAAGTGAAAGTATCTGGTGGCCTTCGCCGATGCAGTCTGTTGCGAAGCTTGAGTTGAGTCTTTTAGTCGGTAAAAGAGGACTCACATTCTCAGTGCCAGGGATATGCATCTTCATCAATGGGTGCGAGTTGTAGCGGTAGTTATTCCACTGAGCACCAGTATAGCGGAGAGGCTTCGTCGGATGGTGGGAATCACAAAGAGAATCAGTTACTAGTTAAGCCCTCAAGGCTGTTATAAGGAAGGCGCTTCGGTACACGTGCGCATTGTGCAAAGCAAGACAATGGCGTAAATCAGTGCCAGGTGACAGCTTTCGGCCCCTTTGCTATAGCGTGCACACCGACATCCCAAAGAATGACAAGGCTATGGGGTTTCCCCTGATTTCCCACCGATCAGCCGCTCTTCTCCGGCCGGTGCCACGAAAGCTTCGATCGAAGCTTTCGTGAGAGACAAGCCTTTTCAAAGTCCGCTTTTGGGAAATGAGGCCCGTGGCTTTGGAATCGCTCGGTGCAACTTTTTAGCCCCATGGATTTTAAGTGCGCGCGCCTATAAAAGTGTACATAAAGCCAAACACTTTGCAAGCGCTCACTAAACCCGCAGAGCCTCTTTCTTTTCTGGCTTCGTTGTTCCTCCTGGCTGCTTCCTACTTGTTCCTTGATATCTGGTCACCAACAGTGTCTCGAAAACCATGTCCTATGTTTCACATCTTCTCTCGCCATTGCCGTCACCTCACGAGGGATCTTTCATCGACGAAGGAATCGGAGAGGAAAATTCCAAGAAAATTCTGGGGATGGGGAAGTTTAGGGAGCAAGGGGAGGGTTCTATCGTTACGAGAGCAGGATTCCCTAGGTATGTGGGCAGCCACCATGAAGGTTATGGCTTGCACACAGATGCTCCTGCCGACAAATCCGACCTTCCTCCCCGTAATCCATCTACACCTCCCACGACCTCGCTCTCGGCACCGCCCCTTGTCGTCTCATCCTTCTGCACCTCCTGGCTCCCCCATCCACACACCATCCGGTCATCCCACCACTGCCCAGACTGGAATTATGCAGGAGACCTCTGCTGCATGCACAAAGCTGATGCGGGTCGCACAGGCCCTGGAGCGCCGCACGAATGCGGAACGTCGCTTGCGAGGGAGAACACGTCCTCGCCCTCCGATGGCCCATGTCGCGAGTGCTGCAGCTGCGTCCACACCGCCTTTCGTCCGCGACTCCAGCCGCCGCAGAGCAGCCACACCACACTTGTCTGGACCCTCGGTTCCGGGCTCGAACGACATTATTGGTGCTCTTTCTGATGCTCCTCCATCGTTCCCATTGCCCCTGCCCGTTGCAGTCCCCTGCAATCTCCGCTCTTATGTCGACGCCGCTACAGAACCAGCACCTCCCCCCACTTCCCATGATGTTGCTGTCGAAGCTACTCCTCCGGATTCTAGCCGCTCGTTTACCAGTGCCGCGGTCGAGACGTCTGATGCCTCCGATGACTTGAACACGACCTATGGTGTTATCTCCGACCCCTTCGCCCGTTCATTGGCACGACTACTCCCGGTAGATTTTGAACGGGAACGGAAGCTCACTCGGGCCGTTTATCTTGATCAGTGGCTCCCCTGGGCTGAGTGGTTCGCCTCAGAGAACCTCCCCCCGACTCAGCGCGTCTATCTTAACACACTAGCGGAGATCTTCCGGCCTTGGGAGGATCCTTTGCGAGGCTCCTCTCTTGCACCAAACCTCAATCCTGTGTACAACCTCTTCACTCATTGGTGGAGTGGCTGGAATGCCATTGGTTTTCCGGGCCGTCCCCCAGAGCGCGACCCTCGTTTGCGTTATGATTTCCTTACGGACCCGGAACTGCACGGAGAGGTCCCATTGTCGGGTCGCGGATTTATCGTTCAGCATGCAAGTGGATTTTATTAGAGGGGGTGATTTATTTTGGCCGAGGACGGCCTTCTTTTGGAGGGGGGAACCTGCAGCTGTTGCAACTGCATAGCTGTGTGTTCGTGTTAAGTTTCCCGGTCGTAGCCAGTAGCACGTGATCCATCCTTGGCTTTCCCGAGACCTCCACTGTGCGAGTGCTTCGTGCCTCCTGTGGCGTCTCCACCGCCCCTTGTTCACGTCCTTGAGATCACGGAGGTCAGCATTGAAACCGTTCGAAAGGAAAAAAAAAAGGAGAAGTCGGAGGCGCGGTGGAATAGGAGTGGGCTCTCAATTTCAGTGAGCGCGAAGTGATGGAGCAGAAATTGAAACGTTGGTCAGGCTGGATCGTGCGCATGACGGTTGATGCAGCAGAGTTCCAAATCAGCGCGACTGCTTCTGAAGATGAAAAGTTTCAAAATTACCTCCCCGGACCCACGCCGACCGTTCTGATGTCAAGAAAAACTACCACGTTTTTCGTCCGCGTTCCCGTCATCACCAGGTTCATGCTTCGCGGCGTTGACTCGGAGTTTGAGGACGTCTGCCGGACACGCGTCAGAATTGCGTACGCAGACGTCGCGAGGACCACGTACCTTTCTGGAATTCCTTCACTCGATAGATGACGACGACCCCTCAAGGAGAATGAAGATGGGGCGACAACTGAGTCGGACTCGGAGCCAGAACCCACGGGTTGTTTGGGCTCATTTCTGCACCGACTCACTTCAAATAAAATTCTCGCACGAACCTTGGGGATTATGAGACTGGTCGATATGGCGATAGTTGAGATGGCAAGAATACCAGTAATTGGGTGATTCCATCGCGCAAGATTGGCACAAAGTAGGACATCTCTGTGTTGCCTTCGTATTTTGGGGCCACTCTCGCGGCTCACCTCACAAATCTCCTCAATTTTGCTAATCTGCGGCGGCGGCGGTGCGCTCTAATGAGGGTGACGATACAACCGCTGCCGGACTTACTTATATCCATTCATACGTAGGAAGGACCGGACCCTGAACAAAAATTACAACAACTCATCTCTTCGAATGACCCCCAGCGCTCGGTAGCAGCTCAACGCCGCGGCAATATTGCCTCACTGTAGGGCTGCCCGTCAATGTAGTACAGTCCGGGGTATGTGCGCACGCCTGTTCGATTCGGAGTCCGGTCATTATTCATGAGTTCATCCACCTTTTTCCCCGGATTTTCTTTCTCTTTTCTTTTCTTTTCTGCCAGGACGGAGACGGACCATTGGATGTGAGATCCCTACCTGGAATCCGAGTCGGGGTAATCCTAGGGAATGTATGAGACTCACGAACTCAGAGTAGGAGCATAGAAACCCGGGAGAGACAATCACCTGCCCTGCCAATTATTCTCCAATGTTTTAACCCGACCGGATTACGTTCATCAACGTGGACCAGATGAGAGGGAAGGAATCAGAGAATCTTACGGAAAATGCGGGTGCATACATTTGTATCATGGTGGGCGGGGAATTCGCACATACTTGTAGATCATCTACTTAAATCCCTGTGAATTGTTGAACTGGACAACGGCACTGGCACGGAGATCGAATGGAACGATCCGGACACAGCCGCCTTCGGCAATCAAATCGACCCCCTGGAATGAGGTTGTGCTCAGTTGGCATCTTGTAGATTTCTGTAAGGATAACCACCCGTACAGTACTACGTGTTTGTCTTCCGTAAACTCGCTGTTCAGCCTGGGGACCGCGCGAGTATAATATAACCCCCCCCCCCCCCATCGAATTGCGTGTCTCGTCTGGGCAACTGGTTGGACGCTCGGGAATGAACTTATAGGGACCCTTCACGCATCAGCACTCGATCCCGGTGACTGTGAGCGCGGGACCGCCACGCATGTAGTGTTACCGCGGTCCGGTCCGGGTCCGGTTCACACGGAAATTTTCTGAACCTCGAACTGGACTTCGGGTTCGGTTCAGCCAATTTTCTGAACCTTGGACCGGACCCCAGGTTCAGGTGAACCTCGGTCCAGTTCAGGTTCACGGGGGCTCGGACCGGTTCGAACAGTTTTTTCTCTCACGCCTGTATGTTGCATGCGGCAATGATGAGCAGAACATACTGCACATCCGCAAGTACGATCACCGGACTTTCTGGCTTGTTTTCAACCCGATTATCACCACTCTTTAATATTAATATTTTACCATCACTGATCTAACACCGAGCATTGGCGACATCAATTCGACCCCACAATTTCACATCTCTCTGTAAACCCGCCGGCTTACTTACACATCACGGACATCACATGACTCGCCTTTTCTTTTGGTGGTACCCTCATCTGCTTACTCTCGAGAATTTCTGAAATACACGGAACGGTCTTATTTCTGTTCTGTGTGCACTTGAGCTAGTGG
Organism: Mycena leptocephala; assembly: GCA_029378395.1. Classification (NCBI taxonomy): domain Eukaryota; kingdom Fungi; phylum Basidiomycota; class Agaricomycetes; order Agaricales; family Mycenaceae; genus Mycena; species Mycena leptocephala. The sequence continues at coordinate 955,353 of JARJLF010000003.1, read as the reverse complement.
AAACTCACCCAGCACACAGATGAGATAATGCTGGCAGGGGTCACCCAAGTTCGAGCCGTGTGGCTGTGTAGATTGGTCATCAAAGGTGGTTTTCGAACCTTTTGCTCTGTACTCCGCGCACCATGCACATTATCACTCAGATATCAAGGAGAAAGTTGTTTCTAGGATATCATAGGGTATTATGCCAAAGGGTCCGATTTTTCTACCCTATATTGGCTCCGCTCTGGGTCGTGCAAGACAGACATAAAAAATTGAGAAATCTAGCTCTACAATACACTATCAGTATGAACCCAAAATTCCTGATAAAATCAGAGGGGACCCTTTATATGCCATTAAATGCCTGGCAAAATAGGACATCTGGCTTGGAATCCATCTGGACCGAGATTTTCGGTTTGTATCCCATTGGCCTATCGAAAGAACCTCACCAATAATTTTCGGATAGAATCTGGGACTTCAAACTTACCACATAGGCGGCTGGAGAGTATGTAAGGTCGAGAGCCGTTTGAACCATTTATAAATGGTTTACAAACCGTTTGGACCCCCGCACAAACTAAACGAAAATAAAAACGGTTAAAACCATTTGAAAACGTCTGAAAACGTTTTCAAACGGAAACGGTTGGAGCCTTATATTGATTCAGTGATATCTTAAGAACGAGCTTCGCAGGCAATCTTTTTGGCGTTGCCGATGATGGATTCTAGTGATGTTCGGGCTTGGCTTGGCTTTCAAGCCCCAGCTTTGGCTTGGCTTGACGGGGCTTTGGCTTGAGAAATGGTCGCATTATCCACTGCGGAAGCAAAACGACCCGCGGCTAAGCGTGAACGAAACATATTGAAGTACGACATTATATATCTTCGGGAGCAGGTCCAGGATGACCAACTTGTTCTTGTTACATCCCTTTCAACGATAACCTCTGCTGTATCAGCACCGCGAATTTTTTGGGAAGTTTTCCTGACTTGTAATCCAGTGCCTTTGCGAACAGACATGAGTTAACTCTACTTACCTGCAGGCTCTTATCGTACTTGACCGATTCGCCCTGGGTCCGCAATCGTCGAATTTTTTCCTCCAGCCTGGCGATTTGAGCCCGCAGCGCCTGATTGTCTTTTTCGAGCTTCGGTATGCGAGTCGTAGCTGCGCGTGGAGGTTGTGTTTAGCTTCGAAAAGGGCTCAGGTATTACCCACCTTCCTTCAAGAGCGATACCTTGCTGCCCTTCTGATTTGAAGGGGGGAGCACATCCTTCAGGTTAGTGTATCCATCACGTAGTTCGTCCCGCCGGCGCTGCTCGGCTTCTATCCGCTGCCTTCTCATCGACTCCTTCCTCTCTTGGAATTTTCCATTCGGATGCATTTCATCCTGACCGGAGTCTGGAGAACACTCCGAGAGCCAGCGATCATGGGACTCGGCCAAGAGGGAAGGAGGGACGGACAATCCCGTATAAACAGAGTTCCCGGAGGCCTCGGAGCCAGAAAAATGGTCGCTCACATCGGGCGAAGGTGAGGGAAGGGAGGCGGAAATTGGGGCATGAGGGTATGATTCGTCCCAGTGGTCTGAAGTAAACGGGTCAGATGTACCACTACGGGTCCAATGATGTCGCACCATGCACTTCTCTGCTCCCATCCATTGTCCAGATATGGGGACTAGGAGTTTGTGTGGCTATTTCCAATGGATACTGGGCGTCGGCGTATGAAGTCCACTCCATGGGCGCCGGGCTCCCCTGTGCTGCTCGACGTCGAGATTTGGTCGAGAAGTATGCTCTTTGTTTACGGGTGTACGTGTTCGGCACTGGTACAAAAGCATGCTGCTTCGATTACGCATTAACCTTCATTCCTGCTTGATTCCCGCCACCTCCGGAGCACGAGTATTGACGGTTACGTATTACAGCTGTTTGCAAAAGTACATTACTTAGTTTGTGACCGCACAAAGCCACCGGGCTGGCAGCATTGTCTGGCCCATATCTCACTCAATACCTGGCCGATTGCCAAGTGCAGGAGACCAAAACTACCCAAAATGAGTGCTGCAATCGATTGCACCGGGCGAGGATAGCACTTCCCCAGAATTGCGTTTGGCGTGCTCAAAATATCAATTTGTGACCGAGTTTGTGACCTAGTTTCGGTGATAGGGTCCCGAGCCCGTCTGTTACTTGGGTCACAAACTGATTTTTTAAGCACAGCAAACGCAGTTCTGGCGCAGCACTATCCTCCTTTGACCGCGTCATCTGCGCGAGTACACCCACCTGCATCCAACCTGCATCTGCAGAGCTACATCTTTTCTGGCTTTGTTCTTCCTCTGGTCCACTGTCTGGTCGTCGTTCTCGTCTTTTTTACCCCGAAACAACTATGAAAACCATGTCCTATGCTTCGTCTTTTCTCTCGCCACTACCCCCGGATCACGAGGAGTCTTTCGCCCACAGTGGTACAGGTGGAGATTCCGATGGAGGGGGAGTACTGGGGAGTAAAGGAAGGGTTTTATCATTACGGGATCAGGAGGCCCTAGGTATGTGGGCAGCTACAATGAAGGTTATGGCCGGCACGCAGATGCTTTTGCCCATGACCCCGACCTTCATTCCCGTCGCCCTCCCCCATCCGCGCTCTCGACACTATTCCCATCCATCCCCCTCATATCCGACTCCACCCCCAGGGACGCCGCTTTCGATACAGTCACGTACTAAACTGCCGCGCGCACGGGCATCGGCTGCATGCACAAAGCTAATGCGGGTCGCAGCAGCTCTGGAGCGCCGACATAATGCAGAGCGTCGCCTGCGTCGCCGAAATCCTCCTCGTCCACTGCCGGTCCGCGTCGCGAGCGCTGCAGCCGCATCCACAGCGGCTTCTGTCCGTGACTCCAGCCGCTGCAGAGCAGCCACAGCGCCCTTGCCTCGACCTCCATCTCTCTCGCCCGACAACTTTGTTGGCCACCTTTCTGATGCTTCTCCACTTCCACCACCACTGCCCGTCGCAGACAGTCCGGTCCCCTCCGAGTTCCGCTCGTATGTCCGCTTGTCCGCTCGTATGTCGACGCCTGCGCATAACCAGCACCTGCCCCTGCTTGTCATGATGTTGCTGACGAGGCTACACTTCCGGATTCTGGGCGCACATTCGCTAGTACCGCGGTCGACACATCTGATACTCCAGATGACTCGAACACGACCTACTGTGTTATCTCCGACCCCTTCGCACGTTCATTAGCGCGATTACTTCCGGTAAATTTCGAGCGGGAACGGAAGCTCACTCGGGCCATCTATTTAGATGAATTATGGAAAAAAAGGCTTCTCTGGGCGGAGTGGTTTGACTCCGGGCACCTACCTCCGACGCAACGCGTCTATCTCAACGCACTTGCGGAGATCTTCCGGCCTTGGCAGGATCCTTTGCGAGGCCATTCTCTTGCGCTCAACCTCAATCCTGTCTACAACCTCTTCACTCAGCCCAACTGAGGGCGGACCTTGCGGAAGCACTCACTGCTATTTCAACACGACTCAACCCGACCATCTTCCGCTATCGCATGAGCAATTTCAATCGTGGGGTGCAGCCGCGGTGAGCTCTACGTATCTAACTCATCATGAACAGCACTGACCCGACTGACAGCTGAAGGGAAAAGCTTTCACAGACGTTGAAACACCTCCGAATAACAAACTTTTTGATTCGGTCGCTGCAGGCGCCCGTGCAGCTCAGTCACCACTCTTGCAGCGTCGTCTTGAGTTACAGCAACAAACTGCCGCAAAGAATTCTCCCTAGTTAACATAAATTTTCCAGCGGAGTTTGCTAATTTCCTTCGTCCCGCGGCCCCTGATCCTGCTCCTGTCGCTCCTAACGCCTTTATCCCCCACCGAATATTACCAATATGCTAATTACTTCTCGATTCAAGATTTCTGTTCTTTATACAGTCTCGATGACGACATCCGTGATCGTTTCCAGACTTACAAGTATAAAAGTACGAAAACGTTCAAATTTATCGAGGTTGACGAGCTGAAGGAGATGGGATTCCTGCGGGGCGAAATTGCGGAGCTCAAAGTGGCGGTCGCGCAGTGGTCTCAGCTAGCAAATGTGGAGTAATTACTCGTGCATGGTATGCTTCAGTAGCTAGTTAGAAGTTCTCCCTGTACTTGATCGAACATTTGTAAATCAGATTCTTCAGAAGTATCCTGCATGAATGAAATACCCGATGGCGTCCTACTCTGTGATAACGTCCATAGCCTCCAACATGTCGTATATGAGTGCGTGAGGTTCGTCGTCAACCCCATACGTGAATATATCATCGTTGCGCCGTATCCAGGCTTTGATCTTTGAAAACGCCTCTTCAATGAGGTTGAAGTCAGGTGAGTAGGGAGGGAGATACACCAGGCGTACACCTAGTTTCTGTGAATATTTAGGTGAAGATAGCACAAGTAATACTGACCAAAACGATCACACAGCTCGACGATCTCTGCACCGTGGTGGATTCTGGCATTGTCCATGACGAGAACACTTAGCGGCCCGGGGTATGGAGAGCAGAGGGGCAACTACAAAACATGACTGGACGAAAAAAAAAGGACTCAGAACACTGGGAAGACTTACAACTTGATGCTCTAGGAATTCGAGGTATTGATCTCTATGCATCGATCCTTCAACGACGGTGCTAACCAGCATACCATGTGATGTGAGAAGACCCGTAGCTGTCAGACGGCGTCCGCGAACCGCTTTCCGGCGCTTAGTGGCACGTTTGCCTTTCTTCGCACGTCCGAGACGACGGCGAGGAGTTTTGTCGTTTTTCGATGTTTCGTCCAGAAAACCTAGATAATGCGCGGGGTACTGAGATATTTCACGAACGTAGTCATTCCGAGAAGGCTCGCTCCGTTCTTCAGCAATATCCTGTAGTATTTTTGTAGACATTCCTGCGCGCTCGAGCTCCCGGTGAATAGTGGTATAGTGGACGGAGATAAAACGGTTGTGCTTCAAGAGATTGAGGAGCTCATCAAGAAACCAGACTTGTCGCTCCTGAATGAGGAGAATGAGATAGTCGATGTCGTCGTGACATAGGAGGCGAGGACCGGTACGATTGCTCTTGCGCACAACGTCCCCGGTCGTGCGCCAGAGCTTTAGTATGCGGAAGAAAGTGCTGCGGGAGAAGCCAACGCAAGATAGGATCGTCTTGAGCGGGAGATGGCCTTGCTCATAGAGGTTCAGCGCTGCGATTTTCAGGTCGCGGCTGATGCTGCGATTGCCCATATGTGCACGGATAGTTATAGCTGGTGCGACGTAGAGCCATCAGCGTGAGTCGGGGCAGACTAGTAGGATGACACACCTTGAATGATCAATATGGAAACAGAGAATACAGCGAAAAAAGCGTGCAAGATCGTTCGAGCGGCAGAATTGGAGTTGATTGGGCCAGCAAATTGGGAGACTGTGGTAGTAGGAGTGGGGAGCGAGAGATGGCCCCGTTCAAACGCACCTATGCACAAGGAAATCGGACCACAATTGGGCCAGAAAAGATGATTTCAAGAGAGCGAGCTGAGCGAGGCGAGCCGAAATGGCCGAAAAATAAAACGCGCGAATAGGGAACGAGACCGTGTTAGATCGATAGCGGCTTCAAAACGCTGCATAACGCACCGGGTTTCAAGAGATTTGGACGAGAATTCACTGTAAACAGTAAAAGCACTATATATTAGTACCTAGGCACTAATTTACTGATTTCGGCACTAATATGCAGTGCTTTGGGAATAAGTACTTTCAGGGCCACTTTAAATTAGTACCTTGCAGGTACTAATTCTAAAAGTACTAGATATCAGTGCGCAACTCTTTTTAGCTCGGGTAACTGATCTTTCCACACTCTTGATGCCCGTGTGTGGCGATGCACTCGGCTATCACCGGAAATCAGGCCTTATTTGGTCGTCATTCTTGACTTTTACTTCGGCCTCGAATTACTCACTCCTGCATTCTCAGCCACCTCTGGTAGCCTCGTACCATCCAACGTCTCTGGATCTAGGTCTCTCTTTGTCATAAAGGTCCCCTCACTGCTCAGCACTGTGACAAGCTGTATCGCAGTCTCGGACGCGCTCTTGTCTTGGTCCCTTGGATCCGTCTGTGCTGCCTTTGCCGTGTGTTTCATGTCGGTCTCCCTCATGATCTGCATGTCAAATGATATTTACAGATAAATTTCATCACCAGAGCCTTCCGCCACCATGGGAAAACCTTCGAAAAAGAAAATCTGTCATTGTAAACCCACTTGCGGCAAGCGGCTCGCAAAGAGCACTCGCCGCCGCCATTATAAGAAGGAGAATCCTGAAGAGCAGCTGCCCTCCGAATCTGAGTCCTCCTTCGATGTTGAAATGAGTGGCCCCAACCCATCTTCCTCTCAGATTCCCGAATCTATGTCGTCGGCTTCGTCGGCTTCTGATGAAATTCACCATATGGATCTCGATGAACTGCCCCTCAATGACGACAAACATTCCGATATTTCGCTCAGTGATGACAGTATGGATGTGGAATCGGATTGCGAGTCTGAGTCTGTCCAAGGATCCGACGACTCTAGTATTATTTCGGAAGATGATGAAGAATGGATCCACTTTGATGAAGATATAGAGCACGACAGACCAAAATCCCTGGCTGAGATGCAAAAGGAGCTCGATGAGATGCTCTTTGCGGAGGAGGAGGAGGAGCTCTGGGAAATACGTATGTTCATTATTTGTCAGGCTGGTGCACTATGCTAAATACAAATCCAGGGAATGATATTTTAACAGAACAAGATCGTGACAATATCCGCGCGTTCAAGTTGGTCCTCCTTTCAAAGATGCCCCGTGTTGCCTTTAGGCATATGCGGCACGCCTTTAGCCACAAGATGGATATAAGCTCGCATTGGGTAATGATTCATCGCATTGCGATTTTGACTCGCGTAGAGCCGGTGTGGTATCACTGTTGCCCGAAGTCTTGCAACACGGACCACATTCACAACCCTTTTACGAATGATGGCCCTCACCAACTATCGCACGTCGAGGTTTTGGAGCCGCTTTGTCCGTTCACTGCAGGACAGGTCACCCAGCTTGTCGCAACTTGCCAGGTTACGACTTTTGTCTGCCAGAACCCAAACAGCAGTCGCAACTTGCCAGGTTGCGACTTTTATCCCCCAGAACCCAAATAGTGGACGCAACTTGTGCAACTTTGATCCCCCAGAGCCCAAATAGCAGTCGCAACTTGCCAGGTTGTGACTTTTATCACCCAGAAGCCAAATAGCGGACGCAACTTGTGCGACTTTGATCCCCCACAACCCAAACAGCAGTCGCAACTTACCAGGTTGCGACTTTTATCTCCCCCAGAACCCAAACAGTAGTCACAACTTGCCAGGTTGCGACTTTTATCCCCCAGAACCCAAATAGCAGTCACAACTTGTGCGACTTTTATTCCCCAGAGCCCACGCAGCAGTAGCCAAGGCACGCGCAACGTTGGAACTGTGGTAAAGGCATAGCCCCCCACACCGCCTTATATACTACAGACAAAGTCAGCGAACGTTCGACTATGATGAATAAAAAGACACCACCTCCACTACTCTTGGAGAATTTTAACAAGAGAGAAAACCACGCTCTGCTAATCACAATTCACAGTGCATGATGAAAGGTGCAGACCTCATTCAGGGACCGCGATTAGCGCTGTGAACGAATAATATAGCAGAAGGGCAGGCCGACGAAAACGAATGGGCCCAAGCCTAATTTTCTATGAGGAGGCAGTCAGTCAGCGTAATTTTGACAGAGTTGAAGGTAGCGGGTGTCGCTGGCTTGATGAGAGATGCTTCGAGGGTCGGGTGATTCATACTAATGGGAAGACGTTAACACTGTACTGACTGCACGGGAGGTGTTGGCTTACAAATCTGGGACTGGAGATACGGATGGAGAGCGGGAGGTGATGGTCCACTGAAATTTAAAATTAAATAGACATTAATTAGCGCGGGGCGCTATGCTGCTCACTCTCGCTTTCGACACTAAGGGATGCTGGAAGCGGTGATCGGCCGATCCCTCACGAACAAAGTTACGTTCCGTCCGACTATCCGGCAATGCTTGAGAATATACCAGAGTCGAAGAATTTCTTGTCCCGGAAAAAAAAATTAGCCGCAGTCCAACCTCAGTTGCGAAGAGGCCAGAAGATGTCCAAGTATGCTACATTCCTGTAAGAAATAAGATTGATAAGATTTGTATAAGACTGAAAAACAAGAAGACTGACTTGCCAGAGATCGTCGGACGGAACAGCAGAGAAGTGACGTCGACGTCACTGTGTAATTAGTGTAGCGTCGTCAGTGCGTGAAACAATGTTTAAGGATCGGAATGTGCTAGCCAAGACAAGATAACAGTTCCCTGAGATGGAGAAAGCCCCCGCGCCTTGGGGCTTTCTCCCTCCCAGGGAACTATTATCTAACCTTGATCAGCACCGCACCCTCTGTGATCCAAGCCACGGCCTTGGGCCATGTGCGAAGCATTGAGCGGTTACACGGTTTGATGCCGAAGGAGTGCTGACAAATACTCAGTGGAGGCGAAAACTGATGGGGACTCACAGCGAGTTGCAGGCTTTATATACGTTTTCGGTGACCATTTTCCCGGCCCGGGGCAGGGTGGTTTCCGGACTCGTCGCAGCCTCACCCTCCGGCAATTGGTCACGTCTCCGGGGAATGCAATGTATTCGGGGCCGAAGGTTTCCGGTCCGTCTTACAGTCTATTTCTTCCGACCACGCCTCGCACACCGTGCGCGGGACCGCACTGGGGTCAAAATGACCGAAATCAACTGTACACGTTTCAAAGATGAATCGATGACGGGTTGAAACGCTGGGCCGAGTGTTCTTTGCGGTCCGAGATTCAACCATTTCTTCCTACATGTAAAACAGGGCCGAACACCGGACCTCTTCTCGGTCCGAGGTTCAATAATTTCTGAGGCTCTATTCGTAAACCAGGGCCGGCGCAACAGGCCTAGTGCGCCGTGCTGCTCCGGTATACCGTGAAACGGGGTCGAAACGCTGGGCCGAGTGTTCTTTTCGGTCCGAGATTGAAAACGGGGTCCGAACACTTCTCGGTCCGATAGTCAATGACTGTCCCGTAAGTGTCTTTATTTACACTACATTACGTGGTAAATCATGTAAACCCTAAAGATAACGATAGCGTCCCAAAGCGTTAGTTTCCGGTAATCGAGATCTAGATCTGCTGATCTCGTTATCTCCGCTTATTTCTCGGCGCCGATATTCGTGCTTGCCCTTTGTTTATGCTACGACTTTGTGGCCACTTTTGGCTACATGGACCCGACCTTTCCTCCTCTCTCGTCCCATGACCCTACCAATGAGCGAAGGGAATTTCACCCTACCGCACGTCAAAATCCATCGACGTCATGGGACCAAACTTTAGGGATAAGAAGACTCGGAGCTAGGGCTGCTCGCCGTTGTATACATGTACGAGACCATTTTGCACCGCATTCCCAGCCTGACCAACCTCCATGTTGGTGATCTGTGATCAGAATCTAGATTGTTGTTTATAGATCATCTTCTGCGACATTAAATTAGCAGGAGCTTCACGCCACAACAGCAAAAACTCCCCAGATAATTTGAGGTAACTCTGCTCAAATTATTTTGCCGGCGGATAATTTGACAACATCTCGCATAATTTTGGCACATTTGCTGAACATTTGCTGAACATTTCAGAACATCCGGTCAAAAATCCTAGAAAAGTGTTCGTGAATGGTCTGAGGGTGTATTTACACTATGTAGGCACTCATTAAAGTCACTTACCCTTGTGGAATAAGAGAATCGAGGGAGTGATGAATGAAGTTGGCAAAAGACGTGGACGAAGTCATTCAAACTCCGCCATCAGCGCCCATCAGCGCCCATAGCCGATGACGGATATCGCGATGTCAAGACGACGTTTCTTCCTTCCTTTCCCCCACCATCTCCCACCACCCGCTCTTCGAGTTCTTGCCCAGCCAGCCGCCATCCACCGACTCACTCCACCTCCTTTTAACACCAGAAACTCAATCCCGTTCTCCACCGCCGTCGCATGTACCTCTTCACCATGCCAGCTCACTGTCTCCCGCGCCCCCATCGTCTGCATAGCCTTCCGCAAGCGCTAGTGTTTCCCCTCCTGCAACCTTGCTCGACACCCTCTTCCAGGCCTCGTGTTCCATTTACCTCCAAATCTGTCAGCTTTGAATCAATGTCAACGTCGTCCAAGTCAGGCCATCGCTTCAAGTCCCGGCTTCAAGTATCCAAGCTCGTGTTGGTTCCAAGAGCCTCAAGGTCAAGAACAATGAATGTTCCCCTACAAGTCGGTGTCATGGATAGGCAAAAGCATCAATATTTCAATTGTCGATTTATTGGCCATCATTGTCGAATCAATCCCGCGATCTCTCGTCTACTGACAGCTCAGTAAAAGCATCAATCGTCGATTGTGGGCCATCATCGTCGCCTCAGTCCCGCGATCTCTCGTCTCTGAATACACTGACGGCTCCGCATCTCAATCTGCATCTCAAGGGTTTCAAGATTGTGTCTCTCATGCTGCCCCTTCTCGTATATCACTATTGTATTAGATAGCTTGCAATGTTATCTTGTTTTCTATGCATTTACGTTTCTAATCTGAGGAATACCATGAAGATATTGTCGCATACTGCTCGCTAATTTGACCAAAATTATCTCAAATTTTTTGGCGGTAACATAATTTGAGCATTTTTGCGGACAAGCCGATACTCGACATAATTTGAGAACATTTCATCACAATTACCTCAAATTATTTAGGGGTGGTTTCCCTGATGCACGTCATCAGAGACGTGTACGGTTGCCAACAAGTCCCAGCTTTGATTTTGTTTTGGCACATCGCGTGTTTGTGACTTCAGGTTCTCGCCCCCTGTTTACCGCACTCCATATGCAATGTGCATTCACGTTTCACCGAGTGTCGATCGCCGCAACTCATCCTCAAATTCTACAATCATAATCTCAGGCAATTTCTGTTGACTTCAGCGGTGTACGACTCGGTGTTTTGCGATTGGTAAGGACGCATAGGATGTGGGGCCGTGTCTGATAGGTGTTACGGTTACCTCCTTACATTGCAGATATAACTATTTCAGGGCCTTTGTTTCGATGCTCAGGGTCATCTTCATGCGGTAGTCAGCGGCTTTGTTAAAGTTGCCGTTCTGAAACATTTTTCGTCACCTCCCTTCCCATCGCCCACCGCACCATGGCTAGTTGCGGAGACTGCAGTCTGGTATTCAAGCATCTCGATCTCAGCCGGCTTAATTGCTTCAAGTGCGAGAAGCGCGAAAGCTGCGGGTCAGATGCAATTAAGCTGGCCGGTGTTGAGGTACATTCAACCATATTTGCATGTCCTTTCCTGATCCCGAGCAGAAAATGCAGCAATGTCTTGACTGTAGCGTGGCGTACAAGTATTTCCCGGCTGGCCGCACGAAATGTGGTTCCTGCGAGACCAAGGACAAGTCCAGCATAGGTAGATAATGGCTTTGACAAGACTTCTGCGGTAACTGATTACAGTCCAATGCCCGGTTACTTTTGGAAATGCCGAGTACTAGACTCTCTTGCCCGCACTGCAAGCCATTGGATTTCCAAACAATTTCAATTCCAGTGCAGTCGCAAAGCCATTTTTTGAGTGAGGGCAATAGAGTCACGCGTTTGAAATTGTAATGGATTGCATAACATTGCGGGCAATGCAGTCACATGTTTGGCAATGTAAAGCACTTTTTGGCCACTGGAAAGGGCAATATCGTGTCCGAGGGGATCTGAATAGACCCAAATGACCGGAATGATCAGGATGTGTTTCTATCGCTAATAGCACATGAATTAGCTCGAACTATCTAGCTAGGTTTCATTACAATCGGTGCAGAACTCATCGAGTTATGGGCGAATCAGTCATGAGGATCAGAAACTGCCCAAAACAGCAATTTTTTGATTCGCGCCTTCGGTACTGCCATCTGCTGTAAACACTGTTCTGGGTGGTTGAACGATGGAATGAGGGTGTTATGTGGCCAAGACGGTGACACTGATCACCATTCCAGCGCTTGATGAAGCCCGCTTCTCCTCTCCCTATTTATAAGATTACAAGCGGCTGCTCGGCCGTTTCGCGGCCTCACATCCTCTTCTGTGGAGTTGATGTTCAACTTTCCGGTTCAACGTTGAACTATTGGATTCATTGGCGGAAGAACAGCAGGCTGACACATGACCGAGGTGTATTTGAAAGAGAAGTGATGATGAAGATTGTGGGGTGCGGCATTAGTTCCGTATCAAATTTGACATGGACGGCTGGATCGGCCACATCTTGCTGTAAACCGCGAGTCTTCTGTTCAAATGGAAACAAAATTCATTTCAGTTTCCTTGCATTACGTGGAGTAGTCTTGAACTTATCTGAGTCTCCTGAGCTTTGGAAAAAAGACTTTAGGGCACTTTATAGCAGGTTGATCTGAGCGCGGAGTTGGCGGAGTTTAAATGACTTCAGACGGACACATAATTTTATAAAGAGAGTGAAGCCTGTCCGTCCGTCTGAAGCTTTTTAATCTCTGCTGAGATGCCACAACCTCATCTTTACCTTTTCCGGCACACTCTTACCCGCCGGCTGTGCAGCAATCAATCATGCCGCACTGTTTACCGATGCGCGCCGTCAGCGGCTGTTTGCTGTCACCTTTCCAACAAGCTTTGACAGCCACTGCCTTGGCGCCAAGTTTGACTACAATGGCGGATGAAATGCGTCCACAATCTCTTTGTCTTCCACAGCATCGACGCCGTCATTCCTGTACCTCCAACTTGAAACAGACTTGGACAGCGCTACGTTTCCGTGAAAATGGACGACTCGGAGTCCAACGACGTGACAGCGGACGCGGAATATCACCGTCAGCTTCGGCGCGCAGCTCAGCGTGAACGGCACGCAAACGAGAATTCCTTTGACAGCGAGTCCCGCAGGCGGAAGGACTCGATATCTCGGAGAACTGCACGTGTAATGCTCTCCGAGGACCAAAGGAACGCTATCAGACATACCAATAGTGCGACTCGGGCAAGACGTAGAACTTTGACAGATGACGCGACCGGTGCAGAAATTCGGCTCATTAATATGGAATCGCATCGGGCCAATCGTTCGGTACGTTCAGCCCCAGGCGCAACGGGCACATGGTGGGATCGGGTAGCTATCCTCAACGCATCGGGTGTGGCACAACCATTGCGTCTTCATTGCAACAGAACATGTAAAATGTGGGATCAAGGTGCGCTATAAAACTCAATTCCCATGCTCTTCAACTGGCCTCATACATGGCCATAGGCTTTGACTGGCGAGAGAATTCACGACAAATGTTTCGTTTGAAAAATGCCTTAGCGGCCATCTGGTGTATGTCAGTGCAAAGGAGTACAGAATATTGTCTAAAATGTAATTTTGAAGTGCACGAATCATTAGGAACAATTCCCGCTTTTCTCAGTGCTGAACTTCCTCGCCAACCGGGAGCACTACGCGACGCTGTTAAATGCCATATGACAGATACTCATGACCCCACAAAGTCCTACCGCAGATGTGGCTGGCCGCGTGAATGTCCATTTTCGGTCAGCATGTCCGATCCCCCCGTAAATTACTATATTGGGTGCTCCACACATGAATGGGTACACATGTTTTGATGCCGAGGGAACCTTTAATGTGTCCTGGGTCCCTTGGAGGGTTCAAATAATATTTTGGCCCCCGGCGAGACGAGCTACTAACATATATATTTTCCTTTTTCGGTCAGCACGACCGATCCCCCGTAAATTACTGTGTTGGGTGTTCCACGTATTGATGGGGACACTACTTTTGTTGCCGAGGGATCTTTGGGTCCCTCAGTGACTACAGTCAAAGCTGTCTTAACCCATACGCCTCGGCGGACCCTCAAAAGTATGGGTTATCGCAGCGTATGGGTTTCAAGAGCCGTGGGAAAGCTCTCGGCAAAAGCCGGACTCTGATGCAGGTCGAATTTGAGCCGCAAGAACCGATGTAAAGGTCTAAAATAATGGGTTAAACCGAAGGAGTCTCACTTTAAGCCTTTTTCTTGCTGTCGAACATACCTGTCGATGACCGGATCACGACAGCCCATTTCGGAAGGCCAACTCATCGCTCCGATTCTGTTCCAAATGCCATTGTTCAGGGTCAAAATACTGTATATAGCCTTCTCCACCAATTCTTACTCGAGAAACCTTCAAACATGTGAGAATTATACATACAATACACCCAAAGTACCTCAAAAGTATGGGTTTTCGCTCTCAGAAATGTATGGGTTATGAAGTATTGGAGAGTTATGGGTTTCTATTATGGCACCAACTTGGTGGCCGGCCAAAAGGTATGGAGTTTCACAGATTATGGGTTATCAGAGCTATGGGTTAAGACAGCTTTGACTGTACCATTATTCTTTTGACCCCCGGCGAGACGAGCTTGTCAGTTGGTTCCCGTTGCCCCTCCAGGAGGGCTGGATCAGGCTCATCATCGTCAACAGCTGGAACCGTAAACCAGTTTGGGGATGGTGCGCTCCCAGCACAAACTTCGGAAGCCACTACCCTTCCAATAGCAAAAAGATTCTCTGCCTCTTCATGAGCCCGCACTGCGGCATTGTCAATTTCGGCGAAGGAAAGTGGAGAGAGCATGAATATCAAGATCGCGATTATCTGTGTAGGTGTGGCTGTATCCGCTGGCTCTCGCATTCCCACTGATGATCTCGGCATTCAGCATGTGTTCACGAAGTTGGATGTGAAGTTTGGGAAACATCTGTTGGAAGTCGAGCATTGTGAAATCCTCGACAATGCCACGCGAGACCCCGAAGACGTGTTCAGTTGGCTCGGTCATTAACAGCCAGAACAGGATCGGTTTGGGGTCGCCTGGGGTATGGTCCCGATAGATGTATACTAGTTGGAGGAGCCCGCGTACAAAAATGCGCACGACATCGCGGAATTCGTGAGAAATGAGATATTTATACTTTGGGTATCCTGCCGAGGCAAGAAAATTTCCCAAATTTCCAGGAAGAAGTGTGTCCGGAGAGCAATTTGCACCCCCTCTTCGATGGACATTCATCGACTTTGGTACGCGTCGATGAGTTCCCCGAATACGAACAAGAGATTACAAGAGTCTACCTGATTCGAAAAAGCAGCAGGTCGATTCCCAGCAGAGTCACGAGTGGGCATGGTCGAACGATCATGAACGAAGCCGAGCACTCTCGACAAAGTGCAAGAAGACCCTGAAAGCCGGATGCAATGGATCACCTTGCGCCGAATGCCGCGCACTCCTATGTCGCCTCAGAGAGCGGGGGATCCAAAACATTAATTTGAAGGCTGCCAATCATTTCCATTGCGGCTCTCCGCAAGGAGCCATGGCTGAATTACTGGCAGCGAGATTCAATGCCGAGGCGCCGAGGCAAACGGGGTTGCACAGCGCGACATTGCCCTGAGTTTGGACATGTTTGACTGTTGCTGGTTTTCCTTCTCCCCCCCATTGGCGTTTATCATGAATTCAACTAGCTCTGACTCCCTCCGCCCTCTTCCACAGAGACGGGCCAGACCATACTCAGGACCCTCTCCGCCTCCACCCGTGCGCGATGGTAAATTTTACCACGAATCGGGCGATTGTATCGTCCGCGTGGGAGATACTCTGTTCAATGTGCGCGACCTGACTTCACCGGGGGAATAAGCTGACCTGGGACAAGATTCACCGTTTCATTTTCATCCGGGATTCACCGGTCTTTGCAGGATTGTTCGCAAGGCTCCGGGTGCAGTTCTCGAAGGATCATGCGACGAGCTGCCAATTTGCCTTAGTGGAGACGAGGAGAGCCCTTTCCGCTCCTTGTTCAAGTACATTTATGCCCCGTGCGTCGTAAAATGCTCGCATAACCTAATCTAGCAAAGAGCACTTGAAACACAAGCAAACCGGATTTCTATTTCGGATCTTCAAGACATCGTGGCTGTCGCCCCCCTGGCCCATAAATACGAAATGACGACTTGGGAAACATGGGCATTTCTAGTCTTTGGCCATTTAATCGATCGAAATCCGAGCAGCCTATCGTCACTTGACTTTGTGGCCATCTACCATCTTTGTCGTCAACGTTTTGCCGTGGAATCTGAAGATTTAGGGGCAAAAACATCTGCGCGATGGTTGGGACGTATCACGGACAATGACCTCCCTATTTCGGATGCTCTTGATGCAGCGGAGGGGGGCCATGGTATAATTGTATGGCAAACATACTGTGCAAAAAGTTTTTACATGTTGCACAACGGTTACACAAGCATTGCTGAATGAATCATAGAGATCGAACATTTAGAAGAAGAATGAAGCTTTTCTGCATCGGGACTGTCAGTGCTCTACCGATTCATCTTCCGGGCAGTGCTTCCAATAGACAATATGCACGAAAATCTGGACTTGCACCTACATTGTCTCAGCTTGAACGCTATTTCTTGCGACCTGTTGGAACATTTCCCGAGGGGCCACTGCTCCTCGTGGTCAATTAAAGTTCTGGTACTTTACCAAAGCCTTGGTTCTAATGTGCCATTTTACTCCCAACATCCCACCGCCTTTTTATCCGATTCTGGGTAGGCATCCATCAATTGTTCCATTGCGTGTTTCGCGCAATGGTACCAGACCGAGACGACTTTTCAAAATGCCAGCCATTTGAATGCACCTCTATTGCACCAGGTCACGCTTTTCAAAATGACTGAATGCAGCTCTATTGCATCAGGCCATGCTTTTTAAAATGCCAGCCATTTGAATGCACTGTATTGTCACTGTTTACATTTTGAAATGTGTGACCTCTGAGTTGGAATGGAGCCAGACTTGCACCCGCAGACATTGAGTGGAATATGTGTGGCCTGTCAACCACATTGTCAAATGTTCAGTGCCCCAGTTTCACTGCTCATTCTTGGCTCCATTTTGGCAAATCGAACGCAAACGATTGCCACAGTACTGCTGGGACCCCAAGCAGTAAAAGAATATTCCAGACACATATCTATGGTTTTCAATACAGTCCGTAGATGTCAGGGATCTACTAGGTGCCATCCACACCCGTGCCATTGCTGTGATTTTTCCGCCATGGGCGTCGAAATTGGTTGTATCTTGATCATTCAGCTGGATGATTGTCAGAGGATGCTGATACCAAGCGCTGCCTAAATTTGAGCTGACCCACGCCTCCCCACTATGACACTACCTTATAAGGAAATTATTGCCCGCGGGGACCTCCCTGGACGTCTAATATGCTCTGATACCACAGCAACCGTCGGATCCATGGCCTGCCGGTTGTATTGCAGTCTCTGTATGCTTGATGATGTAAGCGAAAAGCGTTGCTTGTTCAAGCTTGACGAGCTCCCTTTTTTGGTGAGTTATTTCTGTCGCTCAGCTTTGCAGCCGCGGTGCTCAGCGCCCACTGCTCCCAAGTCAGCTGTTTTTGTAGCGCAAACTACGGTGCTTATTAGTGCAGCGCCAAGTACCGTGCTATTAGTTTGGTGCATTGCAAAATTTCCTTTTTTAGTCACTTGGCATTAAATCCCGGTATTCGTGTAGTGCTGTCTGTCAGGCTATCGCCTGTAACCCATGCTCAATCCAAATCTCCTCAAAACCTCTCTTTTTGTCGGGATTTCTTGCTTCAGATATTTTTTTTGCACTAGTAAGGTTTGTCAGATTTAACTTGACAGCGAACCACCCAAGTAATACTCAAACAACTGACACCGGGGGTTTCGGGGGTCAGAAAAATCTCCCAACCATCTGATAACTTGATTCATCCGCTGAATACATCCTTAGGCTGTGCTGGTGCCTTAAAAAAAGAATGACACTGTAGGTAATCGAACCCTCGCGGCATCAATTCCTCACGTGATGTCATAGTGGGGGAGGCGAAAGGGTTTTCTAAATTTGGCACACTAGCGCATTCCTGGTCTCATGCATCTTAATCATGATGCGTGGACCTCTTCGTCGCCCCGATGATTTGGAGATGAAGAGCAACTGGCATTCATGAGGACCGATGGGCGCCACACGAATGAAACGCTCAGTACGGCTAGTTTTGATGCGACTAAGCGTTACGGGCTGCAGGGGAAGGCGGGTTATACAACCTCCGATGGTGCATCCATCAATCGTACTACGCCTCGGACCCTCGAGCGTGAGCTTGGTCCGCACGACCAGGGGTGGACCGCCAAAGAACGTGACAGTATGTGCGTACTTCATCTTCCATAATGTCTGATCTATCTCACCATAAGTTCGGGGGTTAGGTGCATGGAACATGTGTTTCTAATCGCGAGGAGATCACCATGTAGTTTCATTTTGCCGTGGATTCGCTGCTTTACTTACTGCGGCCCCAATTGACGTCCTCGTGCCTTCAGAAAAATTAAGTTCGGTTCGGCGTTCGAACACCCCTGAACGCCGGACCGAACCGTCTGAACCTGAACCCCCGGTTCAGGTTCGAGGTTCAGCAAATCTCTAAACCTGAACCGAAGTTCAGGTTCGGCGTTCGGGCAAAAGTACCCCGAACCTGAACCGAACCGAACTTTCCCATCACTACACACATTTGGTATTGCTGAGGTGGGCGCCCCTGTCTTTTGGAATATCGTGCTCTTTCCGGCGGTCGGACCGGGGTTCCATATTTTGGCGTTTGCTCCCTCATTATGGGCTCGATGGTGCATCTGACTATCTACACCCCCCCCATTTGTCCTTATTTCCCACCCGCCCATCCAATTTTCTCGACAAAAGACGGTCGTATTCGAGCGTGAGGAGGAAATTGATCAACCTTCCCTTTATGAGCTGTCGTTTGAAGGGAGCCATATATCTCACAGGGACGCACATGGAAAAGACTGGGCTATCTCAACCCCCCTGGAAGGCACCTACAGCTACGTGCCGGCATTTATTCCGTATTTTTCGAATAACACATTCGCGAGGTAAAGCCGAAACGGTGACTCTTCTCCCTGCGCACCCAGGGTGAAAAAATAATTTCTTCAAAAACGTGTTCTCTGGGCCAGAATGGGTCGATACAAGGTCCAGAGAGACATTGTAGCTCTTTGCAGAGCTTAGGGGCGCGGGCCGTTTTTTTTTCTTTCTTTTTGGTAAGTTTTCACCAGAACAGCCGTTGTGAGCTCAATTCTCAACGGTTTGCCTCGGGAGTAGGCTACCACAGCGGTTGGGCCGTTGACAACTGTAGTGGACGTGTTGTACGTCGGTACTCGCGGACGAATTAAGCAATTGCGCGTGGTTTTTCTCACCATTCTGGCCACCAAATAACTCCAAACAACTTATGGACTGAAAATATGGGTGAATACAAGACATTTTGATATGTTAGCTGATTTCCAAAAAAGGAAATTCTGAAGATACAAGGCATTTTCCTGCAGAATTTGAAATGCACTTTTTTGAGAGGGTGCGTGGGTAAAATTGAGATGCATAGTCAAAAAGTAGACTCGTAACCAGTCTGCCTGCGATGAGCAACAAATGTGGCGAGCACGTTGCCGCAGGCAGACTGGTACTTCTCGTTTGATCCAATTGGGATGAGCGCGGAGTTTGAAAATTTTCCTTTTCTCTGGTCTAGAAGGCTAGATGGACATGGAGGTGCGAGGCCGAAAAATGTAAGAAGGCAGTGCAATGCCGAAGGTGCCGTCCACGCGGCAAATGGAGTTTCCGCGCCAACAGAGAGCTTGACAGGTGCTTCCAAAGTTCTGGGTATGAAAGTTCAGTACTACCAAGCGGTGTTCAGGCAAGCGCCATCAAAGATGGACCCTTTGCAGTATGTTGGTGTTTGTCACCGCCGTTGATCTCACTGACGGGGTCACGTGTAAGCGCGCGCTTCCGCGCAATCGATGTTCGCGGGATAATATTAAATATCTAAACAACACGAGTACGGGATCGTTAGGATAGGTATTTGGGTGGCATGAGGGGTGATAAAAGTACATTAAGGCAGCTCTATGACATCCACATTCCCTCTCTTCCCCTCCCATGGCTCCGAGAGTGAAACCAACATCGGAACCTCAGGTTCTTCAATTGGCTGATGGCGCGAAATATCCAACGCGTTACAACGACGAGAAGAAGACTCACGAGGTCAGCTGTGATCGATGCGGGGAGATCATCAATGTCGGGCCAGCAGGTACAACCTCCTACCTGCTGGAATCACACAGGATTGCATGCCAGAAGAGAATTGCCAAAGAACGCGAAACTGAGGTGCGTCTCTAATTCTTGTCCTCTGAAGGTAATAAAATATCTAAGCTCCGAAAACAAGTCAGTGAGATCAACGGCGGTGACAAACACCAACATACTGCAAAGGGTCCATCTTTGATGGCGCTTGCCTGAACACCGCTTGAGTACTACCAACCTAGAACCGGGGAATCTTGAACACAATGTAGCCGCCTGCGAAAGCTCTATGCTATCTGTAGTTCTTGGCCGAAGCTACGAAGGACTCTGTAGTTCCCACCCGTGACTATCGTAGCACTGGACTGCTGTAGACGGGATGCTGGAAGCACTGGCGTGCTATGAACCGGTGCGCCTAGTTATCGCTACTATGAACTGCTATTCGGGGCTATAGATTTAAGCGGCGTGAGATTTCCCACAGTGTTTTTCCTGATGGGGTGTCAGCCCTGGTAAATAAATCAATTTCAAGCTCAAAGGAATACGCTTAAAATATCCAAACTGTTCAGGGAAATCAAAATACACCCGTAACGGACGGTTACGCTACGGGTACGGGTCAAAATTGCCCGTCCCATATCGGCCAAATTTCTTTACGGTTACGGGCGTCGGACGGTTTCATGCCCTCCTAGTCAGATACATATTTGCGCAGCCCGAAATCTCGGCACGGCTTGCCGACATTCAATTGCAAATGTTTGGATTGGTATGGAGCGGTCTGAGGCCTGTGTTCATCTTCCCCCTACCTCCCTGTCCGTTTCTGATTTGTATTCAGGGCAAGCTGTCCCACCGCTTGCCGAAAAAATTCCATGCAAAGACTAACAAGCGAAACTTTGAACGGCAGATCGCTGCGTCGGAGCGCCGCTGGCGACCTACCGGCAGCACTTTCGATGGTGCCTCCCACTTAGTCACCGCGTCTTTGGTGGTTTGTTCTCTGCCAAAAAAAATCCGATTTTTAATCCCTCTTGAAAAAATGCTTGCATTCATCGTAGCTACAATCCCTTTAGAGGGATTTCCTCTAAACAAAAAATTGAGCGAGTTAGATAATTTTAGTTGGACTAATTTGGCCACGCCCACACCAAGCCATCGATTCTTGGTCTGAAGGCATACAACAGTTATATTATACATCTACTGGTCAAATGTGCGTGCCAGGGTGACATTTACACGCCTATGTGAAGTATAATTTTTTCTCGAACTGCCTGCCTTCACCTTGAATTGCGCATCCTTCGTGTCAAGTCCCGATCTGTACGCCTCCATCCACCGAATCATACGGTGCTCCCATTCCCGTAATGTGCTCAATTGAACGGAGGCGAGAGCTTTCGGGAGATTCTCCTTCAGAGTAGTGAAAGTATAATCACAATTGTTGCGGAGATATTTTTTGACAGCGCCCCAGAAAAATTCGATGAAGTTCAATTCGCAGTGGAACTTCGGCAGGAAGATGCAGAGGTCTCCGGCGGCTTCGATAACCTCTTGAACGAGGGATCGTTGTTCCAAAAAATCCGGCTGCAACTCCAAAATACGTTTTGCACAGCAGGAAGTTGCGCCATGCTCGCATTTGTTCGGAGCTGGGCATTGCATGAGAAGTCGAGGGCGAAGAAGCCCGCGCTCCTCCAGAACATGCTTCAATCCCTTCGCCTGGCCAGGGGATTTTCGATGATCGGCGGGGAATACCATAGGCTGCACAATTTTGACATTATCCTTCATGTCCAAGCCGGCGCGCATGAGTGCCTGCTTCCCGCCAGGATTCATACTCATCCGCTGGATGAGGAGAGCATCAATCGCGTATGCAGCGTGGCCTTGCGAGTAAAAAATTGTACTTGTGAGCGTCTGTTTTGCGGTCACTTTCCAGCCAAATACCCGCCATCAAAAAAAAAAAAATTTCCCCGACAATTTGGCCACTGTACAAAGTAGCGGTGACTAAGTGGGAGGCACCATACGCAGATCCGACACAAGCTCTAGACCGGGCAATCTCTGGCTGAAGAGTCAGGGAAAGGGCCACTGACATGCACTGGATTGCGATGGAATTCAACTGAGGCCACTGGCCGCCAGTGAGTGTACTTCAGTGGTGGCCGGTCCGGGGTAGAGTCCAGTGGAACTTGGTGTGGTTCAGTGGCAAATTGTGGTTTGCAAAGGATCTTGTGGACTGCTCATTTGAGTGCAGGGCCAACAGCGCCCACTGGACCCGAACCCGCGGGTCACCAAACTCGCGAGTTTTCTCACGGATCTACTTATGAAAACTCGCGAGTGACCCGCACTCATGCTAAGCCTGACTTAGTGGCTGTGTTTGTAGTCTTTTTCAGTCGAGCCAATACAATTTTTGTGAGAAAATAGTGGCTGTCCTTATGCCCACTAACTTTAGATGGTGTGTCCTGCAGCGCCCTAATGTTGCAGAGCGTCCGCCAGGTTTTTGTTTATCACGTGACATTTGAGCTCTGGAGGCCCGCATGGTCCTTTTTTTTGCCTCTTTTTTTTTTTTGGAGTGGGAGGAATTATTTGTTCATGTGTGCCTATGGCACCCGCCGCCCCCAAAAGTCAATCCGGGCTTAGCTCGCACTCACCTGTGCCCGGGAAGTGATTTTTGCATGTAGGCATTGAGTTCAAGTTTAACTGTTTCAGAACCATGTATTTGTTCAGAATATTCAATCTGGGGTGAATGTTCTGGAAGTTTAGCTAATCATGGAGGATATATAAGTAGCGTAATTCCGCTTGTATCCTTACGTGTTTGCAGAGCTCAGCCAAACACGATATCCTTGGTCGTACTACTCTGGTCCCGAGCTGAACCTTACCTCGGATGATTTCAATGATTTGGGGCATTTTTGTCTACAACTTTCAAAATATGCAACTTCTGGTGAGGATGGCCAGAAACGAGACAACTTCCTTCAACAGCAACTTTTCTCGGACACAACTTCATCGGATGCAACTAGAAATATGCTCGGTGACAACTTTGGGGCGCGTGGGACAACTCAACTTTGGGACATTCACAACTTTGACAAGGTGCAACTTTTCTATGAGACAACTTGTGATGTGTGAAGGGCGCAACCATGTTTGCTGCAACTTCAATGGCGACAACCTTAATGGCAGCAACTTCCGAGTTCGTACAGTAGGGCTAGAACCGTGGCCGGGTTCACCGGGTTCACTTGAGCCAACAGATAGTCCCGGCTAGCCAATGTTTGCTGAAGATGGGCCAGAATCATCCATAAAATCAGATCATCTCAGCACCACAATGCATCAACGTGTGGTTGGATTTGTACAGCACAAATCGTGCTCCCCTGTGTGGACCATGAAAGCAAGCTTTCTGCAAAAAAATTTAGGTACTCATACGTAGTCCCCATGGATTAAGTCACTTTTGGCAGCAGTCTGAGCAAAACCCAATACTATATAACCCCGACATTGACGTGCATTCGAACGAAGTTTGGCTGTCCAAATACCAGTCGATCAATTTTCCTTCGATCTGAATCAAACAATTTTCAAATGCCTGGAATGGAGTGAATAGTTTCGCAAAGGTTTCTGGTGTTATTATACTCTCAATGAATAATTCATGGCACAGAAGACTACACGCCATCGACGGAAATCATAATGTTGTTTGTAGGTGCATGTTCAAGATCAACTGCAGACTGCCGCGCACCTGCGTGATTGAGCCTCTTCAATGAAGTTGATATGGTGCAGGTCATCTAGTCACCGCTACCAAAATTTAGTGGCCAAATCGGCCGGAGAAATTTTTTTGAATTAAGTGTACCTCTTGAGGGATTTTAGGCGTACTTTTGAATGTATTACGGACTTTTATTTGGCTCAGCTCTACTACTTATAAATCTCACTGTCGCGCCCCCGAGAGGCCGGTGGATGAGTAAAAGTATGTAGCGTCATTTTGCACCTATTTACGGCTCTGACAGAGCTTTTTTCAATATAATACGTGCATGTGGCCAAATCGGCGGGCATCTTTTTTTTTACTCACTCAGTTTTGCAGTAAATAAAAATCTCTCTTATAGCTCTTCTTGGACGTGGAAACGGAGCACATTTGTAAGAGGGATAAGAAATTGGATCAAATTTGAAGCCGCAAAATTTCAAACATTAGCATGCGGCGAGTACTAGGTGACCTGCACCATAGAGGGTCAAGAACTCCTCGGAACGTTCCCCAAAGCTAATTGACCGCGCAAATACATTGTGAGAGATATCTAGTCCACCAGAAATCACTGTTACATATATGTGTCATCACACTGGTCGGAGGAGTGTGCCAGCGGAAGGAAATGATAAATGGCGTAAAACGACATGATTGGGATATCTACTGCTTCATAAAGTACTCAGTAACGACGAGAACAGCCTGGCAATAATGATCTATCCCCCAATTACCGTCATCCGATGAAAGGTCCATGTCTGCGAGGATTTCCTTGCACTCCCGTACCTCATCGTCGTCGTTGATTAAGATTCCCGCTTCCCGCTCAGCAGAGACATCAGGGTATTCGGAGTATTCGGGAGCTGGCGGATCATCCTGTAGCTCGTCCAGTGGCGGCAAAGGAGCATCGGGATCCTGACCATAGGCAGAATCTGATGCCGTGTTGATATCGTCTCCAGGATCACCTGTTCGATGTTAATGCCTATCTTGTAGCTGAATTAAGAAATCACCTGGAGAGTCCCCAATCAAAGAAAAAGTGACACACTTGGGAAATTTCGAAGATCGAAGTGACGGTGCCAACGACACCTTTGAGAGGGGGGAAGGGCGTCTGAAGACGTTCTAAGCGCCGACAGGGAAGTCCAGAGCAGATCAAAGCATTTGGCGTCTTGGGTGGCAGTGGACTGCAGGCACCTAAAGGGCAGTTTTTGATGCGGTTCCGAGCACGGACAAGGAGAGGAAATCTCCTATTCATGCTGGGGGCGCGACCTCGAGTCAGTTTGTGGTCAACCTAGATTGTTGCCCTAGTTCACTATAAGTACTCATTTATTTTTACAAGATCTGCAAGCACGCAATTTGTAAACTCGGGGGAGAGACGGCGTACGCAGGTCCGATAGGATTGCTGTAGAGCTCTGCAGCACGGCTTAATATCCACCCCCGCTCAGAAGCACCTGTTCTCCGTCAAGATTCGGTAATATGGGGCTCGGAATGGGAGCGGCTTCACATGAAAAAATAGGACCCACTACGCGCAACGGCATTTTAGGAGCTTTGACGTTCCTTGAAGAGACTGCTGTTGTGCTGTGCCCGTGACATTCCGATACACTGCCTTGATGAAGTTGAACCTGATCTGGTTTTGATTTTACGACCACATGTATGTAATATAGGCTGGGACCGTGTCAGTATAATATACCTCCTCCTCCTCCTTGTTGGGATTCGCATCACTGAAGCCCTGACAGGGAGGACCTGAAAAGCTGCATGTCACTTATATGCCAGTAGGCCGTGCAACTAAGGGTCCTCCAGAAGAAGTGTATGTACACTGCCTGCCGGGAAGTAGAAGATCACTGACATCATACATAGCTATACACCTACCTCTGGTTAAAGTGAAACTCAACGGCCATCCCCTCGACACCACTATAGCATTTTCCATCCCAGCATCATCTCCTGAGAAATCAGATCGTGATAGGAATGAAATCATGGGAATCCCAAGTGAGATATAGTGTTCTGCCTGCATTATAATAACCTTTGGATGAGATCTTTCGATTCCGATGTGATAAAGCAGACTGTCGGCAGGAGCTAAAAAAGGTGGATGAGTAGGGACGAGAAGTCAGAGCGAAGGTGACGGTGGAGACAAAAATTATGAGAATCAGGGTTTGCCAATGAAATTGACAATACCCGCGAAGGATCGGCTTCGCGTCTCTTGGTCTGGAACAGAGAGATCCATCATCTGATCCCCAGAACCCAAACAGAGGTCGCAACTTGGCAGGTTGTGACAACTTTGATCCCCCAGAACCCAAACAGAAGTCGCAACTTGGCAGGTTGCGACCTTGATCCCCCAGAACCCAAACAGATGTTGCAACTTGGCAGGTTGTGACGACTTTGATCCCCCAGAACCCAAACAGAAGTCGCAACTTGGCAGGTTACGACCTTGATCCCCCAGAACCCAAACAGATGTCGCAACTTGGCGGTTGTGACGATCTTGATCCCCCAGAACCCAAACAGATATTGCCACTTGGCGGGTTGCGACCCTTATTCCCCAGAACCCAAACAGATGTTGCAACTTAGCAGGTTCGACCCTTATCCTTCAGAACCCAAACAGAGGTCGCGACTTGTCAGGTTGCGATGACCTTGATCCCCCAGAACCCAAACAGACGTCACAACTTGGCAGGTTGCAACCACTTTGATCCCCCAGAACCCAAACAGAGGTCGCAACTTGGCGGTTGCAACAACTTTGATCCCCCAGAACCCAAACAGAGGTCACAACTTGGCAGGTTGCAACAACTTTGATCCCCCAGAACCCAAACAGAGGTCGCAACTTGGCAGGTTGCAACAACCTTGATCCCCCAGAACCCAAACAGAAGTCGCAACTTGGCAGGTTGCAACCTTGATCCCCCAGAACCCAAACAGATGTTGCAACTTGGCAGGTTGCGACCTTGATTCCCCAGAACCCAAACAGAAGTCAAAACTTGGCAGGTTGTGACAACTTTGATCCCCCAGAACCCAAACAGAGGTTGCAACTTGATAAATCTCCAAGAGCTTTGATTAATCAATTCACCCATAGACCTTAGCAGAGGGGCAGTTCAACGAGAATGAAGGGGGTAAAGACAACAAGATATCGAGCCCCGTGGGTAGTGCTTTTTCTATGGAGTCAGTCAGTCAGCTTAATCAGAGTTGAATGAATGTCACAGCTTGAGAGAGAGTGTGTGTGTGCTTAGCAGTTCAGTGATCTCATTGTGTACCTGATGGATGATATCATTATCTTCGGAAGCTAGGGGGGATCAGAAAACGCACGATGGTGGAATCTCCAGTAGCAGAGTACAGTGGGGTGGCAGAGGCCAAATGGGCATGCACAGAAAGGGGTGGCAGAGGCCAAATGGGTGTGCACAGAAAGGGGTGGCAGAGGCCAAATGGGCGTGCACAGAGTGGGGTGGCAGAGGCCAAATGGGCGTGCACAGAGTGGGGTGGCAGAGGCCAAATGGGCGTGCACAGGGTGGGGTGGCAGAGGCCAAATGGGCGTGCACAGGGTGGGGTGGCAGAGGCCAAAAGGGTGTGCACAGAGTGGGGTGGCAGAGGCCAAATGGGTGTGCACAGAGTGGGGCGGCAGAGGCCAAATGGGCGTGCACAGAGTGGGGCGGCAGAGGCCAAATGGGCGTGCATAGACTAGGGTGGCAGAGGCCAGATGGGCCTGCACGGAGTGAGGGTGGTAGATTTGGATGAGGAAATGCCACACAAGAAATGTTCGGGTTTATATACATTTTCGGGAGATCTAACCCGGGCCCCCGCTGCGGGCTTCGGCACTTCACGTCCCGTTCTGGCCGGGATGTACGGCGCTTTCAGCAGGCCGCAATGCACCCAACTGTGCACTGGCCAGGGCTCAACCATTGACAGTCCAGCGCATGCAATTTAAAATATTTCGGCCGTATGCGGCAGGGATAAGGGACCACTTGACGAATTTAAGGTCTTAAGTGCCCAACAGGTAATTGACAGTAGCAGCAATGCCTCGTCAATCTTGACCAAAGATCAACTAAATATGTGCCTATTTTATTATCATTAATTTCTTTATTTTTTTAATTTCAACCCACTTTTATCAGTATCAAGCCGAAATTTGGATCGAAGACCATAACTCGAGGTAGCGCACTTCGCGGCAAAGCCCGCTATCTCGAAAACAGTAATCCCCATGCACCACAATGTGCAAGGGTATTCAACAGCACTCATTACACCAGACTTGCGAATCGGCGTTTCATTGACAACGTTTGGTTCTGGAACCCAGAAGTTCGGATTCAATTCGACTCGCAGAAGTGGCCACCAGTCTTACATCATCCTTTGCCCCTTGCCAGAGCCATGAAGTTAAAACTTCAAATTTCAACCTCAAAACTCCTGCATCTCACATGCCCAGCACTTGACCATCCTCTGTTGAAATTTTGAACTTGGTAACGGGAATTCTGGTGAAGAAAAAATATGGCCACTAACCTAGGTCTGAGCCGTGCATCAGTAAAACTACAGCCGCGCAAGGCTTCGCCAAGGCTCTGGAAACCCACGCGGCCAATGGGCATTTCAGTGTCGAGAGTACGAAGCTCAAACTATCGGACCGTTACTTCTGGCCCGGTATAGATACTGACTGCCGACAAGCCATGCTTGAATGCCCGCCATGCAAGAGTTTCGGTGCTACGACTCTTAATTCGCTTCTTCAGCCCATACGCCGCACTCAGCCCTTCTCGTTGGTCGCGAGCGATTACCTGTCACTCCCAGTGGGAAAAGGTGGCTTCAAGAACGTCGGGCTCTACATCGACCTATTTTCTCATTTTGTTTGGGCAATGAAGCTGAAAGTTGCGGGTAGCGCCAATACGACCATTGAATCTCTCAGCCGTATATTCCACGGCCATGCCGTCGCCGAATCGTTCATGGAAGACGGGGGAAGCCACTTCAGGAACAAGAAAGTCGACGAATTCTGCGAAGTGAACAACGTCAAGCACATCACGACCCCGGCGTACTCGCCGTGGGTCAACGGCCTAATCGAGGGGAGTAATAAAATCCTTTTGAACATACTCAAACGTTTGTGCGCCCCAGATCATGATACCTCAGAAGGCACGGTTAACCCGGAAGATATCCCTGAGAACTGGCCCGAACATCTTGATGAGGCCATCTGCCAGATGAACGACCGGATCCTTGTTGCCCTGAAAGCCACCCCACGCGAGCTCCTCTTTGGCAGATCCTTCACTCCTGAAAACCACACCTCGGATCCCCTGGCTCCCACGACACCCTCCGACACCGACATTCATTTCGCCCTCGCAGACAGCTTACGCTGGTCTGCACACCTCAAAGCACTTCAGCGGTCCGAACAACAAAAATCGAGCTTTGACTCGAACGCGTGGATTGTTGACTTCCACATCGGGGATGTCGTCCAATGGTATGACTCCAAAGCGGACGGCAACCACAAATCCATCAACAAACTTGCGCCACGCTGGTCTGCGCCAGTGCAGATCTATGACCGCTTTCTTAATTCTTTTTCTCTTTGTGACATGAATGGTATTCCGCTAAAAGATTTACAGTTCGTACATTCACGAAGACTTCGTCATTTCATCCCATTACGGGGTTCAACCCTCGACCAAAAACACCCCCGCGACGAAGGGGAGTATATACCCACGGCACAGGACCTGGAGATCGCGGAAGCGGAGGAACGGATGGCCGAGGCACTCACTGTACACCTAAACTTTCCCCGTATATCTTACTACTGAATCCCTGCTTTTAACCTATTGGCCTCGGTCCTAATACCCTTCCCTGATCGACCCGCTCTTTCCCGTCCACGCTCCTTCGCTCCGATACACATTCCTTCATAATTACTGCTTAAGCTCCCACAGACACTCGGTAATTTGAATATAAGTCCTTCTTGTAAAGTTCTGGCCTGTAATACGGGCTCTTGGCACTCGACCGAGCAGTCAGTCACGTCATCGCGTCCACTGGTACGCGTCCAGTCATTGCGATCCGAGACGTGCTCGATCGCGTGTCCGGTCCGCCGGCCCAACGCTGATGATGGACGCACATTTGTAGGTCCTTCACGTCATTCTGACAGATTTGGTCTGCCAGAGGACCCTGGAAAATACTTGCGGAAGTTGGCAAGAAAAAGTTGTGGCACCTCGAAAAAAAAAGTTGCGGGAAGACGTGTTTCACGCAACTATTTTGGACAGACCAAAAGGGCTTAAAAGTTGCAGCATGGTCATCAAAACTGACAAAAAAGTTGCGGCAGGTCCAAATTTGGCAACAAAAGTTGCGGCCGATTAAATGTGCACTTTGACCGCCATACGAGCCGGTGCACAAAACCGCGGAAATACAAAATGTAGGCATGTAAGGAGGTGATAGCTGAGAGACCGTTGAAAATGCAGCGAAAAAGGGGTTGTATATGAGTGGTGTTTTAAATAAGGGATGATGGGAGGGGAATCTTCGAGAAAATCCTCGGGACGGCAGGGGCAGCGGGTGAGCGGATGGCCGATGGTGGTAGATAACCGAGGATGAGCCACCCGGGTGCGCAGGCGCAAGCACCGCGACGACTCGGTGTGAGTACGCGCGCCGCCACACTTTCTCAAAATGCCCAGTGCGCGCAGAAGGTCTTCTGCCACCACGTCGCTCCGGCGCTCTGCTGACCACTGCACTAGCTCCAGATACAGCCCTTTCGATCTCACGACTGCGAATTACTCTAGACAACCTGTGGGGCCCTAAATCTTGATAGCGGTCGAGGGACAGCCACTAAATTTCCCACACAGCCACTAATAAGCAACTTAATAAAAAACTATATAAGCATGTTTTCAAGGTGACAAATGAAAACTTTTGTCAAAATGAGGTCCTAAAAACGAGTATTATGGAAACGTAAGTACTCGTAACCACCATACAATAACAATCATAAATTAAGCCTTCCCAAAATGACGCTCAAGCACTTTTAAGCACAGCCCGATATCACTAGTCGATGGGGGGTCAGCAATGCAGCCATGAGCCTGGAGAACTGCGTGGCATTCCCGAATTTGGTCGCGAGTCTGGGTAAGGTTCATTGATACCTGATGAAGGATTCTTTGCGGAAGCTCAGAGTTCGACGGTAGCAAGGGAATGAAGCGTTCTGGACTAATGGACCTCTTAATTCCCTTCTTTTGTACTATAGAACAACGTACCTAAGAGGTGAGGGAGGCCTATTTACATCTTTGCGCTGAAAAGGGATAAACGCTCTGCACGTGTGAACACTGCATCACTGGCAACTCCCGAAATGTTCCCACAGTTGGATGTTTGCACGAGTGTCGATGGTGGCCTCCACCGCACCTTTCCTACAGGGTTGGCTATGCAGCAGTACCTACTGTAGTAATGGGGTAGTACGGTAATAATGAGGGTGCGCGAAGGAACATATTATAAGGACATCTGGTCATTTTTGCGCTCTCAGCAAGCAAAACAATGTGATATATTCCGAAACGCGTGATTTTGACATTGAGGGAAGGATAGCCAGGGACTTTTATGGCAACTTTTGTTGTCCCCCCCTGTCACGATTCGATCACAATCTTATCGTTCCAACACCCATCGAAACCGATGATCCGATCTGGGAAGACTGGGAGAATGCCGGTTAGGACTTAAATATAGCTATGACGATATTGTGACATCACCATCGTGAGGGAAACGCGAAGTCGATGAAGGCAATGCGGACACAGCATTGGAACAATACGTTTGACACGATAAATTAATAACTTATGACAGATCGCAGTTACACACGCAGTTACGGTCTATTGTACATATTTATAACTTGTTCACACAGTTCGTTAAACAGTATAAGTAGAGTAGTATATTCGTTGTAACTCTTTAGTCTTTTATTCTAAAACCTTCTTGGCTATATCCTCACTCCCCAATCCGCTCTCTTCTTACCGAGAGTTGGACGAGAGGCCTTGAGCGTGACATAATAAAAGACTACCCTTCATACCCTCGTACCACCATCCCCATCCGACCTCCTTTCCCTATCTCCCTTCCCCATTACACTTCGCGCACTCCCTGCATGTCTCTTACCCTTCTACTTGGATTAAACCTGCAGACCCATTTCCCCAAAATCCCCACCCGCCGATCCTCTACCTCGTCCACAGCGAGTATAAACAAGTGCAGCGACAATCTTGAGCGGGCCGTTTAAACAGATGACGCTGTGCTAAGGGAAACGTTGAGTCCGTCCCCGCACAATAGCAGTCAAAGGAGTACTAGCCAAATCTTCGGAGAGGGCTATCTTGCTATCGCGGGGGGTGTTGTAGAAGACCCCGGATAGTTCTGTTCGCAAAAGCCACGCCTTGACCTCACCAACCCGCTCCGTGCGGAAACCCGATTACCGGCCCACCGTGACTTACCGGGCCCCCCCCCTATTATCCCCCGACTTAAATATATATCTATATTTTTTGAAGCTACAAAGGAAATATCCAGCTTAATCCGAGTCAAGAGGGATTTGATATCCCATCGTGTTCTGCATCCGCCGCCTGCCCTCATCTCCTTTCTCCCTCCTCTTCTTCTATATCACCAGGGGCATTGTTTTCCTTGTCTACTTTCCTCTCTTGAGCCGCGTTGCGTGGACGGCACTGGCACTCCAGACAACTCAGCGCGCGATTTCTATTGGATTTGGTATTGAAATCCGCGCCGGTCTTCAGTCTGCGAGGTTGAGCATCCAAATACCTCAGCAGCTTCCAGCATTCGCGCGGCAGGATTCGACGTGTGAGAAAGGCGGTGATGGTACGCGTCGAGACGTGTTATGTGGTATTGTGTCAACTACTGCATTGGGATATCGGCACGAGCCATCAGCACGTGTGCGAAAAAACCTGCTGGGTCAATAACGGCTAGTAAGGGAAAGTCCGATTCGCCAAGTCCATCCAAGTCGGGGATAACCGGGAATCACGGAGTCACAAGTCCGATAGTCCGTGCGCACCGAAAATCCAAATGAAACAAGTGTCAAAGATCCCCCGCCGTCGCGCGCGTACCCAAACAGTATGCAGAACCTCCAGGGATATGACCAAAGTCTGGACTGTCGCAGGATCCACGAAGGACTCGAGAATGGACTGACGAAACGCCAAACGCCAAGAGCGATCCCGACCGGGGATAACAGGAAATCACGGAAATCGGCCGATGGTCCGTGCGCACCAAAAACGCCAGCGCATCCAAGTGCCGTCAAAGGCAAAATCCCCCGCGCGTCGTGCCCATGGTCCGGCGTAGCAAGGCAGCCCCAAATGCGTCCAATAGAAACGAGGTGCTGTACAATTGGACAGTGTCGGAACCGTTCCGACACACAGCTGCGGCAGATTATTACTTGTATCTCAAGCAGATGCCTCGAATCACATTGTACATGTTTGTTATTTCCTAATTCACGCTTTTTCCCCCTTGGTGCATGCATTCCATTGTCTTGGTCGCCTCGAGGCATTTATTTTTTGAACATCACGGATTAGCTCTGAGCGCCTCTGGTGGGCGCTGCACTATGACGCGCGGATTTCGTGAACTCCATCAATGCCGCGGCCAGCTTTAGAATGTTAGCAGCTTTACTCTCCGGGTCCACCTGACAGATCAAAGATTGTTATTTTCGACCTTCCCGATCAGCCGGTCAACATCCGCTCAAAAGATATTTAGATATAAAAAATCCGTCTTGAGGATTTGTTCCTTTCATGAAAAGGAGTCGTTTGGCAAGAGGGAATAAATACTGGGGAAAAACTGAAGCTTTAGTTACACTTGTCACCAAGAAGCGGTGACTAAGCGGCGCGCATCATAGCGCGCTATCCCTCGCTTTGGCCTGATTGCCTTGCATCCCCTCCCAGCGATTTGGAGTGGCCGCTCCAATGGTTCATCATGAAAGCAAGGCACAGCTTGGCATTCATCCATTGCCCGTGCCGTAGTTAAAAGCCCGTCAAAAATATCGAGTAGAGGCCTAAAATGGTTCAGTTAGTCATGGTTTAGTTCCGCGTAGGACAAATTGAACTCAAGAGTTGGGGGACCACAATCAGCAACGTCGCCTTTCTCGGGCATATTCCACTCCAGATCAATGACCGAGCACCACGTCTGCTCGGGTGCACGCCGCATGGAGACCAAGAGCCCGACAGTGGTTTTCAGAGGAAACGGTTAACCAATTGCTAATGGGTGGAAGAAAAACGACACATATCTGCAGTGGCATCGATATCTCCCCCTGCCTGGCCGATATCCTCTGCATCCACGAACCGGCCAGTCATTCGCCCCGCGGACCGCTATCTTCCCCGCCTCGACCTGGAATCTAGCGAACTAATTGTATCGGCTGATCCTTGGGAGTCAATCGTCGTAGGCTCACCATGGTCCGTTTTGTTGGTGAACCCCCTCCGCCTGTCACGTTTGGTGAACCGAGCTGCGAGCGGCCAGTTATGTCACCCAGTTTTGTCCTCAAAAGGAATCCCTCTTGTCGAGATGTCTCAAAGAAGCATTTCCACTAGGGATTAAAAAAGTAAACCTGGGTGTCAAATTTACGTCGTGCCGAACAACCCTAATAACAGCGATATCAAATCGGCGGTGTTCAACCATCGTAATTCCCCTTCAGGTCGCCTTTACTACTTATACCCTCCAAGCTCTTCTATCCCAAGTGTGAGTCTCGCGCCACGCATTAATACGGAAGCAAACGACCCAGTTGAACCGCTCTCAAATTCTTGCTTCCCACTGTTGTACAGGCGCCGGCTTTGAGGGATTTCCTGAGCTGGTAGACCTTAGACTAGGGCGCATCTTTCTAGGAATACCCGCCTTCTTTACTCCTTGTTGTGCGCGTGCTTTGTCTGTAAGATGATGGATAGCAATGGCGTCAAGGTCTTGAACAGCCTAGTCTCTCGTAGACAGACGCTTCAACAAAAGAAAGCTCGTTCCTCGCTTGTTGAACAGCCGGGAGCAAATGGAGGTCAGAGGAAAGGCTAGGTAGTGCTAAAATACTCGGAGACATGGTGGTACGGTCTTAATCACCGGCTTGTACTTATGCTGTCTGGTCAGGGACCCACAGACCCGGTGCCGGCAATAGTCCGCAGATGTCCATTTTAGGCTAGATAACCTAAGTTGCCAATATGCGTGGGAATTTTTGAGGGGTTCGCAGCGGTTTGAACCTGTGCGAACCTCAATAAAGTCATTACCAGCCAGTTCTCCGTCTCCCACGAGATACAGCGCGCTGAGTCCATCGGGGACGGCGTCCGGCTCCTTTTCGGATCTTTGACACCCACCAAAACAGTCAACACCCAGTCAGACTGGATCACTGCATGAACCAGAGCTGAGTCAACCTTGTGCAAGGATGAGTTAGAAACTAATTAGACGGAATCGTTATCAACTAGAATCGTATGGAAAAAATGCAAATACTTGCAGTCTCTAACCTTCCTTGACGCCCATATGATAATTTCATACCTCATAATTCTCATGAAAATGGGTTTCTATCAACGGTATTTACGAATCAAGAGAATCGGTCGGATTTTTAACTACTTGTGGGTCATATACCTATTGACGTAAGGAACCTTTTAGCTCACCAAAAGTAGTCCCTAAAATGTGTGGGGAAGCTGCTACACAATGGAACATGCAGTGCTGGACTGAGACGCCAGAGGCGTGCCATACACTGTGGGGCCTAATCTGCGACCATGTTGCGGCGGGCGGCTACCGCGATGACGGCTTCGTCACCACGTACGGTACCCTCATCGTCGGCCTCGTCTCGACCCTGTTTCGGTACATCGAGCTGTGCCAACAATTTAAAACAGACAGGACTGCTTAGAATAGTGCTGGGTATCATCTGTCAATTTGCAGCATTCAATTAGCTCTCCATATCAAGTCACGCATTTCTGAGCATGTGAAAACGGCTGTATTTGGCAGGGATAAGGGACCACTTGATCAATTTAAGCTTTTACCATCACACCTTAATTGCAAGCCAGAATATCTCAGCCAGGGCTCATAAAACTGAGTTGAAGGCTGAACAATAGCAGTCAAACACAGCCCACTGAATATCAAAGTCAGATTCGAAAGGGTTTCGATGCCCAAGAAACCCGAACGAAGGTCCCGAATCAAGATTACCTGTAATATCTGTGATTTGGTAGGTTAGTACGTGGGTGGGTCAGTAGTTCTGTGTGGGTCAGTAGGTAAGTAAGGCTAGTTAGCACAATTTTTAAGCCTTGAAACGACTCCGGAATTGCGAAGCACACGATGGGGAATTCATCCTTGAGTGCGCTGAAAATTGCCTGTACCTGCACCGAAGACTCGGAAACAGCTGATGCGGCTGCAGATGCGGAATGCTCGGAAATATGGCTCCGATGTGTTCAGCATACGACCTAGAACATCGGCTGCTGCAGTCTAACAGCATTGAAATGAATCAGCGCAGTTGTGCGAGGCTTTCGATAGCTGAGCGGGTTGAAGAAAATAAATGGGCGAAGTCACATTCCGCTGTAGTAGGCGTACAAGTCGTCTGGGTGCCATGGAACTCGTGGTTCCTCCAAATGCGTCACGGATACATAAATTCTTGCCATCGGCAGAAGCTCAAGCACAAGTGAGCACGAACGAATAACAAAGGCACTCGGCCTTGGCAATAGGACATAATTTCCTGCTGTCAGCAGAAAGTCAAGCACAAGTGCGACCTGGGCGCGCGAACTGTGGATAACAAGAGGAACTCAGCCTCGGTGATGGGACAAATAATCGAACTCGGACACGCAGTCCGAATAGCGGCTTATGCGGCACCAACGCAGTGACTCTGGCTTTCGATAGCACAGACTTTGATGGTGCGAACTGTTCTCGATACCGAGGAATCCCGCACGAAAAGCATGAACCCAGCTTGGCTGTAGGAGTGCAGTATCGGTTAGTGGGTCAGTAAAACAAGCACGAACTGTGGCAGTGAAGCGTCACCCTGCGAAGATTGCAGACTTACCGTTCGTCTCAACCAGACAATAGGCCTTGATAAATGCCTGTCTGGTGTATATCAAACGAGACACAGGTGTACTAGATTCGGGCTTTCAATCGAACATCCGTGACACGGGCACGAAAATTCCGGCACTCAAAGCATAGATCACTGCATTTTAACGGTTTCTCGCGCCGAGGTTCCTCGGCGGACCTGGAGACACCTTGGTCTCGGCAGACCTTTGCCGGGGCTCAACCAAGGTGCACCCAGTGTCGAAAGTGGTTGTAGCGTGGCTCTTAACACTCCGCCATGTAAGGACAAGGGCAGCCATCAATTTCTACGGTCACTCCGTTGGCAAATTTGCAAAAATATAAATAGCCTGACGTGGGAAGGGCTGATTTCAGACTAAGTTGTGCGCATAAAATATGTATATGACCCAGAATTCAATCCTGACTGAATGGTTAAAAGCACAGACCAACTAGAACAGCTGAAGTCCGGCACCGGTCACGGAACGCAGCGGTCGTGGAACGCAGCGGCCCCAGGCACGACTCCGCCCGCGTAGCAACCGTATTACAGTCGAACCCCTCGGAACCCATACGTCTGTCAACCCATAACCCCTTATAACCCGTAGATTCGGAGGCATAACCCATAAATTGAACGAAAAAGGAAATTCCGTGATGTCCGGAGGACTTAAATTTGTGTTTGTACAGTAAACACGAAAAAAAAAAAAGCTGCTATGGCTCCCGCACCACTTGAAGTCCTCAAAAAATGCTTCGCTGCACTAAAAAAACACGTCAGCAAGCGCAAAAAGGCCCTCGAGGATCGGCTCAAACGCAAGGAGCGCATCGATGATGCAGACACGGAGTGGCTCGACAACCAGGCCAATTTAGTCGATGAGCAGCGCGCGCTCGAGGCCCTTGAGAAAGCCTCAGACTACGAGCGTGGTCTGTCCCGCTTGAGCAGCGCTGGCGAGGCTGCTGTCCGTCGGATGAAGGAGTTTTCCCAGGGCATCAAGAGTTCGGTGCCCGCCGCAGCCATTAAAGTCATTGGCGCGAAAAGAAAAAGTACGTGCTCGTCTGTGTGCTCTCTTCCCCTACTCACCATGGAAAAGAACCCGACCACAAACCTATCATCCCTGCTGGTAAAACCCCCGGCAAGAAGAAGGAGACTGCACCAGTCTTCACACGGGCCGAGCATGCCACTTTGGCACAGAAAATCAAAATCCTCGACTGGTACCATGCGCACGGGAAAAAGCAGGGTGAAACAGCAAAGCACTGGGCCCCCATCTACCCCAACCTTCGATTGAAACAGCCCAAGATCTCTGAGTGGGCGCGCGACGAGGCCAAAATCCGCATGGAGTTTACGCAGAGCGGGTCGAAGAACGCGAAGCGGATGCGGCTGACCCAGCACCCCGAGGTTCCGGAAATGCTGGAGGGTGGAGCAGGCAATGCGCGACAAAATCCAGCTGAACGGCGAGGTCTTACGCCAAAAGTGGAAGCAATTTGCGGACCTGTGTGGCGTGGCCGAGGACGAGCGCTTGGCGCTGAGCACGGGGTGGCTGGAACGAACCAAGCACAGACTTGGGCTGCGGGAATTCAAGCGTCACGGGGAGGCAGCGTCGGCGGATCCAGTAGACGTTCAAGTGGAGCGAGAGAGGGTGAAGAAGTTGATTGAGAAGGGCGGGTACAAGGCGCGGGACGTGTACAACATGGACGAGACTGGTCTCTTCTATGGGTACGTCGTCATCTTTTTCTATGCCCGCTGGCTGTTGACCCAGGTCGTAGATTTGCTCCAGATCGTGGTCTGTCGAACGAGAAGAACAGTGGTGTGAAAGGAAGCAAAGTGCGATTGACGTACGCCTTCACCATCAACGCTGATGGATCTGACAAACTCGAGCCCTTCATCATTGGGAAAGCAAAGCAGCCCCGCTCATCTGCCCATCGTACTGCTGCAGCTCTCGGGTTCTACTACCGGAACAATGCCAAGGCGTGGATGACGACTGTCCTGTACCGCGAATGGATCAGCAAATGGGATGCTGAGCTACGCCTCGCAAACCGCCGTGTCCTCTTGCTCCAGGACAATTTCTCCGCGCACAGCCCTCCCGACGACCTGACGAATATCACTGTCGAGAATTTCACGGCCAACCTCACTGCACACGTCCAACCGCTCGATGGCGGGAGCATCAGGTGCTTCAAGGTGCACTATCGCAGCCGTTTTACCCAGCGCGCCATCGACAACTATGACAGAGGCGTCACCCCGGCCGACATTTACAACATAAACCAGCTCGAGAGCATGCAGATCGCTGCGGAGCCATGGCGCGAGGTGGATGCCGCGATAATTCGGCACTGTTGGCGTCATGTGGGTATTCTCCCCGAGTCCGTGTTCTCCAACTCCCAGCCTGCCACAATCCCCGTCGCCTCCCTCCTTTCCTCTACCGTGTGTGGGCTCAAGATGCCTCTTCTTTTTTCTGTCTTGTTCATTGATTATAGGGAGGGATTCGGACAGTCGGCCACCGATGAACAAGGTGATGTATGGCATCCATGAGGTTTATCAGTGGGCAGGTACCACTGAAGCAGTGGTCTGTCTGTCTGCTTTGCACTGCAGTTATGTCCTAAAAGTCGCACAGTTTATTTTCAAATATGTCCCAGCGCCAATTTAAAAATATCTCATCTCATGTGTCGTTTTTATAGTCGCAATGAGGACAAGAATTTGGCGCGCACTGGATGAACTAGTTCCATCGTTCAGAAGAACAGTAATTACCTACACAATTGCGAGGTCTGCCATATGTGCAGGGTCAATCATTGATATGCTTCAGTATAAGAATCACTAGTGCAGCACCGAATAGGTGGCTGTGAATCTGCAGAGACCCGGTAGAAATCTGCGGATTATTTATTGCAGCGCAAATGACGCGGCGGCAGCAGGAGGTCTCACGGTCGCGATCCTCATTGACTCGACTAGAACATTATCAGGAACCTCATTTTATTCGGTGCTGCCGAACCCCGGTGGCAAATGCAGTATTTTATTCACCGCTGGGGTTGCACCTTGGTGGCCCTCTAGGTCTTCCTGTCGTCCGTGAAGCGCGAGGTATGCTTGAGAATGAAGCCGGACAATGAAAACCAGGCCCGTAACAATACTAGGTTTTCTTTCTAGATTTGGGGAAGTGGGGGATGAGAACAACGCCCAGGTTGAGTTTCTGTATTCCGAGGACTCGAAAGTTGGGACCGAAGTCGCAACAATTAGGGGCCTTGAGGTATAACAATGCGGCGTCTAGACAATAAGTAGCAAGGCCGATGGAAGGGGACACTTAAGAACAAAAGCGCAAATGCCGCCGCCACGCTAATTGTTTAACGAGGCACGTGCTAATTATGCTGCGCGTCGCAGCCCTAACACGTGCAAATAATGCGACCGATTCCCTTGTCATCGGTCACCCAGGATCTTAAAAGCCTGTGTTTTGAAGGCTACATGACCTGGAAACATGATTACCAATGAGCAAGGTTAACTTGAATAGCACAGGTGCACTGGCAGTTGAGATTGACCTCACCTCAGTGTAAGGTGCGGTTCAGCTGCAGTTCAACTCAGCAGATCATCTGCGGATGAGCGGCAGATGAGCGGCAGATTAGTTTAGGCTGGGCCGAAACCAAAGCTTTCAGATGCAGTTCGGCAGAGGCCGAAACAATAAGATTCAGCCGTGACTTCGGTGACACCTGAATGGCAGCTGAAACTATTGTTTTCAACTACCGTCCTGGCGCTGCCGAAGGCTTCGGTTTAGGCTTGGCTGAAACTAGAGCTGAAACTATTGTTTTGAGCTGCCATTTCGGCATTGCCAAAGCCGCTGGTCTCGGCCCGGCTGAATTTGCTGCTGAATTTAAACATTTAGGTTGCACTCTCGGAGGGACAAAGACTGCAATCGAAAGCATTAAATTCAGCAAGGTCCAAACTACAGCTTGATCCAATAGTCTCGGTAACATTCTCGACCTTTCTGAATGCTGTGTTCTCAGACGTGTTTCCAGCCAATTTTTTTTTGCAGGCTAAACTAACAGTTTCAACAACGTAGTCAGCTGGGGTGGATATTCACTTTTCCGGTGTGAGTCCGAAAATGAGCCCAGGGCCTACATTCATATTTCGGAATGTTCCGGTGCTTAGCGCCAAATGAATGCCGATCACTGTGTTGAAGTGTGCTCCCCCCACCCCCGCAAAACGGCATTCGCGATTCGGACTCTGGCACTCTGCCGTATAATGCTATAGCTACCTACCACATGCGTTCTCCATTTGAGGGTGGGGAATACACTGTGGTCAGGAAATATTGTGAGATTTGAATCCACTGCTGAACCCTTTGCAAATCTACTCTATGCAAAAAGAAGTTTGTGTTTGTCATTATTTTCAGGATCTCCTCAGCAGTTTCTTTTTTTTTTTTTTTTTTTTTTTTTTTCTCGTTTTGGCGCGTTTCCCAAAAAGGAAATCCACGTGTACCGCTCTACTTCTGTCTCTTCTTCGTCGCACCGTGCCTCTCCAGGTTCCGATCCCATTTTGCGCGGTTGAGGTGCAACAACCTTGAGGCTTGAAGTAATCGAAGGCCAGGGAAGAAAATGCCAGCGACGGGGCCAGCGACGCGGTGCTTGACGCTGCCGTGGAGCCACGAAGGAAGTCGACGGCAAGAAGGACCAAGAGAAGGACCACTATGCTCACCGTCACTACGGGCAGCAAATTCTATCGCCTGAGCTCATTTGAACTTTGAAGCCCGGTTTCAAATCTGACTGGCTGGGGTGATAGCCGGCGAAATATCAAGCGGGACTCAATTCCATCTTCCCATAAGGAGACCTTGGAAGGACCTTGGTGGACGCGTCCCAAACGCGTCCATGCGTTTGAGGGTGCTTGATCGCTGTCAAAGTCACGAGATGTGACAAAGCTTCGACACTTTTATCCTTCCACGTGACCTCCAGCACCGCTTTTCCAGGGTTAGGGCTCTTGCCTTGCTCTTGCCACTTTTGTGTTTCTCGAAGCCATCGTGCCATCGTCCCCTACATGTCTAAATCCCGTGAAGATTCAGCGTATCTCGCTAAGGTCGCTGAACAGGCTGAGCGCTACGACGGTAAACTATCTCTTCCTTTGTGCTGAGTGACGTCACCCACGTAGTGCATTCCCAGAAATGGTCGAGAACATGAAGCGTGTTGCCTCCTTCGACCAGGAGTTGACCGTCGAGGAGCGCAACCTGCTGTCCGTTGCGTACAAGAACGTCATCGGCGCCCGCCGCGCCTCGTGGAGAATAGTTTTCTCCATCGAGCAGAAGGAGGAGTCTAGGAGCGGCGACTCCATAATCAAGGGATACCGGGAGAAGATCGAATTGGAACTCACCGAGATCTGCGACGACATTCTTGACGTGCTCGACAAGCACCTCATCCCGTCGGCCGTATCTGGCGAGTCGAAGGTCTTCTACTACAAGATGTAAGCGCCTGCCCCTTACGCGTCTGCCACTTATACCTTTTCCCTTATACCCAGGATGGGTGACTACCACCGCTACCTCGCCGAATTCACAGCCAGTGATAAGCGGACGGATAGTGCCGACAAGGCGCTTGAGGCCTACAGCGCTGCCTCCAATGTCGCTGTCGCGGAGCTCCGTCCAACAAGCCCTCTCCGTCTCGGCCTTGCCCTCAACTTCTCCGTCTTCCACTACGAAATCCTCAACTCGCCTGACCGTGCTTGTCATCTCGCAAAACAAGCATTCAACGACGCCATTGCCGGGCTCGATACTGTGTCAGAAGAGAGCTACAAAGACTCGACCCTCATCATGCAGCTGCTGCGGGATAATCTCACTATCTGGACCTCCGACATGATAGACTCTGGTCAGTTCCATTATTCTACGCAGTTTATCTCGACTCCTAACGGTACATATAGTTGAGAAGCCCGCCGACACAAAGGAAGGATAGTGTATGGTGGTGGACATCACTTCATGTCAAGCCATTTTTTTCCGGAGTGCCAAGGCCAAACACTTCCCTCGCGCACTTGGACTTAAGGGGGAGTGTCGGAATACAACCCGTGGACACGGATGTTTTACTACCGATTTAACCCTCCCCGGTTGTCCATTATTTATCCTCATTTATGTTTCACCGTTGTTACCATTGCATATGCAGAAGCTTGTATAAAATATTTACCAGCTCTACGTCTTTCGCTGTGTGCCGTTGGCATTGCTGGCGGCCATGTCTTTTTCCAGCCTGTGCTTTGGCATCACGGTCGATGCGATGGCGAAGCATTTCTGCTAACCCCTAAGGCTCATATCGACCTGTTTGACCGCGAATCGGGGGGGAGGAGCGACTAGTATTGTGCTGCTACCAGTCGCTTGGGGACCTGAAAGGGAGAGGCCATTCCTCGCATCGTTTCTGGCGGCTTGAGGGTGATTCCCCTCTCAAATAGTGCCCGCCGATTCACCTAAGCTCTGGAAAATACTATAATTCCCACTCTTACATGTACGTCGACCTTATTGAAATCTTTCAATGCAAGCTCAGAGCACCAAATCAGAAGCCCCCATTAGTGCACTGCCGAATCGGAAATTTCTATCTCCTGACATGCCGGCTCGTACAAGTTGCCATCTCTCATGGGCAACGAGTGGACACACTATTTCGGGCTGAAGATTGCACTGCCGGTTTTTCTTCTGGACGCTGGCGGCATTTCGCCTTGTTGCGATATTTGTGTGGACGAATACCCACGTCTTGAGTCCTTGTGGATCACAGCGAGGTGGCCGTTGATGTCTGTGGCATACAATCTGGACGCGTTGTATGTCAGTACAGAACCGGCTTGCTCCCTATTGGGACCTCCGCAGTAATACATCCTTCCTTCCTTCCTCAGGAGTGCACAGCTTTTCTCGCTCTTTGCCTCGCCCATCTCGTATTTTTTTCGTTGCCCATGCAGGTACACCAAGTGGACAAAAAGAATGACCGATCAGTTCTCAGACTATTTTGGAACAACCACTGCATATTTTGTAGAATTTGGCTCCAGGGGACGAAACTTCCTGGCAAAGGTAGTTGCAAAGACAGTTTAGGGCAGTGAGGCCCGGTTACAAACCAGTGAGGTAAACTACACAAGTACTCTAGCTTTTATATGTAAGGAATATCAAATATGTATCTGATGAGTCAGAAAGCTATTTGAATAAGCTGCGGAAACCATGGGATACCACAAGTAAACATAACAACGGTGAAATAGGATATGAAATAACCTGAAACAATTGGTCAAGCTTGTATTTCCAACATATTTTCATCTAAACGAAGATACCACACTGGTCAGAAGAAGGAGGCGGATGTATTTGTAAGATTGGTAGATCAAAATCAATTGATGCGCCATTATGCGGGGAGAAAATCCGAAAATTCGGATTTTTCAAGTCTTTCAACTTTTTTTTCTTAGAAAATCTGAATCAATCAGATTGAAGTTTGAGGGATCCCAATCAGTTTCACAAGTTGAACTATGCAAAAATATACAGGCAATAGGACGCTACAGGGCCCGCAAAACGGCTATTTTGGCCGGATTTGGCCGAAATTTGGCCAAAAATGATCAAAATGGCCACTTTGTGAGCCGTACACCGCCGTTTGTACAGGATGTTTTTAGAATATTTATGTTTCGATGTTTTAAAAATGTCGCCTCAAACATCCTCAAAATAAAGCATCGTCAATCCCCTGAGGCTTGTTTGAGAGCCATGTTTGTGAGATGTTCCGCAGAACATTTTTTCGAGACCAGCGCGACTCGAATTGATGGAATTGATGTGGCCGGAGTTGCCGATCAGTTGGCATCAAAAGCCAAATAGTAGACCATAGTACCAGATCGCAGATCGCATGGTTGCCTTTCGTCCTGCTCGTAAGATGGCCTCAACTTTGCATCACAACGCATGCCATATCGTCCCATTATAGATTTCAGGATTTAAGTGAGGTAAATCCTCGGTTGTTACAGAAGTCATGCAGAGGGATGGGATGAGATGGAATGGGCTATGAAGATCTCACGCAGGAACCAGGAACGAAGGACCATGGGCCAATAATTCAGTCGCTGTCAACCAAGTCTGGACAGTGATGTATTTAAGGAGGCTACTGAGGGTGTGTATTCTTCATGTCCGATGACTCGCCTGTGTATCTCGGTCAGAATACCACCATGGACTTTGTTCCTTGATGTTTGGGGTGTGTATATTGGCAGGGACGTCACCGGTGTTTTTCTGTCACGAAAACTGCGGTCGTTGTACCAGTGGCTGGAGGCCATTGCTACCTGAGACAGGCGTGGTCGTCTTTGGCAATAGAGTCCGTACGTATGTACGCACAAGACGGCTTGTCCTTAGCCACCGTTATCCGTACGCATGCGACCCCGTACGACCCGACCAGCCCACCCGGGCTAGTCCATCGTGCGAAACATAAGA
This sequence comes from Mycena leptocephala, assembly GCA_029378395.1. NCBI lineage: Eukaryota > Fungi > Basidiomycota > Agaricomycetes > Agaricales > Mycenaceae > Mycena > Mycena leptocephala. The sequence goes on along the minus strand of JARJLF010000003.1, from coordinate 910,437 downwards.
GATGGCGGAACCTGTGTATTTTATTATGTGTTTCAGGGTGGTGGTAATATTCACCCAAAAAACCCAACTAATGTAAATAATAATAATGTTACACTATTACAGCCATACGGAGGGCCTCCATGCAAAATACGTATTTTAACCTGTAATCTCTCTCTTTATAAAATTATCCATGTCTGCCTGAAGCTTTTTAAACCCCGCTTTTGGGAGATCAGGCCCGAGGCTTTGGAAGCGCTCAGTACAGGCCTTTGGAAGCGCCCAATAAACGGCGCTTCCTCGGGGCTTTTGATCATTAAGCGCGCGGGCGCCTATAAAGTGTACACATTGCCAAACTCCGCTTTGCCCAGGGTATCAGCGTCTCGAGCGCCACACCGGCCGCTTTGGAGTATTGGCAAATTAGAATTTTGCAATGAAGTTTTATGAATTTCATGAGGTTTTCAATAGTTTGGCCTGTACTTTACTTGCATCAGTGTCTCACAAAAAAGAAACCCAGTTTTTTACTTCATGCTTGAAATTTTGGCCCAAGTTTTACCCAGATTTTCTATCTAACAAAAGTGTTTTTGTCTGCACGAGATCTGCTAGCCAATTTTAAACTGAGTGAGCTGAACATATTTCTGGGTGGATATGGCCACATAAATGAAAAAAGCGCTGAAGCCGTGCCCTGGCCATTTTTTTTTCTCCGGCCAATTTGGCCACTGATTTTTGGAAGTGGCAGCTAGGTGATGCGCACCATAGCAAAATTTCAAACTATTTTCATTACGACCATTCGTGACCCCTAAACCTCATCGATACCACTGTACATCGCAAATTATATCTCTCCGTTCGTGTGTTGAAGCAAAATGTGGCTGTCCACCCCGTGCATCAGAATGTATTTTGGCCGTTTTGGGCCGGGATAAGGAACCACTCGACGTATTTAAAGTTTGACCAGGCCTGAGCCGCAAAATTGCAATTGTGCGGCTCCTGCAAGCAGCAATAGATATTATACTCGCGCGGTCCACAGGCTGAACAGCGAGTTTACGGAAGACAAAAATGTAGTACTGTACGGGTGGTTATCCTTACAGAATCCTACAAGATGCCAACCGAGCACAACATCATTCCAGGGGGGTCAATCATACAAGACGCTGGCAATGCAGGGACTAGCCAGCTGTTTGAATGGCAGGACTTCTGGTTAGAACCATTAGGACCTAACCACCAGCAATTTCTGGTGTGCGGGAGGAGTTCTCTCCTCCTAGGTAAAAATCCCTAGTGTCCACCAGTCCTCCAAATGCTGTTGTATGTCTGTCCCTTTGCAGATGCATGTATACCATCTGCCTCCGAAGAAACAGACCCAAGGACTTTTGGGAGCGTCAAGGCCGCAGAGAACCAAACGGCCAAAGGCGGCAGGTGAAAACAAATCCCATCGAGCGGATGCTCGGCATGGAGATGGGCCCGAGTTTTGCGATCGAGAGGTAAGGAGACGGAAGAAGGCCGTGTTCCAGCTGCTGCGGAATCAAGAAGAACTCGGTCGCCAATTTCCTAAGCGTTGGCGGAGCAGCGGCCCGTACCTTGTATTGGCCAATCCATTCAGATTTGCTGAAGACACTGTCGTTATCCGTAGGTAGAGCGATGAGAGGGGAATAAAATTGGATTTCCTCTGTATACATGAAAGACTAAGTAGAATTCCCCGAAAATCGAAGATGCCGACGGAACCGCCAGTTTCAAATTTTCTCCTGCTGTATCTTCCTTCGCGTCTGGATTAACCGCACCACAAGTATCCAAAGGCCGTCCAAGCGAGCCGTAAGGGCATAAAAATACCTGTTCACCTCTGAATTTTTATAAATTTCTTAGCTCTTCTTGAGCCCCATGCGTCTTCGGATGGCCTTTGGCGAGCTCCTGTACTCCCAGGCCGACGCCGCGCGGCCTCGCGTGGTCATGGGCGGGCTAATTGGCGGAATGAACAATTTCCAACCCGGTGACGGCTTCGGTCGACGTTTGAACACCATAACCAGTGAACAATTGAGGTGACGGGTGACACCCCGCGAACCTTTGGTCGAAACCCTACGGTAGTCGTGATCTGGTGAGGCGCACTGTACAACTCCACAATCAAAATGTCAAAAGTCTGATGTGCAGCGGCGAGGATGGTCTGATCAAGGGGGTTCGGGCCAGTCAAGCCGGGACCTAGGGCAGGGAGGTAGGGTCGGCCGCCAGGCCGGAAAAAAAAAATAATGACCTCGAACAAAGTTGGTCGGAGGAGGTCCCAGGAGGTGCCCGCATGAAAATTGAACCATATTTCGGGAGTCTGAGGCAGTCTACTGGCCTGCTAACCCATTGGAACCAGTGAATTCACTTGTTTTGGCAGAGAATCACGACTTTTGAGGTTGAAAATATTTGTGAGGCCACTGAATCAGTTAATTTGAGGTTCTATGCTTTTTATGTGTCGCCCCACTACCGATTTCTCTCTCAATCGTCCGGCAGCCTCCAGGCGCATGAACATCAATGAGGTTCATGCCAAGTGCAGAAATAAATTGAACTGACCTCTGGGAATGACTACTGTGAGGATATATAGTAACCTGCTTGATGCTTGGACACTCTGAGATCCTTCTAACGTCTTTCCTGGCTGTTTCATCCACCCAACGGCATTTTCCGGGCTGACAGACGTGGGAAATTACCCTATCTGGACGTCACGTGGTAGGGTGGGTCAGACTCGGAGCGAGGGGTCGGCTTGAAAAAAAAACGGCCGTAGGTATATATATATATTTCTTTTCAGAACCCCCTTGGGTCTGATGAGCACTATGTGGTTGCAAATAGAAGAGGAATGGAGTCTTCTTTACCTTCTTGGGAAGCGATGGTGCATAAGTAGGTCTCAAGATATGTTTCCAACCGAGACACCAAGTTTCGGCAGCATCAACACTAAGCGACGGGATCAGAGATCTCGCACTTTGGTCGTGTTTGTATCTCAGCCTTTTGAACTCTCCACGTCGGTTGTAGTGTCAGATGCTCCAGCTCTGCTCCTCGGCCTTCGTAGAAGCCAAGACAAAACCTGGCCCCATTCCGTGCTATAGTAGGTCCGAAAATGAGGTGCCTCCCACCGGCACTGGAGACCTCACCCGACCTCAATCCCAGCTTGGTACAGACCGGGCGGGTCAGTCACATAATTGCAAAATTCTCGACGCTGTACCACCTGGGACCCCCATCCCCGTTGGTGATACCGCGGAAAGCGCAATAACTGATGTCGTCGGTGCCATGTCTCTCTCCGACCTGATTGAGGTCCTTGCCCAAATGAAGGTGCCTTTCTCTGGCAGTCCCCCTACTATTACTTCTACTTAGAGTTTCACAGGCATTCATGATTACTTATCCCAAAGCAGCACGACAGTTGCTCGTGGATCATCCGCAGATAGCCTACGCAGTATTCATGGGCCTGATCATATCCAACGTCATCCCCTTTGACATTCTCACCCGCATGATGGAAGTAAACCGGTCACGCCTAACTGTCTCAAATCACCTACACCTTTCTGCCGCGGGGTGCCAGGAGTGGCAGAAATCGGAAAATGAAGATGACAGGGCGGACGGTACGAACTCTTTATGCTTGCTGAGACCTCGTCTAAACCAGACTGTACCCCCAGATGTACCCCCTGGACTAACACTGTTGGCGACAACGGCGTTCATGGATCGTGCCCAGCATTTTCAGTCTATACATGCTGGGATTCCGAGTCCCTCTGCTGGAGGAAATGAACAAGGACTGACAGACCCCCCTGCAAGATATAGTGGGGAAATGTTGGATTGGGATGTAGCTCCAGGACTAGATTGTCTGACGGCAAGCCGTCATACTTCATCCCCAGAAGAATTCTGGAGGACAGAAATGCTCATTGCTGAAGAGGAGTTGGGTCATGCACTTAGAGTCCTTTTTATCCAACCGCCGGAAGATATCGCGGCCTTGAATCGGATCTACACATACATCGCCAATATGGTTCTCCCTCACGCTACAAACTCTCAGGAGATCTACGACACCCGTAGGTATTCATTTGTTGAACACACTGTGACTTACCGTGAATGGCGTACAGTGACGACTGCCGAACCTGGTGATAACTGGGGAGATGAATAGGATACAGCTCTGGTGGATCAACTATTCGAATAGTTCTGCTTTGCTCAAACCTGAGTTTCAGGCCCAACCATGAATTCCATCCTACTTAAGCATATTATTGACTTTTGACACGCTTACTGTAGCCACCGAAATTCTAAGCAGAACCGTCTCTTCCGATTCACTGTTGCTTTCCTCATTGAGTTCACTCAGAGCACTGGCAATTCCCATTGAGTCATGTTTTCCATCAAAATCCGAGGTCTTAGCGTGTCGTTCTCAGCATGATGTGGTGGTCGGATTCTATACGCCTGGCGAGCTTTGGAAACGCGTCGCTTTCATCTCCGCCGAAAGTAAAGATTTTTCACATGAACCTGTGCGCATCAATTTCAATGGACCAGTCCACGTCACTCGAGACATGCATGTGTGACTCGATGGCCTCTGGTTTGTTTTCCTCGCCATAAGATTCCTCAAAACCAATGGCGGACAGAGGGCCCTAGTTTGAGTTCAGCGCGTTCTAGCATGCCAGGTTCGTCTCCAATCCGGCTGAATTTGAGAGGGGGATTGTAAGCTATTCGGAAGAGGGTGACAGAGTCAGAATTATGAATATTATCCTCGGAAGCTTGCTATCACATTGGGAGTGATTTCTGATCATCATAGTTCAAATCAAGTTTTCTCACTCAGTTTTGAGCCAAATGGGCTGCTGAAGGTGAATATAGTGACGTCTCTGAGTCCATTGTCAGTAAATGAGGTTCACCTGACCGAAGACGCGTCCCAGAAATATCCTGATAACGGCGCGTCGCGTCCACACGCGTCATGCCTGACATTGTCACCTCACTCGTGCCCCCCGTCACACTCTTCTTTGTCATGGTGCAGATGCCGACTAAGAGGCAGCTTGCCGCCGCTCGAGCAGCCGCAACCACTCAAGGTAACCACGAATCAATGGCTTAAGCAGTCCCCCGCCACCGAAATGCACAACAATCGGTTGATGTATCCAGTACCAACGGATGGGTATGTGCATTATCATACAACAGTTAGTTCATTCTTACCCTCTACTAGCCTCAGAGTGAATTTGAGCGACGCTCTCGGGGTCAAAGAGAGCGGGAGAATCAGAACAAGGTGATTTTCTCATCTCCCGTCCACTCGGTTGAGATGCACTTGACATGCTTCCAGCCCAAAAGACCTAAGCCAATAAATCCACACTGTTTTGCTGCTCAGAGGGCACGACGGCAACGAGAACTTGCCACCAACATAGAAAAATTACTGTGTACCCGAGGACGCGAGGTGTTCGATCTCGAGCCCAAACTTTACGAAGGAGGGTTGAAGAAGGAAAGAGGTGTTTGAAATCTGACCCAGATTGTGGTATGCATGTACAAGTTATCCAGAATTATCTGATTCATCGTTGCTCAAACAGATCCTACAGAAGCTCTGGACCAAGCACTTGATCTTGCATATGACATGAATGAGCCCCGGCGTCGGGATAGATATCGGGAGAGTTATAGAAGCAGGATGCTCAGATATCATGCCGAGCCTCATAGTTCAAGTTTGACATGACCTCTTATTTTTCGTTCACAAATGTCCGCACAAATAGTTGACCATATTTTAATGGACAGATGGTCATTAATTTCGAATGGCGAGAGTAGAAAGGATGAATTTGGAGAACAAATGTATTTGTCATGAACCCGTGCTCCGCTGCCGACCGATATTGAATGCATGAGTACTTCATGTTATGTAGAAGATCAGGCAGTCAGAAAACTCCTTAAAGCGACTGAATCCTTGGCGGACACTGGGACACTCGTCACCAACCTCCGGTTGGTTCCTCGTGTCCCCGTCCCTTGCCACATAAACGTACATGTACTTTCCTGATTCAGAAATCTACTGAATCAGATGTCACTGAAAGCAGATTTTATTATTTACAACAATTCTAGACATCGGTAATGTTTACGAATTAGAATGAGTCAACGATGATACAAAGCCGGACTATAAAGACGTGAAATTCTATCGCGATAACTCTCCCTGTGATATCTGCCAAAATGGTCAACATTTAAGTCAAGAAGCCTCTCGAGAGCCTGAGTGGGATCTTCGCGTATGGCTCTCAGCATGTCGTCTCGGATTTGGACGGATACAGACATACCACAATCTGGGGCTTGTTCCAGACGCCGTTGTGCATCTTCTATGCGCCGGCGGAATTTCTGAGCTTTGGATTGAATATCTTGAATGCTTTGATCCCTTGATTCGCTCCGAGACTCCAATGCATGTTGGATTGCAGCGGCAAGTTCTCGCAGCCGTCGTGCACGCTGAGCTCAGATCGACATGATGGATGTGAACTGGTTGCCGAAGAATCCTGGGAATATATAAGCTACAGTCTGTCATGATAATTTGAGCCATACCTGTGGCTTGGTGTTCTCGCAGGCCTCCCGCTCTCGCCGCTTTTTTCTGGTCCAATGAGCGTCACACAAACTCTTGAGAATCAGAGGACCTGCAAAACACTATGAGTAGAAAGAAGATCTTGTAAAGTTGACGTCATACGCAGGTTTGGCGTTTGGCCTTTATTTGCAGAGTCCCCCGCCTCCGGCGCCCGCGCGCACGTTCTTCTGGACCGCCTCGGCAAGACCCTCTCCCACGCCTTCGCCTTCGTCGAGCTCAGGCTCGGTATAATGGGATCATCGAGGAGTTGGGAGCCGGGAAGGAACGATAGCACGGATGCCGAGACCTGTTGGGAGGTGGGGAAGGTAGGCGAGATGCCAGAAAATAGTACTGGGTATGAAGGAGAGGGGAATTGGGTCAGGAGCGCGTCGATCTTGAATTTAAACAACATAGGGTGTATTTATGGGAGATGATTCAGAGCAGATTGAGACAAGAGGTGAGTGATCGGCCGATCTTGGGATTTGATGTGGCCACATCAATGAGGTCGGATCAATAATTCTCTGTGGGATCGAGTGGCAGACTAACGGAAATCCAAGAGCTTTCAGGGGATCTACGGCCATTTTCAGCAATTAAGGGCACGGCAAAAAACACTGGAACCAGGCCATTTGTTTACCCCGGATCAACCGTACAATATAACAAATCCAAAGTTGTCTGCTAAACATCATCCTAAGGAAGTTGTAACTTTCAAAAGTTGTAACCTTCTGAAGTTGCAGCCCTTGGAGTAATCCAAATCTGTTTTGCCCAAGTTGACCAACCTACAGATTGTAACTCGGCGAGGTTGTACCCGAATGAAGTTGTCACGAAAACTCAAAATGTTTTTGCAGTTGTAAACATTGGCTGAAGTTGTCATTTCTTTCAGCCCATGTTGGTAAGTTGCGTCTCCATCGGGGGGTTGCCTATGTAGGTCTCATCAGCTATCCCGACGGCGGCTATCCAACCGTGACCAGCAACAGAGGCGAGAATGGAGGCGAAGGGAAGAATGACGGTGGTGGATTTCATGGGGTGAGAAATACGAGAAAAGTTGGGCCAGCCAAGTCCTTCTGAGCTCGAAGAGCAATGCTTTCGTTCCTTAAATACCCGCCAATACTCGGCTTCCGTAGTTGAAAGCGAAACGAGTTGCTGTTTCTTGGAACTCCAAGATACGGCACCACCGTGCATAACCAGAGATAGCTCGCCTGTGTTCCTATGAGAAGCCATCGGCATCCGTGTATCCTTTCAACCTTTTCTTCCCCGTGCCGTACGTGCTATCCAAATCTGTCTCCGGGACTGCTGTGGAATTGAAACAGTCGCGTTTTAACTGCAAGGTCATTGAAGCACGCGTTTCAAATGAATAATAAAGGATTAAATACAAGGCCTTTGAAGCACGCGTTTCAAGATGAATGGAAAACACAATAATGGCTTAAATGCAAGGCCATTTAATCACATGTTTCAAAATGAATGCCTTGCGGAAAACGCAATAATGGCTTTGGACGGAATCTAAAGCGAGAGAAATGTTCGCCACGCATTTGAACTGCAAGGTCATTGAAACATGTGTTTAAAAATGAATGGAAAACACAATAATGGATTGAATACAAGGCCATTGAAGCACGTGTTTTTTGTGGGAGATTGGGATGTCAATATCTTGTAATAAAATTTTCAAAATTTTCATCTCTAAATTTCGTTAAGATGTAGTCTACAAAATAACACCAGTGAGCACGTTTGTCTCCCTGTACCGGGCATGACTGTAAGTTCCACAGGTCAATCGCTTCATCTCTGGCTTGGATATCCAAAATTTGTCTTCCGCCCTCAGCAATGTCAAGAACCATAGTTTCATGTGCGATTCTCGGCTTTTGTCCATCCCAAAGGAAGGTATGCTCTGCCTCAATCAGTATGTTTTCAATATCATTTGGCATACCTTGTACTCTGGTCAAGTATTGTGATCTGCCGCCAATGACCATGTTTACGCCCAAGACTCGGATGTGACGCTTTCCATCGCTCTAGTCATTGCAATTTTTTCAACCACAGAGGGCCATGGTGTGATACACATTATTTCCGATTCATGCACCCAACATGCCACCAGTTTCACGGTCGGGTATCTCCCTATTTATAAAATTACGCCTGTCCGTCTGTCCGAAGCTTTTTAATCTCCGCTGAATCTCCGCTGATGCCGTACGCCGCAGCCGTTCGCCGCTTTTGATCTTCGGCTTCCTGAGTGCCCTCTTACACCACTTTTTAACATTTCCTGGGCAAAAATTCAAATTTCGGCCAGTGGGTAAGCCGAGCTTCATTCGACAAATTAAGGACAACATGCCTGTAACAAATCTTACGCTGGAGGAACTCATTTGCGGTCGCGGTGCGATGCCTGCCGCGTTGAGTGCTACAACCGTTTCTGGAGACACTATATCCGTGACCTGGGGAGGCTACCCCGACGACCGGCAAGGCACCTGGATCCACGACGTGGGGCCTTTGTTGACATACCTTGCGGCTTGTGGCGCATCGTGCACAGCGTTCAACCCCACGCAGGAGACGCAATTGTTCAAGATCTCCAATCAAGGCACGCAATCCAATGGGGCCTGGATGCAGGAACAACTTTGTAAAGCTTTGTTGGCAGAATTAGTTACACAGCGCTCACTCATAACCAATAGATAACGGCTTCCCGGTCAACGTGACGATTCTCAGAAATCTTAAGGCGGGAAACTATCTTTTACGCCACGAAGTCATTGCACTCCACATGGCTCAATTTTTGGGCTGCACCGAGCTCTTTCCAAGCTGTATCCAGCTCACTGTGACCGGCAACGGTAAGGATGAGCTCAGCGGGAACGAATACGCCAACTTCCCCGGCGCGTACGAGCCGACGGATCCAGGAGCACTAATTGGGGCAGAGCCCAGCGTCACAATGAGTAGAGCCAAAAGCAGAGGTTCCGATAGGGGCTTCGAGGAAGGTTGCATCGATGGAAGGAGTGGAGTCCCAGGCCTGTGAAGGACTCGGAGTAGGAAACGATGGAGGAAGCAGCAAGAATCAGTGTTCCAGTAGGCAGGCAGAGGAATAGTGTGCAGGTTAGTTAGGAGTCAGGTTACTATCTGGTAGCCCAGAAGTTTTATCCTGGAGAACGGTGAAGTCCGGGCGCCATAGTTAAGGTAGTGTCCAAGATAGATTCGAAAATTCCATGTACTGGCGAAACTAGACCTCCAGGCTATAGTTTTCAGGCCAGAGCTGCGGCTGAGCGACGTGGTCGAAAGAGAGGAGGGTTCACGATCACGTCACTTCGCTGTCGCAAGAAATTGCACCGATCTTCTCAGGTTCAGATTGCTCCAGGTCACGCTTTTCAAAATGCCAGCCATTTGAATGCGCTTGTATTGCCCCAGGTCATGCATTTTAAAATGCCAGCCATTTGAATGCACTTGTATTGCCCCAGGTCATGCGTTTCAAAATGCCAGCCATTTAATCGGGTTTAAAAATCATTTACTCAAGTCTAACGGGCGCGCATGTTGGGCGAGGACCCTAGCCCTCCCCATGCCGGCGTCGTCATGTCGGGCATTCAATGGGGAGGCAGCCATATTTACTGCCGTGCGTTCCACGGCACTTGCAGCGTACGGCCCCGTGCGAGTGGAACATTCCGGGTCCGCGATCTGCCGAATGAAATTCCGGGTCCGCAACCCCCATATTTCCTGCAGTGCATTCCACGGCACTTGCAGCGTACCGCCCCGCGCGAGTGGAACATTCCGGGTCCGCGATCCGCCGAATGAAATTCCGGGTCCACGACCCCCGTTCCTGCAGTGTGTTCCACGGCACTTGCAGCGTACCGCCCTGCACGAGTGGAACATTCCCGGTCCCAAATCCGCCGAATGATATTCCGGGTCTGTGACCCGCGTATTTCCTGCAGTGATATGCATTCTGGGTCCGTGATCCGCCGAATGACTCGCTCACTCAGACAACATTCCGGGTCCGCGACCCACCGAATGACTCAAACCCCCAGCGAGCATAAATGGCGTGATGAGGAGTACGGGGAATCTCACCTCTCTCCTTCTCCCCATTGACTGCTCGCTAGGTCCGTCCATTATTTCCTCTCTTCGTCTCCCATTCCTCTGATCATTTACTGCTCGCTAGCTATCTAACTTTGCTACCCGCCATCCTCTCCCTAGTGCACTGTTTTATCACTACTAGTTTATCTGCGTACTTAGATGTATTTATTTATTGGTCTGCGGTCGAATACCATCCAGAGTCCGTCGCTGGCCGCCCCAGCAATGCGACTGCGTCCTCGCTACACAATGTGCCCCTCAACGCAAGCCATTTAAATGCACTTGTATTGCTCCAGGTCACGTGTTTCAAAATGCCAGCCATTAGATAAGTTCGGATCAAGCCGCCTTCTCAGCACACGTGACATTCACGTGCTTCGCAGGGAATTCTGAGAATCACCGGCGTGCCGGTGTGGAGACAGGCTTGCTCCGAACCTAGCCATTTGAATGCACTTGTATTGCCCCAGGTCACGCATTTCAAACTGCCAGCCATTAAATGCACTTGTATTGCTCCAGGTCACGTGTTTCAAAATGCCAGCCATTTGAATGTGCTTGTATTGCTCCAGGTCACACTTTTCAAAATGCCAGCCATTTGAATGTGCTTGTATTGCTCCAGGTCACACATTGCAAAATTCTGCCATTTGTGGGAGTGGGCAGCGATGGAAATCAGATGGGCTGATGGCAAGCGGCACAGCCACATCAAATGCTGTCGAGCACCTTTTGGTGAATAGAAATTCAAAGGTGTTCTATTATTCAATTAGACCTGTTGTGGTGCCACTAAATTGCAACTAAAATACATTCTCTTTTTATACTGAATAAAAAGTGCCCGGGTTGGGCTTTAGTGAAGGATTTGAAGCTGATGTCACGCTGTGTCACACCTTGTTAGAGGGTCGAGAGCAATAGATGACATGTATCAAGCCACCATGGATGCGAAGCAGACTCCAGACCAGGCCCTGGACTCACTGTGGGGCCCTATATTGGCGGAATCACCATCGGTTTATGTGTATGTTGAAGGCACCCCTAAAAAGGAAAGGCAAATGATGGTGCCGCAACTGTAGATATTGGCACGACTACATATAATATTTTGACCAAAGTCCGGTGTTTAATTCAGCAGCGACTCGAACTGAGATCAATTTTCGCAAAACAATTCGAGGCTACGCTGAGGATACCCCTGGACAAACCGGCTGAGTTTGGTCATCCTGCAGACCGTTTAATCCAGCCATCGCTCGGACTAAGATCAATTTCCGTAAAACGATTTGAGGCTACGCTGAGGATGCCTCTGGACGAACTGGCTGCCTCAGAAAAGTGGCCCAGCAGGCCGTTCATCCATTCACCACACTGTGGCCAATTTCATCATCCTGCAGACCGTTTAATTTAGCCATCGCTCGAACTGAGATCAATGTCCATAAAACAATTGGAGGCTAGCTACTCTGAGGATGCCATTAGACAAACTGGCTGCCTCAGAAAAGTGGTCCAGCGAGCCGTTCATCAATTAAGCAGTCACTCAGACTGAGGCCAATTTCGCCACCTTGCAGGCCGTTTAATTCTTCATTGTTGCTCTAGACCAAGAGAAAGCCTACGACAAAATTGAACACGACTACTTGTGGGAATGTCCAAGAAGTTTTGCAATACCCAATGAATTCATCAATACGGTTAAAGCCTTATACAGTGATGCATTCACATATGTAATGGTCAATGGTGAAAAAAGCGAAAACCCCTTTCGCGTCACACGAGGAGTACGTCAAGGCGACCCCCTCTCATGTCTACTTTTTGACTTAGCCATTGAACCTCTCGCTGAATCACTCCGTCAATCCAACCTAACGGGAGTCAAAATAAAGGGCAAAGAAGAACCACTAATTGCGACCTTATTTGCGGATGACACGATGGTGTACCTAGACTCCACAGATGATTTCGGAACCCTAGTCAACATACTAGATGAATGGTGTATCGCCTCTGGGGCAAAATTCAACATCGGCAAAACCGAAATGATACCTATAGGTAGCCTACAGCACCGAGACCTTGTCCGTGCCGACAGATTTGTTAATGGACTGAATGGCACGGCAATACCAGAGCACATAAAAATTGCGGCCGAAGGGGAACCTATACGCACTCTAGGAGCATGGGTAGGCAACGGGATAGATCAAGCAGGTACCTGGTCACGCACCCTCGAAAAAGTCGACGCAGCCTTAGACATGTGGGAGCTTGGACACCCCACAATGGAAGGCCGCCGCCTGATCGTACTGTCTGTTGTCGGAGGTATGACTCAACACCTCGCAAAAGTCCAGGGAATGCCCCGTGAAATTGAAGAGAGACTGGAAAAGAGAGTTCGAAAGTTCCTATGGGCGACAAAACGAATGTTACTGTCAACAAAGAAACAATATATGCTTCAATGGAAGAAGGTGGCCGCAACCTACTAGACATAGTAACCCGCAACGAAGCCATCACAGTAACATGGCTAAAATCGTACTTGAGCTTCGGCGAGGACCGCCCCCTGTGGGCCTTTGCAGCAGATGAACTTCTAGCCAAAAAAGCCGTGACAAGCGATAAAAATGTCGATGAATTGGTCCGATATAACACATACCTACAAACCTGGAACACAAACACCCGGGAGATACCGAAGGACCTTGCGAAGATGGTGGAGATCGCTAGAGACAATGGGCTCAGAATGGAGGGCCTGGCAATCTCAAGAGAGATTCAACGCTCAGCAATAATCTGGTTCCACCAGAAGTCCACTGCGACTCGAACCCTTTTCACGGGCGGATCGAACCACAAGCACACGATCAAATGCCTCAAAGGAACACACCGAATGGAAACTGTCGGCGATGCGGAAATCCTTGCACGTAAACTCCAGACAGCACGCCACCGGAATGCCTGGAACTGCAAATGCACAGCCTGTACAGAAACGAAAAGACAACACCCGCAATGCCGAGACCCGAACACATGCTTCCGCCGAGCACAGAAGATGTTAGACTCCCTTCTGCCGAAGTGGAACCCAATGCTACCGCAACCGGAGGACTGGGAAAATGACCTTGATCTAATAGCCCCAACAGATGAAGAGACAAAAACATTCGACTCAAGAATAACAACTCACGGAACACTGGCGGACACCTTCCGTATATTTACGAATGGTATTGATGGCGGCGAGATGGCCCCGGACACTAAATTTGAACCTGAACCCGATGAAGAGGATATTGTAGTCTATACCGATGGATCCGCCCAAGACAACGGGGGTGGGAATGCCAGGGCTGGCAGCGGAGTTTTCTTCAGTGATAATGACGTCCGAAACATCGCCATTCGAGTACCGGATGAGCTTGACCCATCTAACCAGGTAGCTGAAGTCCTAGCGATTAAGCAGGCATGCGAGGCATGCCCGAATGATGTACCTATGACGATAATAAGTGACTCTAGATACTCGATAGATGGGCTCACCAAAAACCTATCCAAGTGGGAAGATCAAGGCTTCTGTAACGTTGCTAACAGTAAAGTCATCCAGTCGACAGCAGCAAAACTCCGAGAAAGAAAGGCACAAACCGACTTAAAATGGGTTAAAGGACATGCCGGGAATGAAGGCAATGAAGGGGCAGATCGGTTAGCTGCTGAAGGATGCAGCAGACCCGAACCCGACCCAATTAATGTCAAAATTCGAGAAGACCTTGTCTTACCTGGAGCTAAGCTAATGGCCATGACCCAATCCCTAGCATATAAAATCATCCGCAAACGCAAAATGTCAACAAAAAAGTACCAAGAAGCCCTTAAGCGCAGGGCTACGGTACGCAACATAGAGCTCGCAAAGGGGGCGGTAGACGGAGCAACTCCGAAAAACAACTCAATTTGGGCGGCAACAAGACACAAAGACCTACCCAAAAATATCAGGTTCTTCCTCTGGATGCTGATCCACGATGGCTACAAAGTAGGAAACCACTGGACACACATAGAAGGGTTCGAAGACTGGGGAATCTGTCAATTCTGCGAGACAACAGAGACTATGGAGCATATCCTGACCCAATGTGATGCCCCGGGACAATCGAAGATCTGGGACCTAGCCAGCGAACTATGGTGCAAGAAATCTGGAGAAGACCTCCGACCCACAGTCGGGCAAATAATGGCTTGCTGTGTCATCAAGAAAGGCGACAAAGGGACATCTAGACTCTTCAGAATATTGGTATCTGAATCAGCATACCTAATATGGTGCCTCCGGAATAAACGAGTGATCCAGGAGCTGGGTGGCATGTCAGACCGGGAAATTAAAAACAGATGGAGCAAAATTATAAACAACCGCCTAACTCTCGACTTCCTGATGTCCAACCAGGCAAGATACGGGAAGAAATCTATTAAAAAGTCCTTAGTTCTCAAAACATGGCGGAAAACACTCTCAAACGAAGACAGGCTCCTTGACGATTGGACAGAGGAGACCGGGGTTTTAGTGGGTGTGGGTTAGTGGACGATGATGGTCCGGATTCCGGACCTAAGTCAGTTAGCTCAAGCCCAACACGACGCACTGCGAGTAACTCGAGTGTTGCGATTAGAAGGTAGTACCTTTCTGGAATTTGGCACTGAATTCCTTTGCACCACCACAAGCTGTCTCTCTCCCACTGAAATGCTACACCCAAGTGTAGCAGTGAAATCAAATACAAGAGCGAGACAAAGTCAAGTTCCAATATATCCAATCTCAACCACCAACAACTCAAATGCTTTGCTATGTGTGTTCGGGGCAGTGGGTCAGGTGTATCGACCGTCAGCCTCAACAAGCAAAGATCCCTCAGACAACCCTATCCAATTCACAACACTTATAGTGCACGTAGGACAGCAAAAACCAAATTTATTGTTATATCCAAGTGAACATCGGGAACTTGAGACAGTGTGTTTGTTTGTTCAACACTGGGTTCTGGAGAATGCTTTCCCATTTTGGTCCGTCAGAACGTTTTGAGCTTATCCTCCACTGTTGAGCTTGCATCGGGCTTCCATTAGTGCAACCTTTGACTTGGAAAGGCCATTTTTTCCTACTATGAATTTCTTTGAACACTGTGTATTGCCCCAAGCCCCGAATATTGATCCCTTCCAAACAACGGGACCAATATGTCCGAAACCCGCAGCGGGGCTCCGAAAACGTATATAAAGGCTCGGTTTTGGAGGACAATTCAGTATCTCGCGCTGTGATTTCTGTGCCATTCTGTGCAAGCCCATTTTGCCTCTGCCACCCCATTCTGTGCATGCCCATTTGGCCTCTGCCGCTCCATCCTGTGCAAGCCCATTTGGCCTCTGCCACCCCATCCTGTGCAAGCCCATTTGGCCTCTGCCACCCCCTTCTGTGCAAGCCCATTTGGCCTCTGCCACCCCCTTCTGTGCAAGCCCATTTGGCCTCTGCCACCCCCTTCTGTGCAAGCCCATTTGGCCTCTGCCACCCCCTTCTGTGCAAGCCCATTTGGCCTCTGCCACCCCATCCTGTGCAAGCCCATTTGGCCTCTGCCACCTCCTTTTGTGCACGCCCATTTGGCCTCTGCCACCTCCTTCTGTGCACGCCCATTTGGCCTCTGCCACTCCATTCTCTGCAAGCCCATTTGGCCTCTGCCACCCCATCCTGTGCAAGCCCATTTGGCCTCTGCCACCCAACTGCACTCTGCTACCAAATATTACCGTTGTGCGTTCTCTAACCCCCCCTGACTCCTGAAGACAATGATACAATCCAGCAGGTACACAGTGAGATCGCTGAACCACTAAGCACACACACTCTCTCTTTCAAGCCAGCGACATTCAGCTGACTGACTCCTCACAGAAAAAGCAATACCCATCGGTCTCGATATCGACAACCCCCCACTTTTGAGCTTTGTTTTTCTTTACCCCCTTCATTTTCGTCGACTTGGCCCTCTGTTATATTGTTCAATCACAAAGCCACATGGCAGTCCCTGACTGAGGTCTGATCAGCTGCTTTCATACTGTTCATACATAATGCGCCATGAATTGGGATTAGCAGAGGGTGGTTTTCTCTCTTGTCGAAATTCTCTGAGAGAAGCCAAGGCCGGGTGACTTCTAATTTTCCAGGGGCAATTTGGGTTCTGGGGGATCGAGGTCGCAATCTGGCAGGTTGCGACTTCTGTTTGGGTTCTGGGGGATAAAAGTCGCAATCCAGCATGTTGCGACTTCTGTTTGGGTTCTGGGGGATTTAGGTCGCAATCCAGCATGTTGCGACTTCTGTTTGAGTTCTGGGGGATTTAGGTCGCAGCCTGGCAAGTTGCGACTTCTGTTTGGGTTCTGGGGATAACAGTCGCAATCCAGCATGTTGCGACTTCTGTTTGAGTTCTGGGGGAATGAGGTCTCAGCCTGGCAAGTTGCAACCTCTGTTTGGGTTCTGGGGGATTAAGGTCGCAAGCTGGCAAGTTGCAACCTTGGTTTGGGTTCTGGGGGATCAGATTGAGCTGTGGCCTGGCCAGTCGCAATTTCTTTCTGGCCAGTCAACAACACTTGCCCCTGATGGTAGGCAGGACAACCTGGCCAGTTGTCTTGCCCCCTATCAGGCCGTTATCACGGGGAACAATCTGCCAAATTGTCTGCCTGATATCAGTGCCGTTATCGGTTGGTTGTGGGCTGTGTGGCCCACCTGATGAGTTCAAAAGAACGAAACCAACCTTTGATGCCCCGTGTTCCTGTAACGTGTGGACCGCCAGCATCTCGGGACCTTTTGGGTCGGTTGGCAGGGGGAAGCTGATCTAATTATCCTTGCTTTGTACACCGGCAAAATCCCTGGAACACGCGTTTGTGATTCGGGCTGTGCGTGAAATGAAACCTACCTACTTACCTACCTACCCAATTTTCTTCTTTTTAAAAACTGTTTTAGATCCGCTGTCAGGAAACTCCTTCTCAGATTGGTTTCAATGCGCCTGGGGGTACATGTATGTACCCAGATGTCCATACAAAATTGTAATCCACCTGAGTACAGTTCTCCTTGCGCATCAGGATGCTCTGCCGAATGAAGTATAAGGCGGTCAAGGATATGAAATATTTTATTCAACACGACGGACCGAGGCATCGTGTGGTATGTTGTATCGGTTAAATTGGAGCCTTTCTAGGTGTGAGCTCGCGCTGCATTTGCTTCACTGATTGCTGCCCTGTTATACGACATTGTCGGGTCGGTCTCAATGTAGTTGAGGCAGCCGAGGGCAATTACGTAAATGCTCGCTAGAGCTCAAAGTTTTACGCAGAGGCCTTGGTAGTGGTATAAGAGTGGGAAAGAGAGCAAGAGACGGATATTTCCTTTTTGGGAACTGCGCGAAAAAAAATTCTCGACCATTCTCATTAGTTCCTGGATCAGCTGTAACGCTGATGGTCCAAAAGGTCGGAGCTGATTTCCCCAAAACGGAGTTTAAAAGGTTTCAGACAGACGTGGATAATCTTATGGAGAGATATATCCTGAGGGCTGTGCAAATCTGTTTTTTTGGCCAGTGCATAATTTATGTGATATAGCTACAAGATCTTCCTTTCATACGATTTACCACGAAAAAGTGGACAATGCCAAGTATTGAATGAAATTGTATGTCGAGAGTTGTATAGATTATACAGTACAGTATACAGGCTTCGCCACCACCCCTTCATTACTCCGTGAGGGCCCCTGTCTTCCTGTTCTATGAGAGCAGCCAGCATACTATTCACGGGGCCAGTAGTAGCACACTGAAGTCGGTAGACAGCCTAGACTCGAGAGTCGGAGCATGCGCACTACGCAATGGTCGCGGCACTGGGTTCGGTATAGGGCGCAGGTGAAAATTACGAAGAGATTGAGGCGGCGGGAGGCGCTAGAGATACTCAGACTGATTGCTGTCGCTCTGCACGCGATCAGCGACAATGCGACAGCGAGTATGCCAAGGAAACACTTGAAGGGTATTCCAACAGATTCAGACTACAGTGATTATCTGCTCAATGGCACGGCCCGCTACCAGATTGAAAATCCCTCACACTTGTTGTATCACTTTAAGGCGGAACATTCCAGGTTCACGTTGTTTCTTATGCGTCGTGCAGAGGAAATCACCAATGTAACATTTATCCCGGCGGTTCTGAAGAAGAGAATTGAGGTTATCAAATCTAGCGGAATGAGTTCAGATTCTGTCGAAATCCAATCTCAAGCTCTCGGCTACGAATGGAGAAGAAAAAAACCGACTCTGGCAAAGAGAGCCCCTGGAAACGATCTCTAATCGCCATGTGTATATGAAACAGCCATGTGGTATGCAGAAAAATTGTTGTTGATCTTTGTTTTTATACCTTTCTTGCATCACTCACTCGCGTTCACCTGCCCTCTCAATCCCCTCATTCCCTCAATGGCGTCGAGGAGAGCATTGAAGCGAAAGGCCAAAGACTTCGACGATGCAGCCACCAACCACACTGCCTTTCACAACCCATCGGTGAGACGACTGGAATTTACGGTGACTGCAGATGCAGGATCAGCCAGAACCACATCTACACTGGGAAGGATGTCAGCTGTACCTGCCAAAAAAGCCAACTCTCCAGGAGCAACCGATCACAGAGGATGAGGTGCCGGAGCCCGAGAAACAGAAACTTACGAGGGTAAGTTTGCATTAACTAGCAGTGATTGAATTAATTCCAGTACTGTAGTATTACAATCAATTTGTCAAGGGTGTGACACGTGACCAAAAATTCCATTTCGTCAATTCGTCAACGGGCCTCGGGGTGCGTGACAGCCCAAAAAAATTCGTCAAACAGCAGATGCTTTCCACAGCCCGTAGGACATTCAACTTGGCACTTTAGGAGAAATAAACCACTTTAGCAGAGGAAGGAGTACGAAAATCAAGAAAAGCATGATTTTACTATTTTTTCCAGCATTGGAAGCACATTTTTACACACTATTTCAATCAGAATAGGTGCTGGAGGCTATATACAGACACGAAATCCCTGAATTGCGCCTGCGGCGCCGAAAAATTGACATTTTTCACAATTTCAACCAAAATTTGAACCCAGCGTGACAAAAAATTCATTCGTCAAGAGGCTCCGTGACGCGTGACCACGTTCCAAAATTCGTTACGTCAAGGGCCTGCGTGACGCGTGACTGACGAATCGATTGTAAGTAATACTACAGTACTATCCAGAATGCCCAACTGCTATGCGCCGTCGAGGGGTGCCTGGTGACCGTGGCGGGATGGGCGAAAATCGGCGCCGGCGCGGTGTCTGAGGGGGGCGAGGCGTGGTTGAGGGTTGGCCTGACATGTTGGGGTACCAAATGAGGTGTGAAAACGATGCGCGAGCACAGAGGATGGAAAGGAGACGCGACGCGGTAATGACAAATATTGTCAAATTTGGCGGTTTCTGTGCCTTAATGCAGATCGGTCTCAGTTCACCCGGGATAAAGGTCTAGAGGCTTTGCGAACATTGTATCTACAATTCTGTCTCAGAATTTCGATATATGTACTAAAACATATTTTATTCGAGGGTTTGCGAGTCGTTATCTGCGGTCAAAAGGGCCGATTGTCGGCTGCTTTGCAACATAATATGGGCATTTAAAAACATTCTGAGTAGGCAGAAATACTCTCACACTTACACGCTAAAATACTTACCTGTTTTTGGACCTAAGACTTTGACACGGTTTCTGACGCAGCAGAACGCGAAGAACACATCCCCCTTTTTCTTGATCTTGGCACAAACCCCTTCTCACAAAGGCCTGCGTAGCATGTGCATATGATGTGAGAATGGCGGCTTGATCCGAACCTAGATTGGCAGTGAAGTGGTTCGCAGGATGCCAAGTCACGTGGTTCAAAATGTTGACCATTGCAAGAAAAATCGGTCATTCCGTGACTTTCATTTCGCCTGAAATTGCCGAGGCTTTCTCTGCTGGGCGCGCTCGGTTTTAATGGGTCTCTCGACCGATTTGCCATCAGCCTCGGAACGGTGGGGTTGCCCTCGCGTCAGATGAAGACAGTGGTGCAAAAGGACCTGCCAAAAATATGGACTCTGGCTCTGAAGGAAAATGCAAGGAACCAACCCTCTCGCAGAGCGTACTGAAGTGTTTGGTGATGTTGGGGATGTTTGGTGCGACTAAATCGGGATGTTTGGTGTGATGAGCGACAGGGTTGCAAGGGACTTTGCTCGAGTTTGCACTGCGAACTCATTTGGAGCCATTTGAAAAAAAATCGGTACCGTGACACCTTGAACCAATTCGTCAATTCGTCAACCCCCGAGGTTGGCCGTGACAGGCGCCAATATTTTGGCAGACCTCGAGAGCATTTTCTGGGTCAAATTAGACGGTGAAAAAACCGGGATAGTGAATAGGTCGGCTAAATCAAATTTATAGCTCGTAGGGAGTTTCATTGGATATTCTCTCCGGCGAAATGTATCATACAGTACAAGTAGGTAGATTAAGAGTAATGGAGGTAACGTAGGGGGAATTAATGGTGTTTTGGGAGTATATGGATGACGGTATTGTTTTGGTGATGTAAATTGTAAACCAAGGTGTCGGGGGAGGGAGTATTGTAAGTAGGTAATATTCTGACTCAATGGACAGAGGAGATGGAAGTGAATTTGGAAAGGTCTGGTGGGGGTTCTTGTATACATAAGACATCTATATCTACAGGGTTGGTGGAATTAAGGAGGGAGGTAAGGACGTCGTCGCATCTATGGCAATTACAGCAATTTGCGGAACATAAGGTGCGGATCGTTTTTTTCTGTTCTGCGATATTTTCCTTAGAACAGTCACCACGGGTTCAATTCCTGTCAGAATCTTTTGGGAATAGGTGCGTTAGAATCGCGCTTGAACTCCGCAGCGGACCAAATACCGGTTTTTCTGATGTAATTACATAATGAAATTTCTTCGGCAAATTCATGGTTTCCATTAGGACAGCTGTAGCACAATGAATACTGCGCCGATTATCCTAGTTTTTGGATATGTTATGCGTCTGAGCTATTGCTAGGGGATGGTATATCTCTGTGTCTCCCGCCTTGTTGACTGATAATCGTCACGGCACGGTCATCCAGCTCTCCTCGAATTTCAGCCACGCGATCGCTGGCAAGCACTCCAAAACGGAAGCAGGCTAGTGATTTCTACCACCTCTTTTTGAGCTCAAGCCGTTTCAATTTCTTTCGGTGGTTCGTCATCTGTATGCGTCAGAATTCAACCGTGGGACGACACAACCGATGATTCCGAGCAGGAGGCTTTGTATTACTTGACCATCAGATGGGTGCCATTGAAAGTTGTGAAATTCCCTGAAGGAATGAAGCCGACCCTCAGAGTAGTTCTTAGATATTCTTCATATGCATGTATGGCTTGCAAAAATGAATCCATTACTTTCGAAAGCTTCAACTTGAATTTTGCATTAGTCCTGCATTCGGTCATTCTGGAATAGCGGACTTTGCCACTACTTGCGTGCCGCTCCGAGGAAGAATCATCATTGGAAGCACGTTGAAATGAGAATATGTAGTTTCGGCTGATGGGATCTTGGGGTCAAGCCCGTACGGCCCTTTTGAAAGCTGACAGTCCTGGTTGAGACCTGGTGCACAACTGTTTTGTACATCTGTACACTTTGTTCGCAGCGTAAAATCTGTCAGACCACTCCAACGCAAACTACGACATTGAAGACATCGTGAGACTAATGTTCATGTATTGATAGCACAACACAATGAATCCCCGACCTGGGGACCCAATGAGAACGAAAGAGTTCCGAAGGAAGAAGAGAATCTCCAGTCTCCAGTTGTTTACTCCAATAAAAAGTCCCGGAATATCTGAGAGGAAGCTCCGGAAAATCAAGAACTTTATTCGGGCTTCTCGGCGATCTCCTCTTCGTGCAGTCCCTTGAGTATAATCGTGTATAACGGTTCCATGGCACACTGATTTTGAGCCCAGTCCAACAGTGAATCCGTTTCCTGTATGTGGTCTTGAACACTTGCGCCAAGTACTTACCCTCCTTCTGTTGCCTCGAGCTCCACACTTCCGTCAGTTAGTCTTGTTTCTAAAACAAGGAATCGGGGTTAATGTTGAGGATACACTTATTATTTATCGAGTCTACTATCTATTTCTTTGGCCTACTTCGCGCCCTACAGAAGTGAAAAAAAAAAAAGCTCAACATTCACCCTGGATGTGGATAACATATACTTTCCCCCCCAGTAATTTGCTACCTGATTCTTGCAGGTTCAGCTCAAATTTGGTCTAACATCTGAGAGCCGTCAAACGAGGCCCGATCAGGCTCTGAGCGGAGCTTGAAATAACACTGTGAATCGGCCAAACCAATCGGGGAAGATTTTGGTGACGTTTTCATTTTTAGCTGAATTTATTTCCGACGGCAGTCCCGGAAAGGCAATTAACATGGTACTTGGCCACACTCACAATCCATTGTTGCCAGCTGTATGGGTGGCCTCGAAGCACTTAAAAATGTTAAATAGACCTGGATGCTGCAGTACGTCGGGGGATCCAGAGATGCTGCAAATGGAACCTGTAGAAGCAAAATCCATTGAACTCGCAAAAGCAACGGAGCCCACCATGCACTTCAGCATTTGTCTTCCGTGGAACATGGATTCAATATACTGTACTATTTCGACCAAATGTTCACGGGGTGTCACCTGTCACCTAAGGTGTTCATTTTCTTGGGTGTTCATTCCTCGGCAATCATGGGAAACTTGCCATATATAGTAGTCCGGCGAATGCCGGACCGGAAATTTTGACATTTTTCGGCCTATTTGGGCCTCAAAATACGAATGTCACTGTCACCTAGGCCAAAAATGTTCAGTTCACGACCCTCCGTCACCCGTCACCTGAACATTTGGTCGAAATAGTACAGTACAAAGCTGAATGGTTACACAAAATGAACTGAATGACAAACATAGTGAATAGAGGAAGTGCTGGAGCTCTTGATATTGAGGACCTCAAAGATCAACTCCTTCTTGAAGGAGACACCGGAAAATTTATCATGGCCTGACAAGTGTGTGAGAGAGTCTCGAGCGTTTGAGAGATTAATGCACGAACCTCGGGGAACGGCGAACCCTCCTGCAGTTCGCCCCCAACCAGCGAAGAAGTCGAAAGCGGCCTGCTGTAGCAGATAGCGATCGAGAGATTCACCCGCATATTTGCAGCGGCCCCAATCATGCCCTTGATCAGGCATATTGGGGACTTCCGCCTTCACCTGGGCGTGAAGGAAGTCCACGAACTCCGCTCGGAGGCCGGGAAGTGCGTGCTCGTGCAATGGACTGAACTGGGCGCGGCTATTCACTATATCCAACGGCACGTCCGATCCGGTGCCAGTGAACTGCAGCGGACCAGTGATCGTCTGCGAGGTGGGGAATTAGAATCGTTATTACAGAGAGAAACAAAGACGCACGTTGATCTCCTGGGGAATCGACATAGCCGCAGCCTATCCAATATATTCAGTCTTGACAAGATTTAGAGCCGAGAACAAGCATACCTGGATCCCTTCGAGATGTATCGCCTGTAGAGACTGCCGCGCATGCGTGATACTCGGCTGCTTCCAGAAGACGTCACAGACGAAGCTCCCGTCGCTTAAAGGAACAAGGTTGTATTCGTTCATCTGTCGTGTGAGCAACGCGTTCGAACTCTTTGCCAGAATAGTGTCGATCTTGCCTAGATGGTGAGGAGCCGTTGGCTCGTCGCGTATGTTAGACCGATAAAGACGCCCACCCCGCTCTAGAAACAGCAAATTTGAGCACAATTCTCTCTGTGCGCAAGAAAATACCTTTGATTGGCGAGTCATTTTGAATCGCAGCTGGAAGGGGGTCGGAAAGAAGTGTGGTGTACTTCTTGGTGCCGTTATCCGCTGTAGAAACGGCAATGGGAAACTCATCCACGAGTACTTGACGATGAGCAACACCATGGTTGGTTTGATCCAAAAAATTGACTTGAATAACCGCTAGAAGGTACAATTAGACTGCCAATTCAAGAACTGCGCTCAGTTAGGCTCACCGGACATTTCATGCTTTTTTTCCACTTTCTCGGCCTTCTGGTCTGGTTCGGGAGAGTGATTCCTGGACTGCGGCGGAGTGTCGGAGCCACTCAAGTCCGAAACTGGAACATATTGGACTGGTTAGGTGCGAGATGAACTCAAGCGGCATGTAACTCACAGTCCTCTGCACCCGCCGGTTCCGCAATCTCGTCGCCTTTGGGCCCAGCCGGCGAGAGCTTTTTGTACTGGGGAGGCGGGTCGGTCTTGACCTCGTGTTCAAGGAGGGCCCTGTTAGCGCTACAGAAAAGCCTCAGAAGAATATCTTGGACGAAGATCAATCATACCCAGTTGCCGGCTCCTTGGGCTTGGAGGACTCCATCTCCTCCTCGGTCGCCTTCCCGGCGCTAGTCTTTCCCACCGTCTTCGGCGCCGTACGATGTCCTATAAGAGGGGGTAGATGAGTTTGAATGTGCGCTTTAATTGCTTTCAAAATCTCGGGCTTGTGGAGCTTAGCGGTGTTGATATTCATGGCTTTGGCAATTTCCACAAGCTCTGAGACCAGTTTCTTGTCGAGAGGACGCTCAGAGAGCTGGAGAGACTCGTTGGGAGACGCCGACATGGCGGAAAGACACAGAAAAACCAGTAGCGATAAGACTCGGTATAAAACGGGGTTGTTATCGAGCCAATGACTACATTCCATACAATACCTAAAACAAAAACTACACAACATCCAACAATTTCCAGTGGTCTACAGTCAGTTCTGGCAAAACCACTGGAACTCAGGGGCTGGAACAGATACGACGGTCCGGTGTATTCCGCTGGTGATTGGCGGATAACGCCAAGACTGCTGCACATGGACATGAAACATGCATTCACCGTCCTCCAGCAGTCTACGGTGAGGTCCACCGGAAACCAGTGGTAGATGGAGGCGAAGTCGGTCCGGTGGGTTCCAGCAATGATCGATGATTACCGGCCAACTCGGTGTGCTACAGCGACAAACACTGTACGGCAGCGTCCGCCAGTAACCACCGGTGGCCAGCGGCGGCCGCCAGCGAACTTCTTACCTCCGGGCATATTACTCCGGAATGCTTACTAGATAGAAGCAGAGGTGATTGTGTCTGGGCTTGTTCTCTGTAGATCCGACACCAAGTTAGTTAAAAGTCAGAAGTTTGAGACTCCTGGCAACAAATTGAACAAAGGTATTCTGGGGTTCCAGACGCCACTCAATAGATGTGTTTTCTAGTGGTTGTTGTGCCGATCCTCTCAGTTTCTCGGTTTTGAAAAGGTCCGACGTTCGACTCGGGCACCTGGAAATCAGTACCTTTCCCTTGTTATGAACCATATTTTTGGTTGAACGACGGTTCAAGATAACAGTTTATCAGCACAAGGTTAAACAGAAGATCATTTCATTTGATCCCGCCCTCAATCCTCTACGGTTTAACAGAACACCTGTTTAACACAACACCATCTCATGCCACCCACTCTCTGCACAATCTTACTCTGCATTTCCATGCCTAACCCGCTGCCAGGGTGATTAATCTATCAATGATATTCTTATGGCCGTGCCTTGCGGGATGGACGGCTATTTTGCTGTCCCGTAAATCTTATCGGCCAAAGGGTGGTCTAGTATGTCAGGATGGACAACATATTCGTCTGAAGAAACACATGATAGAGTCTGAAATATTTGAAATTCATAAAAGAATGTAATCTTTACAATATCTTCCAATGCCAAAAATTGGCAAATGTATCTGAGGGAGCTAGAGGGACTAACAGTAGTTTGTCTGCGTTTCTGGCTCTATCACATGTTTCCTTAGTTATATATGTTGTCCATCCTAAAATATTAGGCCATTGGGACATGTACTCAGCATGCTAGCTGGCTTTCGGTGTGAAAACAGCCCAAAATCAGAAAATACAGAAGATGTAGTATTTTGACAAATTCCTTTCTATCACTAATTGCGCATGAATTAGTCGAGTAGATCTATCTAGTTTTCGTGTGAATCGGTGAAGAACTGACTGAGATACCGGGAATTCTTTGAAAACATCTCAAAACAGCAAGTTCTTGGTTCGCACCTTTGGTACTGCAATTAGCTGTAAAGTACTTGCAAATAGGACCCCAGTCATATGTTAATTCACCTCAATTGCATGGGTGGTGGTCCCGCAAAGTGCCCGGCAAAGTGGCCATTTTCAGCTTTTTTTGCCCGTTTACAGCCAAAAACGCGAAAAATGGCCAACTTGCAGCAATGATTCCGAGGCCAAATCTCAGCAGATTTGGGTGACCAACATATGACTGGAGTCCTATTTGCAAGCACTTTCGTTTTGTAGGGACCATTTTTCAATACAAGATCAGTGTGAAAAGTCGATTTTTCGAAATACCACAGTTTATTTTATTAGACACCGATGGTATACACAAATGATGAGTTGAATGGTGCAAGATGTCTTGAAATCAATGGTAGTTGACTGTAAAATTTTATTTGAGCAAAATCGATTAGTATTTGAGCAAGAACGACCGCGGCCATTTCTTTTTGCCGCCACTGTATGGTGGCGGACGTGACTTCGTGACAACTTTGGGTCCCGATTTGGTAATTGCTACTGTGCCTCCAGTTTCTTATAAAATCAAGCAAGACGTCGTAGATAGTAAGACAATAACTCATTCTAAACAACTGTCGGAGCAGAAGTTCCAAAAAGTTGATTTTTGTTTTTGCGACTCGAATTCTGCGGTTTTGATTGCGGATCAGCCGGGCCGGTGGCTGTGCAGCGCTGTGCCACGCCATCAACTCACCCAGCGCCTGCAGGCTGCAGCGACCATGCCCCGACATCCTGGAAAAGGCGGGCATGCGCAGCGCGGCCCGCATGGAATGTTCACATCCACCCGACCATCTTCTTCAACTGTTGATCTCAGTCATGACAACGCCATGGACGAAGAAGATTCTTTGGCATGGGAGTCGGATCCGGACTCTGCCAGTGACGACAATCCAGAAGAGTCGGAGGCCGAGGAATATTGGGGATCACTCCCACCCCATTGACACGGGAGGAGAGGTTGGAGAAGCGTGCGGAGAAGCGTCGCGGGACCGGTGGCCGAGTTTGCCGTGAAACGGTATCGTTCTCATCGAGGGGTGAAAAGGACTGAGATTGAAGTTGCTGAGGCTGAATGGAAGAAGAAATCACAGTTCGCTTCTCGAGTTTAATACATACAATTTTTTTGTATCCTCGAAGCCCGAATTTAGGTACACACAATTTTGTTTTTTCATCCCAAAATCTGCGGTTTTTAACCCTAGATTAGGAGTATCTCCAATTTTTCTGAAATGAAAATTTGCACCATAAACCCACCCCATGTTCCTTCTACCTCTCAAATCTGGAACAAATCTGAGCAAAATTGCGGCTTGACAT
This sequence comes from Mycena leptocephala, assembly GCA_029378395.1. Taxonomy (NCBI): domain Eukaryota; kingdom Fungi; phylum Basidiomycota; class Agaricomycetes; order Agaricales; family Mycenaceae; genus Mycena; species Mycena leptocephala. The sequence continues at coordinate 882,696 of JARJLF010000003.1, read as the reverse complement.
GAAGTTCTGTCCGCCACTGGGCCCACTGCGTGGTGCCAAAAAAAAATTGGCAGCAACGGGAGTTGAACGGGTGATCTCCACAAAAACATGATACTTTCCCTTCAAATCGGTAGTCACGTGTCACGCACCCCTGTGTGTCGATCACGAACTTTGGTCGAGGTCACGCGTCACGCGAGCCTCTGTCGAACCTCTACACTTGCTCTACACTGTCAGGCAGGCCCCAAAATCGATCAAAAAATGCCAAAAAGGCGAAACATTCCTAAAATTTTCATTTCGAATCCTGAAATTTTCGAGGTGTCACGCAGAAATTTGACGGCTACCGAAATGTCGAATAGGTAAAACGGGTCACGCGTCACACCGCATGTCGATTTGAAGGAAAAGATACAGTATTTCTAGAACGAAGGGGGTTTTGGTGGGTATATGTCCCATAACTCGCAAGATTGGAGTCGGTTAAAATAAACGGCCAGAGTAGGCAAGCGAAGTGTACCCCCCCGTAGAAGAAGAGACGGGCGACACAGCGAAGGAACTCCGTGCGGGACATACCGATGGGAGCCCCCCAGTTCCAGGTCCTGAGATACCCAGCCTCAATGGAAATGCGGAGATCGCAACCTGTCAAGTTGCGACCTCCATTTGACTTCTGTTTGGTTTGGGTTCTGGGGGAACAAAAAGTATTTGTTGAACTAATTTGGAATGCTTTGGTAATGTAGCGTGGGTTGAATTTCATTCAATTTGTTCAACTCAATTAATGGGTGATGGTGCGTGTGCTCAGCATTTACATCAACTGAGATTAATCCTGCGAGCTCATAAATGTACCCTTTGGCAGGCAGAGACACGGATACCGTGATCCCAAATCCACGGATCCGTTTCGGGGCCATTTTGAAGACGCGCCTAATGAGACAACCGACCCAGGTGCCTGCAATATGCATCAAAGCACCTGAAAAGATGATCAGAAAATAGTGCTTCCAAGACGCAGATCGGGCCATCGGAGTGCTTTCCTTGCGCCATAAACGCCGTCAAGATTTCCTAGGAGTTCTCGCAACGTACCCGGCGAACCTGTCCCAGACCAGAATGGAAGCGTCGTGACGGCAGCGTATCGGCGCAGAGCAACGACGGCGCGACGAGCTGCGCGACGGTTACACCAGAAGGTGCTTCCCCCATCTGTAGCAAGATTTCACCGGTGCACAGGGGTGCCCTTCCTCCTGTCCTGCACACTCTGTCCCCGGCCTGATTCCCGTTGCAGCCGCAAACTATGTATCCGCGATTGAGGCGGAGAACAAGGAGCTACGTGGTCGCACATCCTGGTGCTTGAGCAAGAGGTCAGGCGGCTGACCATCGTTGACGATAATTCTTTTGGCAATGGAGCAAGAGGTGGGTATTGATGCTGGCTGATGGAGTGGAAGCTTCGGAAGAGCACGACGGGTTCTTGACCAAGGACCGTGTGGCGTACTGGAGCGGCAGACATGGATTGAACAGCATTGTTTGGGCCTGTTGAGTTACCGAAACATATTTGAGTCTGCCATGGACGGCAGATCTTCGTGCAAGCACGTTGCCGTAGGCAGACTGGTAGTTCTCGGATGCTGTGCAAGGGCTGCGCACAGAGTTTGAAAATTTTCCTTCTCTGCTGTTCTGAGCGCAATTGTCGTTAGTTTTAAAATTTTCAAAGGTACAGGTTGCGTTTATTCCACATATCTTGAAATCTGCCTCCTCAGAATATGCAGAAAGTGTGCCAGAGTGCTCTTGGAAACAGACGAATTTTAGCAGGAACTGCACAGCCCCCGTGATGCCGACGATCGGCACCACTCAAAATTTCAAACTCCACGCGCACAGCATTGACAACTCCCGAGAACTACCAGTCTGCCTACGGCAACGTGCTTGCACGAAGATCTGCCGTCCATGGCAGACTGGTGACGAGTCTAGGTGGCAGGAATGACCTCGGACATGTGCAGCGTGCGCCGCTTGCGAACGCTCGAAGACGCGGTAGACCCGAGCACAGGTGTAGAGAAGATCCTGCACAATTTGAGTCAACACAGAGCCTCCAAGGGGAAATAGAAATACTGACATCCAAACGCTTTCTGCGACACCACCGAGGCGGCCCAACAAACAGCTTCTTCGCAGTTCGTCTTGGCCCATTTTCAAGAGTTGGTCGCGGGTCAGCTTCCCTCCCTTCACGTCGCTGCTGGCGGCCTTGGTCGGAGAAGCAGAGAGTGACCGTTGCCGGAGACGTTCATAAAGAGCCTCACGCCTCGAAGAAGGGGCCTTGGGGACTGTCTCTGCCGTGGCTCCCTGCTGGTGGACAGGCGTGGAAGGCTGAACAACCTTGGAGGCAACTGAAACAGAGGTTCTCGGAGTGCGAGGTCTAGGTCCGTCAGCTTCAGTCGCGAGGAAGGCGTCTGTGGGAAGACCACGGAACTCTTGGCAGGGGACTTGTAGCCACCGGCAGACGCGAGAGGGAAGGGAATCGCAGAGACACGAGCCTTGGGTTTCGAAGGCGAGCTAGAAGGGGATGATGGAGGGGCTGGGAGCTTGAACGGAGAAACGGAAGATTTGGGGGATAGAGAAGCAAGATCACGAGTAAGAGCCGTCGTTTTAGTCGACGCCGAAAGTCGAGGGAGGTCTGCGCAGGGAATGGGAGGAATTGGACTGACGCCGGCATGAAGCTTTGGGAACCGGTGAATAAATGCAGGAAGCGGGAGATTGAATGCACGAACCGTAACCCAGTTGTTTAGTTTTTCACGAAACACTTCCCGACGGCTTTCTGCAACACCTGTCCAGCGAGCAACAGCGGCCATGCCCTTGGCAATGTGCATGTCGACCTCGATTCCGATGCCGTACGCAGGGAACCGTTTGCTATCCCCTCTTGAATGGTGAGTAGCAGGACCGATAACGACTCCCATTGCACCCCGCGTCCAATCCTTTGCAGTTGGCTTTTCTTCCAGAAACGGGTTGTCGTCTTCGACTGATGAAGAGGGTAGTGTGATCCCGTCCCATTCCCATATCCAACAGAGTCTGCGCAGATCGTCGACTTCGAACCGGGTCGACAACCCCGAGTAGTTACTTAAGGAGTGGTGGTTGAGGACATTGCGGACAATGCCTGTGTCGGAAGTCGGGGACACAGCACAGGTCGCGAGTGCAAGAGAAAGCGCGTGCTGCAGTCCCGTATGAATGGTGCAAAGCCGGGACAAGTGGGGTGGCAGTTCGAGGATGCGCGGCTCTGAAGCTTTGCAGGATGGGGTTCTGAGCCTTTTCGGAGTCGATGTATTGCCGTGGCGTTCTGTATTGCTGTCGCGTTCTGGAAAGCATCGTTTCTTCCTTGGAGAGGCCTGAAGCGTGCCAGTGATTTTCCAGAGTCGAATTATTGAAGAATGCCAAAAATGGCCAACTTGCGGGGAGCATTCTTTAGCCAAAACCCTTCCAATTAGACTCGTGACCAGTCTGCCTACGCCGTTCTAACAAGGCGGGCTTGTTGGCGTAGGCAGACTGGTACTTCTCGGAAGTGTCAATCGAGCTGGGGCGGAGTTTGAAATTTAAGTGGCTTTTTCACAATCTTAATCTGTTTATGCTCAGTTTTTTTACTTATTTTTTGATTGAAGCTGGGATAATAAATAAAAGAATTATCCCTTTCATTTGGCCTCCTTAATTTTGTTCTTTATGGTACAGAACGCCGTAAAATTTGAGGATAGTTTTAGTGGAAATCAACTTCGGACCGTGATCTCCGGAATTGCCGCGGCTCATTGCGTCATTGGTCTTACTCAAGTCAAGACTTAATTTCAAACTCCGCCCCAGCTCGATTGAAACTTCCGAGAAGTACCAGTCTGCCTACGCCAACAAGCCCGCCTTGTTAGAACGGCGTAGGCAGACTGGTCACGAGTCTACCTTCCAATGTGGCAAACAAAATGATCCGGAGTGTCAAGTCCTGATTGCACGGCATTCAGGTAGATTTTGGCATCCGGTGTGATGGATATACCGGAGCGGCAACCTAGCCTAACATGGACATCTGTGCACTCCGGCCGTCGCCGGCTCTGTAGGTTCCAGAGCTGACAGCATAAATACAAACCGGTGATTTCAATCGTTTCTACAAACCCCCATGTTAACAGTCGCTCCCAGTGTTTTTGCATTGCCCAGCCTTTCCTTCGATCTCAATTTGCTCCCCATCGCCCAGAACCTGGACGAAATTGTCATCCCTCATCTCCCAGATAAGGTGCGCGCTCAACAGGGAGTAAAAAAGGTGGGCATTATTAGGCTAGAAACATGCGCACCGGTCTGAAATGCTTGTTCACCAGCTTAGGAAATCCCTCAACGCTCGCACTTATACCAAGGCGGGAATCAACGATTTAAAAACAGTTAGATCGACGATGAGCAGTGTGCATGTCAGTCGTTTGCTTCCATGGTCCGGTGGAGCGCACGACTCACATTCTGCACAGGGTAATTTGAATGGGGATGATGTTGTGGAGAAGTAATGAACGCCGCGAGGATTTGAGGACATCTGTAGGGAAGGATAATGGTTCACTACATTTGGATTTGACTCCAACCACTGCATGCAGTGTTCGCCCACCGGACAGATATTCAAGGCCTTATTTAAGGGCCTAAAGAGTTTCGACCCGACTCTCATCATTATATGTGTGACTGATGATGTGTGACTCGTCCGAACCAAACACGGACTCCAACAATTTTGGCCTAAAATAAAATACCAGGTGGTTGAGACAGAAGAGCCCGAGCTTTCCAATATATTGGTGAGATCAGAGTCGGTTGATGCGCCATCCGAATGGCCTAAATACGGAATGCGTGTTTTTCAACTGAGCACTACAGTACTAGGACAGGTTAAGGCGGCTCAACTTGGTCTTCCCTGGCACTGGAAGCCTTTGCTTGCTCTCGTTCAGTACTGGCAACGCTCTGTGGAAATGATTCGTGGCTGGTCGCGGCACGAAACAATCGAGTACACTGGGATATTGCCAAGGGGGGCTTCTCCTGATGTGGAAGACGGTACATCCGGTGCGTCAGGTTCAATGGTGTCCGTGTGGTCATCTCCCCCAGCACACCAAAAAGCCCCCAAGACACATTATTTTCGGAAGAAAACCGGAGCTTGTGAAATGCGGACATAGGTTTGTTACCTTGTGATCTTGTGACCTTTTCGGGCCTTTTCGGTTCTTCGGGCTTGTACAAGCTCACAAGCTAGATGTGAAAAGTCTGCGCGAGCTGCGATCGGGACGCCGGAAACCCTCTTGGGGTGTTACATTCATGATCGTGATATATTTGTAATTATCCAAGACATGTCGCTTGGACCGAAGGAAGGAAAAGAAATAGTCCTTGTCGCGCACTTGTTTTTGCCATTACGTACATCGAGGAAGCCGCTCGCCTCGCGTTCATTCGCGTTCTCAGCAATATATGCCTTGAGGCGTCTTTATTTGGATGTTTCAGGTTTCGGATCAGTTACAATCAATTTTCTTCAGCCGTTTGTCTTTAAATAGACATTTTTTGATAGAGGGTCCAAAATTTTGGCCGGACCCGTATATCTCCTCCAAAAATGTCGGAAAAATATGCAATAGAGAGCTTTTGAAGAGAGCATTCTGAATCTGCAACGATTGGAGGAATTCAACGAGAGGTTCCTCTATAAAATATTCCCCAAGTTTGGATTTTCGAGAGACAGATCTTGCCCAAATGTCTCAAAATGGTAATTGAAGTTCATAACTTTGGTATGTAGGCATAGAAAAGAAGCTAGAAGGCTCTAAAAATGAAGCTCTTGGGTCATTTCAACTACCAACCCAGTCAGATATCCATAGCCATGGACCCCAAACCCTCTCACCCCCACTTAAATTTGCGTTCAACTGGTCCAAAATTTTAGCCACTATTTCTCGTAGGAAAAACTTCGGTGGGGGTGATTCTGACGTGTTTTCATGTGTGGAATATGATTCTGAGTTCAGATTGGCCGGGAAAATTCGGGTTTCCATACTATGAATAAAAATACAGATTTGTCGCCTTTGATTGTCCGGAGCTGTACATTTTGGCCCGCACAGCCCCTATTTTCATTACACGAATGAGCGGGAGACAAGTAAAAGACGAGCACTTTTTTCGGGCTTCTGAAGGATTAAGAACGAGAATTATGTGAACATAATTACTCGTAATTAGGACAGAGAGCAAACAGATATCAACAGTCAGTGTTGTCTTTGACCCCGGTCGGCCGCGGTCGACCGAATTTTTTGACCCTTGACCGTCGGTTTGGCCGTTCGGTCGACCGAATTTCCATTTTTAGACTTTTTCCGTTGTTTTTCCGTGCAACTTGGCAAAACCGCGAAAGGGATTGCATAACATGGCCGGTACTGAGTGAATGCATCTACGGTTGATCATCTTCCATCAAAATACCATATAATTCGAGTTCCACCTGAGGATCTTTCACCCCGTACTGCCAATAAAAACCCAGCCCATTCTTGAGACTGGTCGTGGGGTCTGTGTGGTATTCAAAGAGTTGATTGAGGATGTAATCGGCAGGTAGATGAACAATTTCATCGTCCCCGGCACCATTGGCTTCGTCGCTGTCCCCGTTTGGTGTGCCGTCAGCCAGATCCTCGATGAGTTGAGTTGAAAGCTCTGCGAACGAGTCCGCCTCGTCAACCTGATATTCCGCCGCCTTCCCCTGCACACTGCTCGGCAAACTGCGTGAATCTTCGTTTGATACGATCTGTTGTCAGCCCCAACTCTTCGTGCTTGTGTTTCAGCTCTATGTCCACAATGTTCATTTTCCGAACTTTTTGAATCGATAACTGGCTCCGTCGGTTGGTCAAGAAGATGCCAAACTTGCTACGTTCCGACCCCGCGGAATTCGGGACGATGCTCAACAACACGAGTTTTACCAGGCCACTGTGTCCATTGTTGTCGTCCGTGAGAGGCCGTTCCCATACCGCCACCACCCTGACAAGTTTATTCTGAGAGATCTTTACCCGAGATATGTTTCAAAAAAAATGGGGGGCAAACCTCGTGTTCCGAATCGTACATCTGGTTTGTCTCTGCAAGTTGCATGTACGAGGCGGAAAACTCCTCGACGTTTCGGCTGTAGTCAACTCTCAGTCCCGAAGCGACCTCCCCTTCCCCTTCGTCCTCTTCTCTCATCTGTACAACCAAACGAGCGACACATCCCTGACAGCGATGCTCTAGATGGTACTTGTCATTTCTGAATTACTTACAGTCTTAAACTAAGAAGAGCAACAATCAGACAATTTTGCGAATATCTGAGCCAAATCGTGCCTAAATTGCGTAGCGCAAATTGTGGATCAGAGCGTCTGGATGTTAATACCATGCCACAATTTACTTTGGGGACATAGCTCAAGTGGTTGTTGAGAACAAGGTCAATCTTTTGTGGGACCCAAATTGCGCAGACAGCGTGAATTGTAGTTCAGTTATGGGGTATTTTCGCTTTTTCATTCACGTATTTGTGATCAAGCGCTCTGAAAACCCTCAATGCAATGAAAATAGTGTATTCCAGCGTGCTCAACACAGAAGAAAAGAAGCTGAGCCTGTCGCAATCAACTGGCTGTGATGCGGCCACAAACATCACAATTTCATGGGCACTAGAAGGTCTTGTTGCCCAAATCTTGTTGTGAACTAACAGATAGGATGCTGTACTATACCACCATACATTCGTGGCCCGAACTGACCCCTCCAACGTACTAAATTGTTAATGTTGCTCTTGTACGTCGTGTTGTTCCTGTTGGTTTGAAACTGTATCTCCCTTGTGAAAATATTTCCGGCCGCAAGTGCCAGGACCCGATGTCATGGTGTGTCGTAGAACGAAGACTAGATGGTGTAGAAATTTCCCCAATGGGTTGTGCCACGCTGGGAAGTGTGAAAAGGCCTTTGTGCGCCCACGGTCAAAAATTCGGCCAAACTCGGTCAAACCGGGTCAAAGCGGCCGGTCAAGGCCGATGCGGCCGACCGCCTTTGACCTTTGACTCGGTTTAGCCAACACTGTCAACAGTTGTTGAAGCGTCCACGAGTTATAACCACCCCGCACTTAATGATCGTCGGCCCCAGGGCGGCCCCACTTAACCATCCTCGACGCCCCACCCATCTCGGCCACCCGCCTCTGCGCGAGAATGGATACCGTCGACGTGGCCGTCCCCACGAACCCGGAAGCAGTAGCCTGTATCACTGCATCGATAAACATGGGGTACCTGCGCCAGAGCGATTAAACAAACGTATAGTCGAAAGTACAATGGCGCACCATGCGCCATATTGCTCGACGGTGTGCGAGTGGTCCACAGGGAGCCAGCCGAGCTCGGAAACCCCCGCCCACCACGCTTGGCTGGTCTCGTCACTGGTCACAATGACATGGTCTGCTTGGATTCCCGTGCGCTCCAGGAGTTCGTCCCGAACCTGGGCGACCCGCCGCGCGTACGCTGAGAGGGCGCGAAGCACTTATTTGCGGGCATATGGTGAATGACGTTACACCAGATCATGAAATCGCCCCTTCGTACGTGAAGGGCCACAAACTAAGGAGGAGATGAGCAGTCATTGTTACCATGTACGGGCGGCCTACGGGTGGGATCGGCTCGTTCGCCTCGACTATCAGCGTCTTCCGGATGTAGCTCATGCCAATGTCCTCAAGCTTAGACGTCCAATGCATATGTCGCCCAATCGTCTGCCACGCCGGGTCGATATCTTCCGCCTCCTCAAGTGCCGATATGCCAAAGTACAGACTGTTGCAGCAGAAGAGATGTGAGTCGGGCGGAAGCGATATCCGGTGGAGAGGAGAGGCCTCGGCGGGGGGTAACCTCCCTAAGCTGGTGGCGCGCTCATTGAAGGATATAAGAGCCGCGAGAGGCCATAGTAGCATACTAGCGTTTCCGCCACCATCACTGTTGCCCCTCGCGCCCAGTCCCGCGCCCGGGTATATGAGATATCTATGGAGGACGTACATAAGATTCAGATTTGAGAAAACAGTCAATGCAACGCGGACCGAGTTTGAGGTCCACTGGCGGTTCGAGATATACGCTTTCGTCATCCCATCTCTTATCCTGGATATCCCAGCAGCCTAGATCTTCCACCGTTTCGCTCTCGAGATCCTGGGACAGCAGAGTTAGGTAATTGTCAAATGTCTGCCTGCACATCTCACCTTGACCTCCCGCCACTCCAGGATCGGTGTCCCTAAGCCGGTCTGCAGCCGCGGGATGTCGAAGACTTCGGAAAAGTCGAACTGAGAGGCGTTGGATCCCATGTGAACGGGTCGAAAACGAGGGATTATAGGGACGCGCCCGGTGAGGTGGGCGAGGTACATTAAATTCATCTGGTAATAAGTGTATCAGCGACCAAAATCAAGGACAGAAGAGTGCGCACGTATTCGATTACTTGATTCGCTATCGGCGGGTATTTCATCAGCCTCCATATACACACACACGGAATAGTACGAAATCCGACGTACACCATCCATTCACAGGCCAGCTTGTAATGTACGTGAGCTCCGGTCGCAAGTTTTCTGTTTTTGTTGATCAAGACTGTTCATCACCCTCCGAGCCTGAAACCAACGCACCTCTGAACGCAAACGTCGGCGGACCATTTAGCAGGAGAGACCCCTCGGTTTTCGTGGGCAGGTTCGTCAATTCCGGGTCATGGGCATCCAATAGAAACGAGGGCGACGAGGGAGCTTGAGAGGGAGCCCAGAAGTGTGACTTCAGAAGGAAGCATAAAACTGCGACCTGGAATAGGGCAGCACCGATGGCAATTTTGTGTCGCGACTGGAGAGCGAAAAAGAGGGTGCCCATGGCCGCCGATTCTGAGGGTCGTTTGCGCAGGATAGCTCCTATGTAAGTAAAAGGTCCGGCGGTGCGGACATAAGGGCCTGATCGGGTGCATTAGAATTGTGCTGGAATAGGCCCCCGGACACTACCTATGAACTACCTCCGGTCATTTTTTCCGGCCGCAAATGCATGTTTTGGTGGAATAGACCTTTTCGACGCCTAGACCATCAAGGCCGTACGTGATCGCTTACTTGATCCGGAGGAGCTGTAACCTCGTTATCACTATGTAGACTCGTTACCAGTCTCTATGTTGAGTAGTAGTCTGCAATTTAATTTAAGTCAATCGGATAAAAACTGAGAGAGCAAAAAGAACACGCCAAAGGATACTCGAACATAGAGACTGGGAGAACTTAGTACTGAGAAGGGCCATCAGAAATACCACGTGATGAATCGGCACGACTGAGCCAAATTTTGGTGTTCGGAAATTTTTACCCTAACTAATCGAAATGCTAATAATTGACCTCGATAGATACCTGACACCGTTCGCGGTAAATTACCTTCGTGGCGAAGTTTTGTGATTTCATCCAACAATTCCAGCTCTCTGAACTCCTGCCGTAGGTATCCAGATATTCCGCTGGTGATCTTTTTAGAATCAAATCCTTGGATTATCACAGTGTTGTCCGCAGTATGTTCTCTGGAAAGTGTCACATCGAAGTCTTACTCTGACATTCATCGAATGTGAAGTTGACATGAATTTCCATCCCTCGGGTTATACTGAATTTGAGAATTTCAAGTACAATGACCGTACTCCTCAACCACCCGAGGCAGCTGTCGAAATCTCAGAAGAATCACCGCACGGTGACTTCGGGCACAAGGGCCGCCGTGCACATAAATGAATGGTGAATTATGCTATATGTTGTCAAATGACTCAAGTTCGATCTCATGGTCGAACCGCAGATGGAGGAATGGAGGTATGCATATTGCGCATAAATTTAACCAAGTACAATCTTTTTTATTAATATTTTGTGCCTACCTCTGTAGTTGTGGTGTGCAGATCAGCGGATGTCCTGTGTACTGGAAACCTCTGGGAAGACAAACGTGTTCCAGGTTTTGGCTCACGGAAAAATGGAGAAGATACACTGGTGGTCACTGATCGAGGTGAATGCAAACAGTCTTCTTGTAGTGAAACCTTAATTTCATGGATTCACTTTGTAATTGGTCGAATTGGAGCGCCGAGTGGGGCGTAAAGATTATAAGGGAAATTCGAAAGGTATGGGCCTTAATATAATCGAGTTCAGGACATATGAAGACACGACGGCGAGTAACTGTGCTACCAAATAGATGTCCGGGAGCTGCAGATTTCAAAAACACTGATGCTGAATCCAATCAGCCGGCAATGATTCGCGGAGTGGTTGGTTTGTGAGAGGTCTCAGCACCAATACATATCTGTTGGCATACAATCTCCAACGTATTCGGCTTTACTGCTTCTCACGGTTCAATTTCGTTCCATTTGCGATCTAGCTCGAATGTGGGGGTTAAACTTGGTGGTGAATTCATTGCTTTGGAAGAAAAGCCAGACCAATCCCGCGGCCGCAGTATTTATGATCGGAGAGCCGGGGAATGCGGGCTTTTTTTTTGAAGCGGTAGTATTGTAGAACACAGTGTCTGCTCTCAATACACGGGCCTGGCGATAGTGTTTCTTAAATTCAATCATTCATTTTATCGGACCATCCTCTCCGCACAACACAGAGGGTTAATAAATGCACCAGGATTGAGCGCCCGTTACCTCGAACACGGAGTCTGTGAACGAAAGAAACTGTGAGGCCGAATTTACGGCTGCAAAGCAGGTACCAATCGGCGCTATCTGCTTTTGGATAAGTTGCAGTGAGAACTATAAATTATTCATTAATTCAACGTGTTTTTGAGCCCAAGAGCTACAGAGATTAACCAGAAATAGGTGGCCTTGGTTAAGTCTTAGTTTTGATTGACTAAGAATTGAGGTGAGGTTTTTTCGGTCCAAACGATGTATTGATGTTAGAAAACCTTGCCCGAACTTGATTTACCGCTCAGAGAGCACTGGTTGCAGAGTTAGACGCAGCGCGTCAATGCCGCGTCAATGACACAGCCACCGCCGCGTCAATGCGCGTCAGTGCCGCGGCAGTGCGCGGCAGTGCGCGTCATTTTTACCAGTCCCGGAGCAGATTGGACATGCCGGGCCACAAAGTTGTCGACTTCAGGAATATTTCCCTCCGCCAAAGCGAATCGAAAAAATGTGTGAGGATGCCGCTATACGAGAGAACATGGAAAGTTGAAACGTAAACACACTTGAGAACAAACAACAGCAAATATTGTCGGTCCGATCAATTTAAAGGCGGTGCCGGTCCTATTGATGTTTGTGACGTGGCAACCCTCACAAACTTGCAGCTCCACCTTATTACCCGTCCGTCTACTGTACTTATCTCCCTTCCTGGTTTGGCCCACCAGGCTAATTCCCCTACTGCCAGGCCACCACTGCAGGCTCGCCACGTGCCAGAAGATATGGGCTTGGACCCCCAGGTGGCGCATCCCGACGATGAGGTGCGTTGGTCTGTGCAAAGATTGGTCTCTCGACGCGCTCGCCGTGCAGCTTTATGACCCAACTTTCGAACTGGCTTGACTCCGGTTTGGGTTTGTGGCGACCGAGCAGTCCTATTTCTCTTTTAATTTGGACTGTGCCAACCCTTGTCCCCAAGGTTACCAACTTTGCTGACGCCGGCTGCCTTGCAGTCCTCCTCCGCCTTGACGCGTATGCCTCTCCGGCGCTCCACGCGGGTCGTCGTACCCCGTTTCGTCCCCACGCCTCCCCCCAAGACGAAACCCAGGCGCAAGCCCAAACAAACCAAAACCCAACGGAAGCCACGGCCCAAGCACACGCTAACTGTGCCGAAAATCAGCGCCCCATCACCCTTCTACATGCTCCAGCGCCGCACCGGCCACGCACCCGCACCAGCGCCGACGTACGTGATGGGGATGCTCCTTCCTGGCGAGATGCCGAGGACCATGCCAATGGGGCTCCCGATGTCAATCTCGATGCCATTCGTGATGCCCCCGCCGATGCTATTGCACGCTGGGCCGGCCCCGCGGCAGCCCACGGGCGTGGTAGCTGGATGCGCAACGAAAGGGTGTAAGGGTACAGTTGTCGCGGCGGGCCGGAGGTGTCTTGTGTGTGTGCGGTCGAGCTGGGTTGGAAGGAAGGAGCTTTTGGAGAAGCAGCAAGGGCAGGATGCAAAAGGTGCCCAATTGCATTCCCTCGAAAGATCCCAGAAGCATAAGCGGATATCGCTGTATCCCACATACCAGTGCCGCGGCGCCTTGCTCAAAGACTTTGGCACGCTATTCCACTACTTCATCGAGGCCCAATGCAAGGGCAACACACAACCGTCCGCGCAAGCTACGTTCGACTTCAGCGGCGAGTACTCGGTGGTGGCAGTCGATTACGACGTTGTCGCGCGCAAGGCCGCAGTCGCGCTCGGCGTCCACGACCTCAAGAACGCCGTCGCGCGCGCGGGCGGGCTTGAGTTCGGCCCCACGAGCTGGGTGAGCATACTCGGCAAACCGGGTGGGGTGATGACGCGCTTTGCGTGCGTGCATTTAGTGAATGTGTATTTGCCGAGGCTCGTGTACCCCGCGTGGACCAAGAGCATGCAGGGCGAGCTGGAGATTGCGGTGCTGCCGGATGACTCGCACAAGTATTTTTCGGGGGAGAAGACGATTGTGCGGTTTCGGCTGGTAGGATGAAGCTTGGAAGTTGTTGTAGAACAGCGCTGCGGCTCCGACGACGCAATTCCGAGGACAGCTTTCGTCGAGGGCTGTGGCTCTGCGCATTCCGGGGTGCCTGCATGCGGTGTTTATCAGTAAAAAATACGTATATTTCTGTCCCGACTTCTCAATTTATTAGTGTGCCAAATGATGCTTCTATCTGTGCTCTCGAAAGTCAAAAAATTCGTATTTCATTTCAAAGATTCTCGTACTTCTTCCTATCGGTGCTCTCGAAAGCTAAAAACTCATGTCGCATTCAATACTTTTCGATGCTCGTACTTGGTCTGCGCTATCAAAGCCAGCGATCTTCGAAGCGCTCATGTCAAACGGAAAACACAATACAGTATTTCGGGGCACTCATTTTATTTCCAAGTTGTGTTCCATCTTTTCAACTGAGAGTCGACTTTCATACGTGCGCACTCCTGGTGCGTTTCACACAGGCGATCGACAACCAGGTTGTTGAGAACAAAACCCCTTCCATTCGTGGTGCCCGTGTCGCCGTCACTGCAGGTTCTGCCCTATACCAGCAAATCCAGGTGATAAAACGCCAGGTTCCTTTCGATTCGTTCCGCGCCGTGCATCGAGAGCCGCGTGCAAAATTTGGGTCATCGAACACCAAGTACTTCGATTCGATTCGATTCTATCCCATGCTATCAGGCGCTGGGTGTAAAAGATTTCACCCTGTGCTATCGAATGCCAGGTTCCTTTCGATTTGTCCTGCCCCTTGCCATCGAGAGCTGGATGTAAAATTCGCCAGGAAATCAACGCTTGTGGTAATTCTCCACGGTGAAGGGCTAACAGTTAGTCTTTACTTTTCTCAACTTCTTCATCTGCATTCCTTGCTTCATGGATCATATTTCAATTCGATTTCTATCCCATGTTATCGGGAGCTATGTCTAAAATATCTCAGCCTGTGCTATCGAATGCCAGGTTCCCTTCGATTCGTCCTGCGCCTCGCTATCGAGAGCTGGTGCAAGATTTTGGGTGATCGAACACCAGGTTCCTTTCGATTCGACTTCCACCTCATACTATCGAGAGCTTGGTGTGAAATGTTTCAGCCTGGGCTATCGAGCGCCAGGTTCCTTTCGGTTCGTTCCGCGCCGTGCTATCGAGAGCCGTGTGCAAAAGTTGGGTGATCACAGGTTCCTTTTGATTCGACTTCCAACCCATGCCATCGAGAGCTGGGTGTAAAACATCTCAGTCTGTGCTATCGAAAGCCAGGTTCCAGCCTGCGCCGTGCTATCGAGAGCTGAGTGCAAAATCTCTTAGCATGCTGTTGACACTTGTGATAACTGCCCATGGTGAATGGTTAATGGTGAGTCTTTGCTTTCTCAACTTCGTCATCTGCGTCCCCATGGATCATATGTATTTCTCCGTCGTGTTTTGGGCGGCACTCAGCCATCTAATGGCTTCGATTTGAATTTTAATTGGCTGGGCATGTGCGATCAAAAGCCGTGTCAATTTCGAGTTCCACTCGTGCTGTCGAACACCGGGTGCATTTCCTAGCATGTACTGTCGAATGTTGGCTTGCTTTCGATTCGTGTTCCAACCCGTGCTATTCATGCTATCGAAAGCTGGCCGGAATTTTCAGCTCGTGCTGTCGAAAGCCAGCGTAATTTTGTGAGTTCCCCGTGCAATCGAAAACTCGGTGTGATGTCTCTGCCTGCACCATTGAAAGTCGGCCTCCCCTCCAATTCGAGTCCTATCGAAAGCTTGGTTCCCGAGCTCACCTCTGAGATGCTCCTCATCCTTTCGATTACACGTGCACTTAAAAAGTTGGGTTCAACCCTGCACTCTGGGAAATTCATATATCCGTGCAGCAGATCTGCGTTCCATCTTTTGATATTCCTCCTCCTCTCATTGAGATTATCCCCTTGCCCATTCAACCTGGCAGAGTATTGAGCCATGTTCCTGGAGCCACCTCAATGACTACAACAGCTCACTGACCAACTGACCAACTGACCAACTAACCGCCATGTTTACTGACTGCGTGATCTACAGGGAGCCCTTTCAGTTCTATGTACTACTACCGCACTCGGTATTCGTTCGTACTACTCTGCTCTCGAAAGCCAGAGATCCTCGAAGCGCTCATGTCGCACCCCACATTTCTGCGACGAAAACACAATATTTTCGAGGCATCATCATTCAAGCTGTGTTTCTTATTTCGCTCTGCCTCATGTTTGCAAGTCATCCGCAAGCCCAGCAAGAGCGATTACACCCAGCCCGGCGCACACCGCCCCATCGCGGAGGAGGAATGTTTGGGCAAGGTCGTCGAGTCCGTCGTCACGGAGTGGCTCTCTGGGTTCGCGGAGAGACATGGTCTGCTCTCCCCCAACCAGTTTGGAGGCCGCCCCGGGCGCTGCACCGTTGACGCTTTGCTTCAGCTCGTGCAGCGCATCAAGGACGCGTGGCGGGTCGGGAAAGTTACGAGCCTGCTCCTCATGGACATCTCGCAAGCTTTTCCATCCGTGAGTCAAGAACACCTCATCCGCTCGCTCGAGCGCAAGCGCATCCCCACTGCGGTGGTGCGCTTGATCTCCAGCTTCCTGTCGGAGAGGAGTACGCGGTTCGTCTTCGATGACCACGTCTCCGAGCCCTGCGCGGTCCCCAACGGCCTCCCTCAGGGATAGCGCACTGCTATTGGTCCTTTCTCTGAATTGATTTCTGGCGACGGCATGCTCAAAGCCCATTTTCATTTTGCATTTCAGGTCTCCGATTTTGAGATTTGGGATTCTGATTGTATCTTTAACCTCATAGATTACTGCTGGGTCTGATTTTTTGTTTTCTATCCTGAATAGCTTCCTTCCTGGTTTATAATCGACTCTGAATTTCCCACTAGTAATTGTCGCACTCCCTTCCTTGAGTTGTGACATGCAACAGAAATGAAATACCCTTCGTTTAATGCTCTTGGATCCCGGAGCGAAGCGGAGGTTCATCTTGTAAATACTTGAAAAATTAATCTCAGCCGAGTTACTATATATGGCAATGGGGTAAGTGGCTCAAAAATCTCAAAATTACCCATAGATGATGTCCACCCTTTGATCCGAGGCGATCGGACCAGAAATGAGCTCAGAACTCCCTGTTGCATTATTTTTCGCCACCACTGCATATTGTTCTCATTTAATGATTCAGCTATCCCCAAACGCGCCTCCCTGCGACGTATGCCACTCATACTCCATAATCGCGTCATCTGCTTGGATTCTGGGGTTCTGAGCAATGAATTGAAGAATAACATCCAGGATCTGTATCTGCTGAGTTTTTCACGACGAACGGGCATTCATGGACTACAAACGCGCGGTATTCCCGTCGCGTTGAGTTCAATGACGAAATAAAAATAATTGATTTGATCTTCTTTGCTTGCTTCCAAACCCGGAGACCATCTAGCAGGCGGGTCGAAGTGGTCGGAGCCGACGTCGGGACAGGGCGCGGTCCGATCCACACCTTGGGCGGAAACGGAGAAGCTGCGGAATTTCCTGCTGTGCATTCCACGGCACTTGCAGCGTAGACACCCCGCGCGAGTGGAACAGCACCTTCTCCGCGCCGGGGTTATTACACCTCGAGCGGAAGCCCCCGTTGACGGGGCCATACAGGAGAGCATCGAAGGGTAAGTGAGTGGGTCTTGGCGCAGCAATCCCAGAGCGGCCAGGAGAAAATGCCGCGCCTATCCCAAATTATGACTAGACATCAAATTAGTATTCCTTCAAGTTGAATTGGGTTCCTGGGGCATATAAGTACTCAATAATACCTTGGCATCCTTCAATAGAGTGCTTTCAGTCAATATTATGATATTTTTCAAGTGTGCTTTGCACTCAGTCCCCTTCAAAATGCTGCAGACTGCAACCACCACAATTTGCGGTCAGTCGGATGAGTATTCCTACATTTAATGGAGGTCTTGAAGTTCTTACAAACTGTTTTTTAACTTGAGGTTTACCGCGGCAAATCCCTGCACTTGCGGCAGTGGCGCGGCAGTGCGCGTCAATGTCGCGTCAATGTCGCGGCAGTGCGCGTCAAGGCCCTCTTAAGTCCCTGGTGCATCGTGTCAGTATAAACCAGTCCTTTAACTAACATGTACACTTTAGGGTGGCGTGGCAATTTGATTCACATAAGGAAAGCTGAACCCTGCATTTACGGTATTTGTTCAACTCAAACTTAATCCTGGCAGCATATTTCAACATCACTGCATCTTTTTGACCGCAAATTTCGCTGCCCTGGCTTGAATTTATGCAATAAGGTTGAGTAGTCACTGCCGCGCACAAATTGTTTGCATCAGTGGCTGTGTTTCTGCCGCGGCAAAAGGGAGAAGTGCCGCGCCGTCTTTATTTCTCTCCACACTCATTGCCGCAGTGAAATTTGAGTTGGACAGTGTTATGTCAGTGGAAACCCATCTTTTTGATACCACAAAAGATCTGAAATACCTCCCAATACAAAGGCCACAAACCTATCCCAATCTTTGACTAGATTATTTATTCCTGTGGAAAAACTGATACTATTGATCCAATGGGATTGCTTTTCAAGATTTCTCATGGTATAAATGAGCTATGGTGTGAGAAATCACCATCCCAACATTGTGATACTTGTCAATTGTGTTCAGAATGTATCCAACGGGCCAGGAGAAAATGCCGCGGTACTGCCGTGCCTATCCCTGACTAAACATTAAAATTACTGTTCCCTCATGCCAAATCAGGTTTTTGGAGTGTAGAAATGCTCACTGATGACTTGGAATATTTGGAGCAAATGCTGCTGGTCGATATCCAGATGTTTTTCAAGTCACTGCGTTCCCTCGCCTCGTAGACACACTTAGTCTACATGTGTCTACTATTTGTGTCCGTAAGTCTACCCTAGTAGGCACAGTGTGCCTACCTCAAAAAAACCAAACTGTGCCTACATGTGTTGACCCCTTTGCCTACGCTTAGTCTCCCTACCCTCACGTACCACCGTCCTGGGTCCCACCTACACTTGCCGGTTACCAAGCCGGGTGCTTCCGGGCATAACCGTACACGGCACGGCATTGCCTCCGATCCGTTGCCATGGCCTTTTGATCGGGTTTTCTAATTTTTCTCACCCGCCCACGAACCGCCCAACCAGCCCTCATCATGTAACGCTGAGCTAGTGTCTCGAGCATCCAACCTATTGAGCGGTCGATTGGTCTCGGTTTTCTAGAGATAAATCGTGCGGGATTGAATGCGAGTCCAGCAAAAGTGGGCGCGTGTCACACCTGTGACACATGTGTGACAATCGCACAGCAATCAATGTCAAGCATCAAACATTCTCCGAACAACTCCGATATTACGGCTGATGTTCAAATTTGGTTCAAAGTGCAGGATTAAGTACCGATTGACCATGGGCCAACATTAAATAGATGTTGCCTCAGGTAGACATAGTGGGTCTACCACAGGGTTTGCCTACGTGTGCCTACTGGGGTAGGCAAACCCTGTGCCTACGGACCCAGGGAACGCAGTGAGTGTGTTTGACATTGGGTCACCTTCGGAATGCCCCCAGACTGAAACGTTATGAGGGGAATAAATATTCCTGCAGTTCAAGAAGTTTTAGACATATTTAAACCTCTTCTTAATGTGGAGTTCACTGCAGCACATGCCCCGCAAATGCGCGTCACCACCGCATCAGTGTCACGGCATTACACTATGTATTCAGATACCTAGGAATTTGCTGGACAGCCACTTGGGCTTGGGTGGGCAGGCTCAACATTCAATAACTCTTCTACTTTTTTGAATAATTTTTGAACCAAATGCTGACCGAGGGATAATTCATGTGTTGTGTTCAACCATGAATGATGATCTCCCTGCGGATATCAGCATTATGGGCCAGATTTCAAGATGGATTCCGCTGAATTAGAATGCCAGATAACGCTGGAGAAACAATGAATTTTCTTCCAAATTATCTTGAGGAAACAAAGAGGGGATATTTGCTAGATTTGGCACAAGCAATCTCGGAGCGGGTTGATACCTGGATCTTACAATAGGCCTGAGTAGGATCACACTGGTTCGACCTCACGGGACCGTTCACTTTTATGCATATATGTCATGTTCAACTGCTCTAGTAGATTCAATGAGCAGAGTGACAGGGTTGAACAAATAGTTTATTTCCGATACTCAAAAACAACAAGGGCTCGCCTCAACCTTGCCATTTGATCTGAAGAAACTCAGTGCAAACATCCTATATAGTGAAGATTAGGCATTGGTCTAGATTTGACTAAGTATGGCTTAAGATGCGGTTTTTGAGCTCGAAGGAGGGCATGCATTTAGCTTACTAAACTTGACCCGAAGTGAATTTAAAACTTGGAATGGTGCGCGGAAGAAAGCAAATGCAGTGCGGCACTTAACCTTCACTACGCAGCAATGAGAAGTGTTGCAGTCACTGCACATTCACTCAAAACTTCATTGTTCTTCTTAATAGCTGACAAACTGAGGCGACAGTGATAATATACTGGGCCATACTGGATGTATATATGATTGCTGAACCTTTAGGTTTGGCTACTTACCTGTGCGGAGAACATGGATTCTATTCACTTTTGCTACAAGTACAAACAATGATTTGTCATATAATATTCGTTAGGACTGAAAATAGCTATAAAGAAATACGTTTGAAAGTCAAAGGGAAGGAGCGGATTCAATAGTGCGTGATGAAATCGCACCTGCATTCATTGTACTAACTTTCGCTGTTCCCTATATAAGTATTCGAATTTGCTCCAATTTTCGAGGTACACGTTCACACTCCAGGTATTAACCAGGTTTGGACGCCAGGAATATTAATCAGTCGCTCAGGGCTTAACCACGGTCTCAATTGCACTCCAGACATCAACGGAACTCTCAATCTCGACCCCGAAATCAACCTCGCACCCCCCCAATCACGGAATCCAAATCCAAAGCAGGACGTGAAAAGTTGTGTTGCAACGCCATCCCGGCGTGGATACAGCGCTCCGCCGGTATTGTGGCAGCTCAAAGTAGCTTTCAGGGTCCTCGAATAAACGGATTGACTCGGACCTTTTCAGTTCGAGTCTGTTCGACCGAAATCTCGGATACGTCATTATTCCCCCGGGGGAGTCGAGAGGAATTCAGCCGCCAGCGCTCACCGGCCATGGGACTACATTTCCTATTTCTCGCTGATTTCCCATCCCAACGCAACATAACATTTCTCGTGTTGAGCCGCTCATTCCGGTCTATATATATATATGGGGGTCAGTTCCCTATCCGCTCATGAATAATATTCTCGCTGGCTCGCGTCGGCGTTCGCGCATGTCCTTCAAAGACCTCAAGTCTCTCAAGGATATTACTCGTATATTAAGCAGATGGTTTGAATCAGTATGGACATGTTTGCGCTGGGCAGGGGGAAAGTGACGCTGCGACGTTGCAGTGACGCCGAACCGGCGCTGCAACTTTTTCGATTGACGCATGATTGACGCAGCAAGATTGACGCTGACACACAGGCGCAGGGTCACGGTTCCCCAATTTATGACTAAATTTGCATTGACGCACAGCGCCACTCATAGCAACAATTGGAAGTCTTCACTGCCGCCCTGCTGGCTCTCATTTTTGTTGCCTCCTCGACTGAAATCTGTCATCAACCACTGAAGTCATCTCTCCATTCCTCACTACAGACACTCGTTCTCACCGTTGTGATTCCAATTGAATTAACGCAAGATAGTTGCGGGCCTAAATCAGCCCATGTCCATGCTTCCTTCTACGATCGACCATTCGTGAAGTGGCACAAACACTGTTCAATTTCAGGTTGGATCTGGCCAACACTGGAGTCCTCGAGCGACCGCCAAGCATACCTATGGATGCCCAGTGCTGGTGTGAAGGAGCATTTCATGGGCAGGATTAGGATATTGTTTACTCATACTCATTTGCAAGATATACACCGGAATAGTTTTGGTTCTGAGATTTACATCTGAAGAAATCCCACAATCAGTTTGATCTCGCCAACAGCACTGAATGGTCGCACAAGACAAGGTGTGAATTTAGATGGACTTTGCTCAGAGTCGAAGATAGCGCAAGAGATAGCAGTATAGTCGGAGCAAATAAGGGTGAAAACAGAAGGGAATTTCGTCCATGCAGAGTACCGCGGAGGAATTGAACCATGGAAAAGTTCTTGAGTTATCGGCATTGATGATGTCGAAAAGGTCAAAATTACTGATAAAGATTGCTGCGATTGATTATCTTCGGCTCCAAAAGTGACTAGGTGGACCATTAGAAACACTAGAACATCTATCCCAAGTATTTTGCAGAGGGACGGTGAGCCAGGCCAGCAAATGATTGCGATCAATTTGTTGTCCAACCCCGATCAGCTACGTTGAATCTTCTGCCGCGTTCATGGACTTGAATATTGCAATTGTTACTTTTCGTTGTTTGAATGGGTTATGCTGACCTATATCTCAGCCTACCTGAGAGTACAATGAACTTTGACCTCCATCCGCCCTGCAAAGCAATTTTTATTCATTAGGATGTAGATTTGAAAGACTTTGGGGTGTGTTCTCGGATAACTCACCAAACGGTGTTGGCCGATTAGTTGTCCGATTTTGGGTAAATCCACGGATTCCCTTGCCTTTACCAATGCCATTTTTGGGTTTTAACATGACGTACAGGTAACTCAAACTCCTGGAGAACAACATATCCCAGTGCGATTCGTTTTGATGCCTTTCATGTGTTGCAAAGTGATTTTGAACCGAGTACTATTTTGTGAATAACTCTAGCAAGGTTGAAAATCAAGGGTTTTGGTGCTTACCACAGTGTCATATGAATATTCCAGTCTCGTTTGGCCCAATAATCTCAGAATGCATTTGGGCAAGCGTCCGTCGGCGCCAATGTGCAGCACTGACGTCTGTGGCTGTGTATTGACGCAGACCAGCGCGCGCGTTGACGCAGACCGGCACATCCCCTCTTTTTTACAGTTAGTACTGGATGAACTGTATTCTATTATACCGATGATGCAATGGCAAAGTTCCCCTGATTTTTCATTCAACTTTTTTGTCCTCATCGCCGTTGACGACGCCGAAGGTCTTTGATCGCTGTGTTCCAAATGCGGTTATTTGGGATCACAGTGACGACGGTGCCTACGCTAAACATTATCCATGCAGGCAGATGTAGGCATTCTGAGCGAATTTAGACATGGTTGTACCCCATCATGAAGGAAGACCAGCATTGTAAGGTGCAGGATTGACGCAGAGAGGCGCATCGGCGACACAGTTCAAAATGGTGCACTAACGAGATTGACGTTCAACTGACGCTAACATGTCACATTGACGCTGTGTCACGCCCTTGGACTGGCGCAGACTGACACGTACTGAGACACGGATTGACGCTGCATGCGCCAGGATTGACGCTGCAAGGCGCAAAATTGACGCTGAATGTTGACGCAAACTGCCGCTGTGACGCATGTGACGCTGTTCGATTGACGCTGTTCGATTGACGCTGATTGACGCGAACTGACGTTGCAGCAAGTTGAACTTGATGTCCTCCACACTGCCAGGACCCACCAACCGCTCGCGTTTCCATCCCAAATGGGATTGCTGTCACCCCCTCCCTTGTGTAAAATATTGGAGGCCAAGGACCTCAGGTCAGGCAAGTTCAACACTGACGCAAAAATTCAACTGACGCGAAGTGACGCTGCATGCGTCAAACGTCAGTGCAGCGTCAAAATCCCTTTGCCCGTTTGCGCTGATCCACGCCACGAGCGCGCTCGCTAATTCCCGTGCAATTTATCCTTTTCTTGCTCCCCGCGCCACGCAAATCCCATTTAGGTCCCAAAGAATTTTCTAGGTGCCAGCTGACACTATTTGAACCTCGCCGATCAAGGTGATCATCAAGCGGCGTTCAAAGACTCCCGGACCGCTCAAGCCCCGTTACTCGTATTATAAACAGCTGTGTCGAATCCGAGTCAGATCGCAACTCAACTCGGCTTCCTAATTTGCGCCTTTTCCCCCGTCCACTCATCGACTCCACCCCGTTCTACCGGTTCCTCAAGGCCTCTATCCTCACAATACATTTTTTCAACACCACTTGAACATCACAGTTTAACTTCCGGGGCGCCTCCGATGGGCTGTGTGCTGTGACGGGATTTCTATTTTGAAATTTGAAGACCACATGCCCGTGAGTGGAGCGCTCAAGGCCCGTGCAAAAAGGGAGACCTGTCTGACGCTGTGTCTTCCCTTCCTCCATCATCTCACCTCCCAGGAGCGTCCCTAGGCCCCTCAATACGGTGTTCAACATGACATCAGCCCTCCGCAAGACCTATGGCATCAACCCAAGAGTGTTCCCCTCCTGTCAAGAGAGTGCTCTAACAGTCAGCCGATCAAGCTCTTCGCAAGACAAACCCACAACAGCGTTTTCCGCGTCAATACAGCGCAAGCCGTCCAATGGAGCCCTCAGCAAGACCCGGAAGCGTCAGTAAGGCTCCAACCATTTAGTTTTCGTTTGTGGGGCCTGGCAAATCAAACGGAAACGGTATCTAAATGGTTTAAAACTGTTTAAAACAGTTTATAAATGGTATTTTCCAGAGGGTCTTGAAACTGGTGTACATATCGGGCGGTCTGCTCTTTATTTGCTCTCGGTTTGTCTCCCATCATTGCCTACCCTGGGAGTTTGGTGTATATACATGTGAACATTCAATAATTTGATTCATTCTCCAGCTTCGATGATTCAAGTTGAAACGCATCCCAACGGCACACTGTGGTGTTAACCGAAGGTTACACCTCGAGTTGTTTGGTCTATTGTGGATACTTACAGAACATAAAACAAGCTCGTTGAGTTCAAATCTGATGTGTCCAAATCTGAAGCTGTTACAGAGCGAGCGGCGGCGCGGCGCGACCCGCATCAATCCCGAGCCATTAGGAACTTCCATATTGGGCATGTGTCCCGCCAATCGAGGCGGTCCATGGTCAGTGTTATGCATATTAGTGAGTAGGGGAGTCTAAAGACATTGCAGAGACTGGTACAGACTGCAATTTTCTCCCAGATTCCCGCCAATAATTGAGCTTTGGCTGGTTCAAGAAAATCAACCATTTAAACCGTGTATAAACGGTTTGCAAACCATTTGTCGTCACTGACAAATAAAATGGAAACGGAAACGGTTATAACCGTTTATAAAGGGTTTCAAATGGAAACGGTTGGAGCCTTAAGCGTCAGGTTTAACGACTCTGCAACGCAACCGAGTCACGTTCGGTCGCAAGTCCGAGTCAAACCTCCCGGCGCAGTTGATGGTCCGTGCACAGCGGCCTCTGTCCACCCAAATTGGGCAAATTGTTGACACTTGTTATAATCCCATCGTCTCCCATCACGCTCTCCTCCCTCCACCGCGCTCGGTTCCCCCCGCCTCTGGGGCCTTTCCTGGCCTAGTCCTTTCAGTTATATATGCTTCTGATCCCGCTCTATTGGTCCGTCCTCCATCTACTGCCCCAATCCGCATTGATAACCCAGCGTCAGCCTTGCACGCAGCCGCTGCTCAGGGCTCGCAATCCCCATAAAAGCGACCCCGCTTGTCCTGCTGCCCTGTAATTCTAACACTGCCCAGTCTACTGCTGTTACTGTGCTCTCCTAGCGCTGTTGGTCTCAAAACCGATTCCTGTGCTCCCTGTCATCCACGCTGCCTCGCCGCCTCCCCTGCGCCACCGCGCCCGCTCCTGGGTCCCATTTCGCCCAGGACTTTGGGGGTATAACCTAACGTCCCCACCGGACCGTGCGCACGCATTTTAGGCATCGTCTGATACGCTGCAGCGACCCCCGCGCGACCCGACCCCGCCAGCATCGGCACCGGTGCCTTAGCGGCCTGGGCTCCCACACGGACGCTCCCTACGCTCCATGTTATCCCACTCATTACCACTGCGCTGAGGTCCAGCACTACGACCCACAGCGTCCAATACGGCGCGAGCCGCTCCGTGTCCGCCCATTCTCCTCGCTCTCGCGCTTCCCCATCTTGAAGGGCTCTCCCCCCATTCCCTTGGCTTGAATTGTGCTGCCACCGCCTCACCGCCCGGCCCGCACTCGGCCCGTCCTTACGAGCCGCATCCTTCTGCTGTTCCGCTCTGCACTTGTGCGCCGTGGCTGCCTCACCGCCACGTCTTGCGCCTCGGTGGCCCCCTCCGCCATTCCACTGGTCTTGCGGCTTGATATAGGCCATTGTTGCTGTCTCACTCCCTCCCGCCCTCGATCGCGTACCCGTGCAGGCGGTCCGCCGCCGCCTTCCTTCGCGCCTCACGACAGCGGCACCGTGGCGGCAGTGTTTCATGCTCGCTGGTCATGTCGTGCACGCGGTGGTTGGGATACCCAGCGCCGGCCACGCTGCATTTACCGCTTCGCGCGGTTATGCAGAGTGTCGGTTTTTTTTGGCTGCCATACCCCGCCACCCCTATTGCGTCGTTGAATTTTCGGTGCTGTGGAGTGGCGCAGCAGTGCAGCGCGCCCCAATCACCCGTGTCCGGCCACCTGCCTTTGCCGCCGCGATATTCCTGTTCCTGTCCCCATTTTGACTTCGACTTTATACCACTATCTCTTTCCTTCCCCTCCTCCCGATATCATGCTCTTATTACGATGTAGATATGTAAATCATCGCGTTCCTTGCATTTGCCTATTCGACTTTAAAATGCACCTAGGCCTCCAGTACTTGAATTATAGGATTATTGTGCATTTTTCCCATGTAGTGTTTTCTTAGGAGTAGTATATTATGTTCTTGTTCCATCCAAAAATTGTCTTGGGAGGTCGAAATTGGGCAAATGGTTCTTAAGCGCGTTTTGATGGTAACAAAAATTCCAGTTCTTGAGCTGTTCTGGTGCTCCCAGAGTGCAGTAAGACAGTGTGAAGCATATTTTAATGTTTCTTGAGTTGTTTGAGTGATAATTGTGTAGAAATTTGGATTTTGAAATTTTGAACGTAGAATAGGTCGAAAGACATTCTAGTGCTGTACTGTGTTTGTGCCTACCAACCTATACCGTTCGTGCAACTCCTTATTCGCGGATAGATTTTAAGATTTGAACTTATTTTCGGGGATGGCTACCTTCGGAAACCCCATTTATGATGTTGGAGCACAAATAATGTGGATTCTTGGTTGTTATCGAGTCAGTTTTGTAGGTTAGCGCCCGAGCTTTTGCCTACATGATGAAAGTTGGTGCTCCAACTGCTTGCCATCGCCGAGATTTTGAAATTTGACTTGATATTCGGGACTGGCAGGCTTCTCAGGCCTCTTCTACGACGCTACAGCACCATATATGGCAGATTTTGAGGTTTCATGGAGCGGTTTTGTCCGTTAGTGGCTTTTAGGTATTTTCCATAAGTCTCACACAGGTCGGGATTTTTGCCCAGTATCCACATATACGAGTTCAAATTATTCATTCAACATGTTTATAGTTTGAGATTATTTTTCTAGGCCCTCAGAGCGTTAAACGGCCCCGAACTTTGTCTAGGGCCGCCCGTGGGAATTTACTATCATTGGAGTGACCAAGCGTTACGACGTGACCTTTCTGCTCTCACCTCACGACCTTGCCGCCCAACGTGCTCTATCCACAAGCTCTCTTGACTAGGGAGGCCCAGAAACACATTCTTGGTTCCAACCCAGTGCATATATTCGTTCCTCAGCGAATTTTATCTGGTTGACCTTCTGCTACACCAACTCCCTCGATCGCCACGTCTCCCGTTCTCATGTCTCCACTCTCGCTACGAATTCGCTCAAATGTGCAAGCCAGCCTTGAAGCCGGCTATCCAGAGCTGGCCAACATGTCCCATGCATTCCGACCGACTCCGCGGGCATAGACGCTGTAAATGGTACGCTAATGTGCACCCATCGAAGGTATATGGAGAAAGACATAGAAAATGCTCATACCCGCGGCTCGGTGCGTCCATTATGCAATTTTATATGTACCACGTGTTTAAATCCTTTGATCTTCCTCAAGCTCCATTCTCCGCGCTCAAATAAGGCCCATTCCAAGGCCCATTCGTACCGCATCCCTCTACACTGCTGCCCCGGCTCTGGATGGCATGCGCGCATGATACCGGCTGCCTTGGCCGGTGCTCTCCCGCCCACGCACTGGTGCTTGCAGAAGCGCTATCGTTCCATCGTGAATGGACGCGCGGCCACGTAAGTAGCCGTCATTCCGTCGCTCACCGATGTCCGGGTGCTGGGTACCCTGTGCGACGGGTGCAGCTGGTATCCATATGCAGGGGGGAATAACGGAGGCAGGCGCTGTCCCCGTTTCCGGATAACGCTACTCAGGGCTGCGCAGCCTTTCTCTACGCTGCTGCGCATCTGCTGGATGCGCGAGCTGGTGCCGCAACTGGAGGCGTGCTGCGGCCGAGCACCCGACATCTAGTCGCGTACGGGGATGGATGTACCTGTGTGCGTGTACCTCCCGTGCTCGCACAGACCCATATCCGAGGCCGCGTGCACGCCATGCCTGCACGTTCGGCTCGCATCAGTGCCTGCATGGCGCGCGCGAGCTGGCATCGCGGGTGGATGGCCAGAGGCCATCTGAGCTGCTCACGCCGCTGAGCACCTCCCAGGTACCTGCCTCCCCCGTTGCGGAGACGCGGACATAATGTGCAAGCGTGCGGTAGCGTCACGGCTGCACCGGCGGTAGTGCCCGGTCTGGCATGCGGGCCAGACATGGACATGTACCATACATCTTGTTTCCCGGGCCGCTGTCCCCGGCTGGAATTCCGAGCGGAAACGGAATAACGCAGACAGCGTGTTTTGCGTCGAATTGCCTGTTTTACGCCATCATTTGCCTTTCTTAGATTTGATATTTAACAAGGTGTATCCTATATAGCGTCCCCGCAAACTATAATTTTTTCGCGAATTTAGACGCAGATTTTGTCGTCGTCGTCGGCGACAACATTGAGAGCACTTTGATCGCTGTGTGCTAAATTTTGATCGCTGTTTGCCTAAAGCGGATATTCGTGCTCGCTATCTAGCACAGCGGTGGCAACTGAAAGCAACGGCCTGATGGCTGCTGAATAAAATGCAGAAGGTCTCTGCGCTGATATATCTAATTGGCCTCTAAGCTAGTGGTTTCTATGTATCGCGGGACCACTGGACATCAGCGGTGTCTGATACATCACACCGCTATACTAAGGTCTCGCTACAGCGTGCAATTTGCGACGCGCATATTGTACTGAGGACTCTTCACAGCATGCTCAGCATCCGTTTAGATCGCATGGGGTCCTTCTGGTCCGTTCGAGTTATCAGATTTTTTTCAACTAGCACATAGAAGTGTCTCTGAGTGCGTCGCCGCCATCCCGCAAGCGTACCGTACGTGCACCTCTTCTATTTTCACCACCATTTTACTGACGCAAGGAGTAGGAATCCGAGGCCTTGAAAACCGAGGACAGATTACTTCTAAAGGAACTACCCGTTCGGCGGTTCGATTTCTTCCAACAGGGAAACTACTCGCGCGGGAGCTCGGCGGTGATCTGCGGCGGTGATCTGCGGCTGCGAACGGGCGGGGCCCGCGGCTGGTCGTCATGGACGCGGACCTGCAGCACCCACCGGGACGCGCCGTCGCCGCGGCGTCGCGATGGACGCGAGCCGGCTGATGTACAGCCGCTTGATCAGTTGACGGGTTTCTGCGCCGTGCGGAAGGACGCGGTGAGTGCATTCCCTCCCTTCTCCCCCCGATGAGGATGAACGCGTGATAATTTTTTCCCCCCGCAGTTCATGTGCGCGCGCCTTCTCTCCCCCCGAAAGTGCCGTACGCCTTCGGCGTGTGCTGCAGCTGCTCCGGCTCCACCAGCGCACGCTGGGCGTGCTGGGGCATGTGCTCGTCGGGGCCGGCGTCGCGGGCGTGGTGACGCTTGTGAGGAGGGCGGGGGGCTTGGGGCGGCTGGTAAGGGTGGTGGGCGGGGACAACTTCAGTCTGACAGGGACACATCGTAGACAGGTGGTGAGAATCGTGACGTAAACTTACGTAAAGGTGTCAGAGTGCGGGAGGCGAAGGGGGTTTCATTCAAGGGGGTCCGTTTCTGCGGTTTTTCGAAACCAGGTCCCAATAGACACAGTTTTACGTGCTGAATCCGAATATCGTGGTCCCGGAGCAAAAGGTGAAGTCGTCATGAAGTTTGAGCCCAAAAGATTACTGTACTATTAAATTCAATTCGTCAAGGGGTGACGCGTGACCCAAAATATCATTTCGTCAATTCGTCAAAGGGTCCCCAGCAGCGTGACAACCCCCAAAATTTCGTCAAGCCCCGGAAATGTTCCATGGGTTGCAAGGCATGTAGAATAACCATTAGGATGACTTAGGAATCATCTGAGAAATTTATTTGAGCAAATCTGTTGTTGAACAGGAAAAAATCCATTTTTCACTGTTGAAGTTCGGTTGAATTTGGTCTGAAGCACGTTGTTTGTGAGAGAATGGCGAGAAAATTGTAGGGAGAGTGTCCGCAGCTAAGGACACTTGCTCAGAGCAGCCCTGAACCGAAATTTTGAACTGACCGTGACGAAAAGTATATTCGTCAAGAGCCTCCGTGACGCGTGACAAGGTTCCAAAATTCATCACGTCAAGCACCCCCGTGACGCGTGACTGACGAATTGATTTTAATAGTACAGTATTCCTATATCGGGGCTGATAAGAGCTGTTACGACATGGACTGCCACTCCACACCAAGTAATTTCTCACGTGGCCTGCCAAGTGGCGTGACTTGGATGAAAACTTTCTCCTTTCACAGCCCACTTTTTGGCATTCTGATGTCCTGATTCTAACCCCGCCCAAAAAACCACTGGAATCGGTCGCTTTTACACCCATATAAGGCAATTTCCCACGGGAGGAGGGGGGGAGGGGTTGAGCGACCTCGAAAAAAAACTTTTGTAGGTGATATCATTTTCTCTTATCTTTGGACCCCCTTGGTTTCATTCCCCCCAGCAAGATGATATTGTTTGCGTGCGCAAAGTTGAGGAACTTCTTCGAGTGGTGCGAGCTGTGGCCGTCGAGGAGAAGGACGGGTGGGAGGCCGTTGGCGTCTGCCTTGGTCGCGGGGTCAAAGACCTTGACCAGCCATTTATATCCAAGCTCGCCATTGGTCTACCCGTTGACAGATTTGGCGATGCTGGATGGTCGAAGGTGAGTCTCGTTATCCCCTCAATGCTTAGATCAACTCACAATGCATTGATAGTATTCCCGTTGTTCCACGCCGATTGGAAGTTGACGCCATGACCATCGGCGGCACCACCATCTTCCCGTCGCCACGGATCGTCGCCACCGCCGTGATGTTCTGACGGCTCGTCCCACCCTGCTTGTACTGGGTCTTTGTATCGCGCACGCCGACCACGCGCTCCTTCCCAGTGTAGCCCGTGGGGAACCCGCTCTCGTCCATCCCGTATATTCTATCAGGTGAGACCCCCATGTCCACAATCCATTTCTGCACTAATTCCACCCACGACTTGACAGCCTCTTGATTCAGGCTTCGTGCGCGTTGGCTGTCAAGTGCTTTGTTCCAAAAGGTGCGAAGCGCGTCGTGATGCCTATCGAGGAACTTGAAGACCCATTTGTCTCCCACAGGCTCGCAGTCGGCGCCACGCGTGGCTTGACGGATGGCGTTGGCAGCCTTGGCGATCTGGGCGTGCTTGAGTGGGAACCCGCGATCCGCGGACTCGAGGAGGAATTGGGTGAGCGACCATTCTTGGACTGGCGTGAGCTTTTGCTTCTTTTGATTGGACTCTCGTATCCCGACTACACCGTGTATCCGTCGATGTAGAGTACCGTAGGAAATGTTGTGCGCCTCTGCAATATCTCGAATAGATTTAGGTTTCCCCAATTCAGCGGGTTTGGCCTGCTCATGCTCGTATTCGTGCACCACCGCCCGCACGCTCATCTCCTTCCGATTATTTGCAGGAGTGATACCGGATTAGGATAGAAAGCAAACAGATACAATATCAAAACAAACAATGATGGGACGTCAAACAAAGGGTAACCTCGTGGACGGACTGGGCGCGCATGTCGCCTGTTTCAGTGATGGTGCCATTTAAGAGGATATGGTCTCTAAGTCCCTTAGTGAAAAGTGAATAACTTTTGATTCTCTATCGATAGATACCCATTTGTTTTTTCTCCACCCGGAAAAACATGTTGGTGTTTATGGATTGGTCTCTCGAGCTCTATACATGGGAAGCTCGTACCTCGCTGTATACTTATGGATAGACAACCAAAAGTTATCCATCCTCGCCTAAGACACCAAAAGACGATATTTTGCTATGTTGACTGTACCTACATTACAATGTGGCAACAATATCTATGTAGGGTACATTGCAATGTGGGTATTGTATGTGTGCACATTCACCTGTACCCACAATGCAATGCAGGCACATACAGGTTAACCCCAACGTATTTGGGCTACCCATAATATTATTGTGGGCTGCTTTATTATATGATATATACCCTTCTGACCGCTTTCAGCACATATTCTCGGCTAATTGCCTTATTCCCGGATACTCTACCGATGGGAAAATTGATAGGCAGATCCCTTCTGAATTCAGATCAATATTATTGATGGTACCCCACAGTTTGATGCCAACCAAATTCAGGTCGCTATAATTGATGGCTGCGCAGAAATTTGATCCCGTCCGAATCTAGGTCGCTATAATTGATGGCTCGGCAACATTTTGATCCCCTTCAATCAAGGGGAGTCAGATCTCTGGATCGGCAGGACGTTCTCACGGCCACCCCCCCCCCAGATGGGGAAGGTGCGGGTGTCTTGTGCCAACACTCTCAATCGCGCGCCACTGAACACAACAATCTTGGTATTCCTCAGATACATACATATCAGACCCTCATCTTATTTGTGAACATGGTTGAAATAAAAAGAAAGCAAAAGGAGGTATGATCCCGCGTTCTCGCCGCCAAAAATTGTAATATTACCCAGCCCGGTATTTTGCCAAATTAGAAAAAAAAAATAGAGCTCAGAGTCCTTGAGGAACGAAAGCTGGCTGGCATTTCCGTTGGATTGGCAGAGCCCTATGGAAGGAAGACTGAGTCGAGGAAGGTCGAGGAGTGACACGTACACCTTCCCTATCTGGGGGCGGGGGGGGGGGGGGGGGGGGGGGGGGGGGGGGTGGCCGTGAGAACGTCCTGCCGATCCAGAGATCTGACTCCCCTTGCTTCCAATCCAAGTTGCTTTCATTGATGGCGCCATTAGGCAATGTGATCCCTTCCCAATTCAGGTCAATACTTGATGGAAATATGCTTGCTTCCAAATCTAGTTGTACATTTTCATCCGATCCGAATCTATGTTATTATAATTAATTGCTGCTTCGCAATCTGATGTCCCATTTGAACAACAATTTCCTTAGGCTGCGGCCTGTGGGAGATAGAATGATGTGATAATCAAATTCAGCCTCACGACAGTGTATTTACCACAGGTGGTGCACTCACCACTGTGTGTGGTAGACTGTCTAGCCTATCAGGTAGGCTCGAATCCAGCCTGTCTATGAAGGCAAGCTTGTCGATAGACAGGCTGGTCGATCTGCGTTTTAATTAGCGGATCAAAATTATTACCAAAAAAGGCTATTTGTCAACTCACTCGTTTCTCAATGAAATTCCGGGATTCCTTCGCGGGTATCATCGCCTCGTGTCTTAGCGTATAAATGGCTTTTTTTGAGGGTGAATGCTAAAGTTTTGAGTGCGCTAGATGAGAATCTGTGTCTTTCGTTGTTCTTTTTGTCTGACGTCATCCCGCTCGGAATCCGGTCCGAAATAGCCTTTTTTGGTAAGATTTTTGTATTGGTGATTCAAACTCAGATCGACTGGTCTGTCTATCGACGACACCCGTTATTTCATAACGAGAGAGAAGAGAAGCTGTAATGGGATCACCATGCCAACAATCAGATCATCAGAAGCTAGATCCTGACAGCTGTCTTAACAGCTTTCTCCTTTATAAGCCTCACCCCGTCATGATATGGATTGGTTGCGCCCTCCCACTTTGATCCCACTGCTGACAGCTGCAACACCCAATTTCACAATTCTCTGACTGCAAATTTGCCAAAGGCAGGCTCTGCCTCCTCGCAAATCAGTGCACCTAATAATCCCACACAAACCTTCTAATTAGAGGTGTCATCTGATTCAGATGACACCTCTAATTAAAGGGTTTTAAAGCAGTCTAGGGCTACCCACAATAAACCTCGCAATACCTCTAAAAAATATCGGCAATATCTTCAAGAAAAAAGAACTTGGGTATATTGAGGGACTATGTGGCGGTGTTCGGCGCGCGCGCCTTCGCGCTCGTCATTGCCAACGTTGCCGACACCCATGTCGATAAAAATATGTAAAAATTAGATGTAAAATACCAATAAAATCAGAAATAATACATTGATCTGATTTGCGCCCAAGCGCCATCATGCGCCTTGCCTGCCGCCCTCACGCTCGTCATCGCTGACATTGTCGACGGTCATGTTGATGAAAAATATTCATAAAATACAGCTAAAATCACAAATAATACAGTGATCTGATCTGCACCAAAGCGCCATCATGCGCCTCGCGTGCCGCCCTCGTGCTCATCGTCCCGCCATCAAAAATCACTCTAAAAATTAAAATTAAAATAAATTAAAATAATGAGAGAGCATAGCACTGACCTGCCTTTACATCCTCGTTCTCATTCACCTGCACCTCCCGACTATCCACCGCCAGCTTCACTAGCTCATACACCATTTCAGCAAGCTCCTTCTCCCCCTCCTCCTTGTCATCATCATCGTTGTCCTCATCCTTCCTCCCCTCCTCTGGCTCGTCCTCTTCCAGGTCAGAAAGGACGACCACATCATCAACATCCATCAATTACAGGTGCCATGGTGGTAAGAGGAAATAAAATGTCACAAAGTGTGATGCAACGTTGAATCACAACATGTGATCCAAAATCACGTGATCCAGCATGTGATCCAAGATCAAGCTCAGGCTATTCCTTCCTACCACCACCACCCACACGACATCCTTCCACATCCTTACCTGTTACCTCTTGCTGGACCTTAACCACTCTCTCAGCTGACCTCTTGGGTTCTCCTCCTCTTCCAAAAGCCTCACAAACTCGTCTTTTCACTGAGTGGCAGCTGGGTGGCATTGACGCGTCTTTTTCAATGGGTAAGCTCTATCCTCTTGTTATTTTCACTTTTCTCCTTTCCTTTCTACCTGAACCCCATTAAACCGCCCGAGTGACTGAGATCCGTACTTGGAACTATGGCAGATTCGGCGTCTGGGGTTCTTTTTATTCATTCTTGGTCTTGGACCCAGCTGTAAACCGCCAGAGAGACTGAGATCCGTACTTGGAACTATGGCAGACTCTGCGTATGCTTTTTATTCCCTCACTTCGTCTTATTTTATTTCATTCTGCATATTAAATATGTATCTGATTCATGCCACTCAGTGTCGTCTCGAAGAACTCTCTGCTCTGGCAAGGAGTTTTCGGCCTTTGACATGGTTATTGGCCATGCAGCTTCCCTCTCGATCCCCGAGTACTTCGACGTCGCCAACTGCCTCGCCAAGCGAATTCAGGAACAAGACACTGCCTGTATGATTGACGAACCAGTGAACGACTATCTCGAATCCAACGACCCTGATCCTCTCCCCTTCTGGAAATTTGTGAGCTCACAGGACGCCCAAAAAACGGCTCGGAGCCTGCCATGGTATGGCCGCTCCCTGGGAGGCTTCCTCAAAGGGAAAATGGCCGAGTTGGTTAAGTGGCATTTCTCATATAATTGGCTGAACCTTTAGGTTTAGCTACCCTGGGGAACTTCGGTTTCGATCCATTTTCCTAACATGCACAAACAATATTTAGTCATGCAAAATTGGTCATCACGAAATAAATCGAAAGAAAGTGGGGTAAGACATAGAAATACTTAAATCAAAATGCTAGGATATGTTTTTCAACTTCTTACCCACCTGAATCCCCTGGTGCAAGCCCATTTCATTCCCTGGAACCAAAGAAATTCTCCAAGTTCGATTTTCTGTGATTAGTCATTCTGCCTTATGTTCGGAACAGTATCCGTCGATTAGGCAATCAAGCTTACCGATCACATTCGTAGCAGCTGCTATGCCATGCTAGAAATATCTTGCTTCCCAGGTCCATAGCTAGCAGGTGTTAATAGCAGCTATATAGCATTCGGCGATTAACAGCTATTTAATTTCTAGCCTCAATAAATAGCATGCTAGTAGATGCTAGCTATGCTACTAAGAACACGAAATATATTCTTGACATCCCTGTTGAGTCTCAGTGTCCATATTCAGAGTCGTGCTTGACTTAGTCCGACTGTGAGAGTTTACTGCAAGCCCTCGCGCATTGATTTCATGCATGTTAGGCGGTCAGACAGCCCAATGAAAAAAATATTTTGGGCCAGGATTTATTGATTTTTGAGTTCTACATCTCACTGAAACCTGCGGTATGCGGGGACCAGCTCTCCAGGCTGCTATTTTTTTTTAAAATTCATAGCAGAAAATAACAGGGCTTCTGGGAGGGTTCCCAGCTAGAAATGTTAATAACATGTTAATAGCATGCTATTTATTGCTGTGTTATTAGCATTCGAGTTTCCAACACAGCGCTAACCTGATGTGCACCATAAATCGAAATAATATTCCTCGGCCTTCTCAGGTAAAAATTGAACTTGAACTTGTTGTCAAACAATACCTCGCATGCTGTATTGCTCCCTTCTCCATGTCCTCTGGCTACTGTGATGTGCTGTATCCACTGGGTTCAACGGCCATGCCGCACAACTTGAACCCACCGTGTTTCTCTGGAATGTGTGATTGATTCTGAGCTCTGCACTAAGCCTCTGGGCTCCTGATGCTTCATGCGATGTTGGCAACATGTGTCTATGTTTTTGAACAATTTTTCTGTGACTGCTTCTGGCTTATGACCTGGTGTCTGCCTTGGACTGGTAACTGGGTTGCTGGTTCAACTTTGTGACCTGAACTTGTAGAGGTTCTGACAGTGGGTTAAAACAAAAATTCTTTTCGGGTCTCTGGGTTGCACAGGTCAACGGCATTTTTCAAGTCTCTCCCCCAGTTTTTCTGGCAAAACTGGACCATTAGCATCCATTGAATGGTTTACCTGCTCAGAACTCCGGTTTCCCTCAAGGGTTACTATTATTTGACTTGATCTTTGTGTCATCATGCTTATACCTAGAAGGGGGACAGGACAACTTGACAAGACTTTTTGTATAATTCTCACTCAGACAGACAGCTTTTGCCTTATCAATTAGGATACAATGGCTGCTTACAAAAGAAAATGCCCCATTTGTTTGTGACTTCGACTAATCCTGGCCAATAGCTTGACCTCTAGAAAACAGGTCGGTGCGACAGATTAAACGGTTGTAAAGCAGGGATCATGCCCCAGGTGGAAGCCCTCATCTTTTGTGGATCTGAAGTTCCATTGGGAATTCTGCCAATTTTCGGGCACTGAACCCGTATACTTCTCAATTGCTTATCCACTTGTACAGATAACATGTTCATTGCATTAGAGAATGGTAGTATTTCCACGTTGTGCATATCCAATGTAATGGTTTCAAGCTCTTCAAATTGAGAAATAATTCGTTGAACGTCAGGCTAAAAAGCTGGTATAGTGTGTATTTGTAAGAATGTTGACTTAGTGTTTACCCCCTACCTAAAGGTTCAGCACCCGCCTCGAAGAGGCCCAATCCCAAGTCATATAAATTTATTTGCCATACGAACGGCTACCACCAAAATATCTGGCCCGATTGTCAACTAAATATTTGAGAGAAGATCTGTCGAAGGTCGGCTTCCATGTTTCCAGAATGCCAAGTCACAGAATGACGCTTTTTGTTTGAGGGATGCTTCGGCAATACAACTATACATATCCTCGATTCGGCACGCGTTGTGCCCAGTCATAGATTCGCCGAGTATGTTTTCGGCCTGTGAACAAGTTTGCGAGGTGCATCGTTCTTTGACCGCCGGAAACATACCCTCTTAGACCAGCTCTGCTTACTCTCAGGCCACTATCACCCCAACGTCCTTCAATGTGCCTCCGAGTCGACAATCTTGTCTCGTTCTCCTTCAATTTCCTGTCTCAGCACCACGGCCACTTCTGTATCATCCAATCTTGTCCCTTCATGCCACGTACATCAGTTTCGCTTCGTCTGCCAGCTATTTCTTCTTTCCTTCCTGAGTTTGCTTATTAGATATCTTGCTCTCCAAATCGTTAGAGGACGTCCCTATCTTTCCAACTCACATTTGGATCCCGCGGCGCGAAACCTACGTCTGTGTACCCTGACCCACTCACTCAAGTTCAATGCCAGCTGAGGTGTGACTTCAAGACAGGTACCTGTGTGCTTCTCCATCAGAATAATTACTCGCGGGACTTGCTTGTTGTTGGTAATAGTGCGTGCGCCCTTCGTTCCTTTTGTTCACTAGCTATAGCTAGACCTCAACCCCGAAATTCCTGACGGGCCACCCATCGGGTGCGCACGAAGCACTTGAATAATGTATGAAATTCCAATTTATTCACTGTGGCTTCAGTTTCGACAGGTATTATTCACTGAGCGAGCCTAGGGTGTAGTGTTAAAACGACCGAACGAAACGCACCTGAGGAATGATTGAGGAAACACCTGGTTGAACTGCAAGGTTAAGCTACCGCCTCAGAGAGCCCATACCCACGTCATACTTTATGAAGGACAAGAAAGGAATAAGGGCAGCTTTTCAACAGTACAAAAACTTTGTCAAAACTCAGAAAGGCAAAGATTTGAAGTGCCGGAGGATTTACAATGGCAGAGAATACCTGAACAAAGAGTTCAAATACTTGAAAGACAACGGGTATCCGGTTGGAATTCACAGCACCATACTCACCGGAACAGAATGGTATTTATGAGCACTTGAACAGGACATTACTTAGCTGAACATGCACGCGCAATGGTGATTGCGCGTGGTATGCCGTATTACCTTTGGTCAGAGGCCGTCTCGTACTTTTTGTTGATGAGACTGAGGTCGAGAACACAATTCTTAGCTGAACATGCACGCGCAATGGTGATCACCATTGCGCGTGGTATGCCGTATTACCTTTGGTCAGAGGCCGTCTCGTACTTTTTGTTGATGAGACTGAGGTCGAGAACAACATTCTTAGCTGAACATGCACGCACAATGGTGATTGCACGTGGTATGCCGTATTACCTTTGGTCAGAGGCCGTCTCGTGCTTTTTGTTGATGAGACTGAGGTCGAGAACAAAATTCCAGCTCACTCTCCCTCGCTTGAGGGGAGACTTCTGGCAAGGACAAGGAAACCTCGGATGAGCCACCAAAAGAACCAGAAAATTCTGATGGTCCTGTGAAGAGCGTAGTGCATCAAAACCAGCCGAAGCCCCTCGTCCCCTAGATACCATACAAGCCCGCCAAATTATAGGGTACTGAATAACGCAGCTAAGGGCCCGAAAGAGTGGCAGCATCACGTCCCGGGCTGAGGTTGCGATGGGTTTGGCATCGGTGGAAGGAGGGTATGGACAAAGAAATTGCGCAACTCACCAAAGTTGGCACACGGAAACTCGTCGATTGTCCATCAGACAGAAAGCCGATTGGATGTAAGTGGGCTTTCAGAGTCAAGAGGGACAGTGCAGGAGCTATCGAAAAATACAAGGCTCGTTTATTGGCCAAAGGATACTCTCAAATTACTGGGATGGACTACTTCGAGGTCTTTGCTCCTGTGGTGCGTTTGGAAACACTTCGGCTCTTTCGGCTCTTGCGTTAGGGCTATCATTGATATGGAGAAAGGGCTGTGCATCATTGAAAATTGATGTTGGCTTCATCGCTGCTTTGAATAGTCACAATCGACCACAAATGTCACAGTCAGTCACGCTCCGCTTTCGCTTTTGTTTCGCTTCTATCCAGAACGCGTCGATGTGATTGTACCCACCATATGCCGCCGCTAGCTATCACATACAACACCAGCTCACAGAGCATTTCATCCGACGTTCTTCAGCTCTTGCAACGGCGCCGTAATGCCGTACACTCCGCCGTTCTGCCAGTGGAAACTGTTTTTTGTTCCAACACCTTGCTACATCTTGAGCGCCCGATTCCTATCCATCGACACACCTCCATTCTCACAGGACAAGACTGGCTTGATGAAATAATCAATGGTCACCCTGGCCGCTTACTCGACCAACGTCGGGATGTACCCCGCCGCCTTCTTGCTGCTTTGCTGGGAGTTCGGGAGAAATGGAGGGCTCGGGGACAGCCGTTATATCACTTCCCAGGAACAAAAGGCCATATTAATGTACTCGCTGGTCCACGGCAGCAAAGGGAGTTGATGGAGAGATTTCAGAGAGTTGCCGACTGAGTGAAAGACTCGAATACGGTGCGACCTTCTCCTTAAAGCCCCCCGCGCCGCCCAGCACAGGCTTAGTTGAGTAAAGTGGCGTATTACCAATCGGTGGAAGCTGGCGGAAATCACCAAAAACCAATGCCGGAAGTCCTCCAAGAATATCATCCTGTGCAGCAGGGAATGCCTGCCGCAATCGTCGGTTACATCGGCCCATCTGAGCAGGGCTGATCATTGATTTCTCATCTACAATGAGAAGCTTGATTGCTTTCCAATGAGTTTGGACTCTAGTGAGCCCCGCCGCCGATAGCTGGTTGAAGCCTGCTTTTTCTTTGACTGGAATGCCCAGACCAAAATTCAGTCCAACCACGAATGCCAAAAGCTGAGATTACAGTAGGAGCCAGCCGAACAGTCGGATCCTTGGCACCGACCTCAGTCGGGTCAATGTTGAAATGCTCTTTTAAAGCAGTTGTAATGCGCCAGATGAGGAAAGATATCCCAGTCCCTGCAGTTCCATCCACATTGACCCGAAGTGGTGGTGGCTTGAGGAGATCGGTATCCATGATCCTGAAGTAAGCTATGACCTGCAGAAACACCTGATGTTGCTGTCACTTCAACAATGCCCAGTTGTGTGGTAGTCAAGTCTGGATCCCATCATTGGGTGACTCTTTCACCTGGTCTGCGAGCCAACATGATGCAAAATTGATTGTGGCCTCATCAGCTGAATTGGTTATCCAGTCATATTCAAGATCTATTCTGTCTGCCAATGCTGTTCGTTGAGATCATCTTCAGGAAGAGACTCTGAATCACATTACTGCCATCATCATCTTCAGGTATGTCTCCAGTGGTAGGTAGAGTGTATTTTGGATGTTCATGATTAAGAAGTACAACCACCTTTGTTTAATCAATATGCGTTGAGACGGGATTTGGTGTTTAAACGAGTCGTTAATCTAATCATGTTTAAGGACACTGTGGGCGTCCGTGTCTGTGCCTGTGCGCGGTGTGTTGGCAATGGGTGTCCGTTTAATCACGGTTAAACCAAGAGATTAAACTGATTAAACAGTATTGAAAGCGCTCAAGAAAATACCAAAAAAGGGGGGTCTGGGGGATCGAACACAAGGTCTTTCAGTGATGGTGCTTTGGAGCTGGGGTAAGAATTACAACTACGCCACACAACCAGGCACAGGGTCCGTCTTCCAGTCAAAGGAACTTCGGACTAATGAATAAATTGTATTCCATGCACCACTAAAAGCAAGACTACAAGCTCTATTATTTAATCATCAGAGTCATCGTCGTCCATAAATACTGTGTCCTGGATAAATTTGTCCTCCTTTGCCCGTTCAGCTTCAACAAATTTAATGAGATTCGCTCCCTCAGCGAGCAGCGATCGATGACCAGTGGTGATCACGAGTTTCTGCCCAGCCTCCATCCGTTTCTGAAACATTGCTGCCTTTTGCTTTGCATACGCGATTGCCCCGATTTTGGCCGGAGGCTGCATATCTGCCAATCGGGTCCAGACAATGTGCATGGTTTTAAAACTTCGGATGGTTCGAAGGAGTTCTGCAAGCTTTTGCTCTCCCTGTTCCTGCCAACGCTGCATTTCGGCTTCGGCGCGGAACCATTGCACACGATCCCCTGGTAGCATCATCGCCGTTGTATTCATTTCATAACTGGGAAAAGACCTACCTTCAATCGACCATTCGCTCATTTCCTGCTCGCTCATTTTACCCATTTTACCCAGCTCCCACAGCCATCCTGCCGGCCTTTCAGGTGCATCCTGGCTTCCAACTGCACTACGTGGTACACCGTGGGACACTAAAAACAGCAGCCATGAAGCGGCCATCTGTCCTCCTTGACGTCTGTGCCAAAGCCGGTGGTGCACGGCAAGCCGCCGAGAGCTACGCTGGTGGGAGCGAGCCACTTCATGATCGGCAGCGTCCTGAGCCGCGGAGCGAAGGCACGGAACGAACTTACAATGGCCTGCCTTGTCGCGCCCTCCCACCCACGACTAATAAGTCTTTCTTAGGTCAACCCTCAGGTCCAATTTTGGGCTGGTACAGCAATGCATGTCGGTGTCGATATGCAAAGGAAATTCTGTGCTCGGCGGGACGCTGGGAGCTGAGAAAGGAAGAGATGCAAGTAGCGGCGGCAGAAGGGCGGGTGTGGCTGTGACGAGCTGCCCCAGCCAAAGATAGCCAATGCTGATGTCAGCTGGTTCACCAAGTTCACTGCCTGTTCACCGAGTTCACCAGGTTCACCGTAAACTCGGTGAACTTTCTGATTCACGTATGTTCTCCGTACTCTATTACATATCTTGGGATGGCAAATAAGGAAATGTCTCAAAACTGTCGAGCGATCGATCGTTGAATATGATCGGTTCCAGTCGTCTGATTGTACAGGTTGATTTCTGGCCCAACACAACTCGGTTCGCTGGAGGTCAATTTTTTTCTGAGTACCCCAGAGCACTCATTACATGCCTATGAAATGTATTCCGCTCAAAAAATTGTACCCATTCTACTTCTGAACAACAACGAGCCAAAATATTTCAAGGGTTTAAATTGAGAACTGCCCAAATGCGGAAATACCTATTATACAACTCGGTTCGCCGGCAGTTAATTTTTTTCTCAGTCCCTCAGACCACTCCTTCCATGCCTACGAACCATATTCCGTTCAAAAATCCATACCCATTCCACTTCTGAACGAGGACAAACCAAAATATTCCGGAAGGTTTAAATTGCCCAAATACGGAAATATTACACAACTTGGTTCACCGAGGGTCAATTTTTTTTCTCAGTCCCCCAGACCACGCATTCCATGCCTACAAACCGTATTCCGCCGAAAAATCCATACCCATTCCACTTCTGAACGACAACCAACCAAAATCTGCCCAAATGCCGAAATATTATACGGTTCGTCAGCGGTTCAGTTTTCTTCCGGCACTGCAATCTCGGATTTTTTGTTTTGGAAGGAGGTCAATTCTGCCTCGAATCTCACGAAGAAAAAAACTGACCTATTTTCTCAGATCTGCTCAAGACGTTGGACCTGCCATTTTGGACCCGCACCTCTTTGAGCTCTTGATGCTGTCATGCCATGCCTAAGAAAAGTCGCACGCAAGAAGCAGCCCTGGACCGGAACCTTGGGCCTCTGTACACTGCCCTAGTCCCAGCATGTTGCCTCCACCTGGCGCAGTCACATGGGTGGGAGCAGTGAGTGCGTCGTCCTGGACACAACTGGAGGCTAGAATTGAATTCACGGTCGATTC
Organism: Mycena leptocephala; assembly: GCA_029378395.1. Classification (NCBI taxonomy): domain Eukaryota; kingdom Fungi; phylum Basidiomycota; class Agaricomycetes; order Agaricales; family Mycenaceae; genus Mycena; species Mycena leptocephala. The sequence goes on along the minus strand of JARJLF010000003.1, from coordinate 839,677 downwards.
TAATGCTGATACTGTGCGGGACATGGATGCAGCGAAAAATGTGGTGTACACAGGAGAGGTAGTCACGAAGTGTGGACAGGAACTGTATTCACAAAAAAAACCGACCCCGAAAGATATTTCTGGGAGTATTGGGTGTGTAGGCCGCGAGGTAAAAACAAAAGAATGTCATCTGTTGATACACATAAATGGGTAGGTAAGTAAATTGTGATTATCTGAAGAATTTCATCGCTCCTTCGTGCAGGATATCGTGTAATGTTGGCGTTTTATACAGTTTGATGCCTTAAATTTTTTGGATCAGTTTCAAAGATGACGTCCGAAACATCAGTGCTGCTGCTGGAGGACGGGGATGGGGACCGCATGTTCATTGTCATGCGCGAGACCATGGACTATGCAATCAGCATCGTACTCCGAAGGCTCACCGCAATACAGGGAATGACTGATGGTGGCCTGGATCTAAGGTTCAATTTACAAAATCAAAGCAGAAGGTGAACTTCAGGGACATACCCCAGGAGGATGAAATAGTCTGTTACTAATCTGAGCTCATATATGGTGGCATTTGCGAGGGTAAATGCTAATAGCAATGTTAGTGGCATTGTATACCATGAATTGACTAGGCAGACAGAAAATGAACACGAAATAAATGAGGGAATCGCGTCCGAGAGTCTCGAATCTATACATGTCATGCTCACAACAACAAACTCCTGTTGCACACGTAGTATTGCGTCCCGGGTGAAACGACCGTGCCTCCATGTCCCAGAGCCATTTTTTGAGGTGTGTACGCCAGCAATGGATAGCCCTGGTCACTCCGGTCATTTTGAGCCCTTTAGATCCTGCTCGGAGGCAATATGGACCTCTCCGGCGGCCATTAAATGCTTTAAATTTTGAAATGCTTGACCTGATTGAATTCTTTTACATTTTGAAAGGTGTGACCTCATTGAATTCCTTGACATTTTGAAACGCGTGACGTTAGGAAAAAAATTGTGTATGTAGATAGAAAGAAATATAATGAGCGTGAGAGCGCACCGTTACAATTTTGAACCGGTCATTTTGAGCTATTCAGATCCTGCTCAAAGGCAATATTAACCTCTCCAGCAGCCAATCAGTCCTTTACATTTTGACAGGCGTGACCTTAGGGCATTGCTTTACATTTTGAAATGCATGATGTCCCTAATTCTCTGCATTTTCGAACACTTTCAATTCCAGCACAGTCCCCGAGCAATTTTTTGAGGCGCACGCACGGGCAATGGATAGCCCTGGATATTCCGGTCATTTTGAGCCACTCAGATCTACTCAGACACAATATTGATCTCTCCAGCGGCCAATCAGTGCTTTACATTTTGAAACACGTGACCCTATTGCATTCCCTTACATTTTGAAAGGCGTGATGATATTGCATTGCTTTACATTTTAAAACACGTGACCTCATTGATTTCCTTTACATTTTCGAACACAGTGGACCAGATGGTGGGCGCAGGGAGCAGAAAGAAAACAAGTTACGAGACAAGATGGATTATGTGATATGTCCTCGGCACCCGGCTGCTTTATCTCTCACTTAGGCTAGCCGCTCGCAAGCTCGCATAGCTTCAGCTCTCAGCCAGCCCGCCAGGCAGGATCAGTCGTATGGATTTCTGAGAGAGGATGAGGATGAGGACAGCAGAGGGTAAAGGAGAACGGGCCTGTATCTCCCGGAGAGAAATAGCGGATTTCCTGGAGTCTTGCGCGGGGGTGAGGCTGGGTGAGGCTGCCGGAATCTGCCATGTATTCAGTAACGGCAATTAGAGGAATGGTTCAACAATTACCGACGAAAATTCCGCTGAACGTGGGACTCGCTGGTCCATATTCCCATTGAGGCACACACTGGGACTCGGATAGACACCGCATTCACTGGGTACAGCGAGAACTGTCCCCGCCATGTCTACCCATTGAGGCACACACTGCGCCTCTAACGGGATGGACATGACACTCTATGACATCTTTCCAAATTCATACAAGTCTTGCGTCTCACAAAACCAGGCCGTTTGAACAAGTCCTGAGCTTACTAGATGCCATTCAACCCCAAAACAGCCCAGAATCCAAGACCATCTACCATGCAATATTTTTACAAATTTATTTGTATCACTAATTCCACATGAATTAGCCTAGCAAATCTAGCCTATTTTCAAGTAAATCTGTTGAGAATTCGCCGACTTATGCGTAATTCTTTGAAAACATCCCAAATGGGAAATTTTTTGGCCGCACCCTCGGTACTGTTATTAGCTGTGATTTTCTTCGTAGGCGCGTCTCTTGCTCGGCACAAGGCCGCCCACCCCCCGGGCGCTTTTATGTTGAATAAATGCGGGATCACTTCGCCACACACAATCTGCCAATACCCATCAACACACGTGAGAGGCCCTAACGAGCCTCAGACATATCCACCGTGAACCGCCAAAAAGTCACCAATGTCCCACATGATACCCATACAGCAAAAAAAAGACGTATAATATAATGTAGATCATAGTACATGGTTACACTACACTAGAACTGATAACAATTCACATTCGAAGACAAATTACAACCCGGAAAATATTATTTCTTGATTTACTTCCGGATGGGGTCCCATGAAAAAAATCGAAGCTTGCTACTGTCACGTGTTTCAAAATGTTAACCACTAATTGTGATCTGGAAAGTGCAATAGTGCCTCCAACCGCGATTTGAATAGCTGTAAAGATTCACAGTGAACTGGGCTATCCATTCCTGAGACGCATGGCTTAGAAAATGGCCATGGAGCTTCATTGGAAACAAAATGGTCGCAGGATGTCAGGTCACGCATTTCAAAATGAAGGCCATTCCAATTGAGTACAGTGATCCCAGGTCATGCATTTCAAAATGAAAGCCATTGTAATAGAGGACAGGTCACGGGTTTCAAAATGTATTCCATTGCAATAGAGAATGATTCATGCGTTTCAAAATGTATTACGCTTGCTGATTTTGCCGAGCGTTGATGTCGAGGCTAAGCTACCAAAGCTCTTCAGCACTATTCTAGTCTCGGTCGCGTGGTCTTTGATAAAGAACCTCCATGTACCCGAGTAAGTAAAAATCTGGACAGCGTACTCACGGTGGCTAACATTTGCAACCAATGGTTGAAAAATATCACGCAGCCGTATGACGCGACCGCATTCTGAGGGACAAAATCAAATTCGGACCACTGGCGTTTGCTAGGGCACAAAGACTCCCACGGTGATATTTATCTGATATTATGTAATGTCCGTTTTGGAAGCCGCCCAAGTGCTTCTCGGCATAGCAGGACCAAAGACCCCTAAAACATAGGGGTTTTCGCCCAATGCAACCAAATGGCCATCTTCAGTGAATTCAAGATGAACGTAGGGCGTGAAGATAATATTATTCAAGCGAAGCAACTAAACTAATACTGTATTTTTCCATTCAAATCGACAGTCACGCGTCACGCAGCCATGCAGCACAGTGTGAGTTTCCAGGACCCAAATTCGTAGCATCTGTATCCACGTCCATAGCATGCTCTTGTTCATCACCACCCTTGCTTGGGTCAAAATGGTCTGGGAGACCTAACACACTGATGTCGAAATCATCCAATCCTAGTGTTCGTTTGTTCTTTACAAAATATTTACCAGAGCAACTTGCGCAGACAAAAGTGGACAAGGCATCCTTTGAGATTGCCGCATTAAATGCCTCAATAAGCATGCATTTCGGGTTAGATGGTATGAGCCTGGGCCAGTCTGCCCTGAGAGCCTCGAGCTCTTCCTCTCGCTCCTTGCTGTGAACTGCGTTATCACACAGATTAGAACTAGCTAGGGACTTTCCAGTTCCAACTGCAAATTTCTTACCTCGACGCAGACACCGCAAATGGCCCTTTAAATGCGTACGAAGGGTGGCCGTGCCATCGGTGAGCGAAAATTCCACATTGTGCATCTGTAAAATGCATCTGAGAGGTCTTTTTGAGAGTTTTGGTATGAGACCTGAGAAAATATTTATCTGAGCCAGATAAAAGTGACAGCTCAAGCTGACTCGAGGTCCATGAACGAGACATGGAGGTTAGTGTTATGTTGTTGAGACAGATCCAACAATGAGGTACATCCCACCTGTTCGGTGAGAGTCACATTTGCCGTAATAGGGGCAACGACTAATGCGAAACTGAGCAGATCTGAGTTTGACCTGTGTTCAATATTAGTAGCACAATTCTGTCAAAAATACGTCGAATACAAGCTCTCGAGACACCCAGCCGTTCCCACAAGGCAAAACTTGGTGTCAGTCACAAAGGGTGTGCACATGATTTTTGACACCAAACTGAATCTGAGGGGTGAGGATAGACCTGACACAATAGATGTGCATTCAAATGGTGGGCATTTTGAAAAGCATGACCTGATGCAATAGAGGTGCATTCAAATAGCAGGCATTTTGAAAAGCATGACCTGACACACTGGAGGTGCATTCAAATGGTGGGCATTTTGAAAAGCATGACCTGACACAATGGAGGTGCATGCAAATGGCTGGAATTGTGAAAAGCGTGACCTGGTGCAATAGAGGTGCATTCAAAGGGCACCATTTTGAAAAGTATGACCTGGCACAATAGAGGTGCATTCAAATGGCAGGCATTTTGAAAAGCATGACCTGACGCAATACATTCAATTTCAAATGGCTGCCATTTTGAAAAGCATGACCTGGTGCATTCAAATGGCTGGCATTTTGAAAAGTATGACCTGACACAACAGAGCTGCATTCAAATGGGCTGGCATTTTAAAATGCATGACCTGACACAATAGAGCTGCATTCAAATGGCTGGCATTTTGAAATGCATGACCTGACACAATAGAGATGCATTCAATGTCAAATGGCTCCCATTTTGAACAGCATGACCTGACACAATAGAGCTGCATTCAAATGGCTGGCATTTTGAAAAGCATGACCTGACACAATAGAGCTGCATTCAAATGGCAGGCATTTTGAAAAACGTGACCTGAGGTGCATTCAAATGGTGGGCATTTTGAAAAGTGTGACCCGATGCAATAGACGTGCATTCAAAGCATGACCTGACACAATAGAGGTGCATTCAAATGGCAGGCATTTTGAACAGCATGGCCTGACACAATAGAGGTGCATTCAAAGGGCTGGCATTTTGAAAAGCATGACCTGATGCAATAGAGATGCATTCAATTTCAAATGGATGCCATTTTGAAAAGCATGACCTGGCGCAATAGAGGTGCATTCGAATGGCAGGCATTTTGAAAAGTGTGACCTGACGCAATAGACGTGCATTCAAATGGTGGGCATTTTGAAACGCGTGACCTGACACAATAGAGGTGCATTCAAATGGCAGGCATTTTGGAAAGCGTGACATAATGCAATAGAGGTGCATTCAAATGGCTGCCATTTTGAAAAGCATGACCTGACACAATAGAGCTGCATTCAAATGGCTGTCATTTTTAAAAACGTGACCTGAGTTGCATTCAAATGGCGGCCATTTTGAAAAGTGTGATCTGGCACAATAGACACTAACTTTCTTAGAGGTTTCATCAGATATGTTTTAATCGGGTTTAAAATATTGTTTACTCAAGTCTAATTGGAGGGGCAAGTCTCTTGTGTACGTCTGCTGTTCATCATCACGCTTACCCGAGCGCTCCCACCTCTCAGGTCGAAAGCGGAATGCGGGACAATACCTACCCCTCGGGTTGCAAGGGTATTGTCTTCCCGGGTAGGTCTCGCTATTGTCTCAGCAACATTGCTTTGGCCTCTGCCCCCGGAGACGGAAGCGAGGTCCGCCCGAGCGGCCCAAGCGCAATGCTTGCCCCCATGCAGCTCATATATATGCCTGGGATATGAGGCTTATTTAAATGTGAGTATGCACCCAACTCCTCCCTGCCAGAGTTAACGGAAGCCGTGAAAGGCTTGCATTCGCAAATTCGGCTGGCTGTTGAGGTTGTTGAATGACCCTCAGTTGATATGATCTAGGACACTCCGTTAAGTTCATTAAACGATGGCATGAAAGGGTGTCGAGATATCATCGATCAACTGTTGAAGGCAATCAACAGACTACAACATGTGGTGGTGGGCAATTAACCGACTCCGCCAATGTGTTCCCACGCTTTGGATACCGGATTGCCGGACATTTTATTGACCCAATTTTGGCTGTGATCTCGCTGCACGTTTATAGCTTTTCACGCGGCTTAGAACGTATATATCCTCAAAGACAAATTGAATTTCAAATTTTTTCTGAACATAACACAGGTTTTGGTCTTGTTCACATTTTAGCTGTACCAAGTTGTACCCAGATTGACCTTAGTCCATTTTTAAGCGCAGGGGTCGGATCAGGCTAGAATCTTGTTACATAATCTACACTGCCACAGTGGCGGTGCCATTTGTCACTAGGACACCGTTATGAGAGATCCATGGACGTACTCGGGGCCCCTGCTGAGTCGTGGAGTTGCAGCACCACCAGGCAAAATGATATGGTGGCCGCCATCAGATTGGGGATTCAAAGCTAAATTTGGCATCACAGCGCTCTTGGAGTAGCTAATGATACAGGGCGTGGATCCGAGGCCATGAATTGGGGCTGGGATGAAGCCAGACATCCCCCGGACAAAATGAGACCCCAGGCTTGTATATTGACGCAGGCACCAGGGAGCTTTGCGGCGATTTGTGGACGAAATTGATAAGAAATCTCGTTTTCGGCATCCACCTCTGGCCGTAAATCGGGAACAACATGCGAACAACATCAGGGCGGCCCATCAAATTTTGGTTTTGGGGGTGGCTGGACATGACTTTCAACATACAACTAATACTCCGGATTAAACCAACCCCGTTGCGGCTCACCGTCCCAAGTGGCTGCCTAGCTAGTATGGCCAACTAGCCAGTCCGTGATAGTAGGTTGTTTTTCTTGTGCCCCGAGCTCATTCTTTGATTCGTTCAAGATTCGTAGACCGTGATATGTTCATGAGATACTGTACCGGCGTGTATGTAGGCAACGTAACACATAACACCGGCCTCAAAATCATCGCCTAAATCACCGGCATAACACCCAAAATTGAGGTTTGGAGGCTGTTTGTGTCCATTTTGGGCAATTTTTGGGGCCTGCAGCGCATCAAATTCCCTTTTATGGTAGCCGGTTGCTAACTTCAGACCTGTTTAGAAGCGTAACACACCTCAGAAGGTTGCCTACATACACACCGGTACAGTACTCTCTCAATGCTGTGTCTGGCAGCACCTGGTGGTGCTGTACTCCTCTGTGTGCAGAACACAAAAATTAACCACTGGCGAACTGAGTTGTGCAATATTTCCAGATTTGGGAATATTTTGCTTCCTGTTCATTCAGAAGTGGAATGAGTGCAGATTTTTTTGAGGAATTGTGTTTGTGTGCTTGAAGGCTGTCCTCTGTGTGCAGAACACAAAAATTAACCACGGGCGAACTGAGTTGTGTAATATTTCCAGATTTGGGAATATTTTGCTTCCTGTTCATTCAGAAGTGGAATGAGTGCAGATTTTTTGGGGCGATTGGGTTTGTGTGCTCGAAAGGTGTCCTCTGTGTGCTGAACACCAAAATTAACCACGGGTGAACTGAGTTGTGTAATATTTCCAGATTTGGGAATATTTTGCTTCCTGTTCATTCAGAAGTGGAATGAGTGCAAATTTTTTGGGGGGATTGGGGTCGTGTGCTCGAAAGGTGTCCTCTGTGTGCTGAACACCAAAATTAACCACGGGCGAACTGAGTTATGCAATATTTCCAGATTTGGCAGTATTTTGCTTCCTGTTCATTCAGAAGTAGAATGAGTGTAGATTTTTTGACTCAAGAGCATCTTCCTCGCAACTTTGCAATATTTCAGTTGCTCTGTTTTGATTTCATCCCGAAATACCTTGTTTTAGTTGAGAACTCGCGATAAAACTGATCGGACATTCTTTTTGTCCACTTAGTGTATGTTGACTACCTTCGGTTTCCTGGGTTAGACGCCCTCCTGCCGCAAGCATTGCGCCGCGATCCCAGTCGCCTCATGTGGGGTCGGTGGTTGCGGCACCTTATCCCGGGGACAGGAAGCCGAGGATTTACTGATCTGTCGGTGTTGAGTAGGGCCGGAGTGTCTAAAGGGTTGCTCCGGTGGTTAGGTGTACAGGCTTCCATTGTTCATAAAACTTATGTACCCCACAGGCCACCGAGCCATAGCATCATCTAGTGTTTCCAAGAAGACCTCAGATATGTGTTCAGTTCGTCTTCGGATGCACCTACTCCATGATGGAGTCCATATTGATATCATCGCTTTTGGTGCACCATTTCTCGAGATTTTCAAGTACGGCATTTATGGAGTCTCGCATGGCTGCCAATCTCTCCGTGTTTGTGGTAGTATTTCGAGAAGCAGGAGAGTGCACCAAGAGGGAGATATTTCCAGGTGTATTCAACAGCTTGGTGGGTGGTTCAGCATGAATGGTATCAAATCCCATGGTAAACCGAGGAAAATGTGGGGTGCCTTCAAGACCGCTTCAGAAATGAACATTACTTTCTGTCCTTCATGAAATCCCAGTTGCTCATTCCTGCGGATGTGTGGGATAGTATGCCTTCAACGACGAACACAAACGAGGCGCAACACCAGTGGACCAATTCCCAGACCGGGATTAAATTAACCCCAGTCGAGGCCGTTGAAAGGTGATTAAATATGGTTCAACCGTCCTTATTCACTGAGGCTCACTATTCTACAGTCACCATATTGTCGACCAGAACTTTGCTGCCGAGGTCAAGATGTTGATTCAAACTGGATCCTGTCCAACCCCAACAACGAAATGTCCCACCGCATGACCCGTAACTCTCAACGCCATTCTGCGGCTGCATGCAAAGATCATGAGTCACGCGAAACGAAGACCCACAGAACACAGCTCAAGGCGAGTTCAAGTGAACGCGTCAGAACAGTGCTTCAGAGAGCAGGTGATTTTATTTTAGGGATATAATCATACTGACAAGAAACACGTAAGCCCCAGCGCCCCCACATCACGCCGCTCCTGACAAGAAGTTGACGAACCGAATATCGTGACTTCGAGGCGCTCCCGGGCTCCAACTGAACGCAAATGGTTTGCAGACCAAGATATCTCAAACCGGCCCCCAAAAAGAGGAAGAGCGTGGTCGGTTGGTCTTCTAGCCATTATTTTCAGGTGATTATCTAAGTCGTCGAATTGGTAGTGATGCGATATTGAAACTGCGAGCGATGTTGATAGGGTATTTTGTTCAAATCCCTACACTTAAACCACATACATCTACGGAAAACACGACCCGTCAACCTTCCTGTACTCGTTTGAATCAATAGATTAATATCTTTTTTAACTAAGCCAGTACAACAGCGCCCGCAGCCATGTGCCGTGTTTGTTCGCATGCACGGTACATCCCCAGCCGATGTGCCGGGTTTGAATCAATGTGCAGTGCACTCTGTGAAGTGTACCATGCTTGCAATGTATCTTTAGTACGAGTTTTGTCAATCCCGGCAGAGAGTGCGGGTAGATTGGGGAGATTAAAAAGCTTCGGACAGACAGACAGACGTAATTTTATAAAACGTGTGATGATAATTGGATTTGATAGAATTCATGAAGGCCCGCGAATTCGCTGCAAGGATGAAGTTGTCGATGTAGACGACGACGAAGCAGAGGTAGCCGAAGAAGTAAAGGCAAGTTTCGGCGTTCAGCCAAAAGAATCCGGTAGACATAGTGTGTCTACCTGTGTTTGTACACTGATGTTGATTTTAATGAGTCCCGGCTTAGAATCTACGGTTCAATGGGCATCAAATAGGCGGTCAGTGGCTCGGAGGCGATTGCATATGTTTGGCGGGAATGCCATCAATCCTGATCGGGCCGATCACCGTCGACTCTTGAGTTGCGACAATGGGGAACAAAGATAAGAAAAAACGATATCACCTACACTTTTTTTTTCTGGCGCCGCCCCAGACCCGCCCCCTCTCACAGCCACATGATGCCATCAAATTCCCTTTTTGGGACGAACAGCTTCTCAGAAGATCTCGTTGCACACCGTACACAAGGAGGCAGATCACAAAGAGGGTTTATATAGGTTCTATGGGGGCCCTATATGTATTTGCTAGATAGTTTGGGTCGGGGAAGTAAGCAGAGCCTCACTTGTAATTCATATTCCTTCCAATATACTCCACTGCGACCAAACGAACACGCTCTACACAAACCATGCATATACATATCCAGTATTGAATGATATTAACACTTCTGACGTTTGTTTTGCACACACACTAGACAAACCCAAGTTTTCGGAATGGTACTTTGGTCAATGTAACCCCAATTAAGCGCTCACTAGGCTGGAATTTCTGTCCAACACTTTTTTGGGTAATGCACAGTATATTGCGAATAGGTCTGGAGATGGTTCATTTCTTTTCTTAGGAATATTCTGGTGTGTTTGGATAGCCTCAATCATGATACCTCATTGCGTTACAGAATATTCACCAAACAACAGAGAACGGATTCAGCAGACATGTAAATTAAATTGAAGGGATAGCAGGCGTCGTAGCCCGCCAGAAACGGACGCTCGATGCCGGCTGAGAAAAACGATGTAAAGAAAGCAGGGCACGCCACCTGCATCCAAGTGAACGGCAGCTTTGATAAATATCACATCGATGTCCGGGTTAGTGGTCAAAAAATGGAAAAGTAAGGAGGACGAGCCACCCATGCTGCTGAAGAACCCGTCGATAGTTCCGCGAACCATAGGTTTACACAGAAAGCTGAGCTAGCTGTAGATCGGGCGGGGCGGCAACAGTCTGGATGATTACGTCTAGATTTTTTGCCAGCAACATCGTCACGAACGCCGCTGTAGTACAGTGAACCTCGTAGGAATGGCAAACGATGATGCATACGATCAATGTTAACCTGCATCTGGGGAACTTCTGGAGGGGATGGGGGAGAGCCTGGGAGAGCACGCTGGTCGCGAAGACTTTATAGGCTATGTTTGGGCTATGTACGTGTGGCATGGTTCTAACTTCTATCGACACGTGAAAATTCCGTAAGGTTTTAATTGGGGCAAACAAGAGTGCACAGCTGAATTAACTAGAACTTATAATGAGCCATATACTGCCACAGAATTTCACCAATTAAGTGCGTGAAATGTAGCCGAATTAGCGTGTCATATTGAGCGAAGCTATTAATGCCTGCATTTAAATTTTACGTGCACAGTGTTCTGGTTTCCGTGGTAGGCGGCGAGGCGCTTGCCTTTCTATCGGTGACGGAGCTCATCGATCTCGGCAGGCGTCTTCAGAGCGCCTCTGAAGTGGAATGGGTTTATGCTAGGGCATGAAACCGTCCCGTTATTTTACGGAACCACGGGCCGTAAAAACGGTTACGGCCCCGTACCGTGAGCATCTTATCGATCAACTCACACGGTACAGGTACGCAACAGCTTGACCTGTAAACAGGTTATCCGTAACCGCCTGTTTACGTTTACGCATAAACGGCCACTCGAAATAGCAAGGGCTTACGGACACTGCCGTGCATGTTCCTTAACATGACCAAAAGGAAAATTATGAAAGCATTACAAAACCGTGAATTGCCCGCTATCCCTGCAAACCACGATTCCGCTAACCCTGCCGGCAACCAATTTACCCTGCCGTGTGGCTGGCAAGGTACCAAACCTGCCGACTGCCAACATCAAGCATGTGCTCTGAGCGCCCGAAAATGATGCTTCCAATAGTATTTAAGGCCTGGGTCTTCAGCTAAATATTTCAAGCCACTCGGAGCACTCAGCATGCCTGAGGCGCTTATAAAATACGATGAACGCCCCCGTGGGAAACTTCTCCCAAGCGCGCCCATTTCTTTCTCCCCAACCTCCACTCCTTCATTGAATGTTTTCTTGCAGCACGTGGAACTCTATTCCCCTCCCGTCCAGAAGCTCTGATGTTCAGTTTTAGACCCAAGAATCTCGTACGAAACCTTGCGCGACGGCTCTATGCCGTGAGCGTATGTAATTTGCTAGCTCCCTGGTTTGGACACATACCTAGAAACGTTGGAATACGAAGCCGCAGGCCATTACTAATGGTCCTCGGGCAGAATGTTCCAGTACATTCTTTGTGTATCTTTGCTGACTGAGAGCTTACTGTACAATTACTGTTGGAAGATCCGGAGGCTGTGCGAGCATCGGAGCTCGGGAAACCGTGGGAGTTTAGGTCTGTCAGCATCGGGCTGACTGATGCGCCCCCGAGGGATTACTCAGCAAGCTCCAAGGTATATAAAGTAGAGACTATTCTGTACCTACCTCATCCGTTTGTAACCAACCCTTGCCTTGGCTTCTGTGTCCTCAGGGAGTCACGCAAGATGAACACCCAAAATTCCTACAATTACTACTTTCAGGGTACACACGCGGGATCTCTGGGGCCGGAGAGGAGCCAACGGAGCTCGCAGCGGGTGGGTGGAAGCGGAGGAAAACCCAATGATTGATGACTAAGTTACTGCATCCGATGTAAATACAACCAAACCAAGCCCGAGACGCTCGGCCACACCACAGTCACCCCCCTCCAAAAAACGTCCGAGGGAAGCGAGGACGTGGCGCGACCCCGCGCCATCAAGCTAACCAAAAGAATCCCGCAAAGAATAGTCAACAAACATGTTCGCAAAATCCGCAATCACCAGATGCAGGAAATCCGCAAAGACTGGCTCTAGGGCGACAAACTCGACCAGCATGCACAGGAAAACAAGCTGATCCCTGGGGAGTTCCATGATAATGTCCTTGCACTTGTTGTCCGTGTAGGGTCCCCAAACAACATCTAAAAAGTCCCTGACAGGCTTGCCTCCATAGACAGACCAGTCACTGGTCTTGCATTCAAATGGCTGGAATTTTGAAAAGTGTGACCTGACACAATAGAGCTGCATTCAAATGGCAGGCATTTTGGAAAGCATGACCTAATGCAATAGAGGTGCATTCAAATGGCAGGCATTTTGAAAAGCATGACCTGATACAATAGAGGTGCATTTAAATGGCAGGCATTTTGAAAAGCATGACCCAATGCAATAGAGATGCATTCAATTTCAAATGGCCTCCATTTGAAAAGCATGACCTGACACAATAGAGGTGCATTCAAATCGCTGGCATTTTGAAAAGCACAGGTAAAACCCATAGGTTTCCAAGTCGGGTCGGGCCAGTCCGGGCCATATGGTATTCAGGACGGGAACAAATGTAGGCCAGCATGACTCACAAAATGTGGCACTTTTGTGACAAGTGATTTCTCCCGTGATCTGCCTGCATGTTGATATTGATTTGTGGATGTTGTTGTTTCAATGTGAGGGCGGGGTGGTCCGGATAATTCGGAAACCCATCGGGTAAGCGGCGGGGTTTCAAACACGGACCAACCAAGCTGGGCCACATAAACACTAGGGCTGCCACCTGTGTCCGCGATGGCAATGGCGGTGGATTCAATGGGTGACCAACGGGCACGGCCGTTGTTTCCACGGCCCAGAAACGGAAAAAAACGCGCCGTGCCTGTTGTTCTGCAAATGGTTGTAAGAGGTGGGTGCGGCAGTCGCACTGAAGTTGAACTGTTCCCACACCCGAGGATATTTACGCCTGTTTCTCTTGCTTTGGAATTGAATGGAGCACGAAACAAGAACGAAGTGATTGAGCCAGTCAATGCCGAAAATTGAGTTTTGGGGGGGAATGACATATACAGACATCATACATGCCATCCGTCATTGTACTCTCGGGGCACTGTATTCTGAGTCGGATCAATTGGTACAGTACAGTCAATTGAATACGCTCAGAATCAAAATCTGATGCCTGGGCGCTGCGTCAATCGAATGTCTTGACCTTCAGCCACCTATGGTGCCTCTCACTTAGACACCGCTACTTTTGTACAAGGGATTGATCTCGGCCAGAAAAAATCGGATATTTAATCCTTCTTGTAGAAAAGCTCCTTTTGATGCTAGCTACAACTTCACAAGAGGAATTTTCTTCAAAATAAAAACTGGATGAGATATATAATTTTTGGATGACCAAATTGGCCACTCAGAGCCAAATTCCACCAGAAAGCTCCGTCATCGTTGGAGGGTAGATGAAATGAATGAGAGCACTGAATAGAGGTCCAGTCTTATTCCGGCGTCCGCCGGGCGATGACTCCGGAACGACGGCTCCTGTCAAGGAGGGTCACCAAGGTTCGAGTCACGGTGACGTCGGTTAGTCCGATCTCCGAAAATCGCCGAAATTCAACACGGCCGCGGATTTCAACTTCCCACTATCTAGCTAATTCATCCGTGATTTATCCAACTGCGCAGGTGACCTCTAAATACATGCGGAACCTCTGGGAATACTCCAGGATTCGTTTATTTGATAGATCCACACAACTCCCAAATAACCGGCTTGAGGAGTCAAGATGAACTATTAATCTTAGGCTCGAATCCAGCCTGTACATGAGAGCGAGCTCGTCGATGTACAGGCCGGTCCATCTGAGTTTTAATTGCCGACACACGCAGCGTGTCCCCATAAGGCTATTCACAGTAAGTTCGGGAACTTCTATCTGAGCTCAATCTTTTGTAACCTGTTGGTCACAGTGCATGAAATACATCCATTCAGTGGTCGGAGAGTACCCTTCACTTTATTTTCCAGGAACCCGTTCCTAACCCACATGGACGACAGTTTCGGTAACGGCAACGGCACTCCTTCAGGCTTGATAGAGGTACATTGAAGGATAAAAATCTGAAGGGGGATGCACGCAAAACGGTCAAAAGCTGACTCAAAGATTTAATTAAGTGAGAGTTATACAACTGGGTGGTCCCCCAGCCTGAATCGCGATCCTCCAAACTACATAAAAATTCAGGTGAGGGCTGATTTCAGTCGGCACAGGGCCACCTTAGAGGTTTTGGCTTCTTAGCAGAGCTGTCCGGGGCCGTTCCGAGACCCGGCGGGCCCCAAATGACGAGTGCACATCCTATAAACGATCTAGTTGATCCTGATTCTGCAGATAAGGCTCGGGTTCGCCTACTGAGGACGAGCTTCAGAATATTTTAATACTGTATTCAAATCGAGCGTCGGTTATAATGGAGCATATTTGCACAGGCCAAAATGCCAGTTTCATGGCAAAAGTGATGGGTGATTGCGGAAAAGTGGGGTCGCCCGAAGGGGATGGGTGACACCAGAAAGAGAGCCATTTACAAGCACATGACACAGGCAAAACTGGCCGGATTTTCATCGTGGCGCGTTTGCTGGAGTGCCAACAAAATTCTGAGCAGGTTCGTCCACAGTGGGACAAGGTCCTACATTTTCAAACGCGTGATATGCCCAAACGCGTGACTAGTTTAATTATACAATGGATATTGCAATTCAACTCAGCAAAGCCCCCGTCTTGGCCGGCCCGCCGCTCGGTGATAACCAGGTGAATTCTGAGCAGGTTTGCCCACGAAAACCTGAGAATCCGCTGTGGTTTGAGTGTGCTGGGAGTGGGACAGGTCTTACATTTTCAAACGCGTGATATTCCCAAATGCGTGACTAGTTTAATTATACAGTGAAAGCGCGTGAATATCGCAATTCAGCTCGCAGTTCCTGTCATTTGGGGGATGCGATCATCGTACCGCCTTCCCTTGAAAAGTCGGCGTGTAAAGCACTCCTTATTTTCTTCTACAGATGTATCTTGTACCAGATGCCGCGCTTACACCGACTGAACTCTCTTATTCGTGCTGAATTCGGCGTCGATTCTGGAATTCGGATGCGTACATACGTCGTAGCCGGCGTGGCGCATTTAACTCCTACCTACAAGTGCGCCTTCTCCGCAGTCATATTTGGTCAAATTAAAACTATATTCTATGCCGGTGTGTGCTACATAAAAGTGGGGAGGGGGAAGGGGGGTTTGCTACGGCTCTATGGCTCTACCAGGGTCTATCAAGAGCTATGTAGCCATTGACCTATTCCAATGGCGTCGTAAGAGGTCAAGATCCTCCGGAACTGGGAAGGATCCGGCAGGTAGACTTAAAAAGAGCTCCAAATGAACGTTGACAGTGCTGTACTTTCGGATTTGGCGGCACGGTTAGCTGCTGGTGAAAATGTAAAGGTCAAAACAGAGGCTGAGCAAGTTTGCTTCGATGTATTGAATGATTTGGAGGTTGAAGGCGCGAAAGTTCAAGGATCAATCACATACAAAAAATATATGAGAAATGAAGTGTGGTCTTTATAATAATTTCCTTTAAGGGTGCACCTTCATGGTTTATCAAGGATGCATGATTGATTTCCCCCCCAATTTTGCGACCCGTGCTTCAAAATGTATTTCTGCCGGGATCGGCTGGGATAAGGGAGCACTAGACATATTTAAGCTTTCCCCTCCCGGGCTGCCATCAAAATTTGTATTTGAACGCCCCGGGAGCAAGGATATATGATTGATTTTCCCCGCAATTTGGTGTTCCGTATTTCACAGTTGAATAGCTCATCCCGTGCTTCATAATGCATTTCTGCCGGGTTCGGCTGGGATAAGCGAGCACTAGACATATTTAAGCCTTCCCCTGCTACGCTTCCATTAAATTTTGTATTTGAACCCCGGGAGCAAGAAGGCATGATTGATTTTCTTCGCAATTTTTTGTCCCGTGCTTCGCAATTGCACAGCTCATCCCGTGCTTCATGATGCATTCGCAACTGCCCAAGTTTGCACAGCTAAATGAACGGGTAGCCCGAATTCAAGTCAAGAAGGTCTCGGAGAACCATGTAAGACCATTGACATACGAGCACATCCGTGCACCCGTGAGAACCTGCATTAGGAGAGACACGAGGGTCTCGAAGTCTGGCTGCGCTGAACCTAAACGGACTTTGGCAAGGAGTCCGATAAAGTACTGGAGGCTACCGAGATCCGCGCCCTCGCCTCTATGAATTTTGAGAAGCAGCCACAGCCAGGAGAGATTTAGCTCGACATGGAAAGCGCCAGGGGCAAGCTGGTAGTGATCCATGCGTAGAATTGCAGACAGATCGCCGATTCGAAGCAGTCGAGCGGAACGAATGAGGGCATTGGTCTTCTGATCGTTGTAAGACGGTACGGCGGTGTTGTCCAGATCGTTTATTCCGAACTTGAGCTGGTCCAGATAAATATTATCGTTAACCTGAATCGATCCCTCACTACTACCCTCGTCTAACTTCGTGGTTCGAAGCACATATTCGTCGATCTGGTGGTCAGATGGAGGCGGACAGTACCGGGGGTGCTTTAATTCCGGTGAGCTTTTGAGGTAATCAAAGTCCGGTTCGTTCTGCACGAGGAGGTCGATAATAGGCATAGGTGTTTTTGGATCGCTTTGCATTGGGAATAGCTTGGTCGAATATCTGCCGCGAAAGTAATCAGCGGTGCGGTGGCTCGGCGTTCCAGTATCGGAGTAAGTTCGAGGGCAGTCTGGTCGGCCACGCCGTGCAGGCCATAAACTAATGATGTGGTGCCTGTCTGGACCTTGGGAGGGGCTAGGGTACGCTGCTCAACATGAATTGACAGAGTGAGATGTGTGTTATCCAAGCTTATAGCATGGCCGCTCCTTGCTGCGAGCTGAGCTCGTCGCATCTGTCCTGTAGCCAGCGTCGAATGTGTGGTTTTTACCGAGTTGTAGGACAGATTCATCCCTGCATGTGCGAGGGTGTCGACAACCTTTCGGGGCATACCAGAACTGAGGAAGTATAGGCTGCATGGGATGGCGCAGAGGTTATTGTTTTGGGACCGAGTCTTTGCTAGCTGCGCCTGAATCATCGTCACGAGCTGAGAAATTGATTAGCTGGCGTGAGAACGGCAGTAAGATTTACAACAGGCTCGGGGTCTTTCAAAGTATTTTCTCTGGCCGCCCTAGATGTTTGAGCTGCAGTGAGGATTCGGCGGAGCTTGGGTGTGTGCTCGCGACAGAGCTCAGTGACGTGCTGCTCGAAATCGAATTCCAGTAGGGTTTCAGGGGTAACCTCTTGCGTAGCGCGCCGAAAATGTAGTGTGAGATCGTCCATCTCACGATGTACTTCCTTCAGAAGTCGATCCAGACCGAAAGTACTGTCTAACCGCCGTTCTAACTTCTTTCGACCGCGAGTGTCGCGATTAACAAGGTTCAGCAAGTTCTCTTGGCCATTGCTGTGGTATAATCCATCAGCGTTGTCGCGAAAGAAGGGTCCCCGTCAAAAGCTCTATCGGGGACATCTTCATGTCGCGCAATATCTTGACCACAGACATTATCTTGACATTTGGTGGTATCGTACGGGTGTCCCAGACCCACTGGAGGACGCAGGGCATCGTCGCATCGGGTGTAAGTGCTGGCCCGACGCTTCTAGCATCTGTCATCATTGCGTCAACTGATTATCGCGATAAGAGTCTCGTAGGCCGATTACGGGACAGCTTCTCGGACCAACACGCGGGGACGATGCCGTAAACGGCTTGTGCAAAGTTTGGTGTGGAACGGAGAAGAGGGAAGCAAGAAAAGACGCGTCGAGTGCAAGAGTGGCAAATGGCAAGTGATGCCGAGATCGGCACCACCTAAATTTCAAACTCCGGGCTCAGCCCTTTTGTTTGTACCGAGTTGTACCAGCCTGCCTACAGCAACGTGCTGGCCACAATTGTTGCAATCGTAGGCAGGCTGGTTATGAGCCTACCTCCTTGCCATTGATTGATCGCGCGGCGGCTTTGAACATCGCTTGTCCTTGAAACCATTGACGAGTTGATGAAATTCCAAACAGAAGAACCCATTCGAGCTGCAATCCGGGAGATAGCCACTGCCAATGTTTGAATTCCAGCTATGCCGACATCTTAACTTGTATCTGCACACTCTGTTCAACTCAATGCTCTTTACTGCAGAGACAATCTGCACATCTTTTTCTAGCCCCGAATTTGCGCCGATTTTTTTATCTATTTAGACTCACTGACTTTGCGCGGGTTTTGCAACCTACGAGTTTTGCGCGGGATTCGAACCTCGGGACTTTGCGCAGGTTTTCGGCGTTCCGGACTTTGCGCGGAATTTCAAACTCGCCCTTAGCGCGATTGCGGAATCGTTTGTTTCCGTATCATATTCTTGGTCAGCACTACTCTCTCTATCGGAAAAGAAAAAACCCCTTTATCGTCTAGCTATCAATCGACCTGCCTTACCGAGGTCGGCTGCTTAACTTCTTGAATGACATCCTCTCTCTGTCAACTAGTTGTCAGGGAAAACCTCCTTCGGAAAATTACTCCCAATATAGGGAAATTTCCTTCCTGCTTCCCAAAGACCGGCAATTCGGGCAAATTTCCCTTGTTGGCAGTATATCCTCAATTAGGTTGCTTGCCTCTGTCGGAGGAGGAAGGTGGAGGGTCAATTTCTTTCTTTCATGTCAAGAACTCACTGTAAAGTTAGTCAAATTTTACACATAGTGCATTCAAGTTGTAAAATTGCAGCGCGGCCATTGTGTCGTTGAACAGACTCCGCCTTGAATATCAGCCTACTTATAGTCTACCAAATTGGCGCATACCTTTTCAACACCACCGCAGCGAAACTGTAACAGTTGCGACTTGATTGCGATGGTCTCACTATCGGAACAGTGTGAGCGGTGAGCAAGAAGCAAAATTGTCTAAGTCCTTTGCCGAGGCCCGTGATGTCCGGTGAGAAGGAAAATTATGAAGGTTGCACGTACGTTTATTCTTGTACAATCGGGTAGCCCGAATTTATTGACCGCGATGGGGGCAGACAGAATGCAGAATAATTTTAAGGAGACTAAGCCTGACAATGCTTTACATATGTACAAACCGGAGCACACAAGGATATACATGGATAATAAGCGAAACACTTCAGAAGACTGAGATCACAACGGAGAGGGGAGCAAAATAAGATAGGAGAGGAAGGAAGGCATGTCATGTCGAGGCGCCGCGCGTGTAGGCGGGGAGCGCTATCCCGGCACTAGTACATCGACAGCTTGAGGTTCGACACGGGGCTCGCGCCCACGCGCGGGTGCAGGGGCGTTGGTGTTGAGGGCGGGCCTTGTTGAGTATGAGAGGCCGCGCCGACGGGCGATGCGCGCACAGCAGGACGTATGGAGTTGTTCATGGCGCTGTTGGTGAATGCGCTCCTGCGGCCGCCCGTGGCGCCGTTGTCGTCGCCGGCGGAGTAAAGCTCCGCAGCAGCCAACAGCTCCTGCATCTCCCTCTCCAATCTGATCCCGGCTTCTCTGTGCATCTCCTTCTGCATGTGGAGGGTTTCTTCCGTGTGTTTCCAGGACTCCTTCTCCCGCTGGAGACCAGCAAGGTAGCAGCAAGCAATGCGCAGCGACTCAGCACTTGCCTCGTCCATGATACTGCGCTGCATGCTCTCTTGGCGAGACCGCTCCAACTCCTCCACCTTCGTCTTACACTGCTTCAGCATGGCCAGCTGCGCCGCTTCTGCCAGCTCCCTCTCGGCGAGCTTCTCCTCGAGGTCTTTGACAAGCTCATCCCGGCTGCGCAGGTCCCTCTCAAGCTGCTTGCGCAGCTCCGTTTGAAGCATGAGTTGTGTTTTGAGCAAGAAGATGAGGCCCGCATTGCCAGTAGGACCAGGCTGAGTCACGGTCATTGCTGGGGCGTGGAGGTCGAGATCGGCATCGAAGTCCTTCGCGCCGCTGAAAGCGCGGGCTGGGGACGACTTGCGTTTGGGGTGGGACTCAGGCGACTGCGGCCTGGAGGAGCGCGTCATGGACGTAAAGACTGTGTCGCTGAAATCGGGGTTTGGGCCTTTAGTCCCGGGCGATGAGGCGGCTGACGGGGGCGAGGAGTCTATGATCGGCGAGGGGCTCCAGGGGCAGGTCGGATCATGGGTGCGGGCGGCGGTGGCGGAAAGCCCCTTCGAATCAGAATCGACTAGAGCCGCCATTGAGTAGCAGACGATCTGCCACAAGCTGGACAAGTCATTGGGAGCGCAGAGAACGGAAGGGAGCCGCGGCGGCTTATCCTCTGTGCGGATTGCCATCGCTTCCACGTCGTTCCGAAATTCCACAACCCCGCACATGCCCGATGAGGAGGACGGGCCGAGAGAAAATTGTGAGACTGTTCGGGGTTTATTAAAATACCACCGAAAAACCTCGGAAAACGCACCGCTTGCACGAGTCCCGAAGGTGGTCTCCAGTGGGGTCTTTGGTGAAAACACTCTGCGAGGGTGATCACCCATCGCATATCTTTTGAATGTTCTCAAGCGGCTGCTCTTCGAGGAAGAGGGTGGTGGACTCTGAGACAGACTGAGATTGGGCTCTGAGGCGTTACGAAATACGAGATTCGCGGGATGCAACTGGTGCTCATCCAAGTCGTCATGCGAATGTGCGTTGCCGTGCCTCTGTCTGAGCTTTGGGGGTAGTAATAGCCTGTCCCACATGCTGGGGAAAATGAAAGAGAGCGAGAGAGGGAGGAGTAGTTGAAGTTGAACGTAACGCGTTCAACTGTTCTCTTGACAACGTCGAACGAGCACGTGTCACATGTGTCATATGACGTTGGTCCCGTGCTGATGGCTGAAACTCGCACGCTGTCACGATGCACCTTTCCTTCCCTCCCTGGGTCTGTCTTTACCTTCCATTCCCCTCCTACAGGCCTGGTTGGCGAGACCAAGAACTCGCCGTACCGTACCGTAAACATACGGTGCTGTACAAGGGCCTTTACGGGACGTGTTGAAGTCTAAGCCCAGAGCGCACCATCGTGGTCGGAAACAAGCAGCGAACTCCTGTATCAAACAACAAACACATGTCTAAATACTCCGGAATCACCGGCCCGTAAATACCTCCTTAACAGGACGGTACGGGACACCGTATAACCGTAGCCGTATACCGTATTAGACGGTTACGGCGCCGGATCCCTATTTGCCACCGTTTCACTCGCAGTCGGGGATTTATATCTCTCCGCTGGTGTACCCGAGTAAGTCCCTGTCTGTTAGCAGAGCTTCCCCTTTAGTGGCTCGATCTTGAAATCGGTCGATGTGATGTCGGATGTCGTGGCCATTTCTCGGGTTTAGAATTTAGCTGGTGAGGATGATTTAGCAGTAAGTGGATCGATGGGTTTGTTGTTCAGTTGTATGTGTCAGGGCCAATAACCTGACAGAAGAAGAATTATATTCTGCGGTAAGGCAGCTAGGTACTTATACAAGTCTCCTATCTATGAGTGCGAAGCTGCCAAAGACCCCAACGGCAATCGGAAGATTCGCGCGCTCTTCGGTCGACCGGTCGGACTCACAATGAGCAAATCTTCGTCCGACCCTGAGGAATCATTGTTGCTCATGCAACATTCTACGCTTCTGAGAGTGTTTCCCAGACAGCTGTTTGTACGCAAGTACTTTTCAGGAGGCCTCCGACCTCTCCATACCAATCCAAACAGCTGCAATTGAATGCCGGCAATGCATGCCAAGATTTCGCAGCGAACCAGTAAATTGACCCTGGTCGAGCCATTTCAACTCGGGTTTTGACCGGTTATTGCTGGCGTGACACCCCGTGAAATTTCAGTTTGAACTGTCTTTTTAGGTTTTTCTAGTGCCCTGGTCACTTTTCAGGAGGCCTCCGACCTCTCCATACCAATCCAAACAGCTGCAATTGAATGTCGGCAAGGCGTGCCGAGATTTCGCATCGATTACCGACCTATTTTCTCTCCCCACATACCTTTTCGAGCATTTTAATCACAGGCACATAGTTCACATGGCTACTCTACCATACTCGCCTAGCTTGTTCTACTATGGATGGCCCCTCTCCGCAAAAATGTATAGCTTTGCAAAAATTTGATCTGGTGGCCTCAATTTGGGCTCGGGTACCTTGATACAAAAGCTAGTTATGACTTTAGTATTCTAAAATGTGCTACCGAGTTTATAGAGCCCGCGGGTGGCATTTGAATCCAGAGGAAAATCAAAGGTGAGATTTGGGTCGTCTTTGATCCCGCTGCCGGGAGTGATCGCTCCGCCAATTTTTTTTGCACAGGTATATAAAAACGTCATCGAAACAGACCTCTCATCGGCATCTTCAAAGCTCCCTCTATATGCTACAAAAAAATCTGGTAATATTCAGACGAGTTAATCATACCTATGGCTTGCTATAGTTCAAATTTTAGAGCGATTCGAGACCCAATACTCAAACAGCACTCCCATCAAAAACTTTTTGCAAACGGGGGCCATTGATAGTATTCTTACTGACAGCTAAACGAAAAACGATAGACACAAATGACTTGCGAGCAAAGTTCGGGCTGAGCACAGTGCCTCATATGTGGTGGTAATAATAATCACGTAGGCGGATCCTGAGGATGTGCCATAATTTCATAAAGGCTCGATCATGAGTCGATGGGAGAAACATCCGGGGAGGACGGTGGATGAGGGAAGATAGGGATGTGATGTGATTCGCATTTGATTGTGGCTGTCGCACGGTGTGATGGTGCCCCATCCTGTTGAATGAAAAAATCGAGGAGTGGACCTTCCAAAACCTGCTGTATGTATCTGGCACTGGTCATCCCCCTTCGGATACTCCAGCACAATGAGCGGGCCTTTGACCCCTTTTAAAATTATTCCCCACACCATAACCTGCAAAGAGCTCTGAGGAACAACAGGGACACAGCATTCCTCGAGTAACTCCTCTCCTGGGCGTGTGACATACTCGTGGTCACATAAAGTGTTGGCGTATGGGTTTCTGGGCACTGCTGAACAATATTAGGGGTGCTCAATTCTTAATAGAGAGATGCCGTTGGAGCCAATTTTTCAAAGAAGACAAAATAGGCCCGCATTTTATACGAGATCCAAGACCCCTGATCAAGCTCAGCCTGAGGAGGCGGGAATGATCAATTGTCAGGCGGGGCGGGAGCAGCCGGCTGCTGATTTCCGCGGGCGGAGCGGGACGAGGAGGAATGAAGAAATGCCCATCAAAAATATGTCGATCAGGGGTCTCAGAAAGCCCGTTTTGCACCAACGGGGCCTCCGCATAAGGAAGGAGGCCCGAAAAGGAAATGATTTGGGCGGGGTCACCAGCGGGTGATTTTGGCGCATTGTGACATCGCGGTCACAGATCACCGCAGGCCACCACGACGGTCACCGCGCCATCTATACATAACATGAGTTGTTGTCCGGTACACTGGAATGATTCCAACGGGTGAACCGTAGTCTTGATTCGAAGGGTCAGATAAAGGAGAAGCCGTGGTTCAATAAACATTCGCCAATCGGCGAAGGGTGGTGCTACAGTCAGTGAACGTCGCACATTGATAGGGTACCACTTTGTTCGAGCTCGCGGTGCTTCTAACAAAGTAAAGGTCGCCCACTGCGTTTGAGTTTGATTTATCGTGGTTTTTAAAGCCCTCAGAAAATCATGCGTCACGAACACTCGGTCGAAATGGTACAGTATTCAGGGTATCTTTAGTGTGGGACTCCAGTCTTTCCTGCCAACTTGTCTTGGCTGACCACGGTTACAAATTTGGATGATGTGTTACAGCCATTTGCGGAACTTAGGGCGCGGGCTGTTTTTTTTTTCGCATTTCATGGATTTTCAGCAAGTCTTCTGCCCTGAGCTCAATTTCAATCGGATTGCCTTGGAGGTGGGCGCGTTAGAATCGTATTCAAAATTTGCAGTCAATGCAATACCGGTATTTTTGATGCCATCAGAAAATGAAATTTCTACCGCAAAATCTCTGCTTTTGGCAAGTCACCTGTAGCACTCGGACTACTGCTCGGATTCACCTAGATTTTGGATATGTTATACCTATAGATGTACTCTAGTCAATGTGAACTTCGGATCGATAATATTCGAAGTAGCTGTAATTCATTGTGCACTTTGTTTAAACGGTCATTCCCCTCCTTTAGAAAATAGAGCACTCAAAGCAGATTTGGGTATGACCACATGTGAAATCATCATGATTGACCAGGGTACATGTATAGGTACAACATTCCCAAAAACTAGGTTAATCCGAGTAGTATTCCGAATGCTATAGGTGACTTGCCGAAAACAGAGATTTTGCAGTAGAAATTTCATTTTCTGATGGCATCAAAAATATCGGTATTGCATTGACTGCGGATCTTGAATACGATTCTATCCGATCGAAATTGAGCTCAGGGTAGAAGAATTGCTGAAAATCCATGAAATGAGAAAAAAAAACAGCCCGCGCCCTAAGTTCCGCAGATGGCTGTAATGAACATCTGAGGCAACATCGTTTCGACTTCAGGCATTGTTATTCAACTATCACGGCCACACTCCAGCTCTCCCTCCCCAGAGACTATATCCATCTCACTGTGCGACATTTTGAACCCCTCGTGAAGCCACTCGGTGAAGGGGATCGTGAAACCACAGCTGCGAGCTCCACACAGGCGTGTCGTTCCATGGATCGTATTAGGCTGGTGCGCCAGAATGGTACCCGTGGCTTGGATCACCTTCACTTTCAAGGTGAGGTCCACAAAGTTTCCGCCGCCGTACTCGGGCCATAGTGAGGGGTCTTCACGAACCAAACCCCCAGTCACTGGCTGCTGTGGGTTGCAAGTAAGAGCCAATAGCAGCAGCATTTGCAGAGAAATACCTTGGCTTTCATTGATGTCCGAGTAAACCGAGCAGTGCTTCCTTACATAATTAAACAGATGCAAACGGCCAATTCCGTGCCATGTCAGGTGCAATTTGTGCAAATTCCATCGCATGAGCTCATTTGAAGCCTGATTTCAAAACTGCCTGGCTGGGCTGATAGCCAGCGAAATTTCAAGCAAGACTGTTTCCTCGGAAGTTGAGCAGACAAATTTCGGCTGAGGACCTTCCTCGAAAGTTAAACACACGGTTGTGCATGCATTCTGCAAAGGGAAAGACATTCGACAGCTTGCTGTGGCTGGTGGACATCAGGGATTTACACCTGGAAAGAGAGAACTCTGACCAGGTCCCACAGGGTTTTATCCGATGGTCCTGCCATGCAAGTGGCCAGTTCACAGTAAGCGAGCGTCTTCAGTAGAGTCGTTGTTCTGACATTTGGACCACACGAGTATATTATATCCCCCCCCTTTCTGCCAGATCTAAATGGGGCCCTGGGACAACTTGGGTACCTTTGGGTACCCTGAAACAAAAATAGGTCATGTCATGCGACATCGCCTTTTTATCCCGGACATCACGGGTCCGTCCCCGACATCCAGGTTCTGTCCATTCTTGACCGGGGCCATCTCCTGGGCCCCAGGAGGCTCATGCAGATTGAGGAAAGTGTCCCGGTACCTTCTGGAGCCCACAGAAAAATGCTAATGACCCCTATACTTAATACCAAAACTCATCGGCACTTGCCTCGCCCGGCCCGATCTCGGCAACACTCAAAACGGATGTAGCTTTAAAAGAACTTCATTGACGTTGTCAGTCTTCGTCTCACCCTTGTCTCACCCTTGTCGGCCACAATGCCGACGCCGAGGTCCAGTTTCAGGTTTATATGTTCTTGACCATTTCAATTTCACTGATCTTTACCAGGACCCCCACCATGGACAGGTTAGCCACATCTCGATGCTCTAATCCTCACTGACATTCGTAGGGCCTCTACATGGCCAAGGATATGTGCCCCACCAGCGGCGGTACAACTGCTGTAGGGGCGATGTACAAGAACACGGAGACGCTCGAGTCGAACGTGGAAGCCGTTGTCAAGGTGGCGTTTCCAGACAAGTACAACGATATGAAGGCTATTTGCGATGCGGGTAAGATATGGCCGAGGCAGAGTGGTTGCCACAATGCCCGTACGATTGTCTACAACCTGCCTGTATTTCCTCGTTGGGACGACACCGTCTTTGGGGTTTCTGTGTCGTTCCCTGCAGGGGCGGATATCTGTACATCCCCCAGTTTGAGCTTGTGTTCGAGTCAGTCGTTCTCAATCGATTTCCGCGTTCTCACTGCACGTTATAGATACAGTCCTTGTGCGTTGGCTGCGTTTTATGCAGACTGCACTATTCATGCGGTGGGTGACTGGAAGGCCGTGCGCATGGAGGCGGGTGACGAGACAACACCCGGACGGATAGGCACTGTGTTCTACATCCCGCAGTCATCGGCGGAGGCGCTGGCTGGCAAGGAGCCTGGTTGGGGGTTGAAGACGAATTTTGGGAGACTTCCAGCGTAGATGTAGTCGACGGAATTGATACTTCTTTACTGGAGATCGCGGTGGGGTTCAGACGGTGGAAACCCTAGTGAAAAGCAAGTATTGAGGAGCAAAGCGCGGTAGGAGCCAGGAAAGAAACCCAAGGTTAGTGGTACAAAGTAATAATGAGATAGAGCTGCAAAGAACCGGAAGCCAATAAGCACCGACGGTCAGAACAAGCAAAGGAGATAGGGGAAATGAAAGAATTGGAAACTGACAATCACCAATGGATAGAACGATGCGGGGGATCGCGGAAGAAGTGGAAACTGACGATCACCAATGGGTAGAACAAGGAAATGAGAGGCCGGTTATATTGAGCGCAAAGTAAAGGCGAAAGAAGTGGAAACTAGCGAGCACCAGAGAAGCAAATGAGGCGATAAATGGGGAACTGAAAGGAAAGGAATTATTGAGCTGAAATCACCAAGTTTGACAAGTACCAGGAACTCAGGCAAGAACAGCAGAAATTGAAAAATGCGCAAAGGGACATTACGAACAAGACACCTGGTCCGTGATTGGGCTGTCCAGCCAATTGGTAAGAAGGCCGCTTCGCGACTGAGCCATAGTCAGCTGGAGCAGAAGCTTGTACTGGTCAATAAACAATTGACAAACGAGCGGTTGAAGGTAAGGCTTGTACCCTGGCACTTCGAAATAAAATTGATTTCAGTTATATGTTTAATAGAAGGCAAATTATTACAGCTCGCAACGTGCTTCGATCGCACAAGGATCTTTTAGATCTCATCTCAACCAATCCGGTCCCCGGGCTTGAACGCCTGCTTTCCAATGGTAAAAAAGCGGGATGGGGTGTTTCCAAAATCAAAGACAAAGCGGGCCTCGCGATTGAAGGCAAATACCACGCGCGCAACTATACCACCGCCGATATCGATCTCGCCACCCTCATTTACGATCTTGGCGGCGGCGGGGCCTTGCATGCCCTCAATAATTCCCCCATCCAATTGCCGAGTCGACACACAATCGCTGATGCTCGTCGGCAGCATCGTCTTCGCATCACAGTCGGAGAAGTAAAGATTTCCGATATGTTGAAAAACATCGAGACTCTGTTCAAAGATGATATCGAGGTTGGGGAATTTGATCGGGTCGGTCACACTCTTTCCCAAGACGAAATTGGCAGCGACGCGCGCCTCTGTTACTCGGAAGAAACCGATGAAATTGGTGGCTTATGCGAGCACGCCAACACAGAACTCAACACATTCAAAATGGGTTCTGATCTGACATCCATTCGCGCTACGGCCAAGGCAGTCCGCGAGGGTCGGGTTCACATCGGGAAAGAATTCAGTGTCGCGGCATTTTCTCGGCATGCAGAAACTGATTGCGGGGCGAAGCCAGTACTTCTCTTGCCGACTTGCAAGCAGGGCTCGTGGCAATCGTCTGCACAGCTGCTGCCGAAGCTTGTTCAGGCTTGGAAGATTTCACCATTTGGGGAAGTTAAACATGGACCACTATGGTCCATTGCCTCCGACGGTGACGAAACTCGACGGGCAGCCCTTTATTTGATCTGCATGCACCGCCATCTCGAGAAAGACGATTCTCTCCGAGTCTACGAGTTGCTGTCCGAACTCGAAGGTCTAAATCTTCACTGCAGAGAAGGTGGTCCAATTCTGGAGCAAAAAGCTGCCAAGGTCATCTCTCGCACACGGCAGAAGTAACCCCGTATGAAGTTTAATTTTTCGCGGTCGATGGCAAGGTGATAGCCGGCGTGATTCTTGCAGATTTCCTGTAGCTGCCCTGGTTCTTATGCCAGGGCTTTGAATTTTTGAAAGCTTTCCATACTCGAGGAGGCGGTGCTGTCGAATCAATTGCATGCAACCTGTTCAGATGAAGACGACGAGGTGGTCGTGGTGCCTCAGAAGCGCAAACGTGGTGGGAAGAAATCAACTGGTGCGCAATAAACTCTACATATTTCCATCCCCTCGTGTCCGATCCCTCACATCTCAGCTGACAATCTTTGGCGCCCAGAAAAAGCATCGCCCCCCACGTGAAATCGAATACAAGATCTCCATTTACACCCCGCAACAAATGAAGAAGTCCAAATCGTCACGCGGTGCCCCAAACACACAGGTATAGCGACCAGCCATGGAAGCGACTGAGATCACACATTCTTACCAAAATCAACCCCGTGCTCAAACCCGACAACCTCAATTTCTTTGACTTTATCATCACCTTCACTGTCCCTCGTCAAGTCAGCGATCCAATGAATCTCGCAGACGACGAACACTACAACTACCTCGTGAAAAAAGTGCTCCTGATACAGAAGAATCCCTCTGCTAAGATTACTGTCGAACGGAAAGAGGTTCGCCATCTCGCATATCACTGTTTTTTCTTATCTGTAATACTTACTGTTCTCATAGACTTCCCTTGCATTCAAAAAGGAGAACACGGCCGATGCAGACGCTGAAACCACGAAAGGAAAGAAGGGAAGAAGACGAAAGTACATTGTTTACCCCGCTAGGTATCAGCCCACGCTCTTACAACTTTTTAGGTCCCCAACGCTCGCGATATACTTAAGATAAATATGGCTCTGAATGAAAAAATTGGTGAATTGCGAGAAAGGTGGCTCTGCCCGACCCCCGGCGGACCTTGCGCCAGCGCCCATTGTTATTTCAGCCCAACAGCACCTGAACATTTCCCACTCTCGCACCAACACATGGAAAGCTGGGCGGCAGCATGGGTAAGATCTAGATAGTTATAACTGAACGACACTTACTTTCGGGTGGGATAGCTCAAGGGGACCCAGTTCGCCGATCTCGAGACACCGCACAATAATGAAAATTTTTATCGAGTCGCAGTCGCCGCACGGGCAGCCCAATCCCACTTAGGCGGGAAAGCGGATCTGGAGGTGGCATCGCCAAAAGCGGAGAAACCTCGCAAACCCCTGTCAAGCTGTCCCGAGGACTCTCAAGGTTCCCAAACCCTCGGCGTACCTCTCAAGGGGCCTATAGCTATGTTTTGAAACTCTCAAGGTCTCGCAAGGTGTTCCAGGCCTGGGTGGGTTTGAGAGGCATTGGGGGCCTCGCAAGACGGTTCTGGCGCTTGGTTGCCCTCGATGTTTCTTAGGTTTCCTCAGGTCACACCAAAGTTGTCGGTAATAAAGGAAAATAAGTTCAATTCGGCTACAGTAACGACAGAATAATACATCTAGCGGTCGAAAACAACACACGAATCAGGATCGAAAAAAAAAACAGACTTGCACGCACCGGAACAACTGCGCGACGGTTACAGTAACTGTTGAGGACAGCGTGGTCAAATTCCCCTATTACTCCTTCCTCATCCTCTATCTCCGCACCCAGCCTGCGCGCTGCGAAACGCTCCAAGTGGGAGAAGATGGACGACCTCCTCTCTTCCTATGGCTTCCTGAGTCTCGGAGACTTTCTTGATGTGCTTTTCCATAACCATGCCCGAGATGAGCCAGATCCTCGGACGCCGCGACACATAGCCGCCGTCAATAAATTCCTCAGTGGTGCTAACACCTTCCGAATGAGTCACCTCATCGAGCGCCTCTATCATCATCGCGAAAGTCGGCCGAAGCGGAGACACACCGCAAAGCGCGCCGCTGCCGTCTCTCCCCATATTCCGCATGAGGATATCCACTTTGCTCAGCCTTCCCTTTCTGCCTGGGCCACGCGTCTTGTCGGAAACCGCATTCACGACTCAGTTGGAACACTTGCGCGCAAAAATCGCGATGATTCCGAGAGCCGTACCCATATTCGCGCCAGCACAAATGGCAAAGATCCTAATGCTCGGGTTGTTTCTTGGGAAGATACACACTTCACCATTGAAGGCCTTGCTCGAAAAGACGCGACGGACGCAGAGCTCGTTTGGTATCTTACCGAATGCATGGCTGCACCGGAACGGTGAGTTTTGAGCTGCTACGGTTTTTTTTCGTCATTCCTCAGCTCACATTTCCTAGGTACAAGTCGCCGCCATAAGCTCGTTTATTCTCAGCCGCAATCAGTATGCCAGCGGTGATTTGGCACTCCCTCTCGGTATCTGGCACTTTGCGTGCAAATCTCACATCGATGTCAAGCGTGTATACTGCCGCTTTGGTTCGATCATCAGCGACACCACCGTTCGGACCAGCCTCAATACGATGACCGACACATCTATCGAGGCGCTCCAAACCGACGTCCGCAAGGCGACCGAGGAGGATGAATCGCGTTGGTAAGATTATCGACAATGTTCAAGAGTATTCACCCGTTTACGAGCACGGCTTAGGGCGTGATAACCAACTCAAAGTTGGGACAGCCTGTACGGCGGTCTGTTACGAGGATTGCAAACCGGGTGCGTTTAACGCCGACGACCATGTAGCGCGCGTTATTGCACATGACCGCGGAGAGCATTTTCAGCTCTATCGACTGGACTCATAATCAGGCCGTTGCCTGCCTGCATTCGTTCGAGTTCTCGCGGAGTTTGTCCCTGAATTGGCTCCTCTACGCGCCCAGATCACTACTCGCTTTCGCACCGCGCCAATTGCGAAGCATCTCCTGCCTGAGGACCGCAAAACTATCAACCAGCCCATTGGAACCAATGCCGAACACGAACTTGAACTGAAAGGTATGCGTGCCGCATTGTCCGATTTCGACCAGCAGCTCGGAGTTGAGCCAGAAAAATCCGACAACATCCTTTCCTGGTCTCGGGGTGATGGCGCATCCCATGCTACCATTATGCGCCTCAAGAAATACCTTGTCACCTCCGAGAACATCTGCCATTCTTTCCGCAACGTAATCAGCACCCCCGAAACCTGGCACACGAAGGCCACTGACCTCAATTCCTGCGCCTCGAACCATTTTGGTCCCGCAGCATCGAAAGATCCATCCTCCCTTCCCGTAGCTCAAACGTTGCTAATATGAAACGGCCGACCGATTTGAAAAAGTGCGACTTCTACCCCACCAGCCGCAGCATGACTTTGATATGGGAGGCTCGAGTTTTGGATTGTTGGAGGTACGTGTCGTCTTGATGTTCAACAATAATTTTCTTGACGAGGAAAGCTCTAGGCTCATTCTCAACATTGAAACCGATATACTTGCCCATTTCTCCGCTCTAGCCACAGCTAAAAATTTGCCGACGTTGGATGATCTTGTACTACTACTGGCAAGTTGTAGCAATGGCCGACACCATACGACGGCGCTATGCGTCGCAAACTGCATACGCTCAGTCCCTCTCGAAGTCGGAATACGACAAAGCAGATCCTGTGAGCCAAGTTCCGAGCGGTACACCTTGGAACTCGAGGAGCACCGCGGATGCTACGCCTGAGAGCGCCGCGGACAATATGCCTGGGCTAGCGGATATACCGGAGGACTCGGAACCTGCGGTTGATGTTCCTCCGGAGAGCGCCGTTCCGCCAACTGCCAACGCTAAATCCACCGAGAGCAAAAAAGGACTCAAAATTCACCGTGAAGCACCCGAATTTGACGATGACCGCGTTCTCAGCAACGCCATGGGATCACAGTGACGAACGGCTTACCAGCGGATCGGATTTGGTGGTCACTGTGGATCAGGAGTGTCCGTCGCAGAGCCATCGGTGTACGCGACTATTTCCTCTTCATCTGGTTCTTGTTTCAGGCGGGTGTCTGGTGCTTCGTCTCCACTTTCTTTGTTGTTCGTGAATATCCTAAAGGCGTCACTTAGTGTCCCCTGGATTGTGACTTTTGTGTTGAAGACAGTTGTCTCATTGTCTGGCGGGTGTATAGTATCGATTTCGTCTTCCCAGTCTTCCGGCTGTTTTAGCATTGAGTTCCACTTTGGGAGCAATGAGTCGAGCATGCACTTTGCTCTCCTGCAACACCGGTTTGAGTCACGGCATCCTAGCTGCCTCATCTCCGTGCACGATATACAGCGGCAGTCTCTCCTATCTTTGTGTCTTGCTGTTGCCAGTTTACGGGCTAATATCTCTGCGTCTCCGGTACTCCACATCTCGTGGGTCAATTTGAGGCATCGTATTACGTCTTTGCTTTGACTTCCTCCTGTGAACAGTGGCCTTGACGCAGTAGATTTCTGGTGAAACCAGATTGGCATAGCCACGCAGCTTAGCGGCTTTATTCTTCAGCCGATAATTCCGAGGTATCGGCGTCACGTTGAAGCGCGTGGTGTCCGCAAGTTAGAGTCAAGTGCGCGCACACCTTCCGCAAGCGCCTAGCGCTCTCCCTCCCAACCATCCTTTCGAACTTATACGCTACTCAAATAACTCAAAAACAGAGGGGGAATGACATCTACCCTGTCAATTAAAAACTCGGTCAAAACGTCGTTGCTGAATACCTTTTGAAAGGGCCTTTCAATTTAAACCAACTGAGCAGTTGGCTTACTTACCAACAAGCTATTTTTAGCTCTTAGAACATCACATATCTGGAGAACATTCGACGAAGCATACATCTATTCCCTCAGTTCGGTCACATCGTCCCCCGTAACTGGACAAGCCAGAATGTCCTCGACATGGCCAGGAAGTTTTATGTGAGTCCTTGGTCAGACCGCCATACATACATCACCATAAAGTAGATGCAATTCATAACATGGATTAATTTTTACCCACTGGATTACATGGGATGAGAACAGACCTTGACCGCGAACATTGAGAACTGGCGTTACCCGAACTTACACGGGGCAACCGGCCCGAACCTCATAGCCACTGATCTGCATCATTTACATTTGCGAACAAATTGTGCGATTTTACTTGACAATTGTGTCCAATTGCCGTCTGTGTAGGATTGTCAAAAAAATTGAAAGATTTTTCCCGCAATTGCCAATGGGGGTTTTTCCTGATGTAGCTCACATCGTTCGAGTGGATCACATCTCTTTGAATTTATTTGTAACAACTTGAATCCTCCACTGCTCAAATCTCGGGGCGTCACTTACATCTTTCATCTCATCACCCAAAAAGGTTGGCCATCAGCTCAAACATCCATCAGCGGTTGCGGATCAATATATATTGATTCCCTAACACGGCATCTGAAGTATTCTGCTCACTTAATGATTTTCGGAAGGGAAGAGAGTATAAAACAGGGATAAATCCTAGGTAATACCTCTCGAGATACTTTCTGATCTTTCCCTGATATCACAACAGCCTTCTAGATATGATATGGTTGCAAGACCTCCCTAGCTCAGAAGATGCACTGAGATGAGGCAGGAGTGGTAGGTAACTAGTGATCCGCTGAGGCGCAATGCCTTACATTTTCAAACACGTGACTTTATTGCACATTTTCAAATGCGTGATCTTATTGCACAATTTCAAATGCGTAACCTTATTGCACATTTTCAAACACGTGATCTTATTGCACATTTTCAAATGCATGATTTTATTTAGTCTTGTGTTTACCGCGGGGGTCGGATCGTAGTGCTCCGTTATTATGTAATCACGGAGTTTGAATTTAAGTCGCGTAGTGGGATTCACAAAAGACGCGATATTCCATGGAAATTTAGCATAGAATTGGTTGTCTATCCTGTGCCTGACATTATGTCTATTCAGAATCTTGGAATGTGGCCGGGAATCCGAGGGACAACGTGTATAGGTTATAAAACAAGTGATAGAGCCAGAACCATATGAAATGTCCAGATGAATGTGATCTTGGCAATATCTCTGAAAGCCAAAAACTGCCAAATGTTTTCACTGGAGCTAGAAGGACTGTAACTAAATTATCCTCACTTCTGGCTCTATAACATGTTTTTTCAGGTATGCATGTTGTCTCTCCCAAAATTCTAGGTCACTGGGACATGTTCTGGCCATGCTA
The DNA here is from genome assembly GCA_029378395.1 of Mycena leptocephala. Taxonomy (NCBI): domain Eukaryota; kingdom Fungi; phylum Basidiomycota; class Agaricomycetes; order Agaricales; family Mycenaceae; genus Mycena; species Mycena leptocephala. The sequence continues at coordinate 804,948 of JARJLF010000003.1, read as the reverse complement.
GATGGTATTCAGTGCAAAAACAGCCCCAAAACAGAAATTACCTAATACATAATATTTTCGCAAGTTCCTCTCTATCACTAATTGTGCCAAGATAGAATTTTGGACTCAGATAATTTGTTGAATTGTGGAGGGAAAGAATTTGGACCAGTTGTTTAGGCAGCAAGTGCACATCCTAGTCAAAGTGCAGCGGTAAATACTTTGCAAACATTCTCTCAGGCAGCAATAAATATATAAATAGAGCCAACAACAAGTACAGGAAAGAAATAATAAAATGGGTATAGGATGAAAGTATGAGTTAATGGCTCAATCCACAGGTTCCCCGAGGACAACCGCCCACTTGATGTTGAACCCGATCTTCTCTTCGCTGGATTTTTGATCCTTCCACTGGGAAACGGTGTAAGCTACGACTGTGCCGGAATTGTTAAGGTAGCGGACATACAAGTTCGGTTACCCCACGTGACCTACCTTTTTGGGACATTTTGAGATCCTTTCCTGAAATCCTCTTTTCCTCGGGCTGACTCAAAAAACCCTAAAATTCCACCCATGAGCCCATTAGAAACGTGGAGACCCCCTTACAACTCAAGTACGCCATCCTTTCTGGAGTCTCAATGGAAAGCTTGACAGACATCGACAGCGCTTTCAACACAAAAGAGAGTCGGGGAGTCGGCTACAGTGTACCTTAAAATCTTGACCAAGCAAAGATATAAGCTCGGAGTCAGCTCAAGTGTGAGACACATCGCGCGGCTTTTTCGTGCTAGCCCGAATGGAGTGGGGTTTTTTGAGCAATTAGGACTGTTAGCAGTCTCTGTAAGAGTCCTAGGATAAAAACCTGGATCAACGGCATCGAAATTGAGCTTATAATTCCATATTTTTTTCGCTTCCGGGTCTTTTTCGGATCCGGGTTGCAACTCTATACTTCTTGCGCGTATTTGCGGGCGTATGGGCGAATCGCAAGGTACCTCTTTTGCCAGGCTGCAGGAACGGTTTAACTAGTAATATACTTGCCAGTTGCCACCTACGACCACCCCCCAAAATAACGAACACCCATCACGATGGATTTTGGATTCCATGAATGGAGGGGAACCGTAATTGTGCAAGGCTTTGATGCGTTAAAAAGATCACCTCTGGAATGTCAGGCTATCTCCGCCAAGAGCTGAGAGAATTGGAAGTGTTCACGAAGCTCAGATGTGAAGGGAGACTTCCTACCTCGGTTACCGAATTGTATCGAAGAAGATTGATCAGATCGTTTTATGCGTGGAAATCCAATCACCGAGACCCTGCCCACTTCCATCCGGCCGCACTGCAAGCCTGTGTCACGAAGTTCGGCAAAGCCCCCGTGTGGCTGAGTTTGCCACCTCGCACAGTCAACAAAGGAAAATGTGTACCCGGTACACTACAGTATCTCCCGAAGCTTGCTGTGAAGGGGTTGAAGGTGAACAGGGTGGAGAATAAGGTTGTTGCGGTGTATTGTACTGTTTAGGTCAAGGTCATGCTTTCAAAATGCAGTCCGGTGTATTGTATTGTTTACTGTACCATTTCATTCAATTCGTATGTCACGCGTCACAGGGGCGAAGATATACGAAAATTTTCGTACCTGTCACGGGTCACCGAGGGCATCTTCGAACATGCGAAACCAGTCACAAAATTGGCGAAAAATGGCTAAAATAAATTTTCGCGTGCACAGCGCGTTTTGCTTCAAAAAACCGCCCAAAAAGATGAGTTTCAACCAATGCAGATTTCCGTCGGTTGAACTTACATTAATTCCTCCTCCTAACACCATATCCACTCGTTTTCTCGCCATTTGGAAGGATTTCCGGCTCAACGGCCCGCGCCAAATATACGAACTTTTCTTTGGTGTCACGGTCCACCTGGCCAATATACGAAAACCAAAGTTTGAATTTTTGGGTCACGGGTCACAGCCAGTTAGAATTGAACGAAATGGTACAGTAGGTCAAGATTACTCATGCCGTCTTGGAAGTGAAATATCGTACTGTATGTAAAATTTTTAGTGGACCTGCAAATCTGCTTGGTTAGTTTGACAATAATCAACATTTAACATGTTCAGGGAAGTTAGTATAAAAATGGAAGGGTGAATTTCCAAGGTGTGGGTGGGTGGGTTGAAGATCTGTGCAGAAAACCGAGAGTAGAGGTCCCTGCTGGCCCAATAGAGCCAGTGGGTCGCTAGAAGAATGTGGTCGGAGAGAGAGTCCCCGATCACGTCACTCCACTGTCACAAGACATTGCACCAATCTTCGCGGGCTCAGATAGTTGCGCCCAACCCGATTCACATAGAAAATAAATAGATATACTCAGATAATTCATGCCAAATTGGTGATAGAAGAAAAGTAGCAAAAATAATAGATATTCAGTGACATGGGTTTGCGGGGCGTTTTTGGGTATCAATGCACTTTACAGGCATCTAGGCATTCAAATGATGTGGATTTTTGTACGGTGATGCTACAATACGTTCTGAAAAATGTCATAGAGTCAGAATCCTTAACAGTTTGGTCTATCGTGCTTGTAAACATCGGGACAATGGGCAATACACTGCAATCAGAACATTGAGATATTTGAATTCAACGCTGAACTCATTGCAAATCGGACTCTATGTCATTTTTTGTAATGTGTCAATGCCTTCCTTGACCAAAATCTATGTCGTTTTAACAAGTCTATATGTCTATAGATAGCATTGATTCTCGAAATGCCCTGCAAACCCATGTCACTGAATATATATTATTTTTGCTACTTTGTTTTTATCGCTAATTCGGCATGAATTAGCTGAGGAGGACTATCTAGTTTTTATATGAATCGGGTAAGAACTGACTGAAATATCGGGAATTCTTTGAAAACATCCCAAACTAGAAATTTCACTGCGTTGAGATCCTCCGTAGTCAGACTTTGACGCCGTTGTCGTAGCTCGGACTACCTGCGACTCTGACTACGGCTGTAGTCAGACATAGCAGTCGAAGGTTTGATTGACATTGTCGTAGCTCGGATTACGGCTGTAGTCAGGCTGTGCCTACGTCTGATTTCAGTCGGCATACCTTGTCCTACCTCTTCCTACCCCATGTAGGCACAGCTCGTCCAACATTGGGCTACACTTTTGTCGCTCATTTCTTCATTAAGGCACTCCCAAAACCTCTTTGTCTCCAGTCAGTCCTCTAGTGAGCGGTGGTGCTCGCGGCGGTGACGAATGTGTATGTGCTACGTCACATCGGATCGATTAATTGCGGACCGTTGCGCCGATGCCAAAATTTGTCCAAGCCCCACCGAGCCAAGCGTTATTAGCGATTTGTGACCACTCAACAGCAACTATTTACCTAAAATTCGAGCACTGCAACGCCACTAGTCGAAGCCAACCTGTGACTACGGACGTAGTCACAGGTAGTCAGACGTAGGCGCAGGTAGGCCGAGGGGTGGGCAATGTAGTCGCATGTGGTCCAATGTCCATGCGACTACCTCCGTAATCACACCCTCTGACTACGGGGGGCCTCAATGCAGTGTTTACCGTTCGCGCCTTCGGTACTGCCAATAGCCGTGAGTGGCTGTCCCGAAATAAAATAAATGGTCTTTTTCCAAGAAGTGCACTTGAATTGACATGGTACCCTCTCTAGAATAAGCATCTCCATGTATTCTGCAAGGCCAAACTTCGATTTTTTAGATATGATTTGCCCCACGGACGACGGCATCCAGTGGTCCGGCAACCATTTACTGGTTGCTTTAGTAGTAAATCAAGAGAATGACATGAGCAGATTGTCCAAATTCTGAAATATTTTGTGATGGGAATAACCTCTATTCGAAACCACTTTTCGAGCTCTTTCCCTTGAAATTTGGGGCCTGGAAGTTTAGCGAGTGGAGCTGTAGACTCACACTGCAAAAGGAGAAATTTCAGGTCAGCCGAATTCGTTGCCGGAAGTTTCAGTTTCAACAACAAAATAGGTGCCATCTGAGAGCCTACCTGAAATGCTGGACGTAGGAAGCGCTGAATTTATATATACTGTATTATTTCGTTCAAGCCCAAGGCCGGTCAGAAGCAGGGCCGTCGCAAAATACAGATCGAGTTCATACAGGACAAATCGAGACGCCATATCACCTTCTCCAAGAGGAAAGCTGGTGAGTTTTCTCGCCCCATGCAAACTGTTCCGGTCTCACATTCCTATTCAAGGCATCATGAAAAAGGCAATTTGTCACCCTCCTGTATTCATCTGTGTCTTAATCGCGTCCAGGCATACGAACTATCCATTCTCACCGGCACACAGATCCTGATCCTCGTCGTGTCCGACACCGGTCTCGTTTACACTTTTACGACTGCGAAACTCCAACCGCTTGTCACGCAACCCCAAGGCAAAAATCTCATCCAGGCATGTCTCAATGCGCCCAGCGGCGCTCTCCCGACGTCGACGTCCATGCCGGTTGGTGAGCCTCTTGGACCCTCGTCGGGTCCCATGGGCGGCCCAGGTGGACCACCCGTCTCGAACAACATCCCCTGCGCTACCAGCTCGTCCTCTAAAGACGACGATGAGCCAACCGACGATGAAGAAGCTGCGCCCCAGGGCAGCCGTGCATTGACAGGTGACATGCGCCGACGCCGTTCCTGCTCAACTAATGCCTCATCAATCGGCTCAAGTGCTCCTTCCTCTAACACAGGCGCAACCTCGCCTCACTTGAGCAACGTTGTTCCCCCGCCACCGCTATCCATTTCATCTGGTGGACCGCCGCCCCAGCATATATTACATTGATCTCTTACCACCTTGGCCATGTGAGAAAATTCGAATGGTCCTTTCTACAAGCCATGTGCACTTTGCGGGCGGCTCCAGTATACCTACCTGGCTGCGTCTCAACACCCTCCCCGTCACCAGTCCTAAAACTTGGATCTTGTCGCTGTAAATTGCACGATTGCATCATTCTCGTTCTGGGGGACTCCGCCTTTCCTCATCCTTCCCATTGTTACTTACACTCATGTCCATCCTATGCATAATGGCATTTGTTTGGTGTTCTTGTGTCTGTCGTGTCGCCGTTGTGTCTCGAAGAGGAAAAAGGCCATCGTCATCTGAATTCAAGGTGGTGCATCCAGCTCAATTCTGGACGGATTTGGCTTGTTTCACTTCTCAAAGGCATCTGAAAGCTTAGCCTCCATCTGGGAACACTTTTGTCCCGAGACTAGCCTTCGACGACGCTGCTGCCGACGCCCGCCTTCGCACAGGACCATCACAGCCACTATTGGACAGCCACCTGATCGAAGTCCCCGCTTTGTCCGCTCGCACAAGTCTTCCTCCTGTTCCTCCTCAGAACTTGCGGAGTCCGGTTTGCGAGACTAGTGGACTACTGGTATATCCCGGGAGTTTCCGTGGCTCCAACTTTTTTCTTTTCTTTTCTTTCTGTGTATACAGGCACACACAACGTTACACTGTACCATTTGGGACAAGAGATCGGGGGTTTAAATTCAACACAATGTTCAGGTTGCTAGCTGAGGACTATTGCACTCACTGAGATTGTCGTTGCATTTTGTTACCGCAACCCGCCGGCATCTGCGTGCCCCATGGTTCAGTTTAGAGTTGTGGTTCCCAGCAGAGAGGTGTGCATGATTTTTCACTGTGTTCTTGTGTGGGCAGAAGTTGCTTATCAGATCCTGCCGCTCGTCAACTCAAACTCCGACCAGGTCAAAATTTGGGAGGGGGACACGGCTGGTCATTCAGAATATGTCAAAATCTGTTGCGTGTGAGGAGGCAGGGGAGAATCTTGGGTGCTTCGATGAAGTTGGGGTGCTTCTGTGAGTCAATCGGGTTCTACAGCGTGACGGGGGACCGGGTGCGTGAGCTCGGCTCAAGGGACTTGCAGAAGTGAGGGACGATGGTGGACATTAACTAAATGCCTGTAGTTCATCGGGATACTTCCTCAAACCGGCGTTCCTGAGCGGGACCGTGCCGTGTAGTCCTACCTACCTACCTCAAAACGCCATCGGTTCTCCGACGTCCCCGCAACGGCAGCACCAACCGCCCGCGACGTCCCCCGCGCAATCCTCGGCGGGTGGCTTATACCACCCAGCGCAGCAGCAGCAGCACCACCAGCCGCAGCACGCCAACCAAATGGGATACCCGTCGCACCCCATGAGCCCGATGTCGTACTCGTACCCTCAGGGCAGCGACGGCCCTCAATCGTAACCCGGATCTGGTGGCCAGCCGCTCATTGGGCTGGCTGCTGCTGCTGCTCAGCATTCAGACTGGGGGTCGAGTCTGCAAGAGCAGGCGCAAGGCGGTGGTTACGGACGGCGATGAGTACGCTATACATTCACTGCTTGTCCAACTTAATTGCTACCCTTAGTACTGGACGACTGCTTTCTGCTTCGCAACGCTACGTAATGCAACTTTTTTTTTTGTGAGACGGTTCAGTCTTTACGACCTGTGCAACTACTCTACACCAGGTACGACCTCGTCCTAATTGGGAAAAATGCACACATGGGCAAAATCATCAAAATGCTACTTTTGATTTTTTATTGGGCTCAAATCCTTCATTTCGACTCAAACAATTACCTCAGAGTCATTTACAATCCAATGGGCCTCCAAATCCTGTTTCTCCATGCAGTTGGAGCTGAAACTTTGCACATGTGGGTCATTTTCCATATGTGGGTGATCGATAGTACTTCCACAGGGGGGATACTTCGATTCTGTCCTCAGAATCCTGCAAAACAGCAACGTTCAGCCTCGAATCAAAAGAAGGTTCGAAGGAAATGGAAGGAGCGGATTGAGGGAAAATCAAACTCTTATCTGGCGGCGGCGTCGGCGTGAATCTCGAAGGTGTCCGGGGTGAAAAAATCAGGGGTGTGGTGCGTGGGCTCGGTGAGGTCCCTATGGGCTCCACAGATTATGGATTACCGCAGCTATGGGTTATGACAACTTCAACTGTAATTCCTCCCCTACGACGCTCATCTGCCCGGTGGTGGGCTGCTTGGATGATTTTACCCAGAGAACCACTCTTGACCCACACCTTCGCTCGCACAATGGGAATAGGCTGTATGTGTGCAATTGACCGGCATATGGGAAGGGGTTTGTGCGCAGGTAGGATTGCAAGCGGCATAGTAGACAACAAAATTTATAGACCATCATAGTTCACTATAGCTCGATATAGCAACCAACATCTCCTCATAGACCGCCATAGACCACCAGAGACACATATAGTTCCCCTTGTGACTATCATAGCATTTTGGTTTTTCCTGATGTAGGCTCAATGCTGAAAACTGCAGCGTTGTAGGCGAGCGAAGAGCTCTCCACAAACTCATTAGGATATAAATTAGCATCTTGCAAGTGGTTGCAGAGCTCCTCCTGCGGGCACTGCGAGCTCAAATATGGTGCAATTCCACTGAACTAAAGGGTGAGTACGCTTTATTTTTCAAGTACTTTCATGCTATGATAAAGACTTTTTGATGGCATCAACTCCAGCAAAGTCGACTTTTTTTCACACCCTAAATATTTTTATTGCGATCGATTGAAGTAGGTATGATGTGGTTTTTTCGGTGCATACGAGCATTAAATTGCTCGATGTTGATGCAACAATTTTGTTTGAAGCAATTCGGTTCACAAATGAGCTCAGATGGCCATGTCCATTTCTTTTTGCCGCCACTGTAGTGCAAGCACTATGCTACGGCAACGTGCTTGGACGAAGATTTTGCCGTCTCTGGGCAGACTGGTGACGAGTCTAGTTTTGACACTGTAGACAAGGGTGACATCCAACGCCAGCTCGCCCACAGATCAAAGTGCCATAATTTGCACAAAGCAGCATATTGGCTGCTGCCATCCTCATATTGTCGAGGGAAGTAGCGCCTCCTGGCCCCGGTTATCACAAAGCCGCAGGTGATGGAACCAATATTTCGCTGCATAAAACGAGTATAAATTGCCTGACCAACGTGTGGAAATATTCTGTAAGGGTTAAAGCTTGCAAATCGAGGATCTTTCTGGCATCCAAATTTGTTGGTCTTTCCCCCTCGAACGTGAACTGGGATAGTTCAACGAGTTTTGGCAACTTTTACTGGTCCAGACATCATGTCAGGGTTATATGACACTGACCGAGGCATTTCTGACTCTTCGGATCCTAATGGAAGGCATAAACACTTATGTTCAGATTTGAAAGACCTGTTAAATCACCGCAATATTGATGACACTCTGCTCAGTTACTGGCGTTTTTTATGCCAGTTTGGTACGTTGACCTCTGACTCAATAGAGAATAAATGTAGCTTTAACCTATATCTAGTGCGTCTCCATGGTGGACTTTGCAATTTTCCAGTTTAGCTTTACTGGGCCTTATTTGGTCGAGAAAACTCACTTCACACAATATAAAACTCAAAAATTCGAAAATCAGGGACGGAGATCCACTGGAATTGAAATAAAAAAATCGAGAGAAGTGAGTAGGACTTGATTTGTGCATAAGAAATTTGAGAATTTGTCCCTATATAGCACTGTTGAGGCCCTCCTTCACCTATGGGCTAGTAAGATGACTTCCAGAAAGAATGCCACAAGACGGGAGAAAACAGAAACCGTGAGAAATCTAAGAGCTCAATCTACGGCAGCGAATACTGCGTTGGCGAGTTCTTCCCGCACATATTTCCTTCCTTCGACTGCCGTCTTACCGAAAGACGGCCCTCTTGCGTACCACTTCCCCGATGCAGAAATGCCGGATTTCGTGAATATCCCTGAAATGTCCTTGACGACTTCTGTTCCCCGTCGCATGTCGTCTGATCCTGTCGAACAAGAAATGCTTGATAGCGACACGATCACTGGTGAAGATCTTGATATTCAATCTGGGTACATTCCGCCGTACATGAGCCCAAAGATTCACGACAGGAATTATGAGGCTCTAAATGCTGCTGTGTCTCGTGCGGCTGGAGCTCTTCTTGGTTAAAATTTTTTAAACCGGGTGATAAGGCATGTTGAATGGCAGCCTTTGATTTCAGCAGCTCAACAAAATTGTGGAATCACTCCTAGAACCGGATTGGCGTACGGGCCGTTTCGGCTGATTTTGGGGTCAACATTATCATGCATGGTTACAAATAGTACACACATTCGAATTTACAAACTACCATACACAAATTGCCATCTGTAGACTGCACTGACATTGGTTCAAAGAAAAGGCCGCGCGGATTCTTATTCGTAGATTTTATGGCGGACTCTGGCGGAGTCTGGCAGATCTAGATACGCCGGATTATGTTCAAACTTTAGGATCACGATGCCCTCATGAAGATCTCTGGATCGCAATTTTTTCGGATTTTTATCGATTTTTTCCGACGGTTGGGCTTCCTCTCATCACTTATTTCCCCGGACGATTTCACTTTGATTTTTTTTTACCTCTCGCATATTTCGCCATATTATTCACTTACGCTCCACCCGGGGACTTGGACAAAACAAAGTTACTGCATGTCCCATCGTTGTCCTTACAATACGATCTCCGGATTTGTTTTGATGAGATGGTTTTGAAGATGACAGGCGAGGAAGCAACTCTCCTGCAACTCGCTTGCACCCATCAGCGCTCAGGCGTACCAGCCCTCGTCCCCATCGGCATCCGCACCCTCTCTGTCCTTCCTGTTTGCGGCGCCCTCTCCCGCGTCTGCGCTCGCCGTTCCCATTCACCTCGTTCGTTCCGACGGCATTCACCCCATTCGTCTTCCCCTTCCCCCGCTTCCACTTCTTCTCTTCCTCAGCCTTTCGTGTCCGCGGCAGCCGGTACCGCAGCCTGTACCGGCGGGGGGTACATCCCAAATGGTGGGTACGGGTACAAGTACGGCACCTGCGCCGCGCCCTCCTCCGCGCCCGGACGCGGCGGCCCGAGGAGGAAGCCCATGGGCGGGTAGAACTGGTGCGGATAGCCCTCAGGCGGGGCGGAGAATTGCTGCGGGGCAGCAGAGGCAGGCGGCGCGGGTGGCGCGGGTGCAGAAGGAGCGGCAGCGGGCGCAGGCAGCGGTCCATGCGAGGCGGTCCAGTCCGTCGCAGGGGGGCTGGCGCCCACTTCTGCGGTGAAGGACTCCGAGGCGGGCAGGCTGTCACCGTCCCTGGCTCTGCGCTTGTACGGCCCACGCTTGACGCCCTTCTTGCGCTCCTTGCGCTGCCCGTCGACGCACGTGTCCGTCATGCTGTACTTCTGGCACCGCAGGCACGGGCACCGGTCATCGCAACGCTTGCACGCTTGCGCAGTTCGTGCACTGGTCCGTTATACGCAGTCAGCGGTGTTTGGCACCAAATAAAATTGCATGTACTCACGGCCATCTTCACCTGGCTGCGCTTCGGGCACGAGGCAGACGAGGGCATGCTGGGAGATTGTGATTGCGGCGGGGGTGCGAATCCCGCGGGCGGGAAGGCGTAGAACATCCTGGGGGGCGGTGGGTACGAAAACGTATAGGGTGTTCCGGGAGGAGGAGGAGCACCATTGGCATCCAGATTTGCGGGATTTGTGGGGAACAGGGGGTAGCTTTCCGGAGGCGGTGGGGGTGGAAAAGGATACGGGCGCTCTGGGGCGGATGGCACAGCTTTAGGGGAGTCATTCGCCATGCTGGTGACATGGCAGGTCTATCGGCGACTATTGACGACTGCCGAAGGTTCTATAGGGTTAAAACAAGGCTGGAATTCAGCCAGTGGGTTCCCTGGGGCCTTCGCAGGAGTCAGAAGGGAGATATGAAGGAAACAAGGTGTTCTGCGCCCAATGATACAAGGAGGGGATTGAATCCCAGTGGAAAACACAAAGGACTGCATGGCAAAAGGCAGGTAAGCAAGATGTAGATGGAAGTAGGAAGTGAGAGGTGTGCGTACTTTTGGGATTCTGGTCGTCGCTTGTACTTGCGAGTCCGCTTGTCTTGTCGGACATTGAAAGGAAACAAAGGAAACAAGTGCTAGTCAAGGCCAGAGCCAAGTCCCCATCGCCCAGAAGAGCCAGGGATGTGGCACCAAATCTAGTACCACATGTCTAGGCTCTCCGTCGTTTCAGCGCTAGTGTTCAAGTGTGTAATTCTGCGTGTGTCTAGACGATTATAGGCTCCATGCCGTGGCTCGTGGCTACGTTTCTGCCGGCATGTACCTTTGCTGTCGCTTATAATATTCCTATCAGTCATGGCCACGGGTCGCCTGTTCCCCTCCATAGTTATTAGTGACCAGCTTGTCAAACAGCTTGGTCTTCGACGATTTCCTCTTCCCGCTGAAGAGGATAATCTGTCATCACTATCAGAATCACCATTGAGCTGCAGGGAATATGTGAAGTTGAAGGTGTCATCAGCAGATGGGAATTGGACTTCTAGGGTTGTCAGAGCTAAGGTCAATGTTGGTCTATGTATACCATTGGTCAATTGGGGGAACTTGCAGCATCAACTTGAGAATTTACACACCCAAAGGCTGATACTACAACTAATGTGATATAGACCATCTCGTTGAGACCGATTGCTAGTGCGGACGGAAGATATGGGGCAATCTGACAAATGATATTCAACTGAGAGAAGCATAAGTTCCCCAAACAGCTGTAATACAATAATGCCCGACCTAGTTTAGTATTCAGGAGTCGGACTTACTTCGTATATCTCATCGTTGGGTTTTCTTACTAATATTCATTTGCCGTAGATGTTTGTCTATTGGGGATGTTCCAGGAGCGCGCTGTGCGTTTCCCAGGGGAGTTTCCAAGGTATGTCATTCGAGAAGAGGTGATGCAGTCAAATCCTCGATGAGATCGGAACTCGCATCTCCGGACCCAGAGGACAACGCAAAATTGGCGCCAGAGAGCAGTCGACGGAGACGTCTTGCGCGCCCGGCGGATGGATTGTGTTCGAAGAGCATGCTGGCCAAAAACGTTCCCGGGTAGAAAAAAATATGGCAAGTCGATAAAATTGAAGAAATATTCGGATGGGTCTAGGAAGTAAATTAACTTGAGGAGAACGGCGAGAGAAATATAATATACTATAGTTGCGTCGAGCTGAGCGCATGACGGGAGTTGAAATGAGCTGGGCGCTGTGGTTTAATCAGCGAATTCCGCTCCTAAAAAAATCTGTCTGCAATCAAGCACACCGGGAGGCCGAGGGGATCGGAGGTATATGACCTCGAAGAATTTTGGCGAAGACTGATGGAGGGTGAGGTGCGTAATGCATACCAAGTCAGATTCGAATCGGTACCACAATGTACCGAATCGAATTACACTGCGGGGAAAGGGACGCGCGCCGGGGCGAGGAGACTTCGGACAGAAGGTACGAGGAACGCCCGGTGAGAGTCTTGCATTGGGATTAATATTTGAAACCACATCTACGGAGGCCCAGTTAAAGGCGGGGACGCGGTGAACAAACACACGATATACTGTACCAATGATAGAAGAACATCCATGAAGAATCTTGCTGCGAGAATCAGATATTCCGAAGCGGAGCGGGTGATGGTTTCTTGTTGTATACCTGGATTGATGGAAATATTTCGGACGAGCGAATGAGTACGTCGCAGAGCTTGCTGGTAAGAAAAGTCCGAGGAAGAAAGACTTTGAAGAACAGAAAGAAATACCAAATAACGATTTCGATCGAGCTTTGGAGCAAATCCCGGAAAGAGTAGATAGAGACTTGAAGCTGGCGAGACGATAAATATCCACGAATAGTATGTACCTGGACGCTAGACAGCTTCTAGGTCTAAATGCCGCTGGTGAATAATAATAAGAGAGTAGCAGGAATGCGGCGGTGCACACGGATGACTTGGAGCCTCAGAGCGATGCATGAGCGAGGTACCGTAGGAATGGGGTGAAGCCGTAGCGTGTACTTTTGGGTCCAAGAGATTGGTGCAACCGGTGCCTTGATATTTGATCGGCTTCTAAACGGCTCGAATTTTAGCCGTTTAGAAGCCGGTCAAATATCTGTACAATAGCCGAGTGGATCGCCTGGTGCCATTGAGAGACCCTGCGGCTGTTAGGGTAATCTTGCAACACAAATATTCTCAGAATTGAATTATCCCTATTTTATTTGAAGTAATATCTCGATTTTTTAACATTGATCGGCTTAGCCGGCGGCAACACTAGCCCCGGGTAGTTTCCCGTTTTGGGCAACCGACCCTTTACATTACCATCAAGTTACGGGTCCAATGGAGGATTTTGCTAGCCCCATCGCTGCGATCTGAGGGGTAATTATTTTCCACTCGCATGGTCTATGTCCGTACAAAGCCTTTGGAGTTCTTGTTTTATCACAGAGAGCGAAGATTGCCCCTCTCGTCAAGATTTGTTCAAGATATTCAGAGTCTCCCGTCGATCAGAGCAGCTCTCGACATTTTTTCTGGACAATTCCAGCAAATCTCGGCATGCCACAGCATGACCAGTTGTTACTGGGAATGCACAGTCTTAAACTATAACCCCTCTTTCGGTTATGTATCTACTTTTACCTCCATGTGATATACGCTGTATGCCTCCTCCAATCTCTATTTAGTCGGGGCCCGTTTGGCGGACTCGCGTTTCTTCTACATTGCTCGGAGCGCTGCTGAGGCCGGGAGACAGTGGCTCCCGCCACTTCACAATGGCGTGGGCGCCGACACGATTCGGCATCTCTCTAGCAGGGGGGTGCCGATAAACGGTGATACAAGCATTCCTAAGCCTGCCCAACCGGATGAAATTCGGAGGCAAGTTCGCAGCACTCGTTTTTCTAGCACTTTTGGCAGTGTGTTTGGTTTTGAAGTGGAGTGCCCGGTGTTTGGCTTTGGAATAGTTGTGTTTGGTTTTGAAATAAAGTGCCTTGTGTTTGGTTTTCCAATAGATGGGTTTGGTTTTGAAATAGAGTGCCCCATGTTTGGTTTTCCAATAGATGTGTTTGGTTTTGGAATAGAATGGCTGTGTTTGGCTTTGGAATGGGGTGCCCCGTGTTTGGTTTTCGAATAGATGCATTTGGTTTTGTAATAGAGTGCCCAGTGTTTGGATTTCCAATAGATGTGTTTGGATTTCCAATAGCTGTGTTTGGTTTTGGAATAGAATGCCCGTGTTTAACTTTGGAATAGCTGTGTTTGGAATAGCTGTGTTTGGTTTTGAAATAAAGTGCCTTGTGTTTGGATTTCCTCATATCTTTGGGACGTGAGCAGCCAGGCGGAACGAAGCTCCAGCATGTCTCGTTAGTTTTATCAAACTGGTCGCTGAAAATTTCTTCATTTCTGCTGAGTTCGTCAGGTAGTATGTTCGATCCAATTCCTTAGATCTCGCTCGCCAAAATCGTGTAGTTTACCTTGAGTTTATCCGACATTTTAATGCTGAACTGTGTCTTAATTTCGAATTGTGGTAGCGGGCCGTGCCGCTCGTCGGCCTTACAAGCTTTATATATTTAACATGGATAACAGTATATTGCAATTTTTCCCACCCCCAACAGTGGCGACGATGGGCGGGACATGCCGACAGGCACCACCACTTACCCGCCCGCAAACCTCTAAGTCCCCGACCCACCTTTTTATTGCGAAATCTTGAGTGGTTTTTTGCGAGGATTTGCGTGGTTTATTGCGTGGAGCCCTAAACGACCGTAGCAACTGCCTAATAGAAGCGGCATGGGGGGGTCACGTTTCATCTTACCACCATCATCTTTTTGGTGGGGGTAGGGAAAAAGGTGGCTCTCCTTGTCGTGAGCATCGACTAGGCTGCGGTTAGCACCCTACCACGTTCATGTGGACCCAGACTGGGTTAAGAGCCGAAAATCCCATAAGAACTGCGCCCAGTACGGGCAGCACTCCCGACGAGCGTCGAAAAGTATAATAACAGTTGATAAATATCTGCTTCACTGCCATTAATGGCAGGAGCTTCCTCTCCCACGAGTACGACAGCGAAAGCCCTCCTCTCTCCACCACAACACCCCCCCCCCCCCCCCCCCCCCCGCTCCCGACCAACGAGCCACCAATGGCGCCGACTGGAGACGGGAAAAGACGACTACAGGCGGGACCTGAAGCTTGACCGGTACCCACCGAAGCGTGGCGCACGGACGACCTCGAAAACCAATACCTCACTCTCGACAGAGGACTACCCACTGAAGCCGTCGTCGCGGACGGCGTTGCGCAGCCCGATAGCTTATCGCTAGCCGACGCTGATACTCCACGGTGACGCGCTCGATGCGACCTGTAGAAGTAAGACTGAAACTCCCTCTAAACTGCAGTCTCCCCCTCGCATACACCGAGTGCCCCAAACCACAGTGAGTACACACCTCTGGAACAGGAATACAACTAACCCAACCATAAGAAGTGGCGGAACCTTCCAACCCCTTCCACTTTTACTCTCTCCCCCCCTCCCGTGCCTCCCTCGACACCGCGCAAAGTCGTCAAAACAGGCGACAGCCCCTTCTGTCCCCCAGACCGCGACGAAAAACCCCGCGACAGCCCCGCAGTCCGCAAGGGCCACCGAGCGCGTACCGACCTCGACGTCACCACCCGCGCTGCCATTGACTTTGAAGACGACGAGCCCATCGCGCCTATCCGTTACACCCACACCCCGGACCGCGAATCCTCTCACACGCCCGCGCCAGACGCTGCCTGTCCAGCCCCACCCCCAGCGCAGACACCACCGCTGAACCTCCCCTTGACAACGACGACGACGAGGTACCTCCCCTCGAATACGGCTACGACTCCGACGAGGTGGACGTGGAGATTGACAACGACGACAACACCATGAACAACGCTCACCCCGCCCAGGCCGCTGTCCCTGCCGCCCAACAACAACCCCAACCTGCAGCAGCCGTAGCGCCCGCCGCCGCCCTTGTACTGGGCGGCGCTGCACTGGTCACCGCGGTCGCGGGCCCTACGGTCGTGCTCCCCACCAAAGCGGCCTTGCTGGCATTCGTTCCCATCGGCCCACCAAACCCCCACCGGGGCATGCAGCCCGCTCCCACCAACCTCCAAAACGGCCGTGCGCCCTACGCGCAGGCCAGGGGACAAGTGCCCAACGCCGTCACCACTTGCACGAGGATCCTCGCGAACGTCACCGAGGAGCAAAAGGGGGAAGTCATGGATGACGCAGACGAGTACATCGTACTACCTACCTACATAAGAGACCGTGCTAACTTAATGCCTGTCGTAGGTACCTCGCACTCGTCATGTTCCTCGGAGGTCAACGCTTCTTCGCCGTCTACCAAAACGTCCTCGACGACATCCATAAAGCCACTGCCTCCATCGCCAGCCTGGCGGAGATGGAACTGTACCGCTCCAACCCCGCCGTCGTCCAGACGGGAGACTGGAGCAAGAAGTACCAGGACCCCTGCGTGGTCTTCGCCCACTTCCCCGACCCATCCATTAGCACGAAGATGCACAATCAACGCACCTTCGCCGTCTCATGCGACCTCGCGTTCCGCACCGAGACGATTGACCCAGGTACGTCGCCGTATAATTTTTTTTTACACTTAACGACGCTGATACCTATCCGACCGGCGCGCCGCTCGCACACAATAGGAGTCTGGACCCCCGTCAAGTCAAGCAGGTCCCCCGAGGACCTTGAGGCTGACAGCATTAACGCTGCACACTCCCACCGCCGTCCGCCACATCGCGCAGATGACGCAGGGCACCAGCAACCTCTCCGAGTACGACCGTGCGCTGAACGTCACGAAGACCATAAACACCCAATGGTTCCCCCACCCCGAGACCCCGCTCATCTGCATCTACATGCCGCCGATCAACAACAACATTGACGACAACGAGGCGTTTAAGCGCATGCTCCGCAGTGTCATACTTGCCTGCAGCATGGTCGCATTCTCCCCGCGCTGCTACAAGGGTGAACCGGTCGAGTGCGTCATGTGCCACACTGACACCCACCTCGTCTATCTTTGCCCAGCGTGGCAAGGCCCCACCGGCTCGGCCGCCCCTCCCTCCGCCAATGGCGGGGGAGGTGGCGGGAACACCCCTGCCACCGCCGAATGGTGGGGACCGCCCGACCAAATGTCCAAGCTCACGGATGGCATCCCCGGGCAGCGGCAACCGCGGCAATGCTGGCAACTGCAACGGCGCGGCCGCAACAACAACGCGGGCAGTCCACGGCGCAACAACAACAACAACAATGGTGGTCGCCGCAACTAACACACCCCGCCCCGTGCTACATACTTAACGGACAATCTACATATCTTTCCATACTGCGCGCATACTGCTCAACCAGCCGCCCCCTCTTTTCTCCTGCTTCCGAGCTCGACGGGATTTGCTATGAGCTGTGGAAAACCCTCGATGCGAGGTGCACAACAGATCGCTCGCTAGATAAACCTGCATTTGACGTCCTCAGTGCAATGCACCAGGTATATAACGATATCGAAACTCACGGTATGATAGAAGGAACGGGGTTCTCCAAAAGCTGGATGTGCCCTCTATATAAGAAGAACGACAAGGCGGACATCGCGAGCTATAGGCCGATATCACTGCTCAACACAGACTACAAAGTATTCACGAAGTCACTCACCATTAAGCTTGCCAACGTTGCGCCGCTCCTAATCCATCCGAACCAAGCAGGCTTCGTACCGGGCCGCCACATCCATGACCAGATCTGGTTGACCAAGAGGATAATTGAATTAGCGGAAGCCACCGAGATAAAAGGTGTAATTGTAGCCCTCGACCAAGAGAAGGCGTACGATAAAATCGAACATGACTATCTCTGGCGAGCTCTACGCAGCTACGGAATACCTGAAGAATTCATCAGTACAATCAAAGCTTTGTACAGCGACGCCTTCACGTATGTGATGGCCAACGGCGAGAAAAGCAAGTACCCGTTCAAAGTAACCAGGGGAGTACGACAGGGCGATCCCCTGTCCT
Source organism: Mycena leptocephala (assembly GCA_029378395.1). NCBI lineage: Eukaryota > Fungi > Basidiomycota > Agaricomycetes > Agaricales > Mycenaceae > Mycena > Mycena leptocephala. The sequence goes on along the minus strand of JARJLF010000003.1, from coordinate 787,216 downwards.
GCCTCCTTTTTGACCTCGCCATCGAGCCCCTCGCAGAATCTCTATGCCAATCAAACTTAAAAGGTATTGAAATTGAAGGCACCTCCGTTCCGGCACTCGTTAAAACGCGGCGGAGAAGGAACCCATCCGTACCCTAGGTGCATGGGTAGGCAATGATGTTGAAAAAGCAGGAACGTGGACACGCACCATGGAGAAAATTGATTCATCGCTTGACCAGTGGGAACTTGGGCTCCCGGCCATGGAAGGAAGACGGCTAATAATCTTTATGGTAGTAGGTGGCATGACGCAGTACATGGCTAAGGTCCAAGGAATGCCCAAAGATGTGGAAGAACGGCTTGAAAAACGGATCAGGAGCTTCCTGTGGGCCGAAAAGGCGCAAGTCACCGTGAACAAGGAAACGATCTACGCCCCAGCCGACAATGGTGGACGCAACCTGCTGGACATCATCAGCCGGAACGAAGCCATCTCAATTACATGGCTGAAAGCCTACCTAACGTTCGGCGAAGAACGTCCACTGTGTGCCTTTGTGACCGACAAAATCATGTCGATTAGGGCGCTCGGGGGCGACCAGAATATAAACGCCATCCTTCGAGCGAACCCGTATCTGCAAAGCTGGAGGCCCACGAGGTCTGACCTGAGTGAGGACCTTAAGAAAATGATGAAAATGGGAGATAAATACGACCTACAAATGGACGGGATCGCGATCTCGCGCGAAATACAACGCGATATGCCCATATTTTACCACCAAAAGTCCAACGCGACGCGCACCCTTTTCAACGCGCGCAGGGAGATAGCGTGCCTGCGAAGAACCACAAGGTACGTCTGGTGGGCGACGCCGAAAGGCTGGCCCGCAGAGTGGGCTCGGCGAGACACATAGCACGTCGTGACTGCAAGTGCAATGCCTACAAAGACACGAGGCGTGAGTGCAGGCCCCGCCGCTGCGAGAACCCACACAAGTGTTATGCCAAGGCGCGGCAGCTCCTAGACTCCCTTCAACACAAGTGGAACCCGATGAGGCCGCAGCCGGAAGACTACGAGGGGGACCTGAGACCGGGCGACGAGGACGACTGGGTAGAATTCAACCCCAGGGTGACGGTGAACGGCACAATTACGGACACATTCCGCATCTTCACTGATAGCACGGCGAACCCAGAACCCGCGAAGACTGCCCCGGATACAAGGCACGCCATGGGCCCCGACCGCGAACCGGTGACGGTGTATACAGACGGATCCGCCCTAGGTAATGGAGAAGAAGACGCTTGGGCGGGCGCGGGAATTTTCTACGGCGAGAACTACGAAAGAAACAGAGCAATTAGGGTCCCAGAAGAATTGGGACCCTCCAACCAAGTTGGCGAGGTGCTGGCCATAAAGGAGGCGGTAGAAGATTGCCCCCCAGATAAGCCGCTGAAAATAATTAGTGACTCGAAATATGCCATCGAGGGTTTAACAAAATTCACCAAGTGGGAAGGCGAGGGTTTCCGCACAGTGTCCAACGGAGAGCTCATGCGGCTCACAGCCACCAAGATACGAGAACGTCGGGAAAAGACCTCTCTCAAGTGGGTGAAAGGCCATAGTATGAGCTTGCAAGCGATGGTGCGAGAAAGGAGCAGCCTGACATAATGGACGCGGTCACGCGACCTGATCTAAACCTCCCCGGCGCAAAACTAAGTGTAATGACGCAGTCACTGGCCTACAAGATAATTACACAAGTGAAAATAAACAAGAACAGCTACCAAGATGCACTGGACCGAAACCCAACACGCCGCAACATGGAGTACGCCACGGGCGCTGCGGCCAACGAAGAGGGTAAAACCCCGCCCAAAAGAGCAATGTGGCGGGCCACGAGGCACAAGGACTTCTCTAGGAGCATCCGCTTCTTTATCTGGATGCTACTACACGGCGGATACAAGGTCGGACGACACTGGGAACATATCCCAGGCCACGAAGAGAAAGGTGAGTGCACCCCGTGTGAAGCCATCGAGTCGATGGAACATATCCTCACTAGCTGCGACGTTTGGGGCCAAAAACAGGTCTGGGACCTAGCGTCCGAACTGTGTCAGAAGAAGGCGGGGGGAGATCTGCGCCCAACCTTAGGTGAAATCATGGCGTGCGGGCTGATCAAGCGCGGCGACAAAGGCATGACACGCCTGTTCAGAATCATAGTATCGGAATCTGCCCACCTAATCTGGAGACTCCGAAACGAAAGAGTTATCCAAGAGAAAACCCTGCCTCGATGCAGGAGATCCGGAACAGGTGGTGCAAGGCAGTAAACAACCGACTGACTTTGGACTGTATGCTGACGAACGAGGCGAAGTATGCCAAGAAATCAATTAAAAAGTCACTAGTTAAGAAGACGTGGTGCAAACTCCTGAAGAACGAAGACTATCTTCCTGCAGAATGGACGCGGGAAACCGGAGTTTTAGTGGGTGTAGGTTGATGATGAGATGAGGGAGCCTTGACGGACCTCGGTCCGCCAATTCTCCCGACGATTCTTTGAAACTGAGATCCCCACACGCGGCGTCACGAGCGATCGGGCGCAAGTGCTTGTGAGCATTTCTCTGGGTGGTTGTAATGTCTGGCCGGGTTCATACTCCAAGGCCTCCAAACTAACGGGTGGGGAGCGGACGACTAGGTCGGCCCGGAAATGTCCGAGAGATCTGCCCTCGAGATCTCCAAGGCATGGAATTGCTGCCCCCGCTTACAAGACCCCCACTACCTAACATTCCACCAAAAACAAAAACAAAAAAAAACAAAAAAAAAAGTTAAAGCGGCATCAGCCACGTTATGTCACTTCTATTAGAAGGTGGTATGTCGTGTTATTAGGTGGCTGGCGAGCGAAACGGTGGTGTACCCATAGTACCCAAGTTCGGTAATCGCCGGCGCCCATCCTTGGCCCCTGATGGCCTGCCGAGATTGCCAGTAGACAATTCCCAAATTCGGATGACTCCACGACGGCGTGGGAACCGCATCAAAAGCAACCATCGCACACGTGATCACACCCGTCTGATGAATGCCCCTCTCCCTCTCCCTCTCATACACGGACACACTACCAGATGCACGTGCATTTTTCAGGGACGGAAACAGCTGGAGACAACGCCGCGGTCATCGGTGGGAGGGACCAAGCGGTCGGTCCACTTGCACTGGAGGCTCCTCATTTGGGGCAGCGTGACTGCGAGGTAGTGTTCCTGCAGTTCAAAAGTGCGCAACTCGCCGTGGATTCGGAATGGCTTGAAGCACTGGTGCGCTTCTGGCCAAACCCTTGCCCAACTCCAGACCACGCCGAAGTTGTGTGGAATTTTGCGCGGCATTTCATGGCCTGGCGGGATAGCGTAATTGCGGAAACCAGAAACATGCCAGTGATTACTGCCGAGGATACCTGTGCGCTCCTTCTCATTTTCCGCTGCTTTTTCTGATTTTCCATTTTTCATTTGACGTTTTACTCAGTAAATTCCCTGTCACAACAAATGGCTTGCATTGTCTCGCTAGAGAAATTATGCAGAGAATGGAAGAGCGATGCGCTCGATGTATGGCAGGCTCGCAACAAGCCTGATCAAGGTTTCACCGTCAATTCGCTTCAAGAAGCCATTGATGCCAACGTTACAAAGATAATGTTCCGGGAAGCAAGGATGATATATATTCTACATGTGCTGGTAAGCGCCTGGAGGAATCACATACGTAATGGGCTCTCGCCGTTATCCGCTGGTTCGGAGTCATATTCCGACTTGCGAATATTGCAAGAATGCCGGGTAACCATCGACCAAGCCCAGTCTTTTGAAGAAGCACTGGAAGCACCAAAGGTCGACACACAGCGTTATGTCAGCTTCAGAGGTATAGTTAAGATTCTTGTATAGCATCTCTCGCCGAGGATTGATCGACATCTAGCAGATCCCGCCGACGTGAGCGCCCGCTCAGATAGTGATCATTTACAATCGCCGTCTCCTGGTATCAACCCACCAAGGGCTCGAAGACCGGACTTTGCTACTCGGATGGAAGCAGCAATTCCGTCAACGGTTTTTCAGACTCGGTATATATATTCATGGTCTATTGTTCAGTTCCGTAACCTTCCAACTTTCAGGCGCAAGCTAATTCAGAATGAGTGGAACAAGATTGCACGCGAAGCGGGCGCCGCTGGGATCGAGTTCTACAACGATGTCGACGAGGAGGAGGTGCCGCCCGGCGTCGGTGTTCTCTTCCCCTACGTTGAGCGGAGTTATCTGTTGTGGGTGGCTTTGACCCCTGGATTCTGAGTACTGAAGATAATTTGACGCTCCAGCGATATCGGGATCGTCGAACCTAGTCCGTTGCTTGGATGCGGATGTAATGACATGGTGAATTGCGACGACTCAGGCCAATGTTCGTGCCAGTCCGCGCTCGAAGATCGCCCTGCTTACAAGCAGGTTGATATATTTTCATATACTTTGTGTCATATCGACAGAGTTTCTGATCTCTTTGAGCAGGGTCTCTTCACATTCAACACGGAGTCAGAAATCGTCGAGTGCAGTAATGTAAGTGACTACACGAAACCAGAGCGCACTGCTGATGACCTTGATAGCTCTGCGGATGCCCGAGGGAATGCCCAAACCGTGTGGCGCAGTTTCCGCGGCAGATCCATGTGCAAATATTCAAGACCAGAAAGCGAGGATGGGGTGCGAGAGTTCCTGTCGACTTAATTAAAGGGCAGGTAGTCGGATTGTATACCGGGTGTGTTTGGCGTTAACACCGTAGTGTTTGGATCTGAAGATTTTCTAGGCTTCTAATGCTAGTCTTTTCAATTCGCAGGCATTCCATTGTCTAATAATCTGGTTTGTGTAGTCGGCGTGATCAGGCCAACAAGTTGTCCGGCAGCAGAGCCTCGTATTGTTTCGACCTAGATGCTAATGAGGATCCAAATGAAGACCTCCCGGAACACGCTTACAGTGTTGACGCGTATGGATGCGGTAAGGCAAATTTTATTTCCTGTACCACACACAAATATGACGTCAGTTGATAGGGAACTGGACTCGGTTTTTAAAGTATTTCTCAACCATTACTTACTTGCGCCCATTTCCAGCCTAATGTTATCTTCACAGCCATTCTTGTAGTCCCAATCTGCAGATAATTTCAGTGGTGTATGAAACGGTGCCTGAGGTGTCTCGCCTGCCACTCTTATCTGTTCAGACTCATACGTATTCCATCTCAGGATAACATGCCCTACCTGGCTTTTGTCGCCAAGGAAGATATTCCCGCATATATGGAACTTACTTTCGATTACAATCCTGCAGACCAGGCGGAATGGGAGGCTCAGAAATACAAACAGAAATCTAAATCCAAGATCAATAAGATCAAGAAAGGCGCAACAGCTTGCTTGTGTGGTGCAGCCCAATGTAGAGGGCTGTTGTCTGTGATAGCATGAATCCCCAGAGAAGATTTTATTTCACGTAACTTTATTATAAGCTTGTGCCGCAGTTGATGGGCCAGTTTTGGATGATCGTCCTGGAACAAAAACAACGCAGCGCCTGAATCTTCCCCGAAGGTTGGAAAACTTTTCGCCATGTGCCGGAATGAATGTTCGCACCACGGCGCTTGTGGCTATGTTGTTTGTATATGTTATTGGCAAGCCGCCGCAACTTGAAGTCACAGTAACATAATGTTATTCCAGTCACAGGTCAAAAATAGTCACAGCTTCTGAGATATAGATTGAAATCCCATTACTGAGACTGTTATCCTCGAAACCGCGGCTTGGTAGGAGCCTGTTTCCCGTCTCTATATTCCGGTCGAGCTGGACATCTCACCGGAAATGGATGTCAAGACGGTTGAGAAGACCATGAAGACGCGGTCAAGTCTATGGAGGCCTGGATAAATGATGAAATTGAGTCATCAGCTCGGGCCCGAGATCTCCTGGTTGGCCGTCTTGAAAAAGATAAGGATACTGGGAAATTCGTGAAGAATAGTGTTGCCACGGCTTGGCTCGAAGCCGCTAGCCGTACGAGCCGAGCCGAAAATTAGCCGAGCCGAGCCAGCCGCCAAGTTAAAATTGGGGAATCGGCTTTGACGGCTCGGCTATGGCTGGAGCTGGCTTGAAGCCGGCTGAGCCGCGGCTCAGGCCCTATTTAGCAATTGCCTTGTTCTGAGCATCTTTAGAGCCAGTTGCCCGAGCAAATAGACTTTTGGGCCAATGACTATACGCTTCCTCAGTTGGTTGCGTTGAAACAGCGCATTCCTATCAATTTTGAGGCATTTGTTTTGAGCTTCAACTTGACTCACTATACCTAGAACCCTCTAAGCCACTCCAGTCCAGTGAGATTTTACGATACACCATCCATTTGGAACATCTTTATGGTTAATTATATGTCTGCATGTTCAATTTCCTGATGTGGTTCAAAAACAGCCTACAGACAACATTACTGATGGTGGAAAACTGCGGATTTTATCTGCGGGGCAAGTCAACTTTGTATGATTGGGTATGATACTGGTATAGGATTGTCCTCCAGTCCCTGCGGGGTGCAAACGCGGAAGGGACTGTTTGAATTTTCTAATTGGTGCTGAGTCGCGGCTCAAGCCAAAGCCGAGCCAAAGCCGTGATACGCCAGCGGCTCAATTGCGGCTCGGCTTTCCTAACTGGGAAACGGCTTTCAAGCCATCAAAAGCCGAGCCGAGCCAGCCATAGCCGAGCCGTGGAAACACTAGTGAAGAAGGCTTTGGATTTTCGGGTCAAACAACCAGAACACCGAAAAGCATTGACAAAAATGGTGCTCTCCAGCCATACTCTTGTGGTAGGACACCACCGTTGGAAGGAACGTGGCAAGAAGATAGTCCTGTGTCAATGGAGACTCTGCAGGTTCTGTTACAGTGGTGCTCAAAATAAATGCCTAATAGTAATTTGCACAATTCCATCGGTTTCACTTCGAATTGGCCCAAACGACTTGGTATACACAAATTAGACATGAAATAGAGACCAACCATATAACTTGTCCATTTTCCTTTTTGGGTAATCTGCCAGAACAGCTGAATTTTCTAAGCTGTTGAAAATTTACTTTTTGGGGTTACCATATATGGAAATTTGATCTACGTGGCATGAAAGGTCTTGAAAAATAGTCCACATTCAAGTCTTGAACCAAAGGAATCCACCTTGCAGTTGTTGAGATACGGGGCGAGCAAGTTGCACATTTTGACCCAAAAGTTAAGAAATTGCAAGAAATTCACTCAAAAACGCGACTTTGTCTACCCCATATCTCAACAACCACAAGGTAGATTCCTTTGGTTCAAGACTTGAATGTGGACTATTTTTCAAGCCCTTTCATGCCATGTAGATCAAATTTCCATATATGGTAACCCCAAAAAATAAATTTTCAGCAACTTAGAAAATTCAGCTGTTCTGGCAGATTACCAAAAAAGGAAAATGGACAAGTATATGGTTGGTCTCTATTTCATGTCTAATTTGTCTATACCAAATCGTTTGGGCCAATTCGAAGTGAAACTGATGGAATTGCGCAAATTACAATTAGGCATTTATTTTGAGCACCACTGTATATTTATGTGGAAGACCCGGCACATGCCATGTTCATGTGCGAGCACGGAGAGCTTACGGAACTCCGGCAAATCTTCCTCGATAAGGTCAACATTGAATTCCAGGTCTTGTGGAGCAATTCCCGGACTCCATTCTTCACCCGACTGACCATTTCCGACATCAAGCAGGAAATGATTACGTACACCTGGTGGCTGCTATTGGTCATCTCTTACCATGCTTGCACCTTCCTATACATTCTTGCTCCTGATTTTATATCTTAATTGGCTACAAGTGTCTTCACACCACATCTTTACTGTCACCACACTGATCCTGTGTGATTCATCCAGTCCAAACAACAACCAAACACCAAACTCCAACATGGAGCTGGAATATAGATGGGACTTTTATTTTTCTTCATATGAGCTGTCCTGAACCTCCAAAGAACCTGAAATGAATGACTTCAATTTCTTTCAAGAAACTCACCTGCACCCTCAGCAACACGACATCGTACAGTGCTATTTAATTGAATCTCATGCACAAAGACCCAAAGCTAATTTTGCAAAATCTTGGGGCAGAGTGGCTGCTGTCTCAAATACAGCCTGTGTCCCATCGAAAATCCGCAAAGATCGCCCAGGACCTGACTTCATGGCAATTCAAATGGGCAATGTTATACTATACAATGCCTGCCTTCTTCCTGAAACCAGTAACTGGGCCGGTGATCTTGGATCTGATCCTTGCATGGCCCTCACTTCCTCCCTCGCCATTGCATATGCTGGCAGTTTTCGTATTCTGCTGATAGGCGATCTCAACGCACAAATGGGATCCGTTACCCCATCCATACACTACCCAGAATGGATGACACAGAAATACGAAGTTTGGTTTCGATCACCACTGGGAATTTTTGAGAAGCAGCTGACAAATCCCGATTTCAAGGATGAGATCGATTGGGCACCAAAACGAATATTCAAAGGTGGAAAGCGCCAATTTGTCGATTTGTTCTCGGGCAATTGGGCCTGGAAGCAAGCGGTACACATTTATTCGGCAACAAAACATCACTTATTGCTTACAGCCGTTTGCGGTACAACAGGCGCGGTCCGTTTTTTTCTGTTTTTGGCAAATTTTCACGAGAACAGCTGCCCTGAGCTCAAATCTCAACCGTTTCCCTTCGAAATAGGCTCATTCAGTTCGCAATGAGAATCCGCAGATAATGAGATACCGGTATTTTTGATCTCTTTACATAATAGAATTTCTTCCGGAAAAATTTGATTTTGAAGGACACCTGTAGCACTCGGAATACGGCCCCGATCCAAGAACTAGCCTAATCGGGGCCGTATTCCGAGTGCTACAGGTGTCCTACTCAAAATCAAGTTTTTCCGGAAGAAATTCTATTACGTAAAGAGATCAAAAATATCGGTTTCTCATTATCTGCGGATTCTCATTGCGAACTGAATGAGCCTATTTCGAAGGGAAACGGTTGAGATTTGAGCTCAGGGCAGCTGTTCTCGTGAAATTTTGCCAAAAACAGAAAAAAACAGACCGCACCTGTTGTACCGCAAACGGCTGTAACGACGACTTCAGGATGAAATCACCAAGGATCCCAACACTCACAGCGCGATGTTTGTACCCCGCCGCGCTCATCGTGACGGTCTCTCAATCATGGCTTTAGTCCAGGGAGGGGGCGAGGTGGAAGCGATACAGGTACACGTTGAGGGCGAGGTGGGTCGTGCGCAGTTGCGTGAGAACGCTGCACTGCGGGCGGCTTAGGCCGTCATACATACGCGCGACCACGTTGCTGGGTTTTGCGTTGTCGAAGAGGGATATGCGGCGGAAGCGGGGGGATGTGATCCACTCCTCAAGCCACCTCGCCCTGAACTCCTTCGCCCCGGCATCCATTGCCGCTGCCTTGCTCGCGGGGAGGGGGGATTCCAAGGGGATGATCCGGGATACGAGGGCGGAGGAGGCGCCCTGGGCCGCCTCCTTCGCGCACGCGTCGACGATTTCGTTTCCCTCGATCCCGATGTGCGCCGGTACCCAATGGAAGCGTGCTTTGAGGGTGGGGCGGGCGCAGAGCAGGCAACGGTGGAGAGTGTGGAAGAGGGCGAGGAGGTATTGCCATGCTTCGGTTGCTAACAATACCAAACTTTGAATCTGGAGGTCGTGAGTTCGAATCCGACGCTAATCCACCTTTTTCTGCTGCCCATGTAATTCAATTGCCGAGAGGCCCTTGCCAAATAAAGCCAATTTCACGTTCACACTTTCGCCAGCTCATCGCTTTCTTCCCTCCCTCACCTCGCTGTCGTCTCGTCTCGTCTCGTCGCTCCTCGATGTCTTGTTCTATATTGGTTGCTCCCCACGCCCCAAAAGGACGGGTGCACGGCACACCGTGCAACCGATTGTCGTGCTGTTTTATTTGCGGTATTCACTGTGTTCCAGCCCCCAATGGACAGAGGGTCTGGCTATATACATAGACAGAGCCCTAGACAAGGCAGTCTGGCTATATGTGGCTACGTATGGCTACACCACGTAGACATGGTACGTCTACGTTCGTTGTATCTGTCTACGTGAGTCGACCGACATGGACAGAGGGTGGACCAACGTAAAGACCAACGTAGTCAGAGGTAGACCTACATTGAGCAAAAAAAGCACAACAATTGAGTGAATCCGTAGACGCACGTAGACAGACATAGACTCCGGTAGCCGGACTGTGTCCACATGACATATACACATATAGCCACAGCTGGACGAGCGGGGACAGACATGCGTCCACAACCCTCTGTCTACCCCCATAGACAGAGTTTGGCAGGGGGTAGACAGATATAGCCACAGCTGGACGAGGGGGGACAGAGGTCTGTCCAGTGGGGGCCGGAACGCAGTGATTCACTGCGTTCCGACCCCATGTAGATCTCTGGCATGATTCAAGCCATACTATACCTATTTCCCCGTCCCGCAATAAATTAAGTTGGTGATTTTTGAAAAATCAAGTTTCCAGAATGAACCCGAATGCTAAAATGGTGTACACAGCAAGAAAGTACTTCAAAAGGCAATCATACTATTCTTTACCCCCCTTCGCAAAATGACCCACCTCCGCAAAATTCGAGACATCAAAAATTGATAAGCTTTTTTGATCTCGGACAACCCTTTAGCGAAGCTTCACGGGGCCTCGGCAGGGCCCGCTACCAACTATGCTGTGTGAGAGAAAATACCGAATGATTCTTTTCGGGCGGCCCAAAGCTCGCTCGGTCGACGCGCTAGCGTCGACCAGCTCGCATTGGGCCGCAATCAGAGTCTCGAGATACACACAAGGACTGGAAAAAATCACTTGAGAATTCAAGAATCAAGATTTGTACATCCCTGATTTCCCGCCACGGTGTTTCAACTTAACTAGAAGCCAGGACTTTATTCTGAGAGAGAAAAATGGTACATAAACGAGCAATGTAATTATGATTACCAGCCTCTGCAAGGCAATCATCCGGCTCCCCAAGGCTCTGGACAAGCCGGTGCGTTTTAGCAGAAGGGATCAGTGTTTACGCAAAAAGTGCTGACGAAAAACCTGATTTACTGCAGGACGTGGAAATAGGGCGCCCTAAAACCCTTACCTAAAAGTAGCGGGAGTACCTTGGAACGCACCCATTCTTCCCCCACTCCCAGTTACTGCCGATTTTGACTTGAGCCATCACGTCGGGGGCCATGTGGGAGGGGCGAAACGCGAACGAGGTCCACTCAGGGGCCTGCATTTTCTCCGGCAAAGCCTCTCACCCCTTCCTTTATATAATTGCCCCGACATAAATGGGGTTCCATTCTGTCGGTCCTCGTGGCCGTTGTGCATTTTGATTTGGGGACAATATTTGTGGACAGATGTTGGGAAGAGTATTTGTGGATTGACGACTTGTGGACTATTTGTGGACATGAATATAATTGTCCAAATTAAGGATTGGGAAAGAAAAAAGGAAGCTGCGGGCGCCTTATACCGTGTCTGGCGCCGGGCTGCGGCCGGGGCAAGTATGGATTCTTTTGTGCACGTTAGTGGAAATGGAGAATGCAATGTACGGGATCAATGTTTGGGAAAACGTCCGGGATCCCGTCTAACTTGAAACTTGCGCTGCGGGCACGGGAGCTTAACTAGGCAAGATGAAATCACTAGCCTGTGGGAAGCTGCGGTATTGAACAGGATATCCGCAGGTCCACAGAGCCGGAGATGGGCAAATGAATCAGTAATGGAGTTGTATGGCAGATTTATTCCCGCCTTTCCGCCCCACAAATACCTGAGTAGTATCGTCCCTAACAGAAAGATGGACGCAAACATGTGCTTCCATTTTGCTTCCATTTCACATAGCATCAGAGAAGGTCCGCGCCGGGCCGAAGCGCCGGTGATCCGCTAACCATGGGCATGAAGTGTGGGCTTCTGTCCGAACTCCTTATAAGTTGGCTACAAGCTGGCTGTTTGTTGACTCTTTTCCGCAGCCACAAATGCTAGTCCCACGAACCAGAGTAGCAGCGTATGTGCACCTCATCGAGAGAGGCATCCCATCTTCGCATCCCATCAAATTTGCCATGTCGTCGTCTTGGAGTCCCCCATCCAGTAGCTACCGCCAGTTCTGGATGTCGCCTGCGGCTGGCTGCGCAGATGGACATCGAAAGGGTCATAAACGTGTTATTGCGCTTAACTCCAGAGCAGTTAACAAGTTTCATTCATCAATCTAAGGTGAGTGTCCTCAGTGGACTGCGTCGCCAATACAACTTAACGTGAGATGTAAGACCTTGCTATGCAGCGACAAGGAATTGTGTCACGGATTTTGAGTCGAATGGTTTGGAGTCAAATCCTGAAATGAGCCTATAGTCGACGAAAAATGTTGTGTCCCCAGTTTTTCTGTACTATTTCATTTATCTTTTCCCTGTATTTCAGTAGTACCTACAGACTTGTATGATGCTCTGGCTTTCCGTAATAATCTTATGCAGCCTTGCCTCGAACGCGTATCACACAATCGAATAAGCAGAATTACTGTAAGAATTTCAACAAGCAGCACTGTCACACCACCAAGCGTTAGCTTTCTGACCTTGAGTATTCCCGCCACCATGTACCCACATTCTTGCAATAATTTCGGGTGCAAAAAAGCCTTCTCCTCATTTTTCTCAGGGATAAGTATACGTAATAGCAATTAGAACATCTCGATGCCTGCTTCGGCTCCATCGAAGACCCTAATCCAAGTTGCGGAGGCTGCAGGTGTGATAGGTGGTTGACAATCCAATCTCGTCCTATCTGTGACTGGGGTTTTATTGGTGCATGGAGGCCCAGGAGCGAAGGTATACTCTACTCACGTCGAAATAAGATAGTGCTCATGGACTTGGCGCATACGTCGCGTGTTTTCCTTGGATTTTGGACTAAAATCTTAATGCCCGTGATTTATCGGCCTAATTGAGAAATTCGGCACCACAGGATTGTACAATTTGTAGGTTAAGACCACCCGGATCTTTCCTTGCGGCCAGATTTTTGATTGGTCCAAGCCTCCACTAGATAGGTGGGTCATGACACTCACTGGCATAAGAACAACCATGGCTCAATGTTGACCGAATCGGAGTGATGGGTGCTCCACAATAGAAGCTTCATACGTGCCAAATGCAGGTGAGATTATATATGGCCGATACTGTTGGGACTTGCGCGACCGAACCGGAGCAGATTTGACCGCAAAATGCACCGCGGGATCCTGTCAGAAAATTTGGGGTTCGAATTTGTTCGAACATGTGCGAACATGTTCGCTAAATTTTGAATTCTGCGAACCCTGAACCGCACCCGGTTCGATTCAGGATAGCTGGATCCTTCGAACCTGAATTCAGTGCGGTTCGGGTTCGGTTCGGGTTCGGGATCGGTTCTGAACCTAACCCCGGTAACACTACGTCCGGTGGTGTTGGTCCCTGCTTCTTGCGATGTCCGGAGGATGCGGCATCCCTCTCTGCGCTTGAAAACGACGGCAGTAACGAGGGCATGGAAGGCTCCCGGTTGGCTGATCTACTCTTAGGATCCTTTGGGCTTAGCGCCGCTGTTTTTACTCTATGTATTCCGCAAATTTCCGTCTCTGGCCAATCTCTGGCCCATCTTTTGGTTCCACAGTTCGCGGTCAGCGATCACTGTCCGAGTCAAATTCCATGTGCTGCAATTAATTCGAAGAAACATTCCCTCAACTCCTACCCATAATCCATACCTTTTTCCTGGTCCATAACCCATATTTTATTCCTCATTTCATTAGATTTCGCCTCGCTGGAGCTCGGTGCAAGGTTCGACAAAACTTGAACTGAAACCATTTATCCCGGTTCAAAACGGTCAAAATACATTATGATGCACGTGAATTTGAAATTGTGCGTGTTTGCCTAGGAATGAAACACCAGCAGTGCCCGAGAAAGAAATCTGAAGAGAACGATCTGCTTGAAATGTCCCTGGCTATCACCCCAGCATGTCAGATTCAAAACCCAGTTTGAAATGAGCCTACATGAGTGAATTTGGCAAAGTTTGGCAATTACAAGCCATGGTTGAAATTGTGCATGTTTGCCTAGGAATGAAACACCAGCAGTGCCTGAGAAAGAAATCCGAAGAGACAGATGTGCTTCAAATTTCGCTGGCTATCACCCCAGCATGTGAGATTCAAAACCCAGTTTGAAATGAGCCTACACAAGTGAATTTGGCACAGTTTGGCAGGGGTTGAAATTGTGTGTGTTTGCCTAGGAATGAAACACCAGCAGTACCTAAGAAAGAATCTGAAGAGACAGATCTGCTTGAAATTCGCTGGCTATCACCCCAGCATGTCAGATTCAAAACCTGGTTTGAAATGAGCCTACACAGCGAATTTGGCACAGTTTGGCAGGGGGTTGTGTTAGGCACCCAGAGTTAGTAGGCAAGCACCGGGCCGCCAGGCTGCTTGCCGCTTACCTTATTTACTACTATTTGTACCTCCAGTATATATAGGGACGTGACATGTGCAGGAGGCATCTTTTACACACCTCCCTGATCGGCATGTCCCTTCTGTCAAATAACAGAACCTGGACCAGCTTAGCTCTTGGTGTATTGTAAGAGACTCTAAAATAACACCAACTTACACTTTTTTAAGCTCCAACGCTTCTCGCGAAGCACATCTATAATTTTTGACACCAAAAATATACATCCTGCCCTGTCTACAATGACCCATGACAGAGCTCCCCAAAATACTGCAGACCCACCCTCTGCAGTCGCAACTGAATACTACTCGACCGCAGACATCGCGGAGCAGGCTCCCGACAACCCCACCCCGCTACCCGTCAGTGACGTGGCAACAGGGAATATTGGCTGTAACTGTCTTTCTTCCAGCGCCAGCTGCCCTGCATCTGACGCTGCATCGAACACAAGTGGGCGCTCCCCGAGAGTACCCAGGGTCATACTGCAGACAGACTCAACCGGCCGCCACTACGGCATAGATGACCGTGGATTCAGATTTGAGGTGGTCGAAGAGGACCAATCATCAGCATTGTCTCATACTGACGATAACCCGGGCGTACCTGCACATTATACCTCCTTGTTTCAAGCTCCTTCTGAACAAGACGAACCTAGTACGGAGACTGCATTATCTGAGTCCACCCCCCAGGAGGGCCCGCCGGCTGATTACCTGGCGCTCGGGCTGGATATTAATCCAGATGAGTTGAATGCTACCCAGTTAGCCCAACTAAATGCCATTCAGGGGCATATGCTCAGCTGGCTGCCATGACAGCCATAACCGCTGAACATAAGGAGTCCTCTGATGAAGTTCAGAGATCCATCGTTAACATGAGAACGGAAGTAGTCTCGAGACTTGATTCACTCAAGAACAAAGTGACCTCTCACAAATCCCGACTGAATCGGTGCCTTGACGATAACTTGAGGATACTCAAGGAAACCGGGGTGTCAGGGATGCAGATACGTGAAATTCTACGTGCCATGAGCAACAAAGAAACTCCGGCTTCGAAGCCTGCGGCTACTGTAACAGTATATGACCCTACTGGAGATATGCAACATGAACCTGTAGCCCCAGGCATGCGGTCTTCACTGGACTGCGCTTTATCCCCCCGAGCATTGGACGAAAGTCAAGAAAGCTTTGACCGAAGGGCCACTGCTAACCCTTGCAATAAGGAAGCAGCTCATGCAGCGTTTCCGTTACCTGCTGGACAGAACAAGGCAACGGTACCCGATGCACCCCTCAAAAACACCCGATTCAAACCTACTGCCGAAGACTATCAATCAGTAGGCAGCGCCTCTCGCACAGGCGTAAGTGATTCCTGCAATCCGTTCCATGCTGGTCGGTCGTGCTTTAGTTCCAGCAGGTAGCAGAGGTTTTTGAGCGCGAGGTGAACTCTGCGATATTTAATTGGCCATATTCCAGTCTCGGACAAGAGTACTGCCCGGAGGCTGTGCGACCCAGCACCAAGCATTCGGCGCAGGAAGCGCAATTGAACTCGTTCTAGCAGCTTCAGACTTTTGAGGTCAACATCCAAGCAGACGTCACAGCCCGACGTTAGGTACGGATCCACACGTGCCATGTACAAAGTTCTCGCATCCCATGCAGGCAGGTGGCCCACAAAGCGATCCAGCCCCATGATAACGTTTGCAACCACGGTCGCTTTTTTCGCCTTGATCTTGTAGTGCTCCCTCCACATAGATTTTGTGCCTGTTTCGGCCCAGATTCCCAGGTAACACGCTTTCTGCACCTGTTTCATCGGCTTGCCGCCCAAGTGGAAGGTTGGATAGGTTTTTTGACGTGATCCGTAGATCTGGTACACACATTTGGCAATCGATGTTTCACAACCATTATTATCACACCAGGTTTGTGCTGAATTGAGGGACGTGCGCTCTAGCTATTTTATTCCCATTCGTCACCACCAAAAGTAACCGGAAGTTCCGGAATGGCCGTACCATTTGAGAAATCGGGTGGCTCTGAGCAAATTCTTATTCCATAATTCTCCTGGGGTCTCCCTTGATCTGACCTGACAGAAACGCCATCCACTCTGCTTTCTTTGTGGCAGAAAGCCGGGTTTAATCAATGCTCTGATCAAGCGTGACATTTTTCTCTCTCTGTTAATTTATTCATGTAGGTTCTTAGGATGGCCTGCAATCCGCAAAATCTGGTGTGTGTATTTCAACATATCTAGCGTTATTTATGAGGACTTAAGGCCTTGAGAAATATGGTCAAGACAGTTGCCAATAGGGGAATCGTGAATCTACTGGCCTTTGCCACTCATCAGACTGAATCTAGCTCGTACCTCGCTGGTTATAGTCTGGTAGTTACCGCGCCCTGATAAGCGGCGTCCTGCACTATCAAAAATGATGGGCGATGCACAACAAGCCATTTATTTTCATGCGTCTCACGCGATTCGACAACAGGCATTTTAGTCTATTTTCAGAGGTCCTTTGATCGGACCGACCGGCTGCGGACCGATATCCGCGCCCTATTTCCTTTCTTTCCCACTGCGTTTTCCTCGCTCGCGTTTGCACGGGCTCAAAACTGCCATGGACACCAACATTAGGACAATACTACAAATACAACATTATCATGAATACTATGCTATGCAAAATTCACGTCAAACCCGACCCACTTGCCACTGCGACATGCGCACCCTCGTTGTTCTTCCGGCGCTGTACTACTAGTAGAACAGATGTCGAAGTAGTCGCACACTGTGTTTCATAGGATTGTGATTGTAATGCATGTGTATCCTTATGTATCTCTATTCCACTTCCTCCTGCATCCCCTGCTCGACCTCGACGATCTCTGGACTCTCCAAGTGCGCTTGAAGGTCTTCGATTTCCTTTCGCGCAGCTCGTGCCTTGAACCAAGCATGCAGCTGAGCTATGACAAAATCGCCAAGGGAATAATCGAAAGCCTTGAGTAATGCCTCCCTGTCATTCGTTTTCAAGCTGCCACCGGCTTCATTGAAAATTTGGAGCTGCCTGCAGACGACTCTGTGAGGAAATTCCGCATCTTTCCAATCTGTGATCTGGCATTCCCTGCTGCAATACGCCACCCGCGTACAGGCTCCACATTTTCGAAATGCCTGTCCGACTTCCTGAAAAGATCGCTTGCATCCTGTCGCGTAGCATGCATCGGTCTGCATACTCAGCAAGTCCACAATTGGATCGACTGGCTCCGACGGGTTCGATGCCGGGGCGAGGTCTGGATGCAAGTCGGGCGGCCGCTCGACATCTTTGGAGAAGTGAAACGCGAAAGCATGGAAAATGTTGACGGACACTGCCATATCCATCTGACCCTTTTCTGAGTGCAATGGGGAGATGCTTGGATCACGACAGATGGTGACAGCATCAGAGAGGATACCATATAGCTCCAGTTCGCGTCCTTTATTCCACATCATTATGCTATTATACGAGTTACGCCCGGCAATGACTCGGAACAGAAAGACGGCGATAGTGTAGAGATGAGGGACGGGGAGTTTGTCGGGGGGGCGGCAGCTACGCAGCCTGGTACATGTGTTGCGAAATGATGGAATGAAAAGATCGAGGAAGGTGGGGGAGTTGGTCACGGCATCGAAAAGTGGAAAGCCGCAAAGGTCCAAAGCGTCGGCCAAGAACATGAGAGGTGTGGGATTCGGCAGGATTATGCACCACTGGCCCACGGCCCGAACAAGAGAGTCGAATCCGAAGGGGACTACATTGGAAATGGATTGCGGCCAATTTCTGTTGTCCCCTTTGGCAACGCGAGTTTTGGGTGCGCTGTGCAGTACGTTCGCTGTGAGGCTGAATAGGAGGAAGAGCAGGGTGGTGGCCGGGGAACAGTTATAAAATGTCGTCCAGGACACACCAATCTCGTGCAAGTGTGTAGCGAGAGGTGAAGTCGGACACCTGCAGCTCGCTAATCGGGACATGAGGATCGAGAAGTCCGTGGAGCTTCGGGGAGCCGTAAGGAACGAAACGACTAAATTGAAGAATCCGTGGTGTTTCGACACAGGTCGGGTTTTAAGGCCGGTCGTTCCTCCTCCAGGCATGCTGGAGATGACTGCAAAACAACCAACGAGATAGGTGGCACACGTGGCAGGTTCCCTGAAGTCGTGCATGGACTGGCCAAACAGGCCGAGAGCGGTGTCGACGGAGATCTTCCGACTCGCATGTAAATCACTGCAAGTCAATAAGCCACCAACCTTTGCATGTATTACTAGCAATATACCAACCTTGGGGACAACATGATGGACGAAGACAGAGTTGGGGGCCACTGGCACCGCAATGCCACGTCATCATCAATGTTGTCCCCTGGAAATCAGTGATTGTGGTAATACCGCATTTGGAAGTTCGCCGCTATTGCTCTATGGACTCATCCGCGTGCGTGGGATGAATGGCAACAACTGCATTGTACGAATGAAATGATATAATAAATGGTACGGGCGAAATTTCCGGTAGGTGATAACCCGAAAAAATCCGACAGAAAAACCGCACTAGCCTGTGAGGGATGCAGAGCGCAGATTCCCTATGCAGTAAGAGTCTCGCGACGCGTCGGCGAAGCTGTATCCGGAGTCCCCTACTGGCTAGGAGTGAGACTCACGTGAAAATGAACTTTAGCGTATGCGCGGTATGATGATGCGCAGAACATCCCGGTGCAGTGCGGGATCCGCTTGCATGTACGGCGCCATGATCTCGGCGTGGTTGCGAAGGTAAAGGGTGGACGCGTCGGACGCACAGCACCCCTTGGATTTCATGACTTCCAATGGAATACCCCGGAGGAGGTACTCCAAAGTAGACCCGATGCGCATACCATGAACTTGGTGCCAGTCTAGGTTCACAGCCTTGAAAGCGGCTGTGAGGCGCGTAATGAATGCCCATCTGGCGCGCCCAGTACGTGTTCTCGCCGTGCAACGAAGATTTGGTTCGAGGTAATTTGAAGTTGGTCTGCTGGAGACCATTGCGGTCAGCGATAACCGATACGGCTGAGCGCGTGATATTGAGAGTGGGATTGAAGGATTGTAAATTTTTGACCGTGAACTCGCCGGCCCGAGAGGTAGACCAAAAGAGGGTGGTTAGACAGCTCCAGCAAGAGGCGTCGAAAGGAAGGGAGAGGTCAAAATGCGGGCGGAGCTTCACCATGATTTCCACCGTGTATGGCGGGCGGGGTTTGCGCTTCGAGGATGGCGGCGTGAGAGTATCAGCGGCTTTGAGAAGTATCTTCATTTCCGTGGCATTCATGTTCCATGGAATTCCATGCAGGGTGTGCCAGGCTTTCACACCGCTCATATAGTTGGAGACGGCGCTTCCCGCCTAAAACCCTGCCAGGGTGGAAAGGTAGGCGGTCATGAGTATTGGACTTGCCGGTGCGTGCAGATGTTCGGGGATATTTTTCGCGTCGCAATAGACGTGATAGGACAGCAGACCTGATCCGTAAACCTCGATGGTACCCTCGGCCCAACCGGCCAACAGGACATTGCTGATGCGCAGTAGGTCAACGTCTGATATCGGCAACGGTGAGCCAGTGAGATCCAGCGCTCGGCGTC
The DNA here is from genome assembly GCA_029378395.1 of Mycena leptocephala. Lineage (NCBI taxonomy): Eukaryota > Fungi > Basidiomycota > Agaricomycetes > Agaricales > Mycenaceae > Mycena > Mycena leptocephala. Next base: position 767,247 of record JARJLF010000003.1, on the reverse strand, counting down.
CCGTTATGGGGCGCCAAAGCCGGGGCAATGGGGTCGGATCGGTGAAGGGTTGGGTTGCAAATTTCGTCTGTAAGGGTGGGGACGCGCGTGTGAACGGTTAATATTCCCACCAACTAAGCTGATTGTCGAAGAGATCGTGAGCGTACGCATCAAAGCGGTTATTTGATTCGGCACGGTATTTGTCAGTGGGCGAATGGGACTTGGGGAGTGGTTGATCTGCTTGGCCGCGCCAGCGAACAGCGTGTTCTGCGTGGGTATATGGCACTTCGAAATCAGTGATGTACGGAGACACGGCGTCGGGAATGGTGATGGGGGGCAAGAGGAGGGAATGCGGTGGGTACTTGCCGCGAGAAGGTGCGTCGGCAGGATTAGCCCAGGTCGCGACGTATCTTGGAGCTGGTTGAATGAATAGAATTTGGGTGAAGTAGAATAAATACCTGGAATGGATTGTATGATTTGATTGCGCGAGGATATCGTGGATCCTGCGAAAAATGAAATTGACTTCGTGGTTCCGGCTTCTGCCGTTACACCAACCTTCGACGACGCCAGTGTTGTCGCCGAAGACTTTACAGCTTTTTGCAGTACAACAGGCGCAGTCTGTTTTTTTTTTCTTTTCTTTCTGTTTTCGCAAGTTTTCACTAGAACAGCTGCCCTGAGCTCAATTCTCAACCGTTTCCCTTGAAAATGGGCTCATTCAATTTGCATTGAAAATCCGCAGCGAATGGAATACCGGTATTTTTTGATCCTTTTACGTAATATAATTTCTTCCGGAAAAACTTGGTTTTGAGTAGGACACCTGTAGCACTCGGAATACTGCCCCGATTGGGCTAATCTTTGGATATGCTATACATCTGATGTGACTCTAGCCAATGTGAGTGTTTACAGAGCTTAATATACTCAAACTTCCATGGACAGCTCTACTTATGGTTGTGTCTGGATAGCTACTTTGCTAAAGTGTGCACTAAATCACAATCACCCAGCATGTAACATAAATAAACACACCACTGTCTAGGGCCACATCAGATGTATAACATATCCAAAGATTAGGCCAATCGGGGCAGTATTCCGAATGCTACAGGTGTCCTACTCAAAACCAAGTTTTTCCGGAAGAAATTATATTACGTAAAAGGATCAAAAATACCGGTATTCCATTCGCTGCAGATTTTCAATGCGAATTGAATGAGCCTATTTTCAAGGGAAATGGTTGAGAATTGAGCTCAGGGCAGCTGTTCTAGTGAAAACTTGCGAAAACAGAAAGAAAGAAAAAAAAAACAGACTGCGCCTGTTGTACCGCAAAGAGCTGTAAGGTGGCTGTTGGCAGAAAAATGGCCAGTTCGGATGAGTGAACGGACGAGGAATTCGAAGCCAATGGCTTCAGCCCATCCAATGTCCCGCTCGCTTGACTTCCATCCGGGAAGTAAACGCCAAGTGTGCCACCGGCCCTGGATGACGATTGCGACACCTGTACCTGAGCTCGCATCCGAGAAGGCAGAGCAGTCAATGACTTCGCATGGGCCGGGAATTGGGCAGCAGAGGACAGCGCGGGAGAGGGTTTGTTCCCACCACACGAGATCGTCAACAGTGCTGCGGGGAGGGGTACGTGGCATGTGAAGATTGTCACAGATGCCCAACATGGCTTCCAGGTTGGTGAGGTAAGCACGTCCCTCTGGAATAATAGAGACTTTGCGGTGAGCCACTGGTAGCCACCCGGTGGCTCCCGAGGCATGCGGTGCTGGTGGCGCCCTAAATGACGTGTAACCCACTCAAAAATGAGCCACCGGCTGCCACCAGACGAGATTGTGTCAGCCACCAGATGACGTCGCCCCCGCGTAACACTGGTGGAGCCACTCGGTACCGCATGCCGCGGGAGCCATCAAGTGGCTACCGGTGGCTCACCGCAAAGTCTCTAATGAGTGACGTGTGGCGAAGTTTACCGCACAGTTTCTGGACCTCTTCGAGAGTATGTGTCCGAGATGTACGCCAAGTCGCGGTTGCAGAGAGATATTTCTCTTGTTTGTTGGGGTTGAACGCGACAATGTTCTGAGTGAGATCCCAGATGAAGCCGGTAAATGGTACCTTGTCTGCGAACGGGAAATCCTTGGACAGTTCCCAGGGGTACACCAGGGCGTCGGAGATTCTGTCGACATCAGACAAGTTGTATGTGAAAAGCCTGTCATGCGCTGAGCGCGGGGACTGAATGGATAGGTCGAGGATAGTCTGTAGTTTACCCGGTGACAGGTGTATGGAGGTCGCAGTTATTACATAAACATCGGAGTTTGAATTTACCCCAAGGCTTTGAAACACTTCCAAAACCTTCACCATGATAATTTTGGAAGCTAAATGAGTTGAATTTGTATTCTCAAGACATCTGCCTCTTCAGAATGACGGATCTTGTCCATATTGGAGCTGGGACGAAAGGCTGCTTGGTAAGCAGCCGAGCCATCAAAACTCGGCATCTTTATTTTTGGCGCTTGTCGCTGAGACTTTGCAGGAGAAGAGACCGACTGGGATCATTGAAGTTGAATCTTACTCCAAATTGTGGAAACACACATCCTGAAAGCCCTCTCGACATCTGCAATTTTTTTGATTATATAATAACCTTGACCTCCGATCGCGGATCATGGGTAATTGACAGACTACAACAAAGCGAAGTATGAGCTCAAATTTTGTTGTAGTGTCTGTTTATAAGAGACTAGGTCGAGGATGGGGAACACCATGTCCTCGTCGAACTCCTCGACTCAGTCGTCTGGAAGGAGATCGCCTCCAAACCAAAAACAGCCACCTGAGTGATGGCGACGGCCTCTGGCCTCAATGCGGGCACTGCACTCGAGCCGTCTACGGTTGAACTCTGCCAAAAATTCGCGCCGTATGCATAACAAGACGTGATCGTCCACCCACTTCGAGACCGGGCCAATACCTTTTGCACGAAGGATATCTGTGCCAGCGTCCGCCAGGGAACCGAAAACTCCACCGCCGGAGGAAGAGCCGAAAGCGACAGAAAAATCCAGGTCGAAGCTGTCCTCGGAGGTTCGAACGACGGCGGCAGGCCATTGCGTGAAATGAAGGGGTATTCGGCGATAGGCTTCAGAAACGTCCCGACAAGCGCCCTCGGACCCAGGTGGAAGACGCCAAACAGACAAAGAAAATGCTGTAAACGTCCCCCAAGTACACGGGAATATGTCTGAGTCGATGTGGGAATTAATGGATGAATGGATCGATGAGAGGGAACGAGGGAAGGAAAAATTCTGGATGAGACGGAGGCGATCAGGCTTATTAGGCTTTGGGGTAAGTGAGAGTGGGGATGACTGGAATGGTCCGATGAGCGATTCGACGTCGGATTGAGAGAGCGGCCCCAGGTAACGGTTGCTCTCCCTCTCATGATCCACAATTCGCTTGAATTCGGCAGGGTGGGCGAGCATAGTCGCGCTATTAGGTGGCGCAAAGGTAGATGAAATAGAGGGGAAGCCGAGGATAAAACCAAAAGTGAGGGAGTTGGGAATATGCGAGTATCGAGCCAGAAGTCCAGTATCGGTGAGAAGTCGACGCCAGACAACAGCATTAAGTGGGGTGACAGCACTAGAGCTTCTGCGCCAAAGAGCACTTCTGAGCTCCGTGAGCCGGGCTTCCGCAACCAGAACACTCGTGGCGGTTGGCGTGGTTGAGGTTGCAGCCATCCGGCTTCTGCCAGAAGAGGCAGATGATGTCGTTGTTCGGGTTGATGAGCTGATTGTTTTTGTTGCGTTTAGTGCGGGCAGCCGTCGAGCCGTTCCAGAGAACTGCCGAGCTGCATTGACCCACGTTGTGGCGGTGACGGCCGAGGCAGACTGCGCAAGCGGAGACACCGTCGCTCGCCCTTCCGCCCTGCGGAAAAAGCTGGTTTGGAAGCCAATTGCGACGGCTCGGAGGTGAAGCCGAGCGAATTCTGGTCGATACATCGCGAGGCTCGCGCTGAGTCTCGTTCCGTCCGCGTTGTTGGTTATGCCCACTGGAGCCTTGTGATTTAAACGACTCAGTGATCTGGTCGAGCTGTGGTGTGGAAAATGAAGGGTTGTGGTGCGTGAGTCGCCATGGCGTGATCGCATTGCATGAATGAGATGGAAGAAAATGTGGTGCGCGTGAGTCGCCGTGGCGTGATCGCGGTGTGTGCATGAAATGAAAGAAAACAATGTGGTTCGCAGTGCGTGAGTCTCCATGGCGTGATCGCGGTGCGTGAATGGAATGAAATGATGAAAAGGAAGACAAGGCCAAAGCGAGGAAAGATATACAAGTGGAGAACAAAGTATAATCAGCATGGTAGAATCATGTAGAGGATATAACGATGCAAATAGGCCAATTTCTCAGACTGCAAGTCTCCGCAGTGCTCTGCAAAGATCGAATCCAACAACTTCTCATTGATGGTGGAAATGTTGTATGCACTACCACGCTTAAGCGCATCCTGCCAATGGCGCCGGACACGGGCCAGGTAAATTATGACCGCCTTCTCACCGTTCTTCCGGGAGCGATAAGGGTGTGAGTCAAGTGCATAGAAAAAGGTTGGCGAGTGCGGTACGGTGACCAGCGGACCAACCCGTCTCTTCCATGGTCTCCAGCATTGCGGTCTTTGCGATGGAGATCTGTGCCCAAGTTAAATTCTCATCGCGAACGACCCGCTTGGAGGCTCGGAATGAGGACAGAGGCTGCAGCGCAAGTTCACTGTCTGTTTGGGTTAAGCTGTATGCCTCGTCTGCCTGTGCTGTACGCGTGGAGTCAGCGTCGCTGCACCCCTCAATAGTGAAATACCAGAGTTCGCAGTATTCCAATTGCTCGAGCTTGTGCTTGGCGAAATTGGAAGGTCTGGGGGGCGAGATAGTCAGGGACGGATTGGCCTGCATCGAAACTAGCAAGCTTGAGCTTCTTCTTGTCCGTTTCTTTGCGTTCGGCAGCTTCCAAGGCTTAGCGGTCCAAACGTTCCTGTTCGGCATCGTCGGCATCGGCTTGGACCTGAGCAGCCCATGCGACTTTGCGCGCGTCCCAGTCCGTATTCCATGCCGCCGTCAATTCCGCGGCCGCATCGGCGTCTGTTGAGCCAGCGATTTGGGCGATGAGAGCGGTGCGAATTAACTGGAACGCGGCGGAGGTGTAGTCGGGGCAAATTTCTAGCCCGGGATCGAGAGCGATGCGCGTGGCCATAGGGGCTGACCGAAATTAGTGAGAAAAGGGTATGTCAGGATGGGGGTGTGTAATGTGACGAAGAATCCGATGATATCTCTGGCTTGAGGCCACAGATGAGTGCGAGTTGCGCGAAGACAGTGGTAGCCAGAAGAAAAGACACTTAGGGGCTACGACACTGCCTTCGATCCATAGACCTCATTCTGGGCCCAACGAGCGTGCCTCACAGAGGACATAGAATATCATATTGCTCGTAGTTTTGGTCTCTTCAGAAGAGGGAAATTGACATTTATGGTTCCTTCCATGGTTTTGAGCCTTCTGAACTGCACCGTTCTTGAGACGGGATACACAAAACACACCATACACACACATTCTGAGATGCGACACATTTGAATCAGACACGACACATTCGTATCAGAGCCTACACATTGAAGCGAATGTGTCGGCTTTGTGGAGAAACACCACACATTGGATGCAACGTGATTACATCACTTCAGAGTTATTTGGCGGCGTGACTTTATGGTTCTCGCAGAGTAGTGTTGCAGCGGAGGGCAAGGAATCAATAATTGAGAGACCAGACCAATTACTTAATGACATGCATATTTCGGCGTAAGAAAACTACTACTTTGACGCCGACTCCCTTAAGATGACTATATTTGAAGCGGATTAGGGAATCGACAAAATCTTATGCGTATCAGAACATGCCTTGGAAGCCTTGGCCCTCTTCGTAGGATGCTCCGAAGCTTCTTCCTTATCCGCTTCATAGCGACTAAAATAGGGATTTAGCGTTGTTAAGCAAGTAGTTCAAAAGCGGAAAGTCACGTTTCTAATCCCTCAACGACGGTTAATTTAATACCTGTCCGAGCGTTGGTCCAGGCATGTTGTGCCTCGTTTGTGTTGGTCATCGAAGGAGTGCTATCCCAGACGTCGGCAGGAATAGGTGACTGCGATTTCACGAGGCATGGAATAATCCATTCGTGCATCTTCTTGTGTCGCCACCAATCTGCGAAGGCAATCAGAGACCGTAATAATTGATGGAATCGCACCAACTCTGAATTTTTGTCTCGCCGAGACGGTCGATGAATGCGGAAAACTCGTTGAGGGTTTCCTTCGAGTCGATATAGACGAAATCTTGGAAGAAATGTCAATAATTGCCGTAGACCAAACAGGAAAATTACTCTTTGGCGTGTCTCCAACAGACTTTGACAAATTCCGGGGCAACCTTTTCCGGGGGCGTGTCGTTTGGAATCCCGCTGTACTCGGGAACATTGTGCTTCATCACGGGCGTACCTCTCGCATTGGGATGATCAGCATCTAAGAATAGGGTGAGAACGATGGGAACATGGAAAATGTGGGATAGACGTACCATTGCCGTTGATATTCTGGTCATCGGTATCTGACGAAATGTGAGACAGAGGGAAACAAACAAAATAAAAGGCACTGACCCATCGCATCTGAAGATTCTGAATGGGGACCGGCATCAGCCGATTACACAGCGGCACCTTTGGTCGTGTTTGGCTCGCAGATGGGGTCGGTTCCAGCTTTGCAAATGCTAAGGCTTTCTTCCACCACGCTTTAAAAACAATCTAGATCAACAGTTCACAAGAAGATTGGTTAAAAAGTAGTGTGACGCAGCTTTATCATTAAACTTCGTCCAATACATGAAATGGCGAGTGTTTCAACGTCGGTTTGAGCACTCCTGTCCAATCCAAGTCAACAGTTCACAAGAAAATTGGTTGAAAAATAGTGTGACGTAGCCTTATCATTAAAATTCGCCCAATACATGAAATGGCGAGTGTTTCAACGCCGGTTTGAGCACTCCTGTCGCGGTAAAGGCGAAACTGGAGAATATCTCTATGATACGTCACGGTCTTGAGAAAGCATTCCACTGCAACATTCGCCGCGGAGACGGGAGAATCCACCCACAACTTCAACAGTTATAAGCTTTTTGTTGTTATTCATGTGAAATCAACAGGGACGTGCAAGAACACCGAAATACCATACTTTTTTGACCCATATGGACATCTATATGTCATTGAAAATTTAGCTTTTGTCATTTGGGTCAGAGAACTATGAGAAAGCCTCGAACGCAACCCGAACACACTGAATGGCCACCAGCCAATAAAACCAACCTCTTCATGTTTCGAGACCGGACAGCTTCTGCAAGTTCTGAAGCGGTATCAATCTTTACACGTGCTTCATCCACTGCATCGCACGCTGTTTTCGAGTTGGACTTTAACTTGTTCTGCTCAGGGCCCGGCTTAAATTTAAATTGAAGTTTCAACCAGCCATCGCTGCTACTGTGACGATATAATTGAGGCGAAGTCTGTCTCGAAATTTTCCGCATCCCAATGCGAGCCGACCGACGAGGGATCGACAACACAGCGTTGACTGAACGAGTTTTGGCCTACCCACAATTTTCTGGACTTTACCATCTCATGTTCCAGAAGGCCGACCTTGGTAGCGGGCTCTGCCGCTTGTCGGCCTTACCTGCCTTATTCATCTCGAATAATGAATCCTTAGATTTTTTGTTGTGCCTGTGAATCAAACGAGCCCCAAGCAGCGACAATCGCATAGAAACCTGTTAAGCAAACTTGATAGTAAGACTAAAGATGTTAAGGAGGGCTCGGACCGAGGGGTCATCTTGGTGTTGGTCCTCTACTCTGTCTCCGATCTTCCCATTCTCACTTTCGGGTCTTCCCCCACCACTGTACCGAAGATATTATAACGTTGAAACCCCTAGCAAAATAGCGCTCTCACCCGCAGATGGACTCGAGTTGTTTGTTATATTTTGTGTGGGACGTTCTTAATCTTCGGAGAGCTCCGCTTCTTTGCTCGGTTTGTTGCACTCAGGTTACCCAAAACTTGATGCAAGAGAGTTCAGACATCTTTCCCTTCCATAGACTTAATCATTATTATCGCATTTACACGGATAGCAACTTGTAGGTCGACATTTAGTACAGACCTAATTAAATCCACCACTGATGAACTGTTTGGCAGAGATATATACTGTATCACGAGGGGATTACGAGAATTGCGTGTAGTGTCCGGACAGCGGGTGCTCTGCAAATTAAGGATGTAGGGAATAATGGCGGCTTTGTTGCCATGACTTGGATGTGATGCAAGGCAACAACAAGTATAAGAAGTGGGATCAGGGGGAGGGGTGTGAACGAACCCAACACGCACAGGCTGGTTCGCGGGAGCACAAAGATGCAATCGAACCTTTGGGGTGACACGAAGGAAGCCGAAAGGACGGCGTCGACATGGAGAGCGGTCGGAAAAACTCGATGCCGGGTGTGGCAGCCACATGCGCATCAGGCATGAGATCTGGATAAAAGAGTAAGTACAAGCTTAAGGGCATGATACTGGAAGCAAGTGTACCAGAGGCATAGACGCGCTCGCGGCACCTCCAAAAAATGTCCACGTGCAGATTGCCGGAATACGATCGAAATTTGAGGGCCCGCACTCCGGCGCTGACGTGACTTGGAGACGCAGGACAGCGATAGAGTGGCGCGCGCATTGGAAATTTGAGGCACCGCGCAAGAGTTCATGAGTACGATAGATGGGGGCAGAGAACAACACAGATACACAAGAAAAATTTCTATGCCGTCGGCCCGTAGCTGTCGGGAACACGAGAGGACGGCGTCAAAATGGAGGGCAGATTGAGGCTTCAAAGCGCGGCGCTACACGCCACCTGCATGCAAACCCCTGTGCCAAAGAGTTGACAATGGAGTGGATACCCCAGAATCAGAGGCACATGGTCGGCGGGAAGCCAAGGGCGGACAGCAGCTGCGGGACCCGGGTAGGAGCTAATACAAATATGAGCACTCGCGTCATAGGATGCAGTATATATATGCAACGAACGAAAAATCACGGAGTAGGCCCGTGTTCATGTTGCTGAGGGAGGTATAATTAATTGCTGCGCACTGAAACTACTGAAAACCGAGCGCAAGACACGTGGTAAAAAAGATGGCATCGAAAACAGATCCCGAGAGTCCTAGAGAAGGGAAATTCTTGATATGTTTGGCAGATAGTTTGGTTTGAGCCTTTGAACAGGTGCGACGGGCCAAACTAGCAACTGCGTTCATGGAACAAGTAAAGGTCAGCGTAGCGGGCGGCGGCATGCACGAGGACACCCATCATCTTGCAGGTTCTTGTGGACAGTGATGTCAAAGGACACATCTTCGAGCAGGCGAACGACTGCAAGCGATGGGGACTTGGTTGAAAGGGTTGGGATGGGGAACTGCGCCAGAAGTGCTAGGCCAGCTGCACGACGATGGGGGAAGGAAATTTAAAGAAAGAAAGTGAGGTGGCTAATTTCGTCGTGTTAACGGGCGCTGTTCGCAGAGCGACGGGAGCGGATCAGAATGTCAGCAAGATTATGAGTCCCGGTCGGTAATCATTTGGCTTTCAAGGCAGAGTGGAGGGATCAGTCCCAGTGAAAATCCCCTATGCTCTGCGCTGCTCCAGACTGCTGAAATCTGCTCGAGTTTGGCTCAATTATGCTATGACCTGCTTGAACCTGTCACTTGGCTGCGTCATCCATATTAATAGATTTTGTGATGAGATCGATTACAGCTAATTGCAGTACCGAAGGCGCGGATCAGAAATCTGCTGTTTTGGGATGTCTTCAAAGAATTCCCGGTATCTCAGTGAGTTCTCCACCGATTTACCTGGAACTTAGATAGAAATACTCGGCTAATTCGTGCTCAATTAGTGATAGAAAGGCACTGTGAAAAATATTATATATTGGGTGACATTGCTTGAAGGGACCATTTTGTGGATAAATACAGTTTACAGGCATATAGACACATCCAAATGATGTAGAATTTTGTCGGAAAAGGTTTCCATCCATTTTTGAAAGATGTGATACAGTCAGATTTTGAAGGAGTTCTGCAGTTGGGCTCAAATATCACATTGTTTGCTGATTGCAGTATATTACCGTTGGCTCAATGCCATTACAAGCATGATAAACTAAGATATTGAAGATTCAGACTCTATCACACCTTTTCAAATCCATCAAAGTCATCTCTCACAAAAATCTAGGGTATTTGAACATGCCTAGATACTGGCAGATTGAATTGACCCCCAAAATTGACCCCTAAACCCAGCTCACCAACTATAGAATATTTTTGCAACTTTCCTTTCTATCACTAACTGCGCACAAATTAGCTGAGTATTTCTATCTAGGTTTCAGGTGAATCGGTTCAGAACTCACTGAGATACCGGGAATTCTTTGAAACCTCCCAAAACAGCAGATTTCTGATCCGCGCCTTCGGTACTGCAATTAGCTGTAACGACAATCAGATTCTGCTCTTCCCGAGCGCAATCTGCAATTTGCGCAAACTTCAAAGTCGTCGAGACGTCGATCCCGCATGCTGGAATCAGCCTGTACAGTATGTCGTCGATCTATTCACGCCACCTGATTGTAACCGCAAAGCCAGCTCCTTCTGCCTAGCGCAGTCCTATCGGATGCCGCGCGAATATTACTGTAATTGTGAAGTGCGCTGCCACGGGGGAAAACCCGTGTCTCGGGCAACATACAACCGCCACGCAACGTACCGACACCAGCTTCATCCATTTTTACTCCCTGAAAATCCTGACAACCAAATTCACACTTCCGTCCATATCATTATAGATCAATCTCAGAGTTTCGGCAACGTCGAATGGTGGTGCGTCTCTCTTTGCTTTCTCAAAGAGTTGATGCAGTTGTTTGCAGAACTCGTATGGGAGCCCATTCATTCCCGGTGATTTACCATTTGGCACGCACAATATACAGTCAACAATGCCCTAGAGTCTAGGCCCCCTACATATAATTAATCCCTAGAGTTTAGGGGGCCCCGAAGTCCGCCGGATTCTGGGCCAAACCCTAAGCTTTAGGGGCACAACATTATTGTGACAAATGAAAGGTTCCCCTGCGGAAATAAATTATCCATCAGCTGCAGGGCGCAGAAGGACAATGAACATAACCTCAATGTGACTGTCCATCTCAGGCACACGGGGAAACACGTCAACTACGTCGATGTATCGATGCCCCCCGAAGCACTCGACATGATACGCGAGAACGTCGAGTGACTGACACCAGTGGCGATGATTAGTAAGGTCCAGGCGGCCTTTCCCACTGTTACGGCGCAGGAAATCCATCGGGCATGGATAGAGATGAGCGGGCCGCTGTGGCGTTTCGACGACGATCAGCTTCTATCGACAAAGAAGATGCTCGAGGAACACACTGACCACGTGGATATCTTCGAGCCGCGAGACGTCCCGGAAGGTGTGGAGATGGTTTGTTGGGGGATGAAGAAGATTGCGACGCCGCTCGAGGGAAAAGCGGTCGAAATCGCGGATGGCGACTCCTACGACCCGTTGGCGCTTCGCATGATCAATTTATGCGGCATGCTATCGGCCCTGACTGACGCCGAAGAGGAGCGGCGCTCCAGACTATGGCATTCATGGAGTCCCGCTCCTCGCCAAGCTATCTAGCCTATCGTTCCCAGAGTCGTTCCCCCACGACTTCGTGGAGAATATTCTCCCTGCACTTGCTGAATACTGGACAGGAACATTCAAAGGTTTGGACGAGGGTCGCGAGGATTACCAAGTCCTGCCTTCGGTCGCCGATGCTCTCGGCGAAGCCTGCGCTGAATCTGGTTCTATGTACAATCCCCTCGCCATTTAGCGTGCGGGTCCCAAATATCATGAAGGACCGTTACCAGTGCACGGCGGAATCGTGGTCTTTATTTGCCACGTTCCTTGGCCCAGTCTTGTTTCACAATCGGTTTACGATGCGGCGTTACTACGACCAGACTCCAAGAATAAATTCAAACTGCTTGAGCTGGCGAGTCATTTGGACCCTTTCTGGCCGAGGCGAGCCGAATCGTAGTACCCCATGTCAGGAGCCTGTTCCACAGGTAAGGGCGCAATGAGTTCTTCCTATGTACGTGAACCTTGAATTGTACTTTGACACATTACCCGGGCCCTCTGCCACGCGCTCTATCTTCACACAAATGGTTGTCTCCGGGGGATTAAGACATAGTCCATGAACATACGCCGAGACTTGGGTTCAATCTCACCACCGGGAAGTGAACTTTTGTCTACCACCCGCTGGCGCCCCTTGTAGGCGTCTGTGAGGCGCTGGCGTTTCAAGGCGCGGATGGGGCACTGGGAATCCGGCTGTGGGGTTGATGGTCGCTTCGTTGGGATGGCTGGCTTCGCCCGCGTGGTTGGCTTCGCCGGCCGTTTTACCACGATCCGCGACAAATTGCTGGGGCTCGCATTTTCGGTATACGTGTCCTTCAGTGGTATCAGTCACCTCGCCCTCGCTCGCTGAGAAACAGAACAAATGAAATGCATCTACTGACCTGAACGAGAAACATCACCTCCATCTCCTCCTCCGAATCTGTGAGTGGTGCAAGATGTTGGCTACTTGATGCATCGTCAGCGCCAGAGGTAGCTTCCTCCTCGTTGGATAGTGGTGCGAGCTGGCCTCACATTAGTCATGGTATACAAAGATATGATAGCTCATACCCTCCGACGGCCGCCACATTCCGACTTGACAGAAACTGTCAGGACCTCACGGGCATCAAGGTCAAAAGCCAGACCTTTTTCGTAGAAAGTGCTCCTTCCTCCTCTTGATCAAGATCGAAGAAACCCGGGCTCTTGACGGGAACTAACAGAGATTGAATGATTTGGTTTTCATCGGCACCTACTATCTGGGCCATAGGGACAGTGTTTTTAATGGAGGTCATCTTTGGAGTTGTCTCGGGTGGAAAGGGTGTGACATTGGTCCCTTCCATCACTTAGGGCAAGGAATGACTTGGAGGGGGGAGACGAGGTCGGGTGAAAGGCAACGGAATTGATGCCAACATGTGTTTGGCCGGCCACTCCGCAAATTGATCACCTGACCACATCACTTTTCACCATCCCCCGACCCCGACGCCAGCGGTTCACGGATAATCTTTCCATGCCCACAATAATATACGGCTGCCTCGACTCACCTCTAGATGTGTGATGAAGCCAGTGAACAAGATGGGCGTCGGACTCGGAACGGCTGGGCGCGCCGCAGCTGTGGACACCGATGTTCGCAATGGAGAGGCTGCGAGCCACTGGTACTTCGGCTGCTGCCTGGGAGTGCGGATGCGAGTGGGCATGGGGGCCGGTGTACTGCCCCGGACGTATGGGAGTGGGCGAGGAATATGTTGACGCAGCGGATGACGGGTGTCGGTGATGGGTACGTGGATGCCATAACTGTCCGATGCAAACGAGGAGTACGCCCCGACCAGCGAGCCGATGCGCCGGGAGGCATCAGTGGGTGGCAACACGGGTGTGTCTGGGGGTACACGTTCACCTTCACTGTCGCCACTGCCGGTTCCGCCTCGACACAGTAGTTCCCCTCGAGTGGCGTGGGTAAATTTGGTGGCGACTCAACGGCGCCACTGTGTGCTGCATTGAGGAAATAGTTCCGCAGGTCCTCGAGGGCAGAGGAGGCGGGTCTTCCCGGATGCTCATTTTTTCAGGGGAGGGAGAGGTGGCCGGGGGACCGTTGTTTGACGCTGAAGAAGTGTCCGCCCAGACTTCCGCCTCGAGCTAGGCGATAGATGGGTGCGGTACATAGCTATGCATCGACCTTAGCACTCCGGCTCCCAAATAACAGCGATAAAGAAACAAGTGGCCGCAATAGCTGATGACTGCCACGGTGACTTGATGGTGGCTGAGAATGGACGCGACGCGTCCCAATCAGCGCGTACAACACGCGTCCAAATGTAGAGGGGTGCGTGACGACCCTCTGAGTGACTTTGTCAGTTCATTTCACATAGACTCGCGGCCAGTCTGTTCCCACGCACCGATCACGAGGGCAAGAAGATCGGTGCTGTGGGAACAACTGGAACAACTGGTTGCTGATTTGGCTGATGCAGCCAAATGTGATTTCGGACTTGGCATTTTCCTCTCCCAACGACCTTCCCCCAGAACGATGCCTCGGAAGATGCCAGTTGTATAGAGAAAGTTGCTTCATTTTCAATTTAGATTCCAATGAACCCAACTTGATTTTGGATGAAATGAAAAACAAGTTGGTCTTATTCACCTTAGAATTCAAAAACATTCATCTTTCTCTATACAACTTTTGACACTTTTTTTGATGGTACCGGAGGTCGAAAATACCAAGTCCAAAACCAAATTTTGGTGCATCTGCCAAAATTGCAACCGATCATCTGGGAGCACTGGTCGGTGGTGCCCGCCAAAGATGATTTGGGACTTAGGATTTGGGATGGTTGGGATGGGTAGAAATCACTAGGGCGTGAGGGCCATTACTGGTGCATGGCAAAACTCGTCAGGCCTCTGGCCTTCGGGTAAAGATGACAAAACTGTGTCGCATTTTTTCGGAACCGTAAAGACGGTTAAGCCCCCGTACCGTCGGGGCACCCTCCATCATTACGGTGACGGGACGGGTGAAGCCATATACGGGTCACCCGTAACTGGCCGTTTACGCGTAAATGACTTGTACGCAAAATCACCACCAAAATCAACATGCCGACGACGGCGACAGGTAGTCCTGTTGTTACCGCGGGGGTCTGACCGTGTAGCCGCGTTATTATGTAATCTCACGTAATCAGAAATCAAGTCGCGAAAATGGGTTAATGAAGAACGCGTTTTTTCATACGATATTAGTATAATAGTGGTTGCCTTACCTGTGCCTGAGGTTCTGTCTCTTCAGAATTTCGAAATTGGAAATCGCTGTGCAGAGGTCCTGATTCAGTCATGTGATCTATCACAGCCAAACCAATAAATATTCAAAATGGCCCCAAAATGGCCGACGAAAATTGCACAATGGTTAGAAGACCTATTTAATTTGCTACAGAACTCTTAAACCACCGTCATATGAGTGCTAGGGACCAAGAAAGTGCAAACAACGGTGTTCGGCGTTGACCGGTGAAATTCAAACTCCGAGATTGTGTAATAACGCGGCTACACGTCAGACCCCCGCGGTTACTAACAGACTCCAACAAGCGAGGTACGAGCTTCATTTTGTTACGATTGTTACGATTGTGAACCACGCCTATGTGAGATACATCACTGAGGTACGACTAAAGCCGACCACGGCGGGCCATATTGTTGGAGCGTCTGTCTACGAGAGACTAGGCGACAGGGTCCCTTGGGCCATGTGTCAGTGATCCGGGCGCCGGGGTGTTCTGCAAGACAAGATCTCACTACTGGTCTGACGAAACGACTCGTCAGATAATGAATCATCGGATTCTGAATCCGGGCCGAACATATCCGCTTCATCATGTGATAGTGACTGAGGCTGAGGCTGAGTCGGAGTCCTAGGGACCGGCACGGATGATCAAAATCCGCGGGATCACCCGCATCCGTGAAGGGGCACGAATGCGGGCCGGTTGCAGATTGTTTCCCAGACGGACGTGTCTGCGGTTGTTGCGAGCGAAGCGAAGCAATTCTACCCTAACCGCACGTGACAACGGGGCGGGCTAGCAGCATATGCAGGAAACAAGAACAAACTTGTAAGTTCGTGGCTGACGGTCCGGGTTGGGGAAAGAATGCCCTCAAAAACACTCATTTCTTCAGCTATTGTGCTGGAAAGTATCCCAAAAGATTCCCTATTCTCCAATGGTTCGAATGATACCGGAATCAGGGCGAACCGACCAGGGAAAATCGCGTTTGAATCTAGGGGAATATGTGGCTGTGCTTCGCGAGCACCCGGCGCCTCGGCGGATCACTAGTTAGTAGCCGGCGCTCGCTTCCCTTGCTGGACGGCGTGCACCCTGCGCTCTGGACGCGTCGTCGGTGCCCTATACCCATTCTTGCTATACCTTAATGTCCCTACCACTGTCTCCACGTTCGCTAAACCTTCCTAATTCTTCTCGAGTCCCGTCAAGCAGTAGGTGTGCCGGTACCAGCTCAGGCGGCCACTGAGAATACGCATGCAGCAACGGTCGAGCCACCGCTAAAACGGCGTAGAACCCAGCAGAAGAACTCTATCTATAACAAGTCAGATGCAGAGGCCTGGCAAGTGTCTGATGAAGCTATAATTGGTGCGTCGCGACAGACAGTCATTCTTTTGGCTCGTCGATTAATGTGTTCATGCTAGATGCCGCTATCAAGCACTGGAGATCACCGGTCTACTCGCATTATAATATCTCTTTGAAACGAAATACGGATTCTTCGGGCAAGAAGACAATGACTTATATCTGCAAATGTAAATATTCCGACACCCACCACGAGCAAACTCGACTCCAGTCCAAATCTCATGATGGAACAAGCAACTTCAAAGCCAGTTCTGAGCGCTGCGACGCTGAGCGTGGTGTGATTACCGTTCCCGAGCAGGGATCGGCTGTACCGTCATACGCACCGGCCGGTTTTCGTACTTGCCTCATCATGCACTGCGCTACTTCCCATTGACCTTTCAATTTTGTCGATGATAAATGGTATCACACCACGGTAGAAATGCTCCGTCCAGGGACGCCCGTTCCAGACCCGACCACCGTTTCCCAGGGCGCGAAAAACTTGTACCTCGATCTTTCCGATCGGGTGAAGGCCTACTTTGTGGTTCGTCGTCGGTATTCTCTTTCGGACGAGACCTAAATTCAGCATAGGATCGAAATCTGCCGGTACATGTTGTCATGGACGGCTGGACGTCCCCTACAGCTGAGTCATGGCTCGGAATCGGGCTAATTTGGTACTCGAAGGGCAAGATATATCGGTGCATCCTCGAGCTCGTCAAGTACTGTAGTATTTCGTTCAAATCGACAGTCACGTGTCACGCACCCCCATGTCGATATCGAAATTTGGCAAGGGTCACGCGTCACGCAGCCATTTGTCGAACTTCCCGAGCGTCACACAGGGCTCAAAATTGCCTGTAAGACCCAAAAAAGCCAAAATTTTCGATTCAATGTCGAAAATTTCGCTGGTGTCACGCCAAATTTTGGCTGTTGTCGAAATGTCGAATTGGTTTTTTGGGTCACGCGTCACACCCAGTGTCGATTTGAACGAAATACTACAGTAAGTGCAAATACTTTCCTCTTATGGTCTCTATTGACATGACCCAGGCTTACTGAGTCTCATACGGGCCAATATCTCGCCGAGAGGGCTTTCAGTGTTTGGAAAGGTTCGGTATAGCAGGTCTGGTATGTTATACGTGCCCCTTGCGCGTAAGTTCTTTCTAACTTTGGCTCGCCCGGTCTTTAGTATGTGCATGGACGGGGCCGGTAACTGCAACACGACTCTACTCAGTACCAAATTCTCGCACCACATTTCGATGCTCTACGCTTTCGCATATATTGCTTTTGTCGCATCAACAGCCTTGTCGCCAAAGTAAGCATTTTGATCTCTCCAACACCGTTTATTGACTTGCTCGTTAGATGTTTATTTCTTTTTTTTTCAAACAATATAAAAAGAAGGTTCCGAAGGTCGGCCGTGGCCAGAAGCGGAAACGTGCAGGCCGGTGCCCCAGATCCGGCACCAGTCGTGGCCGAAGAGGAGCTCGCGCTCGACGAAGACGACGGTTTGTCTCCTGAAGAGCGTGAACTGGCGCAGACGCTGGTCGATATCGAAAACGAGGCTCCGATGGACACTGGCGAGTAGGCACACGACGAGGCCGTTATCAGACGGTACGGGACCGTGCGATTGCGGATATGGCGAAGCGCAAAGTCAAGATTACGGACGCAGAGAACAAGACAGCTCTGGGTCTGTTTCCGAAAGTATGTGGTCCATCCTCACGGACATTCAACGGGATTGATTATTTTGACAGGTCGCTGGGCTAGCCCGTCGTGTTCACGACAGCGCCTTGGGTGTCCGCTTCGAATATCTTGTCGCTGCCAACGGCAGCTTACACCGGTCTTTGAGGCAAATACGCAGCGGCCAATATCCGACCAATATATGCTGTATTGGCCGAATATTGGCCAAATATTGTCGCAAATATTGTCCGACCATTATTCGGCCAATACACCATATATTGGTCGCATATTGGCCGGATACTGGCGACATGTTGGCCCGGAGAAAGTTAGCCAATTTCGGACTTAAGATTTTCTGAGACCCGGACCGTGCCGGTCACATGTCACACCGTGACTGGGCCTTTCCTAACCATGACCTTGACGGGGACCGCAATCCTCCTCGCTCGATTCTCCTCCGGCCTCAAGATTTAAGTGACACTCCCCAAGCTATCTTGTCTTCCCGCACCCCAAATTCCAATGCCCCTTTCGCAAAATTGCACCTTCTGAAAGTCTTCCAATTCTCATTGCAAACTCGTCTCTAAATGCTCGGCGGTGCTGAATGCGGACCATGAAGCTGGTTTCGTTAAACAATCAGGGCTGCAAAGCAAAGAAAAGTGCGTAACTAACCAGTTTTCG
This sequence comes from Mycena leptocephala, assembly GCA_029378395.1. Lineage (NCBI taxonomy): Eukaryota > Fungi > Basidiomycota > Agaricomycetes > Agaricales > Mycenaceae > Mycena > Mycena leptocephala. The sequence goes on along the minus strand of JARJLF010000003.1, from coordinate 748,747 downwards.
TTGAGGTAATTTGGAAATTGATGAGCGAGATTGGAGTATATTCAAAAGGCAGCATACACACACATTGGGAGAGGCGACACATTCCAAGTAGATGCGACACATACACATCAAATGTGCCGCCTTTGAGCTAGCTGCTGACATTACCGTTTTAGACATGTGTCGCCTAGGCGCCTTTGCGCCACCATCGTTGGGGGACACCCTGAAATTTGATATCCTGTACGTCGCCGAGATGGTAACTCAGTTCCTAGCTCGCCAAGGCACGGAACCAAAGTTGCATCACGAAAAGTAGCGCGGTCCCCTGTTACTGTATGATGACTCGATTTTTCAATGGCTGGATGGGCTGCAAACCTTGTTTCATTTTGGATTTCCAGGAAGAGCTCGGGGACGAGGAGTATAAAACAGACATTTTGGCCTGCGGTGCGTCATCGTTGGTCTTACTATACATCTGGCTCCAATATTAATTAGTTCTTAGGGTGGATTCGTGGAATCAGAAACCCCATAATGTTCTTTCTTTGGGCCTGGATATGTTGAAAGCCCTCTATCCATAAAACACACGCAACGAAATATTCCAATATCGGCAGCGTTCCCTGTGGACACACCGTTCAGGAATTTCCGGTTAGTTTTGTTGATACCGACTGTTTGGTTAACACCAGTCGGATTCGGGTCTTGTTGTCACCAAACAGGAGGTTCGGAATGGTCTCACCGCGAAGAAATTTATGTCGGGGCTCAGCTTCAACGCCAATGCCTCGACGCACGAGTGGAAGGTGGAACAGTCCTATCGCGGAACGGTAGCCGTGTGTTTCTTACTATCCAAAGGTACTGACGATGACGATCTTGATACACTGGCCCAGGGAAGCGCGTCCTCCCGACTGCGGCGTTGAGGCCCTTAGAACGGGTGAACAAGTGCGTAGCTCGGTGTATCACGGGCGGCTGTAGGACGGCATCCGGCGCTGCACTCAGAAAAGAAGCGGCAATTCTCCCTGCACCCCTCCGTCTGGAAAGATCTCTGCTACTCCGTGTCGCCCGATATCTGTCTCTCCCCACCTCGCATGGCCTGGTCCCGCTCCTTCGAGACGCTATCTCCACCGCCCTCGAGCACCCCATCGCGCCTCGCCGCTACACTTCGTAGAACGCCTTCCTGCTGTTCGCTGGCCAACTGGCGTCCCCCTCGCGGTGCCCGCGTACGCAAGCGTTCGAATAGCTCCACCATGGGTGTTACGACGGATCCGCGCGCAGACCAGAATGGCAGCGGTGCCCGTTGAAAGCGAGGGGGGGCAGTCACGGAGCGCAATGCTCTGGGTCTGTCTCCGCCTCCAGGCGAAAGGCAAGTGCCCGTGACTGCTCCCCCTGTAACATCCCGTGGTGATCTTGCCCTCACTCGTGGTACGGAACCTTTGGAGTCGGTATACGCACCTCCATGGTCCGAACCCCTTCCGGTCACCACCATCATCCCCGACAAGTCTAACGCTCTGGTGATCCTGAATTAGTGTGCGGCGGATGTGTTCTTCTCGGGCGCGACATGGTACACGGACGGCTCCCTGTTGGAGGGCTCTGCAGGGGGTGCAGCTGTGCGCATGATGTCGATGGGGTGAGCTCGGGCCCTGCTGCGGATTCGGATTCTGGACTGGAAACCCCCATATGGCTTAACAGCTGGAGCGCTGTCTTTCTTGACAGAATGCTGTTCATCGCAGCAGCTGTGTCTTACGGCGCAGCCCAAAGATTGTGTTGAAGCCGGCAGGCCACGTAGTCTCCCAGCGAGATATAAGGAGCCATAATTTCCTGTCCGTCGGACTACCGACCTCTCCCCCTCTCGTGCCCACGGCGCTCGGTACGCCAACTGTCCTCAGATCAAAAACGGCGAGAATCCAAGAAAGAATGGTTGTAATTCCGATCAACGTCTCAACGCTCCTGTTTGCAAGCTCTGGTGCTTTATTCTTAAGGCTGCTGTGTCAATTTTGGAGTATTCCTCTTAGGGCTACACTGAGTCCGATAAAGTATGGGATCACGTGGACGTGAGAAAAGATTAAGATCGTGCTCAACGCTCAACGGTTTTTGACTGGGTCTTTTATGCTCAAATGGTAGCAGAAGAGATGTGGTGTACACCTATGAAATATCAAACATATATGCTAAAAACTTGGTATTGTATGTGGGATTGAAAATGACAGGTGATCCAATTATTAATCTGTTTTTGATCAACTGGGAGAATTCGAGTCAGAAAAATCCCCAAGCATCGAAATAAAATGGAAGAAACTCACAGGACGTCTAGGGTGGGTCGCCCCAGGATTGCAGTCGGACCGACTGCCTGAAAAAAGTCGATCAGACTGTCGCTTACACTTGAACCGACGGCAAGTGCACACTCACCCCGAACTGTATTTCGGCCATTTTGACAATCGGTGTGACTCCCAGCACCCTTATTATAATACTCTTGGACGCAAAATGAGTTGAATGTGTATTCTCAAGAGATCTGGCTTGAACTAGAATTTACAGGCAGTTTTTATGATACTCGTCATCACACAAAGTGACCGGAAATCGATTTACTGTGTCTCGTTAAGAGGGTGCAGCCCAAGCACCAGCTACCCAAAATACCTATGAATATTCCCTTTTGAAAATAAAATTTTAATTAGTTCATTGATGCCAGAGGTCGCAAGGGAGGCGTCTTTCGAAGACCTCTTTAAGGTTCTCAGCAGTCACCGAGATAGGATTTGGAGCGGGGTCGATGAGCCGTTTAATTTCCTTTCAGAATTGACCAGTACTATTTGATGGGGCCTCCATGATATTTTTGCGGTTTCTCTCTCGCATTTCGTGTAAGCGCAGTCGGCCTCGATGGCCGCAGGGAACTCCGGACGTTGCGACGGTGCTGGTGTTACCATATTATTGGAATCATCAGGTATGGCAACAGTCACTTCCTCGACTTGCAGTGGTTGTGTTGTGAAGGGCCGCATGGGAATAACATCAGGATTTTCGGGCACAGCTGGGCGACTGAGAGTCAGTGCCGCTTCTGCGAGATATTTTGCTGCTTTGAAGCGACCCCCAACTTCGGTTGGCTTAATGCAAACGAAGTGAAGGGGCGCAGATCGCGATTTAATAATTTGAACAATGGATTTCATTACATCGCCGTTTACGCATGTCCGGCCAGAGGCCTCATTTCGAAAGCGCGGTATGTAATTCCCTTGATGGCTTACTCTGATCTCGTCGAGATATGGAGGGTTTTGTGCGCGGAGCCACTCTAATCGCTGCCCGGAGAGCGAGCAAATCAGCTCGTGCATTTGTTGGATTGCCCCAGACCCGCAGTGACTGGTTAAGACCAGAGTCCGGACCAAAGTATGCCGAGGAACCTGCTATAGCCGTGTTTTCCAGCGTCTTTGCACACACCGCAGCGAGTCACAATAACTGGGCTTGTTTCGGAATAAATTGGGCCAAAGGGATCGAGAACTTTTTGGAGGTATCTTTGCCGGCTTCGAGTGTCTGAATGAGCAATTTATCGAGGTAAGTTTCGTCTGGCAGAACGACTTCTTCGCGTTTTCTCTTTCTTGCTCGGACTCGAGGAGCCATGGTGAGGAGTGCAGGCTCGACTTCAAGTTGAACCACTAAGGCAGCGTGGTCAAAGTCAGGTTACTGAGGAAGCACGTTAAGAGCAGTAGTTTTGGGATACAGGGATTTGGAACAGATCACATAGTCAATGACGGTCCTTGCCTTCGAAGGACGTGAATGCACTGCTATTGGGCCCGAAGCGTCCAACACCATTCAAGATCATGAGGTTGTAGTCTGCGCGCAATTTAAACAAGAATCTACCCTGAGTCGAGACAGGTTTATCGTCCATTGATCGGCGTGGGGGATCCAGCACGGACGCAGTTTGGGATCAGTGCGACCATTCAGGTCTCCCATTATCAGGATTTTGAACCGACCAGTGTATGCGATTGCCACAGAATGAAGCCAGAGCGAGACAGGGATCACAGTCTAGATCACCAGCCCAGTTAGAGGATTCAGGCAGGAGATAGACGTTGAAAATCAGGATGTCCCCGATTTGTTGAACCATGAAGTCAGGGCCACAGAGCTCGTCACGAAGCGTAGATGGAGCACGCGTCTTTCTACTCTTTATAAAATTACGTCTGTCCGAAGCCTTTAAACTCTGCTCGGACGTTTCCGACGGCTCTCGAGGCTCCGCTGCTCGACTCAGACTGTGGTGACTCTGGTCAAACGAGGCGAAGTGCCGGGGCGCAGAGCGCCCCGGCGTGCTCTTGTCTCTCTCTTTATAAAATTATCCCTGTCTGTCTGAAGCCTTTTAAACTCCGCTTTCGGGAGATCAGGCCCGAGGCTTTGGAAGCGCTGGGTCCAGACCTCTAGAAGCGCTCAATAAACGGTGCTTCCTCGGGGCTTTTGGCCCGATGATCAACTTTAAGCGCGCGCGCGCGCCTATAAAAGTGTACACAATGCCAAACTCCGCTTTGCCCGGGGTATCAGCGTTAAACTTTCCTCAAGCGCCAAACTGGTGCTAATGCCAATTATCAGTCCGCTTTGGAGTATTGGCAAATTAGAATTTAGCAATGATGAAGTAAAGTACAGGCCAAACTATTGAAAACCTCATGAATTCATGAAAACTTCGGTGTCTCACAAAAAGAAACCCATTTTTTAATTCATGCTTGAAATTTTATGGGCCCCAGTTTCACCCACGTTTTCCCCCTAGGTATTTTTGTCTGCACAGATCTGCTAGCCAATTTAAAACTGAGTGAGCTGAAAATATTTCTGGGTGGATATGGCCACATAAATGAAAAAAGCGCTGAAGCCGTGCCCTGGCCAATTTTTTTTCTCCGGCCAGTTTGGCCACTGATTTTGGAAGTGGCAGCTAGGTGATGTGCACCATAGCAAAATTTCAAACTATTTTCATTACGAACGTTTGTGACCCCTAAACCTCATCGATACCACTGTACATCACAAATTATATCTCTTGGTTCGTCCGCTGATTTTATTTTATTTTTTCTTATGCAAACGGCTGTAAATCCAGAGTTTTTACATTTTTTGAATATCTGTGATCAATAAAGGGGGGGGGGGGGGGGGCGGGGGGGGGGGGACCGCAGAGCGGTCCCCCTCGCGCTTTTACTATTGAAAAAGGTCGTGAGACCCCAGTATTGAGCGAGATATGGCGCAAACCGTGTTCCCAGCCGAAATGGTGGCTGTGATTCTGGCGTGTCAATTGAAGCACATTTAAACCTGACGCACCAATTGAATCTAGTCTGTAGTTTACCCGGTGACAGGTGTTTGGAGATCGCAGTTATTACATAAACATCGGAGTTTGAATTTGCCCCAAGGCTCTGCAACACTTCCAACGCCCTCCCCATGAAAATTTTGGAGACAAAATGAGTTAAATTTGTATTTAAAAGACATCTGGCTGTTCATAATGGGTGATTTTGTCCATGTGGGAGCTGGAACGAAAAGGCTGCTCGGTAAGCAGCCGAACCATCAAAACTCGGCATCTTTGTTCTTGACGTTTGTCGCTGAGACTTCGCTGAAGACAAGACTCAATTTGAACCACGGAACTTGAATCTTACACTAAATTGTGGAAAGACACATTCTGAAAGCCATCTTGAGATCCGCAATTTTTTTGATTATATAATAACATCGATCTCCGATCAGGGATCACGGGTAATTGACAGACTACAACACAGCGAGGTACGAGCTCAAATTTTGTTGTAGCGTCTGTTTATAAGAGACTAAATTGAATCATGCAAATTGGATTTCTCAGCACCTTGCACGCAGTTTTGCCTGAATCTGGGGCCAGGTGCATTGGAACGGCGCAATATTTCTGAATCAATTCGCCAATATGAGGTTCTAGAAACATTGTCTGGAGCGATGGTTGCTGTCCAGCGTGAATGTATCTGCAGGCTGGGATCTCATTTAGAAACTCATCAAATGCAAAGATTCGGAATCCATCTTCCAATTTGTTCAAGGTAAGGTTTGGATTAAAAGATTTGCATTCACCAGTTCGAATAGGCTGCCTATTCTCTTCAAGTTCTTCATTTGTCAAGGACATGATATCATCAACACCGTGGTTATCCATGGTAGGATTCCATTTTCGGTGGATGCTGTTAATCAGGACAAGACATGCCGTCGCTTCGCTCCGGCGTAAGTGCCATACATGGAAACGCAATTCACTGTACAGCGCAAGCATATTGAATAAGTTGATTCGTTCACGCATGATATAGTACAAACACTATGAATTACCATTTTCGTCAGTTGCAATCTCAGGCAGCTGAAGCATCGATGATTGAGTAGAACAAATGGAGGAGAAATAAACACACTCTGCAAACAAATAGTGGCCAGGGCTCGTATCGGACGGTCCGATACGAGCGTGACAACGGTGAAAACTACAACACTATCAACCCGCTTGTATGTGAGTTAGAGTGCGAGCTGCCTGAAACGTGTCCTTGTGGTGTCTGCTGGCTACCTGGGACGCGAAAACAGGATCGGAGACGCGTCTGGAGCCGATGTGGGGCTTACCGGGCAGTGTAAGGGGAATATATGTTTATAGCTCTTCTCAGGGCTCGCAAGCGGAGTCAGTTTGGAGTTTGTGGTCTTAAAAAGATACTCACCCCGGTGCCGCGCCTCGCTCGCGGGACCATCAAAAATTTGAGCAACATCTAAAAAGTGGTTATAAGTGCATTAGCGGTCGTGTAAACCCACCAGCCGCTCCGCGGGAGTGCGAGAATTTTAATTTGAAGGGTCGCAACGCGTGAAGTCCATAAAATAGGTTAGAAGAATTGAAGATGGTTGACAGCCTGCGACAGCATACCAGAGACCCGTGGAATTGAATAGAGAGTTTTTGTATGCCCCTACGCATCGCCAACGCAGTGAAATGAGGCTGCAACATCCGGTGTGTTAGCACGGACGGCATCGTTTGTGCTGAGCTCGCGGCGATGGGAAACTAAATTAAACCAGTAGAAATTAGTGATATCGTTGATAGCCGAACTGTATGAAAGAAAAAATAAGAATCAAAACTTTAGCACGTGCACGAGTTCAGGAAGACCTGAGAATGTTGCAGAAGCGTACTCGCTGTAGGCAAAAGTGATGACCTATGGTGGTTCTCACCATTCTGGCCATCAAACCACTCCAAACAACTTGTGGACTGAAAATATGAGTGAATAGAAGATATTTAGGTATGTTCAGAAAATTCTAAAAATAGAAATTCTGGAGATATGGCACGTTTTTGCTCAGATTTTGAAACCCCCTTTTTAAAGAGAGAGTTTGGGTAAAGTTTGGTTACACAGTCTGAAAGTACTCGTCAAGTAGTGCAGAATACCACTTTGAATCATATCAATACCTGGTGGTTTGAACTCACAATTGCTCTCAGAAAAGTACCATTTTTGCCATTTTTTGCTCAAAATTGCCTATTTTGGCCTAAAATGACCATCTTCTGAGGGCAATTGTGAGTTCAAATTACTAGGCATCGATATGATTCAAAGTGGTATTGCCCCATTGTGTTCTGCAGAGCCATTTTGAACCACGTGCCTCACAATGGCACTGGGCAAGGTCATTCGGTGGATTTGGCCTCGCAGTGACCTTTTTCGAGGCCACATTTTTTTCTGCTCTTCGAAGACCGCGCGGAGCTGGGCAAGGTAAGTCGCCATTGTGATGGCGCATCAACCAATTTTGATCGCATCAATATGCTCGAAATGTCTGGACCATTTTCCCAGATGGCCTGATATCTCGGTTTATGGAAAGATATGCTCTGGTTGTCCGGAAATGGTTGAAAACCCATCGGTCAATCATTTTGGTCACTTAGTGTATGCCTGTATACAGCCAGTATGGCCTGGAAGCTTCCGGGGGCTTCTCCCACGTCCCTAGCATTTGCGTGTGTTCGTGGTATGATGCCAACGAATAAATCGGGGGCATTCGAGCGCGCATATTGAGGAGCATTATTTGATGGCACCTTCGCTTCCTCGGGGTAACAACAACGCCAACGCTGGGGCGGGAAGAGCGGGAGGGGAAGAGGCATCCGCGGGCTGAACCTGGCAGAGTGGTGCCCGCATCTGAGGAGTTCGTGTGCGGTGCAGACACACTGTGGGACTGGCAGCACCCGGACTGTGCGCGAGGAGAGCCATAAGAGGCGGAGGGTGCCGTTGCGCCCCGCTTCCGCTTCTTCCTCCTCACTGCGGCACGCGCACTCGGACGCGAACGCGCGCGGCGGATGGAGTCAAAGCGGGAGGGGCAGCGAGAGAGAAAGAGATGCGAGGGAGCGGGAGAGAGATGCGCGGAGCGGGAGCGGGTGGTAAGGTTCTGGGAGGCCGTGTTCGCAAGGTGCAGGGACGAGGGGGGTATGGTTGGAGAATTGGCGCGGGTGGAATGTGACGAGCGAGGGGTTGAGGAGGGCGAGGGTTGGGTTGAGGGCGGGGGTGGAGGAGGAGGAGTAGCGCACCATCTTGATTCCCCACCAGGGCCACCACCCCACCAACATTCCACCCACCCAGGCTCGCCCGCTCGTTGATCCTCTCCACGTCTTTCTTGTTTTTCTACGCATTTCTCGCCTGCCCCGCTCTCGCCGTCGTCCCTCTCGCTTTGCACGTCCTCTCAATATCCCGTCTAAACGACCTCGGCACCTCGTCGCGCACCACGTCAGCACACCACATCCCCCGATGACTCCTCCAAAATTATTGCTTGCATCCTTGAACAAGACCGCCAGCAGACTGCCAAGCCAAATAGCTGGCTCACGCCTCCCCTACTATGATTTCATTAAAAGGAAGGAGGCTTCGCGCTGGCACTCCTAGCCGAACAACAACCACTGTTGGTGTCGGCACTGTGGCCTAGCGGTTATCCGCCCAATCTTGTGTAATGCGGTTGGTTGTGTAGCCTGGGTTCAAGTTTAGCTGCGCGCAACTTTTTTCTTCTTTTTATATTATTTAGTTTTACCCGTAGCACCACGCAGTGGGCCCGGCGCCGAGCCAGGGCGGGGTCCGCGGGGCTCTCCCTCGCGTTACAAAACAGTTAAACAACTTGGAATGAGCTTTAAAAAAAAATAGACACGAGAGAAAATATTCTAAAGCTCCACGCAGTGGGCCTAGCGGCGAGCGTCTCAGGGGGGTCCGCGGGGTTCTCCCCCACGCTAGAATAATTTCCACACGACCCGTAGCCTTTATTTAACCTTGTGCTCCTACGAACTCCCGGCGGTGTGAGCTGAGGCGCATATTTGCCTCGCTTAGCCTTTGTGTGTTCGATTGGCCCTCCACCGCTCCAAGGTCTCTCTTGTTTGGCCTGGCACGGACCGCAGGCAGGTCCATTGCGAAGCGAATGTTCTTCCAGCGCGTTGGATGTAAATGGGTGGCAGTGGCGACAACAACAGATCAGAGCAGCTGGGCCAGACCTGCCCATATTCAAGCAGATCTGCCCAGATGGGATTGTCACTGGGAGTAAATGCTTGAAGGGGTGAATGAAAACCAAGTACTGTGAGATGGCAGCCAGCAGTGAGCAACCACTGAACTGAAATTTTCTACTTGAAAAAGCAAGACTAGAAAAGCAACAAGGATGCATAAGTATTCAACCCGGGACATCTTGAGCAAGCAACATAGTATTTTAGTCATAAATCATCCATCATAAGTGACGCCCTTAGTGACGCCGACTTGACGCCAACATGTCACACTGACGCCCTGTCACACGTGAACTGACGCCCCCCACTGCCGCCCCCACATTTCGACTGCCGCCCCCCACCCTCAAATGTAACGCCCCCGGTGACGTCCCTTGCCGCCCTGTGCCGCCCCCACTGCCGCCCTTTGACGCCCCATTGCCGCCCCTTGACGCCCCCATTTGCCGCCATTTGACGCCCCCACCAGATATATTCTGGCACAATTAACCTCATGTCGGGGATTTTTATACTGTAAGGAGTCCACTAGAGTGCATGGTAAGTTCCTACGGGCGAACCCATGCCGAATAATTTATGACATTGCCGCCCCACTGACGCCCCCCGCGGCAAAGGGCGTCAAAGGGCGGCAGTGGCGTCACTTTCACTTTGCCCAGAAATTCCGTGGCGAAGCACGGGTTAATTGCCAGTCGTGGTTGAAATGAAGATCAGCCGCTTTTTGTGCTCGAAGGAGGATGGTGGTCAGGTCCAGTGCTCCGGGATTGGGGTTGAAGAATGGATAAAGATAAAGGATTGTGAACGTGCCAGATTGGAGCAAAAATGCGCTGCTCAACGAAGTTGGAGGTGGAAAAGTTGATATTGTCGTAGTTATAAAGATATCCATCTGGACCATGCGCCAGCACGCGGGCATCTTGAATGCAATAATTACCGGTTGATTTGATAAGTGCCTTCGTCGTGTCAAAACACTTCGACAAGCCGATATTACAGAGGATTTCGATCGCTTCGCGAGAGCACCCATTCGCCCACCACATCAAGGACAGTGGGCCTGCAAAATCTGGCGCATATTGAGAACGCCTCGTCACGATTTGTCCAAGGATGACATAACAAGCCTAGGGGTATATGTTACCGACGATAAGATCGGGTATATGTGCGCGGGAATCCCACGTACGGTCTCATTCGACTTTTTCTTATTTTTCTCCAGCGCTTTCGGAGTGGTGAGGGCGCAACGTAGAATTCGTAGGATATCCGGCGCGTAAAGATTGGCTGTTTTGGCGACAGTGTCTTTGAGACTCCAGGAACGCAGAAATTGAGGGGTGAGTTCTTTAACGCTCTTGTGGGTGCTGAAGGCTTTGACCATGCAGTCAGCCTGCTTTATTTCACCGGAAATAGCCTCAGATTGCCGAGGGTTTTGCCCCTCGGCAGCTTCGGTTTTAATCGGTCTCCCGACCGATTTGCCATCACCCTTGGCCCGACTTCGAGTACATAAGTTAAAGTACTCACAGTAATGCGGAGCACGTGGATGTCATGTGAGTTCCGAAGGCGGCTTGATCCGAACCAACATCTCAGTCAATCAATTAATCACCGGCAATCAAATTCTTTCATCGTACTGCCACGTCATCGCTCCGATGCTGTATCACTTGGTATGAACGACGACGACTTGGTCAGTGTCCGCCAATCCTCTGAATGATAATTGTCATGCTTTGATTTCAGGGTATACAGTCAAAGTGCGCTGAGTTCCGGGCCGCGGTTCTTGGACTTTGCGCGGATATTTACACGCGAATTGCGGACCTGGTTGTGAGTTTGCCTCTCCCCGGCTGCTCACGCTGACCTCGCCCAGGAAAAGGCACCGGCATCGGCCCTCCAACAATGTTTTGACGGGTCGGAACACAATCCTCTAGCGGTAATTAACGCAACAACGGAGCTATGCGATATACTGGTACGAGCTCTCTTTCAATGTGTGATCGCCTTCATTACTTTCCCCCAGTGCAACTTGGAGCCTGATCCTCAGCTCATAAAAGCCAACCCGGGGCTTCTTGGCCCGCCGTGTGATCTTGAACCTGGGCATCCTGGGCATCCTCCTGACAGTGATCTTAACATTCCGCTCGGAGAGCCTGAGTTGCGAGATCCTGCTCGGTCTGAATCTAATATGGACCCTGGGGAATCCGATGGCGAGGAAAACGAACACGAGGCCACCGAGGCACACATCCGTGTCTCGGGTGTTGTGGACTGGTCCGTTGATATTGACGTGCACAGGTTCATGTCAAGACTCCTTACTTTTGGTGGATTCCTGACTTATACTGACCGCCCGTCAAGCCACGCGAAACCCGCTATCGATCCCGCGGTTTTATTCATGGACGACAGCGATATAACAATGACAGAGGAAGCAAACTTTCCGCCCTCGATGCCAGTGAGTCTCTCGGTTTCCGTAAGAACGACCCCGGCATGATGGATTAGGCATTACCCCCAAAATGGACGAATAATGAAAAAGGGGAGAATTATCTGCATTCGTTGGCCAGCGCACTTACGCCGAACTCACAGATATTGCAATGAAACTATTCACTCAGGAACTTGGCGGCGAGGACAGACGTCGCTGGTTCCGGAGAATTGCCATGTCTTTGCCGAATAAGGTACGTCCTCAGATTGACCTTCGCATTCCCAGTGAACTAAGCCTGCTGAAGACGAGCGGTCAAGTGTCTGAGTTCTATCACTATTGCTCAGAGAATCACTTGTTATAATGGAGTATCTGGAGGAATTTGTGGCTCTGCTGGTTTTTTACCGTCGGGGGATCGCGTTGCCGCGCTATTCCTGCCAATGAGAACGGCATCCGATACCTGTGGAAACGGATTTACGTGCACATCTTTCGTATGGTGTGCTTCACCTAACCAATTTGTGACAACGGATATTGTGGTCCCAGAAAAATCAGATTTCTTATCCCCCTTGTAATAATACTCAGTTTAGCAAAAGGAAACTGGTGTCACGCATGTCACAGCTTTCAACTTGGCGGTGTAAAATACCCATCGTTTCATAAAATCCCAATGAATTTCATGACGTCCGCAGGGAAAGTCGTGGGGAAATGGCCTCGCAACAGAAGTATTGTGCCGAATTTTCGATCTTGGCTTCACCTCCCAAGAAACTGTCGGACATTCCTCGAAATCTAGGCCCATTTTTCATAAGGAGAAAAGAATGGAAAATCCGGCACAGTACTTATGTGGGGAGATCATTTCTACACGACTTTCTCTGCGGAAGTTATGGCATTCATTGAGATTTGACAAAACGATGGGATCTACCGCACTTAGTTGTTCTCACGTTAGCTAAAATTGGAAATAACGTGAATTTCACAACGTTTGCGAATAATACAGTGGCGACGGAAAGTTCTGCACGCCCCCGTTTGGGCTCATTTCTTGCCCAAATCTCTCCAAATAAAGTGTCACTATGAACCTTGATTTATTCCATGAATTTATAAACAGTTTGTACCATAACATACCTACTTCATTCTCTCACAATAAATTAATTTGGCATTTTCTGGAAAATCGACTCTGTGGATTGATGGTGTGTGCAAAAATGGTATACACAGTCTCAAAGTACGCGTAAATACGACCATGTTCATATGTTGGTTGAGCTAATCGATAAGGTTTTGAGCTCACACGAGGACAGCGCAGGTTTGCTGTGTAACATCGTCCCATTTTGAAGAGGCAAAGGTATGTCTTTAACTGAGGAGGCTGTTCAGATTCTTGTCAACGGAAACTGAGCTTGTGTAAATAGAAGCAGGCTACGAGGCGTCGGTGATGCGTCGGCAATTATGGCTTCAGAAGGTAGAGAGAGATTGTCGTGCCCGTAACCTTGAGAATCACATGCTCGGGCTCGGTGATGTCTGGATGGGGGCGTCGACCAGGCGGACATCGCGCCTCCCGAGCCAGGCAAGGGCCTTCATAGTTGAGCCGTCGGATCGAGCATTATATTTCGCAGAAACGGTGGTGAGGACTGATAACCATCACAGTGACATACTACTCCTGTGCCATTCCATTCAATTCTTACTGTTCTCCATAGTGCCTCCGCCCCCAGCAGCGTGAATCCTGCTGCACCTCGGTCACCCAGGCAAGTCCGGTGAGATTCGAAGTCGTCTGCGCGCCTCCTACAATTTATAAATGCATTCTTCATCTCCTGCCGGTATAGAACCTCATCCTCAGGACCTTGCGCTTCCGCGCCTCGAGGGTCAATCGATTCTATGGACTGCCGTGCCTCCCACCAAAGCGGCCAAGTGTCTACCACCGATTCATTCCGAGCCGCTACCGGAGGAATCTGAACACTCGGAAGAGCGTCCGCTCCCGATGTGCCCTGCTGCTGCGGCGCTGCCGCCCTGCTCAAAGAGTGCTATGCGCATTTCTAGCATACGAATCTTCTCCGCCTCAACATCCTCATCTATACTCTTCCGCTTCAACCCACCAGCGCCCGCACCTTTTGTCGTCCGATTCCGTTTTGTCGCTGGCGCACGCAGCGGACGCAGAACGAAGTTGTCCAGCTTCGTAAGAACCGAGGTCGGGAGGAGGTCAATCTCGAGCTCGATTTCCCCCGTGCTCTGTTCGTGCGGCAAACCATCAATCCGGTGATCAAAGAGTGGGAAGAAAATTACGTCTTTGATCTCAGGGACGCCTTCGTGGACAATCTTGATGACTCGTTCAAGTTTTTGCCCATCCAGCTGTGCGATGGCTTCGCTGAGATGTTTCATTTGCTCGAAGGTAAGGACGTCGTTGTCGTATACAGGCTTTTTGCCCTTCTTGTTGTTCGAGAGCCCCTTTATCTGCTTGCTGCTGCTGCTCTTGGACGAAGAAGCGACGGGACCTTTGTGGCGTCGTTCCTTTTTCTTCTTTTCCTTTTCCTTTACCTTCCCTTTTAGCGCCTAGATGTTCCCCCGCATGAGCTCGATTTGACTCTCCATGAGTGCTATGCCTGTAGACGCATCCATTAATTGATACCCGGCGTACGCGACGGGATCAAGTCTTACGTCGAGTGTCCTCGTCGTCGCTCTCCTCGTCCTCGTCGTCATTGTCATCCTCGCTGACTTCGTGAAGAGGTGGGAGACCCTGCCATTTTTGATCGAAGAGACGTTGGAGTTCGATGCCCGCCTGGTTGACGAGGGTTCCAGACGGATTGAACGCAAAGCAGTTGCGGATCATGAGTTTAAAGTCGTCGTGAAACTTGGAAGCAGTCGGGTACTCGCGGTTGTCCAGCTTCTTGCGCATAGTGGACAAATCCATGGGCTTTTCGACGATTTTTGGATAGGTAGGAATGTCAAGGAAGACGTGGTCTATCGTGATCGAGGTTCGCTTAGAACGAGAGGATACAGCAAAGTCGACTCACCGACAGGCTCATAAAAAGGGCTCGCGATGCCATAGTGCTGCCGACGGAGTAGTGTGAAGGAAGGTCTTCCCTCTCAACTGAAGGAGGTGAGAAGTATCATAATCTCAGCATACGAGATGAAATGTGGGGACCTTCAGGGAGCCGAGACGACGGAGAATTCAGTGTACGGTAAACGGCCGATGGCGCGCAGCAATTTTTAACTGACATGGTACCCTTTGAGTGACAGACATACAGTGGCGGCAAAAAGAAATGGACATGGCCATCTGAGCTCATTTGTGGACCGAATTGCTTCAAGCAAAATTGTGGCATCAACATCGAGCAATTTCATGCTCGTATGCACCGAAAAAACCATATCATACCTACTTCAATCGATCGCAATAAAAATATTTAGGGTGCCCGCTGCAAACAGGGGACTTTGGCCCATTTGAAGGCATTTTTGTCCAAAATCACCCAAAATCGCCAACTTGAGAGCTTCCGTGTGCAGTCAAATCTACATCAATTCCTTCGGGATTAGGGGTGACTATGCTTTATTTTTCAAGCACTTTCATCCTGTGGTAAAGACTTTTTGATGGCATCAACTCTAGCAAAGTCGACTTTTTTTTATACCCTAAATATTTTTATTCCGATCGATTGAAGTAGGTATGATATGGTTTTTTTGGTGCATAACAGCATGAAATTGCTCGATGTTGATGCCACAGTTTTTCTTGAAGCGATTCGGCCCACGAATGAGCTCAGATGGCCATGTCCATTTCTTTTTGCCGCCACTGTAAGGCAGGTGCGTCGAGCACGAGCTGAGTCTACGAGTTCCGAGAGGACGACAGGGAGGTTAAACGGTGCCGCAATTTTTCGAGGACGTTGTAGGAATCGAGGCTGTTGAATGCACCCGTTCCAATGAAGAAGATGGCGCCCGCATATGAACGCGCCGCGTGAGCAATATGCCGAATACATGAGAGCATCGTTAATTTTGGGCGAGAAAATCATGGTCCTTTTAAACGGATGGACGGGCATTATCGAACGAACGCAATACAGCGGATCTAGACCGAATGAATCCTAAGATCTTCTCGTCTCTAGCTCGGGGGACAGGAAGAGGAACTATAGTTCTTTGAGTGGATGTGGATCACATAATGCGGCATGAGGGCCAGCAGATGGCGAGAGTTCGGACGGGTATTACTGAATGCCGCTGAAAATGCAGCACAAAGAATATGATAGTTTTTACAGCTAATGTCGGAACCGAAGGCGCGAACGAAAATTTCTTGTTTTGGAATGTTTTCGGAGAATTGTGAATATGTCAACCAGTTCAGCACCGATTTGGATGAAATATGGCTGGATATGTCAGGCTAATTCGTACGCAATTAGTGACCGAGAGATATTTGTGAAAATATCATGTATTAGGTAATTTGTGTTTTCAGGCCGTTTTCGCACCGAATGCTGTCTAGCATGTCCACAACATGTCCCAGTGACCTAGTATTTTGTGAGGGACAACTTGAATACCTTAGTAAACATGTGACAGAGCCAGAATTCATGAAATCCCTGGGTAAATGGAATCCTTACAATATCTCTGACTGTCAAAACCACCAAATGTATCCAATGGTGCTGGAGGGATTACAATTAAATTATCCCTATTTCTGGCTCTGTCACATGTTTCTTAAGGTATACATGTTGTCCCTCCCAAAATAATAGGTCACTGGGACATGTTGTGTGCATGCTAGACAGCATTTGGCCTGAAAAAGGCCTGAAAACTCAAATTACCTAATACATAATATTTTCACAAATATCTCTCTGTCACTAATTGCGCACGAATTGGCCTGACAGATCTAGATATATTTCATCCAAATCGGTGGAGAACTAGTTGAGAGATTTACAATTCTCCGAAAACGTCCCAAAACAAGAAATTTTCGTTCGTGCCTTCGGTTCCGACATTAGCTGTAAACAGACACCACAATTTCGAAGCAAGAGTCAGCTTTGGCACAAGGTTTTGGAGGAGTTGAGAAGGGAGTATCAGTTAGGAAGGCTTCGTACGACGGGAGCGTAGTCAGAGTCTCGATACTCGAGAGTAGAAACATTTATACGATATCAAATTCATCTGAAAATTGGTAGGGTTAGTAGGTCGATAGGTCAGTGGCTCGGAGTGCGTAGTATTGGTGGCAGGCTGGTAACACGTTGCACGTTCCAAGCAAGTCTGTATATGACGCCTGTTAAGGGGCATGGAAATATTAGCATATGTGCTGTCTTATTCTTCCTGTGTGTTCAAAGCCAGTACCCGATTTCGAGCGTCGAGGATTGAAACGATGATTCCGAGTTTCTATGGTGCAAAACTGGAATCCGGAATTTGTACACCGCGTGGAAAGCAGTCAAGGGTCAAACCCAACAGTCAAACGCATGGGATATGCCGTGGAATGGTTTTTAGGCGAATCTGAGAACTGGATGGCTCTGGTCATATCGGGAAGAGTATTGCCAGTTCGAAATCAGTAACCACCTCCGTGAAATTGAAACGAGTATCTCGAGTTTTGATGATACAGAATGTGAACAGTGCGTGATAAGAAGTGAGGGGTCAGCCCAAGCGGTCGAACACATGGGATGTGCTGTTCAAAGGCTTGCAAGCGATTTTGAGCGCTGAATGGCTCTGGTATATATTGCCAAAAATCGAGTATTCAATGGCGTTGAATGGCGTCGCCTGTTCACGGGGTTTAAACGAGCAACAGCTTCCGAGAGCTCAACACTCCAGTGTCGGACAGCACTGGTACCAGGTTCCAGCCCAGGATTTGAAATAGATGGTGTAAGGGAGCTAACAAGCGGTGAATGGCATAGGTATGGATTCAATAGCTACGGCTTTGATAGCGCGGGACTTGAGATTAGACTCAGCAGAAGTAGATTTAGTAACCCAGCGCTGAATGGCATGGGGAGCCGGTCTCGATAGTGCGAGATTTGAGGGGAAACCCAGCGTTCGAGAGCATAGGTACCTGGATTGCGAAAACCACAGAATTTTAAAAGTAACCCAGCGCTGAATGGCATGGGGGCCGGTCTCGGTAGCGCGAGATTTGAGAGGAAACCCAAGGAACACAAGCAAGCAGTTGGGGAAAAAAACCGCAGTCTGTAGTTATGAAGTTCATTGCGCAAGAAAGACATAAAAGGAGCCCGCAGATGGACGAAGCATAGTGCACAGCTGTGGAGGAATTCGGATGTCAAATGGCGCAGTGGGTTGATCATGGGATGTGTATGTCGTGGACATTGCTGCGGAATGAACGGAGATAAATATGCTAGAAAACGAGAGAGACAGAAAAACAGCAAGGCCCAGCGTTCAAGAGCATAGGTACCTGAATTGCGAATACCACAGAATTTTAAAAGTAACCCAGCGCTGAATGGCGTAGGTACCCGGCCTCGGGATTTGAGGGGAAACCCAGCGTTCAAGAGCATGGATACTTGGGTTTCGTATACCACAGGATTTTGAAAGCAAGCCCAGCGTTAAATGGCGTAGGTACCCGGTCTCGATAGCGCGGGATTTGAAGGTAAACCCAGCGTGCGAGAGCATGGATACCTGGGGTTCCTATACCACAGGATTTTGAAAGTGAACCCAGCGCTGAATGGTATAGGTACCCGGTCTCGATAGCACGGGATTTGAAGGTAAACCAAGCGTTCGAGAGCATAGGCACCTGGGTTTTTGATACCACAAGATTTCGAGGGTAACCCAGCGCTCAACGAATAGGCACCTGGGTTTTGGATACCACAGGATTTCGAAGATAATCCAGCGCTCGACGCATAGGCACCTGGGTTTTGGATACCACAGGATTTCGAAGATAACCCAACGCTCGACGCATAGGCACCTGGGTTTTGGATACCACAGGATTTCGAAGATAACCCAGCGCTCGACGCATAGACACCTGGGTTTTGGATACCACGTGATTTCGAAGATAACCCAGCGCTCGACGCATAGGCACCTGGGTTTCTAATACCGCAGGATTTGAGATGGAGGTGTGCATGAATGCTAACGGAGTATGGACGCCGATGCGGAGAGAATCGGGCAGGGGAAGCCCTCGAACATAATGCAAAGCCTTCCGACATCGAAGTGTGCACCAAGGGGATCACATATGATAGACTCCGCTCGGCATAGTAGATAACGCAGAATTGGGAGAGAGGGTGGAGTTTGAAAGTATTCAATTGATAGTCGCTAGACTGGCATAAGCAAGCAAATGCGAATATGGCCGCGTTTTTTTTTTTTTTTTTTTTTCAAAAAATGCCCCTCACAACACTGTCCGAGGTCGCCGCAGAATCTTTATTTTATCTCAATTCTATCTGACGGCAGGGATGTGAACTATTCGGCCCCCAACAATGGTTGTTGGCTGAATACAGCCCGCGTCCGTCGCGCCGTCGTCACGATTATACTACGAGGATTCGGTGCCCAGGGAGTTTTCAGAATGTGTGTATGTATGTCTAATTTGAAAGTGTATGTGGTCTGGTGAGACCGTATAAGTATAGCATCGGCCATGGAATCCCCCAAAAGATATTTGGGGGCGCCGCATTTGACCGTTGTCTGCATCTTTCCGTTGGTCGGGGCTCTCACTGGCAACATAGATAACGGTCAAGAGCGTTGAAAAATACCGTACGTCAAGGAGACCCAGAGTGTTTATGCGGCGCTCGACGTTTACGGAGGAGGCGACAGACGGCAATGGTTCTGAGTCAACCAATCAATCGACCGAGACAGGGAGTCCGGTAGCCGGAACCGATCTGCGACGTGGATGTGTACTATCGGTGACTATTTGCAATACTAGTATCCGTCGCATGGCATCAAATATGGAACCTGCGCACCAACCGAGTGATTACAAATCCAGGGAGCACACCAGATACAGACGGAATTTACAACCAGTGGTTGAATGATGTTAATCGTGCCCTGCAGCGCGACCGGCTTCTCACAGATAAGGCTCGCATTGAACAAACAACTGGTCCTAAATACCTGGAGCGGTCTACTCATGGATGAGGCCTCGTTGCCTGATGACTGGACGCACGAGGAGGTTTTAGTGGGTATGCGGCCCATACATACCCGAAACAGGATAGGATAATTCTTCAGGCCGGAGTCCCACACTGGTTATATTTTGTGCGTAACGGCATTTTCTCCTGGACATCTTCCCTGGTAATGACTGGCAAATAACCAGCAAAAAAAGCGGATGAGCTTGGAATGCTTCTGCAGACTAAGTTTTCATTATCCCAAACGCTCAAAAAATAAAATAAAATAAATAAATAAAATTCAAGGCTAAATAGTGTACAGTTCACAGGAACAACCCCTTCATCTTTCTGTGCAACGAAAATGGTGCCAAATCAAAAGGCAGGGGTATCAAATCAAAGGGCAGTGGTGCCACCAGGATGGTCGATCCCACCATGCACAAGGTTCAGTTCGCCATCCTTTACCGTTTATATCCCCATACAGCTGCCTATGACCCTTCGTATAATGTATTCCTCTTGGATACAGTTGGCCCAAACCATGGGTGGTGGGGCTTAATGTTTCTACCTTGATTTGGGCGGATATGGGTGCGGGAAGGTGAAATATCAGCAATTCTTTCGGATTTGGCAGCGGGCGGTAGTGGTGTTTGTCCATGTTGTCTCACACCATCACCATTATTTCCACTCGTTTCGGAGCCTTCGACCCAGCTGTTTTGGGCGATGTACTGCCTCCTATAGTCACATCCGTCATGCTGCTTTATGCCGGGGAAATGGTGGGCCGCGGGCGCTTGGGGCGCTTGATGGTGACGTGATGTTATCAGTTTTATTTTTATTTTTTTTCGCTGACGTTGGCGGCGGCGGGTGTCGGGACGATGAGCGGGAAGTGGGGAGGCGGGACGGCGCAGCAGGCACCGCCACATAGCCCACTCGCACGCCTAAGTCCCTTGGCCAAAATATAGCGAGTGCTTGAAGAGCATTATAGCGAGGTATTGTGAGGTTTATTGCGAATAGCCCTTCAAGACCTTAGCGCCCCCTAACTAGAGCAGATATACATAGTGCTCAAAGTGAGGGAATATTCATTTTTGACTTTCAAGGCTTTCGCGGCACATCTACGGCCATCATGCTACGGTTGATGCCATCACTTGTGTCAAAGCCGGCTTTCCATAGATCACTCCACGTGATGGTTGTTTACACGTGATGTTTGTTTGTTTTGATCCTTTGTAGTCTCAACGCCCACTATCGGGCCCTCAAGCAAGCATACCGTCGTCTCAAGGAGACATGCGGGTGACTGAGCAGATGTCTCATGGCGTATCATCCTTCCCACCGGGACCGAACAAACGGAAAAGTTCAGACAATCTGGTACTTGAAGACGGGATGCGGAAGCGCCGTTTTCAGTCCTTCGGCACGGAGCGGGTACGTTTCGGTATGCTTTTGGAAATGCAGCTATGTATCTGACGTTCTCGACTTGCTCGCAACCACAGACAGGACCGTCGGTGACCTTGGAGACGAGGCCGGAGAAGGAATTTACGAGGGGCGAAGAAGAGTTAGCAAGAGATAGTGGGTCTTACTTTCTCGTCTGGGGATGCTGACGGCCATCAGAAGTGACTGTAGCATCGCGAAGAAACCTTTATAAAGATGTCACTCAAAGTCAAGACGCTCGCGCGCATCCGACACATGTGGTCACACCAAAGACCGTCACGAGTACGCAGTTGCTGGTGGGTCTCTCGCAGTCAGCGCCGCGGAGCTCGCATCTCTGCGCACGCTCGGCACCTCCAACGAAAAGGATGCAAGGTGTTGATGCGGTTGGGCGCACATTAGGGTGTTTCACGGTTGAGGATTTGGGCCAACTTGAGCCCCAACTCGAGTCCCAACTTCACATCAAGTTGGGGCACAAGTTGGGGCACCAAATCGAAGTTGGATGTCAAGTCGTGCATAAGACCACGACCTGACATCCAACTTGTGCCCCAACTTGAGTAAAATCAGCACATATTGTGGATTGAACAGGATGTCGCCCAGAATGCCTATCGGGTCATCGAAAGAAGAGACGACCTCAAGGTTTGGGATCACATTATAACGTGTTGCTAAGATTTGATTGCCCTATGCCCGGCTTCGGTCCGCGGGCCCCAGAGGAATTCGGCTGTGGCCAACCGGATTGAACCGGTAGGTTAATTGTTATGGACCAAAAAACGAGAAGAAAATGTCGGAAATAGGTTAAAACGGATAAATCCTAGCGGAAATGTATAGCGTGCCGTGACATCGGGGGATTAAACCCTTGAGGGTTTGGGCACTGCCAGGTTCATACCAGGCATAACATTCAAGTATAATTCAGCCAGGTGTTGATGAACCAGAAAATTTTGGAGCATCGAACATCACAATTACGGGAATGATTCCGAAATAATTTGGGCGTCACCGAAGGCAATAGATGTATAGCCCATGAATTGCATCCAGATGCACACCGCATATTTGGTGGGTGAAAGGGATATGAGATGGAAATCGACTTCTTTTGAGAGACAAGCGAACAGACTGTGAACCCGAATAGGACACCAGCCAAGGCAATAATGGCATAAGCTACACGGATCACGTCCGGCAATTGATTCGGAGTAAGGCTAGATAAACCAACGGGTAAGAACCCAAAATGAAAGAATTGAACCCTAGCAGGACGCCGCCCGTGGATGGGATAAACCCCAGTGGGCAAAGCCCTAAACAAGTACGGGAATGAACCCTAGCGGGGCGCCGCCCAAGGATGGGATAAACCCTGGTGGGCAAAGCCCTAGACGAGAAAGGAATTGAATCGTAGTGGGACGCCGCCCGTGAATGGGAGAAACCCTAGTAGGCAAAGCCTTAAACGCGGAAAGGATTGAATCCTAGCGGAACGCCGCCCGTGAATGGGCAGAGCCCTAAACGAGGAAGGAATTGAATCCTATAGCGGGACGCCGCCCGTGATTGGGATAAACCCTAAAGATGGCTCCCACCGCAGCGAAACAAAGGCTGGCCAACGGAATGAGCCGAATCCTTCCAGCGTGGCTCTGTATTATTGCAGTGAGCACGACCTTGCCAGTTGTGTCAACTCCATGTATCCAGGTCCCGGTGTCTCGAGAGAATCGTTGGATTGAGTCCCACCTTGTCAGTCGTGCCGAATCCCTTTGTTTGGGCTCTGGTGACTACATTAAACGGCAGACAAGATAATCTCACGCTAATCAGAGGCAACTTAACTCTAACTCGCGTTATCCTCTTTAGCACGGCTTAGAGAACCTCAAGGAGAGCGCCAATCAAGGGATTGTCGATGAGCTGCTGAGACAGGGCGCCGCGGGATTCGGCGAGGCCGCGAAGAGCCAGTAGGCTCCTACTGCATCCAGTACAGTGCGTTCTTCCCTCTCCGTCAAGATTCACATTCTGATCTTCATCGATACAGTCTCCGAACACGGGTCCAAATGGCGCTCGACCACCTCCTCACTGGCCTGCTCGAGTTCGCGACGACCGAGCAGGGCAGCCAGAGCGTGGTCAAGGCACTCAAGGAGGGCGGGAAGGAGACGCTCGTGCAGCACATGTGCGGGCCGGCCGAGGGGTACATTGTCCTTCCTTCCTTCCTCTCCTCCTCGAGACTGACCCTCCCTGTAGTGCTCGTCGTGCGATGATCCTGGATCTCGCGCTCTCGCTCATGGGGAGACAGCTGATCGCCTCCTTTTACCTGATCTTCACAACCTTCCTCTTATGATTCCGGCCCAGGCTGACAAGGACCAGCGCGCTTGCATCGGCGGACACATCGTCACGCTGCGCGGCTGCAAGACTGGCTCCAAGATTATCTGGCTCTTGGACGTCCATCCAATCCAGTTGCTCCTTCACCCGCTCTCATACACAGCAATACAGTCACGCGTTTGAAAATGTAATGGATTGCGGTACGGCCAATGGGGTCATGCCGTTGAAAATGTAGCAGAAAAATTAAATCTCGACAATTTTCGGTGCACCAGTTAGTGCTGGCTAAAATTGATCAATGGAAATTACATCCGCCCAATTTTACATGTAAATTACAGGGCAAAATATGTATTTTACATTAATACACACAGAACCCCTTCTGAGATGACATGGATAGCGGACACATTTGAGGATATCTCGGGAAGTGAAAGCCGATTTTTACATACTTTACAATGTTTTTTACACCCAGGAAGAGCCATGGAAAATTTAACTGCCAGCAGCTCAACTGTTGTAATATTTTCGCATCTGGGCAGGCAGTTCTGACTCCACAAGGGCATTTTGCTTTTTCTCATTCAGAAGTGGAATGGGTACAGATTTCCCGTTCGAATTAGGTTTTCTTAGCATGGAATGAGTGCTCAGGAAGAGCCATGGAAGATTTAACCACTGGCGGCTCAAGTGATGCAATATTTTCTGTATTTGGGCATGCAGTTCTGACTCCACAAGCCTATTTTACTTTTTCCTCGTGCGAAAGTGGAATGGGTACGGATTTCTCGCTCGAATTAGGGACCTTACCATGGAATGAATGCTCAGGGAGAGTCGTGGAAAATTTAACCCCCTGCGGCTCAAGTGGTGTAATATTTTCTGTATTTGGGCACGTAGGTCTGACTGCACGAGAGTATTTTGCTTTTTCCTCGTTCAGAAGTGGAATGGGTACAAATTTCTCGGTGGAATCAAGGTGGTGCGCATGGAATGAGTACTCTGAGAGACCCATAGAAAATTTAACCACCAGTGTCTCAAGTTGTGTAAAATTTTCTGTATTTGGGCAGTTCTGACTCCACAAGAGTATTGTGCTTTATCCTCATTCCAAAGTGGAATGGGTACAAATTTCTCGGTGGAATCAAGTTCGTGGGCATGGAATGAGTACTCTGAGAGACTCACAGAAAATTTAATCACCAGTGACTCAAGTTCTGTAAAATTTTCTGTATTTGGCCAGTTTTGACTCCACAAGATTATTTTCCTTCGACCTCGTTCAGAAATGGAATGGGTACGGATTTCTCGGTGGAATCGAATTTGTGGACATGGAGTACTATAAGAGACCCACAGAAAATTTAACCACTGGTGGATCAAGTTGTGCAATATTTTGTATTTCGGCACCAGCAAGGCGGCTATATGAAATTACCTCATGCGGAGTGGCGCGCACGCGGGGGAGTGCCGCTAGTGCTATAGGCGAGCGAGCTGATCTCCCAAACGCGGAGTTTAAAAGGCTTCGGACGGACACGGATAATTTTATAAAGAGAGAGAAGAGGGAGATATACTTTACTTACACACTGCCGCTGTTGCAGAGAGTCCTTCATTGTTCGTTTCAATGTCTGGCTCCGCACTCGTGGCCCCATCAAAAGATCCTGCCGGTCTGCTCTCCATCTACCTCGAGGAGCAGATTGCCCTGCTAGGCCCCTCCAAGCCCGCGAAAGAGCAAATCTCGACGTCAATGACAGCGATACAAAAAAAATGCCAGGTGCGTGGTCAATACTCCGCAGTTGGCCGCTCAGCACGCTGATCTCGTCTTTCAAGCTCGCGGTCACTGAGTCCATACCGGAGGATGCATTTCCCGAGCTCAAAATGGCCTACCCGGTATCTAGTTGCCAGCTTAAGTTGTTGACTGGCGTTCACAATAGGCTGTCAAGGCTGGCCTTTCTCCTCACCCTATTTGGGCAATAATATTATTCTGCCAAGAGGCTAAGTCAAAGCCTATGGGATATTGGAATGGCTAGGAATGCTCCAGTGCAAAATATTCATTTGCGAGGAGCGTTGGTAGGGGCCAAGTGTAATATTTTCCGCCCTGGATGGTAGGATTCAGCCCATCACAATAATATTACAGCATGAGCTACTCTGGGGTCGGCTGATACAGCTTACTGGCCCAGGTTTGGCTGTTTTTTTGTGTGCTGGCAGAACTGGTCCCATACTAGCTATAGTGGTCCGACTGATCTAATCTTTTTATATGTTGTACAAGGGACTGGTCGGCTGCTTCGCGGCCTCCCATCCCCTTATGTGCGTTGTCGAAGAAAGGGGTGGTCCGGGTGTAGACCGAGGAGTGTCCAGGTCGTGCCGGTAGAGTCGCCGAGTCGTACAGTAAATATCCCCGTCGTGCGATCAAGATATAAGCTCTAGAAAGATAATAGTCAGTGGCTCCTAATAAAGCAATACTCAGCTCAGTGTGGAATAAATCTCAGAAGTCTCGCGCAACGAATCCGAGTCAGAAGTCGATTGGTGGTGGTGGTGGTAAGAGACAAAGGGAAAAGGTGACGTAACATGTGGGTCCACGACAAACAAATAAAACAATAACCGCATATGTAAAAGAGTCCGTGGTAAAAGCCGTAGCTAAAATCAAACCAACCCCAGCAGTCCAGGAACTACGCAAAGACGAGATAGGGAGACTCGCTGCTCCGCAACAGCGTCGAGGATGGGTGCCCAATCCACCTCTAGGTCAATCCCCAGCATAGTCCGAGATGCCCAAAGTGGTTCAACCCATCGCTTTGGCGGTACGTAGTGGCGGCGCGTTCACGTGAGTCCAAAACAAGTGCAAATAGGTTGAAGTTCAGCTTGAATATTCTTATTGAACTTCAAGTTCAAACTGAAGTTCAACTGGAGGTATTGTGGTATTGTTGTGCGACTATTCCATTTGTTTATAAATCCTGAAAGTCCAATCCGGCCCATGTCTTCAGTCAATATACTTGCAGAGTTGAATAAACAGGAGCGATATGTAAGTATACACGAATACAGAATCTATGAGGTATAAAACCATGACAGAGAGCCGTGAGCTGTGTTTATAAATGAATCTACTATGACTATTTTACTAAGTATCTCCCCGCATAGAATCAGACCATCAGTCATAGATGGCCGCAGAAAGTGTTTGGATGAAAATAGGGGGAATCAGCAATTGTGATTTAATCAATCCCTGAATGATCCACCTACTGGTATCAATTGGACACGGACCTCGACTTTTCGGGCACCACAGAAATCCTATACTGAGTTTTATATTCAATTCGGCGCTGGCAGTGGGGGAGCGAGATAAATTATCAGAACTTGGCTAATGAATAACACAGAAGCACAACCCTTGATTCCCTTTCATTTCACTATAAAATATTTTAGTCTGTTTTTGTTCACCTTTTGAGCCATATATTGTAACTTGTGAGAAACTTAAGGGGGAAAGGAAGAGGAGCGACATTCCAAGCTCATGACGAGCCGGAGGCTGGCCACCGCCTCCGTTCTCTCTGGGCCAGATTCAAAAGATGCCATGCCTCTATGTTTCCCTTTATCTTTTGATAAGTAGCTTAAATCATAGGAAAATTACAAGGCTACCTCATTCTTATCTACCCGAGTCTTTCGCCCGTCCATGCCGCAGAACCAAACCCGCAGATTGGATACTTTGAAAAAGTTGCACGATTGGTTTGCAGATTTCTGTTCTTCATAAAAAGTGTCCCTCCTTGTTCTTCCGTTCGCGCCTTTGACTATCATTTCCAGCCCTTCGGACTTCCCTTCGAAGTTCCGCGGGGTCACCGGGTTTACGCCCTCACCTTGAACGGGACCGTCGTTTCCTTCCTGGCGTCTCCGGTACGTTTTTTTCTTTCTTTTTCTAACGATGAGCGTTGCTCACTTCTTGTAGTCCGGATTCGGCAAGGTCGGCATGTGGTCACCGCTCCGGCGTTCCTTCTGAGCTAGAGCAGAGCACCCGTGTTGCAAGTGGGTGCTAGCATTCACCAGGTTTCCTTGCTGATTCAATCCTCCCGTTTCGATGACATCACCGCCTCTTGCCAGTTTTCTCACTCCGCGTTGCGCTCTGTGGGTTCTTGGGGCAGGTGGCTGCAAATTAGCTACAGTTAAGTCAGCAGATTTGTTGTGGCCCATTCTTACCTCTTTTCATGTAGTGTCCGCAAATGACGTCCAGCCTCAATACCGAGCAGAGATATTTGTCGAAGTGAGGTATTTTCAATTTCTAACTGCGTTATTCTACAGTTGCCAAGATTCTTGATGCGGCCGTCTGAGTTCCGTATCTCGAGTCCTGATACGACAGCAAACAACATGTTTCCCCAGTTTTCCTGACTCATCTTTTTCTAGGGGCTTTCGGTATGTGACTCTTGACATTACCTCATTTTAGGCAGTCTTGACTTATCTCTTCAGAGCAAGCACTTGGCGTACAGCTGACGACTTCAAGTTCGAGCGGTGGCTGGAATGGTCTTAGATTACGGAGGGGATGTCTATTATGTAGTGGTTACTATATAGGTTTTATGCAGCCTATCGAATGATATCCCGCAGTGGAAACGACTGCCTAACCACCCTTGAACCGACTGCGACAACACACTTGATCCGACTGCCAAGAGACACTCATACCGAGTGTCAAAATGGCCAAAATGCAGTCGGATCAAGGGCCTGGTTGCAGTCGGTCCAAGGGTATAGCGGCAGTCGGATCAACTGTTTCACGACACTTGGATCGACTGCTTTCACGCAGTTGATCCGATTGCGAACACTCTCCACAGTGCATATGATATGCACGGTATATCGTCGACGGTGGGTACACCGTCCCCGCCACTCATCATACCCCCTCCCCGCGCAGGTCAACATTCCCGATGACTTCCGAGACGCCCTCCCACAGTTACTCCAACACAACCTCGCCCGCCTCGTCTATCTTGCCATCGACGCCGACCGGACTCGTGGACCGTTACCGTGCTCGACTCTTTTCATGACCCGCGTCAGGTAGATCGCGGCGCACGCTATGACATCGATCTTATTCGGTCAGTCAACATCTCGGTTGTTATTACCCTTTGCCCCTCCCATCGTTCGCGTCCTGACCATTACTTCCGGTTGCTCCTTTGACATCATCCGGCTCATTCTCTTCGACATCTACACCTTCGCGCATCGACATCACCGACGTCGACTTGAACACGGTGTACTTCGCCTTCTTCGCCACCCTCCATTGTAGGGCGAAACGAAGCATCCCATGGACGCGGTTGTGGTCACAGCCGCCTTTGTCCTCTATATAGCTCACAAGTTGTGCTCGTTTATATCCTTGTTGCTCGTCTTTCTCTTACCATTCTCCACCTCCGACACATTGCCTGCTATGTTGTCGACTGCTGGCCAAGCGTAAGAATGGGGCTGGTAGTGGAGTTGGATGTGAAAGCTGCAGCTTTGGCGGCGCCGTTCGACACCATGTGAAGGGAATACGTGGGGTACGGCTCCTTGGAATTGAGAGGAAAGTCTCGCTGGACCATTGACTCGAACTCAGCCAAAATGGGGTTGTCGACGGTGAGTTCCCAATCTAGGTAGGTACATATCTCGCGCTCCATCTGGTCGATCTGGCGCAAGGTAAACATGCCTTGCGCAGCGATGCTCCATGCTTTATTGGAATAAGTGTCGTCGCAGATGACCTTGGAGGCGATCATGAAGGCGGAGATGAAGAGTCGGTGGGCAGAAGAGCCCCGTGCAGTAGGAAAGCGGGCTTTCAAGCGTTGCAGTAAGACGAGGGCCGCATAGGTGACGGCTTGGTGCAGCTTTGTGCGATGGAGACAATAAAGTACGGGAGCCTCACATGCCAATGGGTGGGTAGATTGCGGGGGACAGGGTGGGCAGGCAAAGAGGTGTGTTATGAACCGTGCGCTCAGCTGAGCGATGTATTCGTAGCCATAAAGGGGGTCCGTCTTTTTCGGCTGGGACTGAGGCTGTTTGGTGGCGTAAGGGGCAGAGAAAGGACGGCGAGAACAGGCGACTGACTATCATCTTTTTCCTGCGAGTTTACAGCCATTTGCGGAACTTAGGGCGCGGCTTCCTCTTTTTTTTGGTCAGTTTCCGGCAGAACAGCAAATTTGGACTCAATTCTCAACCGTTTGCCTCGAAAATAGGCTCATTGGAAGTTCGGAGGGCATAGCATCTGCCAATGTTTTATTAGCACCCTGAGATGACTTATTGGCTCAGGTTTGACTGTTTTTCGGTGTTGCATAGTAGGATATGTCCCACGGCACCAATTGTGATCCAAATGACCTAGATTTTTGGTGTGGGTGAGAATTGAGTCCAAAATCGCTGTCCTGCCGGAAATTGACCAAAAAAAGAAAAAAACAAGCCGCGCCCTAAGTTCCGCAAACGGCAGTAAGGCGCGGCCCGTTTTTTTCTAATTTTACTCAGTTTCCGGCAGAATGGCTGTCCTGGGCTCAATTCTTAACCGTTTCCCCTAGGAGTAGGCTCATTCGATTTGAGCTGTACATACGGAGTAAGGCATGCCACGAGTGCACCCGTGGGTAACTCGGATCCGTGGGAACGAGTACTCACGAAGAAAAAAGTCATACTCAGATCCGTGAGTATGAAACTCACAGATCATATGAGTACTCGTGAGTATTGGAAAACCTGCAGGTACCTGTGACTACCTGTGGGTTTTGGTTGTATTTTGGTGATTTGGTGGCTCAAATACACCTCATCTATGTTGTAGGGTGATATTATTGCTCTGAAATCATGGAGGTACCACCTAATTATGCTGTACAGGCAGTAGAAATATATGTTAGGCAGTGTTATGAGTCCAAGTACTCGTGAGTTTGCAAAGCTTTCAACCAAAATTGATACTCGGATCCGTGGGAAACTCACGGTCACAGGTACTCGGATCCGTGAGTGTGGATACTCGCAAGTTTTCCCACGAGTATACTCATATTGACCCGCGGGTAACTCGCACTCGTGGTATGCCTTAATACGGAGGCCCTGGGATCTTTAGATCTTTTACTTGCTCCCCCAGACGGTTCATTAGTTCAGATTTCGGGGTTTGCGGATGTTGGAGTGCAGAAAGTGTCTCACGCCAGCAATATAGGTCCACCTTCATCCACCTGGTCGCTCCTCTGAGCTTCCCATTCGATCTAGAGCCTAACGCTCAAGGATTACTTCATGCACATAAAGTTCCTGGGTCCATTTCCCTAATGCTTTTGCTTTACAACAGATCAGTGGTTATGCAACGTCTTGATCTAGATCCCACTGCTCGCAGATTGCTGCATGCACATAAATTTCTCGGGTCTGATTCCCGCATGCTTTTGTTTTACATCTGATCAGCCGTTACTTATTCAACGCCTACGTCGCTACGATATTCCACCACCGAATGATACGGGTCCTTGCTGCCATTTTCCGGGGACGAAATCCATCACATATCTTGATTGAGTATCAGCGCCCGTATTCACTTGACCCGTGAGGGCGACTATGCCTGGGTGATATGACTCTGTGTTGAATCACCTGCATCCGTCATAATATATATATTTACCTGGAGGCTGCTCAAATGGTCAACCACTCTGGCCTTAGGCGATGATGGTTCATAAACGGGTCTCTCTTCACCCTATACGATTTACTGGGCTCCTTATGGGCGCTTCATTCCCTATATTTGTTCAACCTAACTTCCCGCTTGATGTAGGTGCTATATCCGCCGTACTAGGGAGGCCATTTGAGGTCTGCGATTCCGAGGATGCCCCAACGACACGTACCCATTTGACTATGCACATGAAATAAGCTCTGACGGTCATGCCCCGTGTTCACCCGGGTCAAACATACACAGTTGCCATCTTGTGATTCAGGAGTCCCTAAAATCCTTGTGGAATATGCCAAAGATCCCGATCCCACACCGGGAGCTGTGGTGGTTCATGGGCGATATATGGATTCAATTCCTGCATAATTGGCATATAATTGAGGACTACACCTATGCAACACAAACCCACTGTTGCATCGCCCCAGATCTTTGCTAGGTCATTCATTAACTACAAAATATTAGTGCACATGTGGCTGGATATTGAAGCAGTAAAACTCAAAAACCATACAATCTGCTCCACTTGTAGAATCAGAACCACTGTGCCTACACCTATGAGGAGGGTGTGCTCCCTCTTTACGCGCATGGATGGGAGACCATAATCACTAGACTTGGGTCACCGGTTGTACTGAAAAGATTTTATTTAAACTATGATTATGAACGGAGACGATCCCGCCATCGCTCGCAGGACTGGCCATCTTAACCGACCGCGGACTTTGCTCAGCGGCCCAGTGGGCCAGTACTAACGTGTTTTCTCACACCCATTAGGATCTAAAACGTCTCCGATGCTCTACTGCTTCCCTTCTACTCGAGAGGCCGTCTCGTCCCGGACGTATCCTTGAAAAGTGGAATCTATAATCGGTGGATGGTGGGGAGCTACGCCACTCGTTCTCGCTATGCACCCCACTTTCCTTCTCACATTACCATTTGTCTCTTGTTTGACCCGGTTGGCATGTTCAAAACTAGTCGCCGTGATCTCACGCCTACACCTCTTTGTTATAGAGCCCGTGAATGCTCGCATAACTGTTATTTTTATAAACTATTCCTTCTGTGTATCGGACCACATTTAATTGCCAACTGACTACGCTACCTTAGACACTTCGTTTAAAACCTATGGTTCATACGATGCGGATCTTGACCATGTATTCTTGTTAAGCCCCACGCACATGACCTCACAAATCTCGGGCTACGGTAAAGCTCCGTGCCGGATGGTAGACAATTTATCCACGGATGTTCGTCACTATAATTGTTTGCCTCGTACCCGGTTAGCTATGTGCAACAATTATTCCCATTTCTCGGAAACGTCGTGCTCATTATTCAAAATTGATCTACACACTCATAAAATGTCCTGAGATCTTTCCGTCGGTTTGATCCATTCTTCGGCCGCAGTTAGCACACGACTCTGAGTCGTTCAGCCTACCGTGTAATTCAACCACTGAGCTTGGACACATCCTTTCTCCATATATATTCCTGTGAGACCCATCCATTCGTAACTCAATGTTCTCAACTGTCACTTTCGTTGGTGTCGACACGGAAGGATGTCGAGTTGCACTTCATTATACAACATCAGAGTCCATTATTACTCCTAAGATTACAGCCTTTTCTTTCTGGGTTAGCCGACGGCCATGGGTGATGCCATCGTCTAGCGGCTGCGTTTGGGTTCATTCTCTGGCATCCCCATCGCCCTGCGACCTGGAGCTCAGCGGGATATATTTCAACCCGCTGATCTCTCCACACCCAGAAATATATGTCTGTTTGATGAGTGATGCAGCTGCGAACAAGACGCTCGTTTAGGCCCATTTCTGAGTCGAATCATTCCAAAAAAATTTGTTTCATGAAATTTGAGTGATTCCAGCGACTCTTGCACAATTTAAGCCATATGATACCGGTTGCGCTGTCCCAGAATAAAATACCCGAGTCGTAGTAGAATTCCGCATCCCGCACCGGTGGAGGTGGAGAGGACTCAAAATATGACCTAGCCCGTTTCTGCAGACGAGGCGAAAGGGAATCCATATCAGTTGAATCCATCACAAATACCAGTGGGGGAGAAAGCAAGGTGTTGAGTGTATAAAAAACCTTGAGTCAGTGAAATGTTTGCTTTGCCCCGCCGAACCCGACACCTTAAATAACTTTCGACCCAATGGCATTTTGGCAGATCGGTTTTATACAAACTCTTTAGATACCCTCGGCACTGAGACGATGGCCCTGATAATCATAAGGGAATGCAATATCAGCACGTGTGTGGGGATTAAAGAGCTCAAGCCTGCTCAGCAGCCGACTCTGTGTTGTTCACCTCTGGGGACTACATACAAGTCTCCCCAGTCCCATCCAAACGTCAGCTTTCTTTGACTCCAGTTCATCGAATTCCATAACATCCAACATTTGAGCAGACTGCCCTCTGCTACCAGCCCCCAAAGTTTTCACTCAATTTGCCGGTTTTTTGACGGTTTTGCGGGCTCCGTATCTCGCTATTGGCTGCATACTTTGCACAATTTGAAGTGTGGGATAACATAGAACATCCTGAACTACAATCTGGCCGTTTCAGTTTGTACCCAGAAAAATCATAGCCCAAGTTTAAAAAATTGATTTTCCAGTCTTTTCCATATTTCGCCCGAATGATGGTGCATCAATATATTGTGATCCAATCATTAGTGCAGAACGGTCGGGAGGGTCCTTCTCATCAGTCCTGCACTTTAGTTCACCCCAAACTATGGTCTCAATGTTGAAATATGATCAAAACCGATCGGTCAATCATTTTGGTCACTTGGTGTACGAATCGAAGGTTCATCCTTTGTGCGCTGGATGTATAATCGTGACGAGCGAGTATGTTCATCCTTGAAACTCGAGTAGTACTCACGGCCTAGACCCGATTTCAAACGGAACCTAGAAAGGCATAGGAACATACTTGTTTACCAGCTGCTCGCAAGATTGAGGGCGGCAGCAATGCGTCGGGAATTCATGACAACGCGATTGATGAGGGTTGAGATGACCACTGACATGTTGAAGGAGAACGTGATCGCAGACGTCGCACGCAGACGACTGAACAGGGATGCCGTAGTTAAATGCAGAGACAAAAATACGAAAAAGACAGCCGCTCACCGGAATCCCGATAATTGGATTGAAATGCCGGGGCGTTGGATGGTGTAGTCGCGGGTGAGGTAATTGATTTTGAAAGGTCGAGCACGACACCACAGTCAAAGCTTGAACTACGCGAAGCTGATGGGGTTGAGTTAGTCATAGCATTGAACAAATAATAATATCAAGATGACTAGTGTTGCTACGAATCGATCGATAAGTAAAGCAGGAGGTCAAGTTAGAAGTTCACGCAGGGATCAGAAAGACGTAGTTAATATTCAGTCAATTCCTGGAGTTGTAGGTGAATCTTGTCGAGCATTAGGTCCATAGCGAGATGAAAGCCTTTGGGAGTGCTTTTCATTGCCGCTTTTAGCGCGTCGGACATCCGGAGGTCAGTTTCAGATCAAATCATTTTTGAGATCGTTTTGAACGAGCAAACCCGTTGTACAGGTAATTAGCTGTGCCCTGGAGAAAGTGACTATTGGGTGGGGCCCTCCGACGCTCAGAGTCATTGACTTGTGTGTTCTTCGCCGCAACACTTGCCGACATTTGCCGAAATTTGTGCCGCCATCAAAATTCCAAATCCGGAGCTTACAAATGAGGCGGATGCCTCACAGTGGTATTTTAAACCCCGTGCCTCACAATGGAACCCACCATCCATTGTAATGTATTTCGGCTGGGTTCAGCAGAGATAAGGGAGCACTTGACATATTTAAGGTTTATTGAATAGATGCACTGCATTCTGGAGTTGAATGCCCCACGAGTGAGGGCGATAGACACAATCAATTTTGAGCCCCGGGCCTCATAATTTATTCCAGCTGTGTTCCGCAGGGATAAGGGAGCCATTTGCACCACGTGCCTCACAATGGCATTTTGAACCCCGTGCGTCACAATGGAACCCACTATCCAGTGCATTATAATGTATTTTGGGCCCTTTTTTCTTCTTCTTTTCTTCGTGCAAAAGTGGAGTGAGTACGAAGTTTAAGCTGGAATCATGTTCCCCATGAGACAATACGTCCTCGGAGAAGTTTACAGGAAATTTAACCACCGGAAACTGCTGTTGGAAAATATGTTTTAAAATTTCCAATTCTGGGCTCATTTTCTCTGCATACTTTTTTGCACACAAGTTTGGCGAGGCCCGCTATGGAAAAAATTGATAAGCAGTACGCGCACGACATCTAGCATGCCGAGATATGCAGGGGGCAAAATATTCCTGCAGTGATCGGCCGAGCCAAGCCATCCAGGCAGAAATAATATTTGTCCTTTGATCGGCTGAATCAAGCTTCGCAGAGGATATAATATTGTGGCCACTGAATTTGCAGTTCGGCTTAATGGAGGCATGCAGGGAGCATAATATTCCTGCAGCGTTCGGCCGACCTCATCTACCTGCTACCCGATAATTAACCTTAAGATCTGTTCGAACACACACAAAAAATATAAGGGGCAGAAGAACCTCCTAAATACCTCCACGGATATACTAAAATGAGGGCAAATTCACTGCCTTGATCAAAAAATGATTTAGACTCAGATTTTCACAGCGATGAAAGTGCGGTAGATGGTGTTCTTTTTGTTGCACACGTTGAGGTACATATGTCTCTGCGTTAATTCTAGAAAAAGAATCCGCTGAGAGTCGCTGTATACTCCGGGGGTACATCCATTCCGGTTACTTTTGTGGATAACGAGTAGTCGGGCCTTATTCCTCCCACAGCATGATGCAAGCCGTGCGTCTTGGAATGATGGCCCGGATCATTGCGACATTTCTAGCCATTCAGATCGGGCTCGGAGGCATCATTGCGCCTTCCAGGGCAGAATATGGTATTTTTGATCGGGAACTATGAGTTATGCATTCATTTTCCTACGACTCATAACGCTCCACCCACGTCAGAGTCCGTATCTCCTCCAGGGAAATGAGAAAATCTACATAGTTGCAGTTCGGCGAGATCCATCGCTTGCTCCGGGCCCAAAATGTCGCATGATGATACACGGCGATTTGCCGTTATGAAGGTTTCCATTGCTACTCACAGCTCGAGGCTAATGTCTGGCACGCCAAGACGGTGCTGGAGCCCCGTTTTCACCCATTCCAGGCGGCTGTTTCCAATGGCAATTAATATCGGAAGAAGCTTTGGCGAAGGTTGATGAATATTATTGAAAGACATCGAATTCTAATGCTTATATGTTCGTTACGGGTGCGTCCTTGTGTCGTCGTTATTCTGGGTCATTCACTTGTATAAACCAGTCCTCGATCCTCGCAAGAAGCTCTCGTATTTGAAGAAGCACTGGCCCGCCGGGCGTCAGGAGAAGGCCCTCGAAAACATGAAGGAAACGGTAAGATTATCTCGTCTGGTTCAACAGCGATTGCTTAAGATTGTGTAATTCAAAGAACGGTATTTGGAGCTCCACGCCAACCGACTTGAGAAACCATCGACACCACGTAAACAGAAGACCCGGGCGTCCGATAAATCTGGCATACGTGCGCTGACTCCGGAGGAGGAAGATGACGATACTGCGATACAAATACATTTGAGTATATTGAACAATTTCTCTAATACGAGCGCTTGGTGCACGGTTTGATATTGTTCCGCCTCAAGGACTTGGGGTGTCGAGCCGTGGCGGGGCCTGGCGGAAACTTTGTACTTTGTAGTCCTACTCGGAGTATATCAATACATCCAACACACCAAAGCAGTGCCAAGCAACTGAATGAGTCCGAACGGAGAGACTCGTAGTCCAATTGAAAATTACCCCGGAAGAAAATTCAGAGATACGTCTGAGAAACACACAGTGTACCTGGCTGATATTCAACTAAAGAGGTACTTTCAGGGTTGGAAGTGCCGAACACTGATCGACCTACCTACCAACAAGCGGGTGGAAAAAAACGAAGAATAACACATACAGCCTCCCAAAAGGTCGTACCAAGAAAGAAGCACCAATAGCCGAGTATGGTCCTAGTCCCACCACCTAAACACACCGTCCTCCTCGAGGTACGCGAGACGCTCCTGCACGGACACGCTAAACTTGGGCTTCCAGCACTTGAGGCAAAAGTCCCATAATTGGACAAAGGGCGGGGCGCCACTGGGCCGCAGATCAATGTAACATCGCGATTCGATCATCTGGACAAGTTTCTTCGCTTTCATGCCAACTACAGATCGAGATCCAAAGTCTCTCCAGCCGCGGGAGGAGAACTGGATCATCTGAGGGAACGTATGTGAGGCCCTGGATGAGCCCGCTGCCGCTAATGTCTTTTAGTTGGAGGTTTTCGATCGTGGGACTTTGCGCGAGGAATCTGAGCACGAGTGCGACGCCGTCCTCGGTGTCAGAGTACGTGGAATGGAGTGAGAGATGGGTGAGCGTGAAGGTGGGAGCAGCCTGGAGGGAGAGGAGGGCTTCTGCGGGCCATTTTCCTAGCGTCAAGTCCAGGAGCATCAGATTTGGGAATCGAAAGATTTCGAAGGGCCGATATGTGCACTCCCAGCCATGCATTATGAGGTTTTGCAAATCGGGGAGAGTGCAGATCGACAATTCAGATTGGGCATTGGGCGATGGCAAGTCGAAGAGCCCTCACCGACGCAAATTAATGCATTGAGTCAATATTCGCAATTCAACCGCTGTTAGGGCAATATCGAGCTCCAAATCGACCAGTTGAGCCCAGGGAAAGTGTGGTGAAAGCGAAATGCAAAACGAATCCTCCCAGTATGTGCAACGGATGGATAATTCACGCAGAGTTGGCGATTCGTAAAATTCTAGAATGCGTCCGACGAATTTCTGATTGCGACTGATACAAATGTCGAGGCGGAGAGTTGTTAGGTCCAAGAATATGGGGTTAGGAACATGCAGGAGGTCCTTGAAATGTGCGATTCCCATTTTCAAGTGAAGAGTCTGTACTCTCGGTGCAAACTCCGGAATCGCGATCAACTGTCGCAGGATGTCCGGCGGATGCGAGAACGAAAAACTGTCGGAGTCGATATACGTCCTAAGGCCGTGAGGAGTGGATCGGTGAATTAGTTCCTCGAGGATGGGTATCGTTCTCCGCTTTGGAAGACCTTTCGAAAATAGAAAAATGAGGTCGTACCAGAGTCGAGAGCAACATTGCGCCAGAGAGCGCAAACGTGACTCATCGAAATGGGGGGCTCTCGTGGATCGTCGGCTGACGTGGAGCGAGAGCGAAGGGCCGGCACGACACAAAATACTGTACTATTAAATTCAATTCGTCAAGGGGTGTGACGCGTGACCCGAAATATCATTTCGTCAATTCGTCAAAGGGTCCCCAGCTGCGTGACAACCCCCAAAATTTCGTCAACCACTGGAAATATTCCAGGGGTTGCAAGGCATGTAGAATACCCATTAGGATGACTTAGGAATCATCTGAGAAATTTATTTGAGCAAATCTGTTGTTGAACAGGAAAAAATCCATTTTCATGGTTAAACTTCGGTTGAATTTGGTCTGAAGCACAATATTTGTGAGGTATGAAACAAAAAACCTTGAAAATGGCGAGAAAATTGTAGGGAGTGTCCGCAGCTAAGGAAACTTGCTCAGAGCAGCCCTGAACCGAAATTTTGAACTGACCGTGACAAAAAGTATATTCGTCAAGAGCCTCCGTGATGCGTGACAAGGTTCCAAAATTCGTCACGTCAAGCACCCCCGTGACGCGTGACTGACGAATTGATTTGAATAGTACAGTACGAAGATTTCACTCAAGATCTCGCATGGAAGGCGCCGAACGGGGGACAGCACGACTTTCCATGCTGCAATGCTTCGAAGTGCGTGGTGCTCATGTCTGAAAATGATCAAGCTCACACTTCAACCACATATCATGAGGGAGATGATCCATGGTCTTTCCGGCCGAATATCGTGAGGGCGGCTATTTTACGAGCTGTAGCCAAAAGTTGGCCAATACCTGCCAAGGCTTTCAAAAAAAACCTCGATTCCGGTTACTTTGCAGCAGATCGACTGGGAGTAAATGGGGAATTTGATGAGAATAATGAAGAGGACCTCAGTTCCTTGCGTGTACGCAGAAATTCCGTTTACTTTCGGTGATGACGAGTACATGAAGATCCGGCTGGCAACAGCCGCCTCCGTACATCTACTCCACTCCGCGTCGATTAGAAAAGTTGTGCGTGACGTGTGATCAGCGTGACGGTCGTTAAAGCACACGTCGCATTTCAAATCCAGCGGCTGTTGAGGTCGGCCTTAGCCCGCGGAATTGTGTCACTGCCCACTTTAAAATCCTTCAAAATCTCTTTTACCAGCCTTTGAAAGGAAGTTTGCGTATCAGTAGTTCTGTCGTTTTCTGATACTTCCGAATTTCACGGAGAGCTACAGTGCCCGGCCTGAACCTATGC
Source organism: Mycena leptocephala (assembly GCA_029378395.1). Lineage (NCBI taxonomy): Eukaryota > Fungi > Basidiomycota > Agaricomycetes > Agaricales > Mycenaceae > Mycena > Mycena leptocephala. The sequence continues at coordinate 709,466 of JARJLF010000003.1, read as the reverse complement.
GGTCTCTGGGAACCCTGGTGAGAACAATTCAGCAATATCAGAGTAATCATAACCACAGATCAACTGACGTTTTTTGGGCGGGATGTTATGTGCACCATTGTCCAAATGTCAGTTGCAGTAGAGGACTGGGTTTGATGGTAATTCCCAAATGGGGTCAGGCAACTAATTTCGCCCGGGTGACTACGTCTATTTGTAATACAATAAAGGCGAACGGTTGGGAAAATGGCCACAAGCGGGGAACGGGACATGAACGGCCGAAGCCCACAGCGGGGCCCGGCCTGGGGTTCTACCGAAGATGTATATAAGCCTGACCTATTCTGGGGAGGGCTCTGTGCACACCGATTTGGCCTCTGCATCTCCCCTCTGTGTATGTTGATGTGGCCTCCTCCATGCAAGCCGATTTGGCCTCTGCATCCGCCCTCTGTGCATACCGATTTGGCCTCTGCATCCCCTCTCCTCCTTGCACGCTGATTTGGCCTCTGCATCCCCTCTCCTCCATGCACACCGATTTGGCCTCTCCCCTCTGTGTATGTTGATTTGGCCTCTGCATCCCCTCTCCTCCTTGCACGCCGATTTGGCCTCTGCAGCCGCTCTCCTCCATGCACGCCGATTTGGCCTCTGCATTCCCTCCTCCATGCATGCCAATTTGGCCCTTCTTTTCTTGCCTCTTTTCCTTTGCATCACATTTTTTTCGTTGACCTGCCCCTCTGCTCTTGTTCCTTCACAAAGCCACATGGCGGTCCCTGACTGAGGTCTGATCAGCCACTGCTCATACTGTTCAGACATAATGCACCGTGATTAGGTATTAGCAGAGTGTGGTTTTCTCTCTTGTCGAAATTCTCCAAGAGTAGTCAGGGTCGGATACCTTTTTGCCCGTTCTCTCTTCTCGCTTATGATCGGCACCTTTCCCCCTGGCAGCTTTTGAACATTAAATCATCATAACCACGGTGGGGGGGCTATTATTGCGATCCAGAAACTCACTCGTTTCCCTTTCAGGTGAACGAGCCCAGTGCGCAGTGGGGTAACGGACCAATTTCTTCTTCCTCTTCATTTATTCACCATAGGATCCATCATCTGGCATAGCCTTTGAAGAAGGAATCAAATTTGGGCTCTGGGGGATCAAGGTCGCGGCCCTGCAAACTGCGACCTCTGTTTGAGTTCTGGGGGATAAAAGCCACAACCTGGCAAGTTGTGGCTATTGCTTAGGTTCTGGGGGATCGAGGTTGCAGCCCGGCAAGTTGCGACTTTCTTTTGGGTTCTGGGAGATAAAGATCGCAACCTGGAAGTTGTGATCTCTGTTCGGGTTCTGGGGGATCAAAGTCGCAACCGGGCAAGTTGCGACTTCCGTTTGGGCTCTGGGGGATCAGAATGAGCTGTGTGGCCTGGCCAGTCACATAGTTTCTTTCTGGCCAGTCGGCGACGCTTGCCCCTGATGGTGGGTAGAACAACCTGGCCAGTTGTCTTGCCTGCTCTCAGGCCGTTATCATAGGAAACAAACAATCTGCCAAATTGTCTGCCTGATATCGGCGCCGTTGTTGGTTGGTTGTGGGCTGTGTGGCCCACCTGATGAGTTCAAAAGAATGAAACCAACCTTCTATGACGAGATCTATCTAAATCGGCCGTATTACCGGAGCATGGTGCGTAAAAAAATTATTTTACTGTACAAGACTGTTTTGCATTGAGACATTGGAGAAGGTCTAGAACCTCTCTGAAAAGGTTTGCCCTCTAACTTATAAGTTAGTAGTACTTATTACTACTAATACAAGCGCTCGGGGGACCGCTCCGCGGTCCCCCTCCCCCTTTATTGATCACACAAATTCAAAAATGCAAAACCTTAGAACGTTTGCATAAGAAAACAAATAATAAAATCAGTACAATCCAAAAAAGGTTGCAGAGTGGATTGGTTGGTGGAATTTCAAACGCTTCCGAACGAACGCAGAGACATAATTTGCTATGCGGAGGAGATGTACAGTGGCAATGAGAATTGTGGCCAACAGCCTGCAATTAATTTTTGCCGGTATTTCTCTCTTTATAAAATCACGCCTGTCTGAAGTCTTTTTTTGGGAGACACTTATGCTAGTAAGATACGTGCCAAACCATCAAAAACCACATGAAATTCATGTCAATGCAAAAATCCAATTGAAGTGATTTGGCCAGCAGCCCACACAGGGTACTTTCTGCAAAACAGGATAAAAGGAGTGCTGGCAATTCATTTTTGCCGATACTCCGTGGGCTGATGGTTGGCATTGTGTAAAATTTTATAGGCGCGCGCACACGCGACCAAATAGTTGGTTAAATCATTTGCACCGGCTTAGCGCCTATAAAGTTTAACGCTGATACCCCGAGCAAAGCGGTGTTTGGCTTTATGTACACTTTTATAGGCGCGCGCGCGCTTAAAGTTGATCATGGGGCTAAAAGCCCCGACGAAGCGCCGTTTAGTGAGCGCTTCCAGAGGTCTGGACTGAGCGCTTTGGCTTTATGTACACTTTTATAGGGCGGACCGGTCTTTCTTGCTCGAGGTAGTTGCTTCTTCCTCAATCTCAATCATATCTGACTTGGAGATATGCTGATAGGCTGCCACCCCAATCGCAATGGCGACAATGTTGGAGGGTCCACAGCAGGCTCAGGATGCCATCAAACTTCGCGCGGACACGCTCAACAAGGCCCGAATTGGATCACGAGACAACTGGGCATTCAACGGCTCAGCTCAACTTGGCGTCTGCCAAGGAGGCAGAAAAGGCAGGGGGTAGGGTCACTCAATTGGCGCTTGATTTCCGGCTTATCATTTTGCATAGAGGACAGCTCCAAACTCTCGACCGACCTTGGCTTCTTTGGCGGGGCGCACATTGATAAAAAGGATGCTCCTGGGTGGTATTCAAACATGACCTACAATCACGACACTCCGGATGACTACGACCCCGGCATGTTCCACATACTCAAGCTTGGAGTATTCATTCGACTCACACGCTACATTTCCATCAATTTCTTCGGGCAGAGGCGCCATGGTGGAACCCCACCACTATCTCCAACAGGGAAGCCACTGTACAAATACGCGGTACGCTTTGTTGTAATACAATATCCGCCTGATCGTACGGTAAACGGGACTGCTCGAGTGACGCTTGGTGCGCTTCCAAATAATTAATCCTACCCCCAGCCCGCTGCGCGCCGGGCTCAATACCTCCTTCAAGAGCCGTCTGAGGGCCCGCAATAAGCGCAAGAAACAGGCCGTACAGGGACCAGGACACACGCAGAAGACGCCCGCCGCACGCCGCGTCTCGACGCTCTCTTGCGTTGGGAGCGGGACCTAAAAGTCTCACCCACAGCACAGCCATTATAGTGTAGAAAAATCGCACCCTTTGGAATACGACCCATTTGCATCCCAGGAGCAACTTTCTTCTTTCCACCTGAGTGATAATATGTACGGTGCGACTGTGTTTATGCTCCGTGGGTTCCAGCTAAAGTGAGTCAATTGGGCCCAGGGCGCGTCGATGTCTGCGATGCCTGGACCAATTGTCGATGTTGCAGAATTTCGTCGAGAGCCTGCGTTGAATCTGCCCATACTGCATTCAGCACGCCGCGTCTCAGAATTGAATAGCATGTACAAACCACAATTGGGATACCTATCCAACCGCCGTTCAGCTTCTTCAACTCGGCGCCGTAATCTTTTCCAAATCTCTCTCATCGCCTGCAAGGAATTTTACCAGTGGGTTGTAAATGTCGGCTGGGTTGATAGTGAGATAGAAACTCGGGAGTCCCTTCCCTATCATCAAGCCCCGAATCTGATTTCGCATTACAAGCTTAGATTGGAATGAACCTTCGACATGAGCATTGGTCACATTGACCTCTTGCATTAATTTCAACACTCTACGCTCCTCCGCATTGTTTGCCGTCTTAGTGTTGCCATTAGCAATACGTTCGGAGACCAAGTGGACTGTTTGAGGAGAAACTGTCCCAAACTGGCAACATGATCAAAATTCTTTCGCTTCACCTTCAAGCTGGTTCTTACAGCCACTTGCAGTACCGAAGGCGCGGATCGAAAAATTGATGTTTTGGTATATTTCCAAAGAATTCCCGATATCTCAGTCAGTTCTTCATCGATTCACATAAAAACTAGATGGATCTACTCAGTGAATTCATGCGCAATTGGTGATAGAGAGGAATTTGTGAAAATATTATGCATCAGATTTCTTTTCCATGATCATCAATTAGAAGGCGTATGCAAGAGCCTCGACGGCGTGCATCTTTTTGCGATAACACCGACTGGCAGCGGCAAGACGAGCTACTACATCATCTACATTCTCGTTGTCCTGGCCGTTGTCAAAGACCCGACTCTCTGCCCGTCTGCAAAGTTCCCCGAGAATCCGTGTCTACTCGTCATTTGTCCGACCATACCGCTCCAGCTCGAGATGGTATGTCCTTTGCTGCTACCCGATATTCACGTCAAAACAGCGATGTGCCAGGCTGAGAACATGAAGGCCCTGGGTCTCAAAGTCCTTGCTATCAATTCCCTCACACGAACGGAAGCAAGACAGCGGCGAAACGAAGACCTCTGGGTCACGGCACGCACGGAGCCCAACGTCATTCTCACTGGTCCAGAACAACTCAAGTCGGCGGATTTCGAGAAGGCCCTGCGCGACGATGATCTGTACGACCGGATCCCTCCAAAGCCGAAAGACTCAGATTCAGAGCGAGTTATTTGCCTGGGTGTTCAGGGGGTCATTGAGCCGCTGATCCCTTGTACGAGGATCAGTGATACGTTCTTGTTGGAGCGTTCGGGCCTTCTCGATCAACTGATCTATCCAGAAAACTGCAGTCTTATCCTTGACTCCAGTGCGTGTCTGAATAGGATCGACAGCATATTTATTGAACGCCGAGACAGACTGTAATGATTTGTTCCTTGATTGTCTCGATTGTTTCTTCTGGAGTTCGGGGAATTCCGGGCTGTATGCCTGGAGTTGAACCTGTTGGGAATTAATAATGCGGCTCGGCCTTAATGGAGTTGTATAGGGAGCTCCGGGTATCCCGGATGTTACCATCGCCGCCCACTTCGGGAACTGGCGCGCAGCAGAGGAAGTAACATGGTGAGTACTGCACCCGGTGTTCAAAGACATTGATGACATCTCTTTGCTGTTTGTAGCCTGTTATCCTAGAAACATCAAGATACCTTACAGCTCTTTGCGGAACATAGGGTGCGGCCCGTTTTTTTTTTTTTTTTTTTTTGGTAAGTTTTCACGAGATTCCCGATTGTGAGCTCAATTCTCCGGTCTTGAGGTGGTTAAAAAGAATCGGGCCACCAGATGCCCTCCGGATTTTCCGTCCGAATCGAATGAGCCTACTTTCAAGGAAAACAGTTGAGAATTGAGCTCACAATCGGGAATCTCGTGAAAACTTACAAAAAAAAAAAGAAAAAAAGGCCGCGCCCTAGTCTATTGGAGGCTCGCGCTCCGGATGGGCTAAGGATCTGTGCATTACAGCTCTTTGCGGAACATAGGGCGCGGCCTTTTTTTCTTTTTTTTTTGTAAGTTTTCACGAGATTCCCGATTGTGAGCTCAATTCTCCGGTCTTGAGGTGGTTAAAAAAAATCGGGCCACCAGATGCCCTCCGGATTTTCCGTCCGAATCGAATGAGCCTACTTTCAAGGAAAACAGTTGAGAATTGAGCTCACAATCGGGAATCTCGTGAAAACTTACAAAAAAAAAAGAAAAAAAGGCCGCGCCCTATGTTCCGCAAAGAGCTGTAATGCACAGATCCTTAGCCCATCCGGAGCGCGAGCCTCCAATAGACTAGGGCCAGCGAATCAAAAATCAAGACAAAATCTTATCTTTTATCTGTCATCACGGCCATCAGTGCACGCTGGCACTTGTCATTGCGCGCAGTGTTGGCGGGGTCAGTCAAAAGAATTCAAAAAAGGTCAAAGATTTGTGACCCGTCAAGCGATTGACAGGGGTCATTCAGGGGGCGACCGTTGCGTTATCCATCAAAATCGACGTCCCCCGTGTGGTCGTGAGAAAGCTGTCAATCAATCTGCAGGGACGGTACATAGCTATCATGCAACAGGTCGGCAAGTCACAATGCACGTACTGGTGCTTGTACATATACTTCTCCCTCACGTGCATGACAATGCCGCACTTTGGGTGTGCGCGACGTTTCCGTGACGATCGCGCCTCCGAGCGCACTTCCTGAGCAGGAATCACGGCACGAGGGAGCTGTCCACCGGCGCGATGTCGGCACTTATGACTGCGGAGTGAAGCTGGATCAAGACGGGAGAGCGTCATTCGCAGGAGCGGTTCATGTATGTTGCTGCGCTTTGCGGCCGTTACAGCCTTCCCCGGGACATGGCGTAAAGCGGTAGTGATGCGCGCCAACTCTTGAGCGGGCCCAGCGGGGACCTCTCAACCGCCTGAAAAGTCCCAAAATCACTATGGATCATGGGTCTTTACAAAGTCAGGGGTTTTGCCCGCCCACCGGCGTGGTTTCAGAAAAAAAGCATGGGTCTTAAGAGGTTATGGGTTTTAAGAAGTATGGATTCCGAGGGGTTCGACTGTATATTTATATCGTAGTTCACACGGTTCAGTAGACAGTATAAGTAGCAGTAGTTATCCGCTGTATTCTCTAGTCTTTTATTCGATTCATTCTTCGAGTCCTCTTATCTCACTACCCAATCCCTGATTGCCATATCAGTGGACGAGAAAAGGTCTTGACTGTGACACCACACGAAGTAACGAAAATGGCGTGGACTCGTAGATTACACGGCAAGGTCCCCTTAGGAACGCCGGGGCCCAGGAAGTATCTGAGTGTACAGGCACGTACCACCAGCCTTGGCCCCGCCGCCCAAACACTTGACCAGTCCTGTGACCTGCAGAGTGTACATGTTTGTGTTGGGCTGGGAGAGTTTAAAATGCTCTGTTGTACGGGGAATGCAAAATAAATTGGTCTGAATAGCCAGTCTTGCTCAGAATTCAAAGGGGGTAACGACGGCTCAGAATGAGGCTGCCCGCGGTAGGTTCGGAGCAAGCCACGCAGCTCCGGCCCGGCGAGCCGGCCCTTCGCTGAAGGGGCTTGCTTCAAAGTCCGCCAAACAAAGGACTTGAAAATCATTTTCTAGCTCCCTCAATGTTGACTCAAATGCTTAGCTGTAAAGTGGACAACCAAGAGTATATCATTGGCCATGATACTGCACTACTTCATGGCTTTCTGGATACTCTCCCATCTTTAAAATTGTGTGGTGATGCGAAAGTCTTGCATTTTTGTAAATCATCCGCTGGAGGTCTAGGGAGTAGTGATTTTGACTGACCATCGCATGGTCAAATGTTGATAGGCATCCCGGGAGTCACCCTGAATATTCTTGGGTCTCATACAAATTGTGTCGCTGAACGTCAGGTCTTGCGATGTTGGGAGTGTCTGTTGTCACGGCATGTCACACTCAGCATCACACACTCGACGCGTCTTGAACAGAGGTATCCTGCCATTCTATCACGAGTGGGATGTGTCTTAGGGTTCAAACAGGTAATATACATGGCTAGCGACGAAAAACTGGGCTTTCAAGGCATGTACCATTAGGTCTATGTGACTATGTAACGTCAGTCACACAGCGTGACACACTACCCTTCCTCGGAATCAACGCTGGATAACTTTATACATAGGGTACATATTGCCCCAAGGGAACCTGGACCTCGAAGCTATATGCCATAGGTAGCTTCAAATTAAATATCTCAAGAAACCGAGGGAAACTAAATATTTTTGAAGTCTCACAAAGAAAGCGTGTTTTCGGCCACCTTCCACCCCTCAGTCCTCAATCATTTCTACACGTATTGCTACATACCATTGGACAAAGTGGTAGCCAGGTTAATGAACTAAAAACTTTACCAAATGACTCCCTGGCTGCGAGGCCGGGTTGTGTTGCTGGAGGAGGATTTCCAACCCCCACTATTTCCGGACTTTGAAGCAAGCCCCTTCTGACGAATGCCGTGTTTGGCGTGTTTGGTTTGATGTTTGGTATGTTTGTTCCGTCCGGCATTGCGCGGCATCGTCAGAACGGGGCTTGTACCGAACCTAGCCCGCGGAGGACTCAATCAAAGTTTGCACTGTTTGTGTTTGCCGAACAGATGCCGTGTTGGGCTGGGAGAGTTTAAAATGCTCTTGTTGCATGGGGAATGCAATCTGAACAGACAGTCTTGCTGGGTATGGTCCCAATGTAAATGTTAGGCCTGGAACCATGCACATCCACTACCATAGGGAAGCAGAAAACCGAGAGATCATCCTCAACTGGCTTTCACCAATCAATTTCTTTTTACGACAGGCAGCTATTTCACGAGAGCGGGAGAAGGGAACTGGTGGATGACTGCTTGCAGATCCTGTCTTCAAGAAATGGGAATCTGGTTCTCGAAGCGCCATTATTCATCTTCTTGATGCCAATGCTCGGACACAATCAGAAAAAGTAGCCGGGGACTTTGCTCGCATATCTGCAGACCAAAAACCTGTATCTGCACGGGGGCGTAGAATGCTCTTGGCCTGGAAAAGGTCACAACTCGTTATTTTAAATGGGTAACATCTCGAAGATGCGTCCCCTGGAAGATTTACTTCCATCAAAGAGGTAGGAGCAGCGGAAGCCGTGGTGGGTTAGGCTCAGTCTTGGCAGACCTTGGCAGACCTAGCAGATATCTGCCGAGTTCAAGTTTTCTGGCCCTCTGTCGAGGTCTCACCGGATCAAGGCGGCAAACCTCAACAGCCTGGCCTCCGATTTGTCTAAAACGCAGTGACTATGCAGTTGTGTCAAAGTCAATTTTACTCAAAATCCGCTCACTATCAATTGCTCTGCCGGTCGACCCCAAGGAGTCAGACCTTGAGGGTTGATCGGGAGATATTGAACATAGTACCTCGAGTACTGCCGAAAGGCGACCTGCAGATGTACAAACTATGCGAAGAGGTGATGGCCAGTAGGCAAAGCCCGGCTGAAATGTTACGCAGCTTATGGTTGACAAATTCAATTCCCGCGGCACCTGATCCGTGTGCAATCTCGTTCCATTTTTGCCGGATCAGTTTGCGACTGTGGGTGCAATTGTTTTATGTTTTTGAAAGTTCAGAATAAAGCGACAAACCGACTCGGAGGCACTACATGTCCATCTTGATACCTTGTAGACCTTCGTCTTTTTTTCTCTGTCTCCCAAAAGGCCGCAATGAGTTACAAGGTGTTTCTGCGCCAGCGCAAACGGAGTTGAGAACGCCCACATCGCCTTAGGTAGAACCACTCACTGCGCATCTTCTTCCTCCACGCGGTCATTCGGCCCGAAATCCAACTGGATATTGTAATGATCTCCGAGTCGCTTCGAATAAGCGACTCATGACCACGTGTCATGTCATTGTCACTGGGAGTCTAGCCCTCAACGGTACAGAAAATGCAATATGCACCGTGTTTTTTGACCGATTGACCCGAAGGCAACTAGCAATGTGTGTCCCGAAACTTTGGAAACTACATGCTAGGGACGCCTGGAGATATGGCGCTTTTTTAGCCGCAAAATCTAGGCTAAACGGTTAGGCAAAGGCAAAACAGTGGCCCGATGACTAAGTGGGGAGGATTCCGAGCACTGAACTTGGACCCCAATAACTTGACTGTATCTCAAGTGCAGGCAGGTTCCTCAGAGGGAAGCTCGTCTCCAAGAATTGTCACAGAATTGGACCTGGCACTTGTTCAAACCTTGAATGATCGCTTTATTCAGTCATGTGTCCATTTATCAGCATATGACGTATTGCAGCTCTTCCTCCGCCTTGGGCGCTTGTTTAATTTTGTGTACGTCAAGGCTGACATAACAAATCTTGTGAGCATCCACATTTCGCCCTGCCACGTCACAGGGCTTATCTCCAGAATGCCAGTGCTATCCAAGCTGTACTACATTCCTGCAGAGCTGCAAGAGGAGATTCTCAGTCTCCTCTCACCAAAAGACCTTCTATCCCTCTCCTGTTTATCCAAGGACATGAATATCCGAGCTCAACCCAGTCTGCTACACAGGATTATCTTCGGAACAGGACAGAGCCTCATCAACTTTGTTGAAGGATTGACTGTGGACAAGTTGGTGCATATCCGTATCCTTCAATTCCTTCCTTTGGCATTGGAAGGTGATGCTGCTATTGGGTAAGGTGTCAAGGCCTCATCATGCATGACCTGTTAACCATGTGCATGACAGTATTTTAGGCAGACTGCTGTTTGAGACAGCACCTTACCTTATCGAGCTGGGAATCACAGACACTGCAAAAACTTCAGCCACAACCGTAGCACTCCAGTTCACATATCCGAAAATCTGCCGTATCAGCCTTGTTTCTAACCATGCAATTCTTTGGAGCCAACTCCCAATGTTCCTCACGAAGCACCCGCTTCTGGAAAACATCAAACTCTTGCCCATCACACCGCCCAACCCTGCCGACGGTTCTACGGACTCCTGCCTCCCTGCTGGGAGCTTGCATGCCCTCAAATCGATTGTCTGCCCAATAGCATGGCTCCCCATGCTGTGGAACTCAGCAGCGACCATGCTCCGAGTCGAGATACTTTCTAACCCAGACATTGCTCAACTTGTTGGGCGTCTTTTCCAATCTCCAATGGGAGCAAACCTTGTCTCCATTCACATGAGCGGCAATGCATGGGAGATCATCGCGTTCCTCGGATCCATTTCTCGGAACTGTACCACCAATCTCCAGGAAATTTCCCTCTATGTGCTTGAAGACCCGGTTCGTGGTGCTTGTCGTCTGTCAACCGCAAATCTGATAATCTATCCAGCCGAATCTCCACGAAGTCCTCACCCTCCTGCTTCCCGTGCGGGGGCTCGTCCGGTTCGAGTTCTCCTGTGGTGCGTCACAGAACCTCGGCTTCCAAAGGCCCGACGCTCGACTCCTGGACTCTCTTTCTGTAATACGCTGCGAGCTCTATGAGTTCTGTGAGTGTATAAGTCCTTGCGGGCCGGAACCACCTATAGTCCGCCACCTGTTCATTAGGGTTCCTTCAGGATGTCTGACAATGGTGACGCCTGAACACAGAGAACACAACTGCCCAGATCATCCTCACGCATGGGAAGAACTAAGATTGGTGGACATGACAAAGCCTGACCATCAGTATCTACAGTAAACATTCCCCCCATGCCATGATTCCAATACTTATCTGCATCCAATGTCTTAAAGTAAATACTAGTCAGTATCTCCATTACAGTTGAACTGGCAGCCACAGAGGCAGCATGGTGGCTCACCAATACATCGATCAGATACTCCGGAACCCACTCCTGAAGTTTCACAACAGGAGAAAATGATGGCGCCCCCAAAGCACCCCAACTTTCAGCTCCAACGGCGCCCCAGCACGCCAGACCAAGATCTCCAAGTTTTGGCTTGTCGTACATCAGACTTTTGACAAATAACTTGTGACCTTGTACAAGGCCAAACAAGCCTGAAAAAGGTCGAAAAAGGCCGCAAGACCGCAAGGCCACAAATCATGTCCGGAAACTCACAAGGTCTACGGTTCGACCCTCCGGGTCGTCGGATTGCATTGATTCCGGACAGCTCAAGCTGTCTTACGTCCCCGATGACCGGCAAATACATCTCATTATCCGCATCCTTCGAGGCTATGACTCGATCTTTCTTGCTGGGACGGCTATGGAAAAAGCCTCTGAAGCGTGCCTTAAACGACGATGGGGTACTACTCTAATGAGTGGATCACGTGTAAACTCAGCGGGATTAATACTACTCCCAATTCTGATGGTTAGCAATGTCTGTGAATCCGTTTTTATTTGAGATGGGCGGAACTCTGCATTCTATAGGTGGAACATGGATTATCTTGTGAACCATTCTCAGCTCAGTACAAAGCCCGCCAAGCAGGTTTTGGTGTCCCAACTGATATTTCCTCCGATCTTGACGCGGTAAACGAATTAGCTGGAGATCTTGATTGGCAATTGGGTCAACTCGATCAGGCGATTGGAGAGGAATTTGATCCAGACACCCTAGCCACACCGTTTAATCCATAGCTCACCTATGTCTTTGTCTCGTAATTAAAAAAATCGGAGTTTTCTGAAAAATCGAGTTTGCGGGATCATCCTGTATGCAGAAATGGTGTGTACAGCATGTTCGAATCTATCATACACTTTGGCAGGAAGAATATCAAGTGAATTTCCCTATGAGCTGTATATTTGAAGCACAAGTTACATTTACTAGCCCAGTATTTCATGCCCTCCAGAATGCCTCCAAGTAACTTATACTAAAAATCTAGGTCAATCGCAGCCTTATACCTCCTATGGGACATGTTATTCTGTCAGACAGTGAGAAACACCCAAAACTGAGATTTGAGGTGCTTATAAAAAATCCGAAGGTGCCATGCCCGGCAGAATTACAGCCCGAATCGAATGAGCCTATTCCCAGCGCAAATCGTTGGGAACTGAGCCCGCAATCGCTGTTCTGGTGAAAACGAATCAAAAGAAAAACAGGCTGCGCCCTAAGTTCTGCAAAGAGCCGTAAATACGAGTCCAGCCCATAGCTACTTTCCAATTTATTCCTTCTGTGGGCTCACTGCGGTGGAGGGATGCATTTTTAAGGCCGATAAACGGGCACGAAGGCCGACAAATTCATAAATCATGGGCGCGAAGGCAAATGAACAGGCACGAATGCCGATAAATGGCTTGAAGGATTATGGCACTATGGCTGACAAATGGGTAATATGATGGGCACGAAGGCCGATAAATTCATAAATCAATGGCGCGAAGGCCAATAAACAGGCACGAAGGCCAATAAATGGCTTGAGGGATTATGGCAGTATGGCTGATGAATGGGCACGATGACCATGAAATGATAAATGGTCACGGAGGCCGAGAAATGGGCACGGAGACCGATAATTGAGCATCGAAGGCGGACGAGGATTATCATAGAGACCGTAAAGGGTAGGCACGAAGGTGAAAGGAAGGGCAGGAGGACGATAAACCATGGGTACGTGGGCGAGGAAGAAGGTGCCGGCGCCCGGTGGAAGAGGACGACGCCCGCCGCAGGCCGATAAAGCGCTGAGAAGGACTCCGCGTCGGCCAAGTAAGGTGCATACCCATGATTTCACCGTTTTGGCTGATTCCGGTAAGATTGGAACCATCTTCCGTAAGCAGAAAGCTTCTCATTTATTTAGGCATTACTCCTCTGGGCTTGGAAAGGTATTCTCATTCCAATGGCTGGGGTTAACGTGCGCATGAGTCATTTTTTTCTTTTTCTTTCGTAAACCCTCCGCTTCAATGGCATCGTCTTCATCCTCGCAATCCTTCGCCCTATTTCGAAAGTGCGCAGCGGAGAGGCTGTGTGATTGATGATCACTGTCAAGCCATATTGGGATATTCAGTGGCGGGCAAAAAGATTGCCCGCCATTCGTTGCGGTTCATTTCTGGGCCGAATGAATTCAAATAAAGTGTTAACACAAACTATGAGTGATCTCTACACTGGTATCCTCCGATCATTTTACAAATAAGAACAACTTCAGATACCTTCCTTCTTGTACCGCTCATTGCTAGCTCAATTCTTGTCCAAATCTCTGGAAACCTGGTGCCGTGGGACTTTCCAACGCAGAGATCCGGCATAATTTTGCCAGGATGCTGCAAGAGGTGGGCGCCCCTGTCTCTTAGAATATCATGCCCTTTTCGGTGATCGGACCGATGTGACGGCAAGTCTGCACTCTCGTGTAATTTACTTTGTTCATTCTGTGGATCAAATTACAGTATTTCCCGATTTACGACTGATTCTCAACCTCAGATAAGCAAAGAACCAACCAAGAGAACACCAGGCCTTTGATCCGAAGCCTCTGATATTAGTAAATTGCGAGCGAAGCGACCTACAGTTGCGGCAAGATCATCTGTCTTGAAAGTCTCATCATTTTTTGTCGTCTACTCCAAAGTAAGTATCCTGGGAATGCATGGCCCAGAAAAAAAACGAGCACGAGGGTCATTTGTCCAAGAGGGGCAACCACATCCATTTCAACCCTCCAGTATATTCCACAACTCTTTGGAAGCTCTGTAATCCTACATATGAGTCCAAGGTGGCGTCTCGTCCATTTCCAGAATATTTGACCCTGAAAAAAACCAGCACGAGAGTCATTTGTCCAAAACGGGTAACCACGTCCATTTCGACCCTCCAGTGAATTCCACAATTCTTTGGAGGCTCTGTAATCCTACATATGCATTCAAAGCGGCGTCTCGTCGATTTGGAGAATATTTGACCCAGAAAAAAACGAGCACAAGGGTCAAAAGGGGTAAACACATCCATTTCAACCCTGCTCGTTTTTGTCTGGGTCAAATATTCTGGAAATGGACGAGACGCCACCTTGGACTCATATGTAGGATTACAGAGCCTCCAAAGAGTTGTGGAATATACTGGAGGGTTGAAATGGATGTAGTTACCCCTTTTGGACAAATGACCCTCGTGCTCGTTTTTTTCTGGGTCAAATATTCTCCAAATCGACGAGACGCCGCTTTGAATGCATATGTAGGATTACAAGAGCCTCCAAAGAATTGTGGAACTTACCGGAGGGAACGCAGTGTTTGGATGAAGGACTGGTGCCTTTCATCGCCAGCGGGACGCCCTCAGACAATTTTTGATAAAAGACACACTCTGGGAACTTTATATTCACGAGGGTATAAACACTACATGCAGGAGGACGGACAAAGTACGTTAGATACGGAGAGGGTTGGAGAGCAAAGGGTTTCGAAAGCCCGAAAGGGCATCGACCCAGTCACTTCGCGCTCAATGCAGCGGAGATTATCAATGCAGCGGAGATTATCGCCGCTCCTCTGTGCAACGGATCGCAGCACACGACTCAGCCATATTGCTGGGACGATACGAGCTGCGCGAAGACGAAGCACGCAGCGATAAGAATATAAGAATATTCCTCTGCCTGGGCACGAAAGAAGCGGAGAGGAGGAACCACTGGATGCAGGCAGCGAGCTCGGGGGCGTCGGGATTGTGCGAATACACGAAATACTTGTACAGTTCGCGTCACCACCTTCTTGCGACCGATGCTGAGACTGATCGGGTAAGAATTAGACCTTGAAACTTTTAGGCACGAAACCGATGAAAAGAATGCGAATGACACCTAGAACGGGTTTCCTTACGTGATCGGTCACTTTTTTTCGGCTTTTTGAGCACTTTTTCTTCGTTTTTTCGACCTTTTCTCGGCATACGGGGGGCTCAGATTGCGTTGAAATACACAGTCCGCTGTAAAATACGCATATTTTGAGCCGGCCCGAGCCTCTAGCCGCCAGTTATCGTCCGGTGGCTGTGCAATCGGTCATTTATTTTAGGTCCGGAAAGTGAAAACTTATGCTACATCTTAGCCATTTATAATCTGGATGCCTGCTATCAAACTGAGTTGATTCCCACTGTTTTTGAGGAAATCAATGTTTTTACCCGACGGCTGAGAAGGTTGCAAAGTTTTGATCTGTTTACACCAAATGCGGTAGTCGGGAAGTGATGACGGGAACTGTAGGCGTTGAGGAGCTGCAAGTTTGTGAGGGTGTGGAGAAAAGGCGTGCCGCCGTCAATGTCTGAAACCCGCGTGAAATGTTCTACGTCGATCGTGAGCCGCCGAAGGCAACGAAACTGCACAAACGACTCCAGCTGTACCTGTTCCATGGACGCAGGAGCGGCCCGAATTTAAACTACATGAAGCTAACGAATACTGTCGGAGCTTGGAAGGCTATGTGTCCTTCAATTCCGTTGAAGGCTTGGATGAACCTCTAGATCTGCTGTCAAGCGAATCGGCTTCCTTAGAGCAGGCTGGCTACGTAAAAGAAATGAAGGATGGTTTACAGGTGAACATAACTGGGATCATACGACACACTTGGAGCCGCGGTGCCTCAGTTGTTGGCGGGGTCATCTGTGGAAATATATTGCTTTGCTAAGGTGTGGGACAAGTTTTCGAAAAAAAGTTGGATTCGGCATCACTAAGCACCGGCCGTCAGTCCTAGATATCCAAATTTGCGGGCAATCCCTCGAATGAGCGCCACCTGCCCGAGGATGAATGGCACGATTAGCGTTGCGCGCAGAATGTTTCTGAAGAGATACAATAACTATGATAACGTACAAAATAAGAAGGAAAGAAGACGGACGCAATATAGGTGCGCCAAGTGCCCTCTTGCGGCCGCGCAGTAAACATCGCCCACGAGAGCAGCCTGCATAAAGGGGAATTGATTGATGAGGAGGAATCATAACGAGCTTCACAACACGCACAGTGCGCCCCAGACAAAGCCAGCTCTCCAGGGATCAAAGACTTCGCCGCCACGCGCTGCCTGCTTCACACGGCGATAGCAGAGGATCGTATTCAATGCGCCAAACAAGAGGAATGCGTGCCACACCACTGAGGTGCTGGACTGGGTCGGAGAGCCACAGGCGGACCTGGCGATCATGGTAATTGCGATGGATGCGAAGAATTCGGCGAGGAGGAAGTCCACTTGAATGAATGCGGGGATCAGAGAAGCAGGGGACATGGATGACTGGCGGCCACACGGCTTCCACGGCGGTAGGGAAAGTGGGTCAATGTGCGGAGTAATTGGCTCACAGAGGAGGATATCAGGATTCAGGATGCACCGTAAGATGGAGAGCGTGGGAACCCCCCACCCTTACAAATCAGACCATGTCCCTTACCATTGCTTGTAGGTTTGCGCGTCGCACAAATCCGGGCGATCTTCATGTTACCGCCTCAATATGGTCAATATGCTCATCCGCTGGCCTACATTGAGTGGTTCACGGGCTTGAACCAGCCGGATAAGACGAGTGGACTTTGCACCATCCACCGCTCTTCTCGGGCTCAGCGCCGTAACACTGGGGTGTGGCATTCAAAAAAGTGATTACATCGGTGGGACCCCCCATGTTACCCTCCGCCAAAGTCAGTTTACAACTCCGATCGCAAGACCAACAAGAATTTCTAATTCTCCGGATTGAATGTCTGGTCGGGTTTTAAAACTCCACACCATCGATTTGTGATGCATATCATGGTCCATGACACAAGTATAGCTCAAGTTGGCCGATGTTACAGTCCTTGGCCGAATGACGAATGAAACGCTCCGCAAAAGGAACCTTACTTTGAAACGCGAGCTCGGGAGGAAGGCACGTAGAAATGAACGATCTACTGCAACGAAACTGCAGAATACATTTTTGGGGGCATTCAAATCTGGATTCAAAACATAGTTTTATTCGCCGCTGGGGCCAGACCGGAATGCTGCTAGTAGTAGCTAGTGGTCGTATATTCCGAAGGACACATGTTATTCCGTCAAATCAGTTGGCTCGGTGAATAAATCACACCAAAAGTGCGAGAGAAGAGACCAAGTGTATAGTGGTTTATAGTGGTGGTAATAGACAGGTTGTGCAAAGCCGCACAGAGCCGCATGCGGTTTTTGGGCATTGTGCAAAGCCGCATGATAAACCGAAGGATTTATGAGTGGATCCATGTTCATTTTGATGAAATATGGATAAATTAGGTGCTATGCGGTTTTGCACAATGCGCAAAAGCTGCATGCGGCTCTGTGCGGCTTTGCACAACCTGTCTAATCCCAGCCACA
The DNA here is from genome assembly GCA_029378395.1 of Mycena leptocephala. NCBI lineage: Eukaryota > Fungi > Basidiomycota > Agaricomycetes > Agaricales > Mycenaceae > Mycena > Mycena leptocephala. The sequence goes on along the minus strand of JARJLF010000003.1, from coordinate 691,914 downwards.
GTAGTTCTGCAAAGCACCATGTTAAGCAACAGCCTTAAATCAAAAAGACCCAAACACGCACAAAGGCAAATGGTCTGGAGTGTCTGCCCATCACGAAGCTCCTCGGTGAGGTTGTACGTGCGAGGGAAGAGTTCCGACAGGGGGCATGAAGATATATCCGCAAAGGTGGATATTTAGGCTGCAGGAGATTCAAGATCAGATCCAAGTCAATCCAGTCTACGAAGAAGAGAAACGCACAAGTATCTGAACGATGACGCTTTGAGGGTATTTGGAACGACAGATTTTCGTTTGCTTCGAGTCTTTGGTAGGGTTGATAAATCTGGCGTACTTGGCCGCAACATGGTTGAACCATCAGAGTTCGGCACAGATTGACCTGGAAATCCGGTGTGATTCGCCGCAACGACAAAAAATCAGAGAAAGTGACACACCAGCTGTAAATGCACCCTTTCGTGGCACACGCTTTACTGGTCTGACAGGACTCACAGCCAGCTCGGGCGAACCTAGAAAGCCTGTTAACCGTGGATTAACCGCAAAAGAAAATGGGACACACCGCATCGTTGTATCACGCGGGAGGATTTTTGTGAGGAGGTCCGCTGGATTCCCACCAGATTGGCAATAGTGGATTGTGATGTCTTTGTTGTCGATCAGGTCGCGGAGGTAATGCTGTTTTAATGCAATATGCTTCGCTTTATCGTGCATGGCTGGATTTTCTGCAACGGATATCGCAACCTGAGTCATTGATGGCTCAACCTGGGAAATCCAAGGAGAACTGCGGCCAATACCAGCAGTTCAAACTCTTGAGAGGCTGCTTCACTCTGAATTTTGTCTGGATTGCGTGTACAATGGTACTCTTGAAAGGTGTTCAGGATCCTGCAATGGCAGGAGGAGTTTTGTGATTCAAAGTCAAGTTGAACTATAGCCAAGGGGCCGCGAATAAAACGTGACTTCGTATAAATTGATTTGAATGGCTATCTTTGAATAGTCCAAATTTTGCGAAGTCCTGTAGCAGTTGTAGAGATTGATTCAAGTTGAACACTTCGCTGCAACAAGGCAATGTATTGGCTTCAGGAAAATAATTCTGAGTCCTGGACATACTTTGTCGCATTCAGAGGAATCATTTGGACTTGGAACTGCGATGAGTCAAGGACTGAATCCGATTCAATGATACATTGAAGACAGATATCAGACTTGCACAGTGCACAGCCAAACCTCGGTCTTGTGGTGTGATTCAATGGGATTTTCTGGGCCATTAGAGCTTCGAACTCGGGGAAACGAGTTGGTTCTATCTCTGGGCATCATATCTCGGTCCTTGGTTTCCAAATTGAAACTAGAAAGTGATGAAGTCTGGTATATCAGCTCAAGTAAAATATTCCTTGGTTCATTGATGTATGCACTTTGGAGGATCGGTCCTATGGTTAATTCGTGGCCATTTTGCTAATTGCGAAGTCAGAATGTGCCTTAGAGCTCAGAATGATGATTTCTTGCCGAGGAAATTCGTTAAAATGCGAATTTAATTGGTCAAGAAATTGAACTACAGTTGGAAAATCAAGAGAGTTTAAGTATTTATCAATGGAGCGATGGAGGACTTGTCCAGGAGATGAATAGGACGAGTTATGGCCGCTGGGGACGTTGTCTTACCCACCAAGTCTTCGAATTTGTGTTAAACACCCGAAATTGAAAATATGGCTCTAAGGGCCTGATCGGTAATGGTGAATTCACGCGTGAATTGTGAATAGTCACGATCAGTCACAACCCACAAATGGCATCAAACACTCTCCGAGCGCCCGCCTCCGTCGCCTCGCGCACCGTGCTACGCGTCCGCATGCGTCTTACGTCGTGACGGCACACATAGCATCTCCACCAACACTCTTCAGCTGATCCAACGCCGCCGACACGCACTATGTACTGTCATGCTTACGACTGTATTCTATACGGACAGCCTCCTGCATCTCGAATGCCCAATTCCTATCCCTCGGCACACATCCACTCTCACCGGTCAAGACTGGCTTGATGAAATCATTAATGGCCATCCCGAACGATGTCTTGACCAGCTTGGAATGTATCCCGCGGCTTTCTTGTTGCTCTGCTGGGAATTTACGACAAATGGGGGTCTTCACGACAGCCGGCACATCACTTCTGCAGAGCAGACGGCGATATTTATCTATTGGTTTGTCCATGGGAGCAAACAGAGGGACTTGATGGAGCGTTTTCAGCGGTCGAATGACACCATAAGCAAATACACCAACCTTGTGCTTGACATCGCAGTGGGCAGCTTTTACCAGAAATATGTCCAAAACCCTGCAGACTCCACTCCCCCGAAAATCACCAACGATCCCGCATACTTCCCATTTTTCCGCTACTGCCGGGGCGCTGTTGATGGTACACATATTGATGCCTTCGCGCTCGCCCACGACACTGTCTGTTATCGAGATCGCCATGGAGTCGTATCCCAAAATGTTCTTGCGGCGTGTGATTTCGACCTGCGCTTCACGTATATGATGCCTGGGTACGAGGGAACAGTCGCAGATGGACGACTTTTTGATACTGCACGTTGGAACGGATTTGCGCTGCCCCAATACCGCTACTACCTTGGAGATGCTGGATTCCCAAACTGTGACCTCATTCTGGCCCCATTCATCGGCACGCGGTACCACCTGAAGGAGTGGGACAACAGCGGGCTCGAACCCGAGACACCGGAGGAGTTGTTCAACCTTCGGCACTCGAGACTGCGGAACGTCATCGAGAGGATCTTTGGCATGGTGAAGCGTCAGTTTCCCATCCTCATATACACCCCCGAGTGTTCGTACGAGGTACAGGCGAAGATCGTGGCAGCCGCGGGAGCCCTCCACAACTTTCTGTGCATCCACGATCGCCTCAACTCGTTCGCTTTTGACATCGACAATGAAGAAGAATATGATCCTAATGACCACCCCTTCCTCGCCAGTGCTGTCATCCCGGAGCGTCGTGTTCTCGCAATCACCGCGGAGGAGTCGAGCAGGGCAAATGCACGGCGGAAGAGTATCATGATGAGCATGTGGGCTCATTACATTGCGGAACGTGATAGCGAGTAGTACAAATTGTAACCATAAAACAGTGTGAATTGTAACCATACCCCAGAGCGACAAACCCATAGAAGAACACGCAAACTACACCCAATTGAACGGCACATCCACCTCCTTCTCCGTCAACACACGCTTCAGCAGGGCGATGCGTTGAACACGGTTCTGTGTCATAATGAACACGCGTGCGCGCATCACGCTCGCGCTCAGGGCATCCAAGAACAGAGCGTAGTATTCGCCCTCGGGATCCGCAGGGAGAAGGGTAGGGTCGGCAAGAAAGGCGTCCACAATGGCATCAACGTGGGAGGTATCGGCCTTCGTGATGAGGGGAGCGGACATACCCTCACCAATTATCTTCAGGCCGCGTGCCATCTGGTTACCTGTTTCGGCATTGCGCGATGCACGACGACCGCCAGAGCTCGAGCCGGCTGAGATCGAACGGTCGCGGTCGCGGTCGTGCACGTTGACCTTCTTCTTCTTTGGCAGCTCGTTCTCGTTGTTGTCACTTTCGTTGTCGATGTCGATGGTGGTGTCGGAGGCGCGAGGGCGTTTGGCAGGTGGAGGGAGAAGCTCGTCATCATATGGTTTTGGAGAAGGGGGTTGTTTGGAGGCGGTATCAGTAGAATCAGAGTCGACATTGAGTGTTTCGTTGTCGAGGTTGTCAAGGGGTTGGCGTTTGCGCTTCGAAGCAGATGCGGAAGAGGGAGCAGAGGCAGAGGAGGACTTGGATTTCTTGGGTTTGGTGAGGTGCAAAACGTGGGCGCCGGTGGTTGTTGCCGCCAAACAGTTGAGTGAGGCGGTTATAGTACATGCACGTATTATATTGAAAAAAGCTCTGTCAGAGCCGCAAATAGTTGCGAAATAACGCTGCAGATGTCTACGCATCACAATCGGGAGCTCGTTGGTCTCGTTGAGCCAAATTAGAGTCCATAATAGACCGGTTGCGCAGGAGCCAGCCACGGGGTGGCTCTCGGACCGTGCGCAAAAATAGCAGGCGAGTGGCTCAAAAGAGCCACCAACGAGTCATCGACGTCATAATTTGGCGGTGGAGCCACTGGTCTGCGCACGGTCCGACAACCACCCCGTGGCTCTGTGGCTCCTGCGCAACCTGCCTAATACACCGAGAATTAAACTTACCGCAGCTTTGGAGGGAAGTTCTTGGGCCACACGAGAGTCTCGAATATAGCGTCCGCATATCGAGGCATTGTTTTGGGAGTTTGCATCATGACCATCCAGATCGAAAGCACGTTCAGGACGCGGCCGATGTCGCCTTTTTTAATTGCTTGAATAAATTCGACATAGAATAGCGCGTCGCGATTATAGAGGATCGCGTTTTCGAGCGTGACGTCAAGGTCACCATCTTCCTTTTGACGAAGCGCGTCCACTGCCACAACTGGCACCATGTTCTTGCCTCGATCAAGACAGGAAACCGGGAATACATATCTTTTGAGGCTGTCGTCATCTGGACCTGAAGGCTTGAGTCTTGAGGCATCTTGAGTTGATTTGAAGTCTCCAGTCTTGACGCTCTTGAATTTTGGGCCTTGAAACCGGAAGATTTGAGGCGTCTTGAAGTTTCCCACCGAGATCTTAAGCGGCTTGAGGTGTGCCTGGCGCGGCGTGAAGTCCCCCAGCAAATATTGTGTCCGTGTCTCGTTGAGACTTGCGAATTTGAGCCCTGTCTTGAGTGGCAGTCCCGTAATGTTTTGATCCTGGAGCGGAATGGCATTTGAATACGCTCTTGAGGTACATATTCGCCGCTTGTACGTAGTTGGTCCGCTTCGGTGGCGAAGATGGAAAGTCGGGCATTTCATTCTGTGGCATGTCAATGCGTCGAAGGGCGTTGCGGAAGACCAATAGAGCAGAGTCGGCCGACGGGGGTGACATCGAATGTCTGTTTGCATATGTATGGTTTCCCCTAGGCTCATGACCAGCCTGCATACGATGAGCAAAAAAATGTGGCGAGCACTTTGCCGTAGGCAGGCTGGTACAATTCGGGCTGTCCAATTGGGCTGAGCCCGGAGTTTGAAAATTTGAGTGGTGCCGATCAACGGAATCACGATGGCTATGTTATGCCATCAATTCTCAATTAAATTTGAGCGTTCAAAGCACGCCGAATATGCCCTTAGTGAAAATTCTGAAGAGACAGATTTCGAGGGTTTGATGGTGAGACTCTGCTATGTCTTCTGAATTTTTTGCAACCGACTTAAAAATGGGCCCAGATCGAGAGAAAAGGAAATTTTTCAAACTCCGGCCTCAGCCCTTTTGTTTGTCCCGAGTTGTACCAGCCTGCCTACGGCAAAGTGCTCGCCACATTTTTTTTCTCATCGTAGGCAGGCAGGTAACGAGCCTAGGTTTCCCCGCCCGTAGCCTCGATTGTTCACTGAAGTTGGTGTTCATTTCTCGGAAATCATGAGAAATTTCCCATAAGTGGAAAGTCCGGCGGATGGCGGACTAGAAATTTGCTGTTTTTGAGCCTATTTAGGGCAGAAAATCGCGCCGTCACCGTCAGCTAGACCAAAATTGTTCAGTTCATGACCCTCCGTCACGCGTCATCTGAACCTTTGATCATAATACTACAGTATGCGCGACTTTCCCAAAAAGGCTATTAGAAAAGCAACCTCCGGTCTCCGTCTCATTACGGGAATCCCTTGAAATAAGATATCAGAACACTCTTTCCATACAACAGTGCTTGTGTTTTTATTCGATGAAATTCGCCGTACTTCCGGAAGTGGAATCCATTTTGTAGAAGTTGCCGTTGTTTGGATAGGAGCGCGCCCCGCCAAAAGGTGCTTATATAATAGCTTTTTTGAGAATTGATCGCGCGTTATGCCATTACAAAACTCAGGTCGACCAGTCTGTAAATCGAGACTCATCTCATAGCCTGGGGAGGTTGAATGACGAAGTTGAATGTCCGGAAGAATGATCCTAAAGGGAGGCTAGACTGGCCAGGGGGGGGGAGGGATGAATTCTAGAAGTGTTTGAGCCCCGTTTCCAAGCATACTTGTGGTGTGGGTTATTCTGGATCACATGTGCCGGACGACTGATGTCCTGCGACTTTTGTCCTTTCGGGATGCTTCATGAGGGCCACCATTCAATGAATTCGAAGTACAGAATATTAAACGGGGTGCCAACAGCACCTTTTTTTATGCAGTTATATTTGAATGACTTTATTTTATTTTTGCCGCCACTGTGCCAAGCCATATCTAATTTTTGCATTCAACTCGGTAACTCAGAAACCTTTGAATTGTGGTAGACTTTTACTTCGCTGAAGATGGTACAGAACATTGAATTTAGGACGTGAATGCCGGAAGAGCCTCCACGTTACTCGAAGTTCTCGTCCTTCTTTTTCTTCATCTTCTCTGGTGAAAAAAATTACGTCAGAAGGAGGCAGAATGGCAAAAGGACAAACTGTCAGTGCCTAGTAGCGCCGGGTCAATGTGTGGCACTACCCCGCCTTGAGAGATGACCACGGAGTCGAGAAGCTGCGGGTGGCATCAGCGAGCTGCAATGCTCCCAGTCCACGGAGTCTACTTACTTTATTCAACTCTTCATCATTGCGGATAGCGAGTTGTATGTGACGGGGCATAATACGACGCTTCTTGTTGTCATGTGCCGCGTTGCCGGCGAGCTCGAGCATTTCTGCGGCGAGGTATTCAAGGACAGCGGCAAGGTATACTGGTGATGATGGAGAGATGCGTCAGATTGGAAGTCGAAGTACTGGACTACGCACCGGGTGCGCCAGCGCCAACACGCTGGGCGTAGTTCCCCCTTTTCAGCAGACGGTGAATGCGACCCACAGGAAACTGGAGGCCAGCCTTGAAGGAGCGCGACTGATTCTTCGAAGCTTTATCGTCCTCTGATTTTCCTGCTACTTTTCCCTGCATTGCGTGGTAGTAGTGGGTAGTGGGGGGTAAAAAGGTAATAGGCCAAGTTGCAGCTGTCCCGTTCCTTATATGAGGATTTATATGAGAATGACCTACCGGCACCGAAGGGGACCACTCGCTTCCTCTTTTCAACACAACGCCTCTGCCTCTCTAGAGCATATTCATTCTGGAACACTGATTTTATAATTGTTGAGTTCAGTGCGCTTTTAAGGGCGCCACTCTGCGGCGTGATCTATGTCGGAAAAATATAAATACAGGTTCTGGAATCATACATATGCATCCAAGGCGGCGTCTCGTCGATTTACAGGATATTTGACCCACCAAAAAAATAAGTACGAGGGCCTGTTGCCCAAAACGGGTAACCACCCCTATTCCGATCCTTCCGTAAATTCCACAATTCTGTGCAACTTCTGAAATCATAAATATGCATCTAAGGCCGCGTCTCGTCAATTTACAGGATATTTGACCCAGAAAAAACTGAGTACGAGGGTCAGTTGTCCAAAACGGGTAACCACCCCCATTCCGAACTCTGTAAACTCCACAACTTTGTTGACGTTGTACAATAATAGTCCATTAGAAATTCGAACGGGACTGACCTCGAGGCATTCAAAGATCGTCACCAGCGCGATCCGAGCGCTAGACATCATCGGCAGCACCCCCGTCTCACGAGCGCGGACATCTTCATGGACTGTCATCTCACTCTTCGTGTTTGTTACTCTCCTCTTGACCTCCAAGGCTTTTAATTACTAAATTGGAGTCAAAGGAGTCAAGTTGAATATTTCTTGTCCTAATTCCGATATTAAGACACGGAGCCGCAGTGCGGCATTATAATGGGGTCTTTCAGGCCCGTCCCAGAGCGAAGCCTGCCCCAGTCGGTGGTTATTGGTACTGGGCAAAGGTCAGACCAAAAGGAAGAGGCGGAAACAAGAGAAACATACACTACATATCAGCGGTACGAATTGAAAAAACCAAGGTCCGATGGCTGGCGGTTGCAAGTAACGTCGGATTCGACCACGAAGGGTATATCAGGGTTCTTGACCCATATGTATAATTAGGTACAGGGTTATTCGCAATAAACTTTCCAATACCCTGTTTTCAGGAGAAATAGTGGTCAGTTTCTTTGAGCTGACTCTAATTGGTCGGAGTTGTACATACATAATAGAGAGCTTGTGCAAAGCGGCATGAAGCGGCATGCCGCTCATGCCGCTTTTTGCGCATTGTGCAGATTTTTTCTTGCCGAGTGTGCCTTTTCAGACTGAAACCCTACCCAGTGTCTTGAAAGGTGTGCAATGAGCCCTCCCTGCTCACAGATCATGTGCCTCGAGCCAGAGGAGGCATAGAATAGCACCAATTCTGACGTCATCATGCCAATCTGCGTTGACATCACGTCCAAAATCTTGTCGTGCTCTGTGACTTCAATTGGTGCACCTGCAAAACGTGCAGTGCAGATATTTAGAGCCTGAATGCCCGCATTTGACCTCAAATTTGGTCAGAAATGGAGACGGCCCAAGCGGCATGCCGCTTTGCACAAGTGCCAAAAGCGACATGTCGCTTGTGCACAAGCTCTCTAATTACATTAATATTGAAGTGCCAACAATCGACTGGGCTATAACTTGACATTTGAACGATTTGTCAAACATCTCAAGCGATATCGTTAGTGTGGTTCCCGCGCCGACGCCGGTCACACTCTGCCTCAATGCACGCCGGTGTCGAGCCTCGAGCAGGGCCAATTTGGTCAATTCAACACGGTTTGAGCATTTTTTGCGTTCAAATCAACACCATCAAACAGTCTAGCACCGCTAAACTGTTGACCGGCCCCGAGCACCTGATCCAGGACAGTGTGGGGTGTATACATTTGGCAGGGGATGCCCCCTGATGCATTTAAGCTTTCTGCTGAGCAAGCCGAGAGAAATTTGTTCTGTGCTCTGCCCTGCTCCCATCGTATAGATCTTGTAGGCTTGGATCTTGTCTCACAAAAGGATGGATATTATTCAAACTAGTACTACCAACACATTGTGCAAGGTTTCCCTTTCCGTCAATGTCTCCGGCCTACCCGAAGCCACGGCGCCGCGGATTTTAGGTTTTTTCCGACAAACCTTCGCAGCAAAGCCAGTCACCAGTGACAAGTGTGTTTGCGTAAACACCCGCCTCAACCGCTGAAATTGTTTCATCGATCTATATGACTTGGATTAGGCCTCTCTGAGGCGGTAGCTGAACCTTCAAGATTATAGCATCATACTTCAGCCAATAGACGCCGGGGGCGCTTAGATAAAAGGCCCCCGATAAACGCAACCCCCAAAAAAAGGAAGGCGTGATCCGGCTAGGCAACAGCAAAATATTCGTAAAACATGGGGGGTCTTAATTTACTGCTACCATATCATTACGTTCAATTCGACAGTCACGCGTCACGCACCCCCTTGTCGATGTCGAAATTTGGTCGAGGTCACGCGTCACGCAGCCGGTTGTCGAATTGGTCAAAAGGTTCAAAAAGTGGTCGAAAATGGCTATAAATTCGAGGACAGCTTATTTTGGGCCTTCAGGCATCTTAGAAGGCAGAATTGGGTTGAATTTTGCCTCCGCCAAGTCTGGGACACAAAAAAGAGGCCTCCCAGTAGTTTTTTTGCTCAAATCTGTACTGGAAAAAAATACAACTGAAAATCTGAACTGTTGTTCAATAACCCTTCAAATATTTGTGCTATGCTCCGAGCTCACATCCCTGACGTCCTGCATCATTTTGGTACGATGTCGAATTTTTGGTGCCGGTCACACCAAGTTGAAGGGTCTGTCGAATTGTCGAATTGGTTCAAACTGTCACGCGTCACACCCCCCGTCGATTTGAACGTAATGATACGGTATATCTGTATTTGCTGACCACTCCTTTCATCTCCACTACTCAATGTCCCCTGACCCGACATTCAGCTTATTAACGGCTGAACGCAGTCGAACACGGTCATAATAGGTGCGGTTGATGCGCACAATTTCGCATCATTCTCGATCACGTGCTCGTTTGATTTTCTGTTTTTGGAGGGGGGGCAAAAAACATCCAAATTTCATCGAGTGCATGGACCAAGCGGTCGAAATTAAAAATGAACGCCATTTAATATGATATATTCGCTTTAAATCCAAACCTGAGAGCGGCGCCGTGCAGAGTGCACGCTCAAATTTAGTTTTCCTCTCTGAGGGATGGAGAACTATCCATCGGGGCAAAAAACATCCAAATTTCATCCAGCGCATGGGCCAAGCGGTCGAAATTAAAAATGAACCCCATTTACGTGGGATATTTGCCTTGAATCCAACCCTGAAAGCGGCCCTGTGCAGAGTGCACCCTCAAATTTGGTTGTCCACTCTGAGGGATGGACAACGATCCCTGAGGGCAAGAAATATCCAATTTTCATCGAACGCATCGGCCAAGCGGTCGAAATTAAAATTGAACGCCATTTAATGTGAGATATTCGCCTTACCTCTGGTTGTATTCATCAAGTGTCATCTCACGAGTTATTTTGTCATTTTAACTGAGTTTTTATTTATTGGACAGTATATGTGCCATAAAAAAGCTTCTACGGAAGCCTGTCACCAAATTCCAAAGATTTAACCCAGAAAAACTCGAGGGCGGGAATAAAGAAACTTCCGCTGGGCAAAAACCGGATTCCACATGGTATTATTGTATCTCTTCCACAAATTCCACAATTTTTGGCAGGTCCTGCGAAGCTGCAGATGCCTTTACGGAAGCCTGTCCGTGATTTCCAGAAGATTTAACGCCGAGAAACTCGAGGGTGGGCAAACAAAAGCGAAGTCGGAGGGAAATCGTCGAGTCCGGACGGTGACGATAGTCGTGGAGTAGGAGCAAGAGGCGACTGCGTGACGTCTGACCGTTCGCTTATGCACAAACCTTATTCTCTCGATCTCTCGTGCCTCGATCACGCGAGAATGTCAATTTGTGCATGGCGCTGCGTCTCCGGTGAGTGGCTAGATTGAACACGGAAGCAGATAAGTAGATCTCCCTCGAAGGCGGGTGAAAGCCCGTTGGGCTTTCCGACGCAATGCAAGGATCCTGGGCGCGATACCCGTCAAGTAGGAGGAGACGACGCATCTGCCCAAGGATCCCCAGCCAGGTAGGAGTTGATGGTCGTTATGTCGTTGAGCGACGGCGAACTTACTCGCTTACTGAACGTACTCGCTTTTGCATGGGCTGAGGGCACACACGAAACCTACGGCTCTGGTTTACTTTCCTTTCACGTCTTCTGTGATTCAAAAAATGTCCCCGAGCTCTGGCGAGCCCCCGCTAGCTCCACTCTCATGGCGGCGCACATATCGGCCGTTGCCGGTTTCATGTCGGGTTCAACCGTCTCCAATTACGTCTCCGGCGTTCGAGCTTGGCATGTATTGCATGGTGTCATGTGGGCGATGAACGAAGCAGAACTCGAGGCCCTGCTCAGAGCAGCTAATCGTCTGACGCCGGCCTCATCCAAACGCCAAGCTCGGATGCCATACACAGTTGAAATACTGTGTCAACTGCGTCGGTTTTTCGACCTCACGAATTTCTGCGATGCAGCGGTTTGGAGTTGCCTTACTACTCTATTCTGGTCCACGTCGCGCGGAGGCGAGTTCACAGTAAAATCCCTCACTTCCTTTGACCCCGCTATCCACGTCAAACCCTCAGATGTCAGCGAGGTTTCTGATCGCAATGACCTTGAGCAAACCAATTTCTTCTTGCCCAGAACCAAGTCGGCGCCGCAGGGCGAGAATGCATACTGGGCCGAACAGATCGGCCCGAGCGACCCCAAATCTGCCTTTGCGAATCATTTGGCCATCAATACCCCTCCTCCAAACGACGCTCTTTTCTCTTACTTCCACGGTCGCGCCGTCGCCCCCTCACGAAAACCGCATTCAGAAAGCGCCTAACCGAAGCGTTTAAAGCCGCGGGTATCGATTTTATCCACGTTCACGGCATACGCATCGGCTCCACCTTGGAGTACCTCCTCCGGGAAATTCCATTGGACGTTGTGAAAGCCAAGGGCCGTTGGGCGTCAAATGCCTTCGAAATTTACCTGTGACGGCACGCACAGATCATGGCCCCATATATGCAGGCTGAGCCGCAGTTGCACGCAAATGTCTTGCGAATCATGATGCCTCGCGTGCGCTAAGCCACGGGTGAGTCTCACGCCTAACTCTGGGGAATCCAGCTGCGCGAATGCGTCGTGAGACTTCTACTCTCAGGGAATTCTCGCTCACTGCTTTCCCAACAGGCTAGTCCAGTCTCCACCCGGTTAATTCACGACACGCAGTGTCGAGAATTTTCGCCCTATCATTACCATACATATGCTCATTGAAATAAATTCTCATTTGTGGGATACACGAGCCGGAATTCATAAATCACGGAAAGATCGGCCGTTCGGCGTATCGCGATTTGACACTGCTATATACATATGCGCAAACACGGGTCGCTTCTTCTTCGCTTCCTCTCCCTTGCTTTCATCCAACTACAACCCCGCGTCTGCGACTTCGATGCTTTTGTTATATACAGCTATTAGATTGGTCACTGGTCTTCTCCTTTTTTGTTTGAGGTAAGTTGTGATTTCGTCGGCTTGAAAGTAACATATCACCATTTACACCGGTTGTCAAAAAGGCCGAATATCCTCGGTGTTCTCCGAGTGAGCTCGGAACGACATCTGAGCGATCCCGACGTGCGGCAATCAGGATGGGAGTTGATTGAGATCCGAGGGAGGTCGTAAGGATATCTGAACGCTATCCTACCAAATGTCCCCCTTATGTCAGAACTCTCCAGCTCCATTCATTTGGCCCACGCCTCCCCCACTCTGACATTTCCTAAACGGGTAAAAATCTTACGTTCTGAGCGGGTGATGTGATCCCGTCTAGTGTGATTGTTTCCGACACTTCCTGTCAGAATGATAGTGTACTGGTTAAGGCCTTGCTATTTATATTATTATGTAAACTACTGGTCTGAGTTCGTTTCTTTAGGTTCTCTATTTTTTGCATTTATTTTTTTTCGTCCCCGCCATGCCTGCGTCCCGCTTTCGAGGAGTTTGCGCGCGCCCTAACTCCGGGTATCAGCTTTGTCGTGTTGGTTAGTGTTAGAGTTAGGGTTAGGAGGTTAGTGTTAGGGTGAGGTATCATTTGGTGTGAAGGAACCTCTGTATTAGATATAAAAACCACAAAACAGTACATTATACTACCTATACAACTTCAGTCTGACAGGGACGCATCGGAGACACGTGGTGAGAATCGTGACATAAACTTACGTAAATGTGTCAGAGTGGGGGAGGCCAAGGGTATGCGAGGTACGAGCACTCTATTGTTGTAGCGTCTGTTTATAAGAGACTAGGCCAAGGGGGGTTGCTCCATTCCCGTATTCCAGGACCGGGAGTGAAAAAGAAAAGAGGAAACAACAAAGGGGAGGAAATTAATGTTGACCTCGCAGCTTGAACTGGTGCACTCGGTGTTTCCGAGAAGAAAGAATTCAAAGAGGCGTTCTTCGGAGGCCTCCATCGCAAACTCACAAGTCGTTTAAACTCCGCCGCTGTCAATGTCAAATGTCGACGACGGCAATCAAAATCAACAAAGTCGTACGACTTCTGCTTTTCCCCACCACCATCCGCCCCTCAAGCTCAACCTGCAGTGTCGTCCAATGCCCGCCCTCCCAACAGACCTCATTCAACTTCCTCAAGTCCTCAATTGTGTCATGAAACCCAATTTCCTCTACCGTTTCTCTAGTATCAAGAACTTTCTGTGAAGCTGCTCTTCAAATTTGCAGTTATCTCGGGCTGCGACATCCCTTCAAGATTGTCAGGACTTTCAAGGCTCCAAGCCTCTCATCATACAAGCTGGCCTTTTGTCAAGCCTTCTTTGTGTGCATTACATTTATGATTCTCTACCAGTTTTTTCATTTATTTATTATTTTTGTCGCTGCCTTTTTTCGAGAGGGTGTCTGCGTGTACCATACATACGTAATTTGGAATGAAATATTTGTCTTCCCAAATTCTACAGGAGTAATTAAATAATATGGATAAAGAATATTTATATGGATATGGATATGGGTCCAAATGCTGCAGACCTCAAGAGGATGTCTTAAACTAGATCTCGCGGGGAGAGGGTCTCAGAGGATTGTCAGGGGATACTCGTTTTTTACATCAGGCAGAGATCCCCGCCGCGGTGATCTCCGGCACACTAAAGCCCGAGATCATGTGTGGGATTTCAGGCTGACATCCCCACCAAATGGCGGTGTACGAACAGACCTTCAGCTCAAATCGACGCGCAAGCGTACCGGTGCACGGAGGTACGTCCTTTCGTCTCATTCATATTTTATTATTCAATTTTCGACTCGGTCTGCCGCAGACACATCCGCAATTACCGATCTCAGGCTGAATCTGGGAGCCGCCCGTCCCCTCCGAAGTTTTCTGCGCCCTGAGACTTGACTCAATGACCAGTCCTAGTAGGGGGAGGGAGGAACAGGTAGCATATCTATTCTATATCGTCGTATCGCTTCTGAGAGAGTGCAGCGATTTTGGAAGGACCATTGGAGGACGCACAAAGCGACCCGTAACCATAATAAAATATCTATCATCTGCTACAGAGGGCCTGCAACGCCGGGATTTTCAATGTGACCTTTTCTTCAAATCTATTTTACGTCCTGCCTGTCCCAGATTTCTTCACTAAATTCTACATTGTACGTTTGAAGTACAAGTGATATAAAGAATCCCGGTATTTCTAGCCCTCCTTAACACTCATAGAGGTAACATATTAAAAATCTAGGTCAATCGGATAACTATAGCTAGTACGCGAGCCGTTCTGTATGCAAACACGGGAAAGCAGCCAAATTCGAGTCACTAAGGCATCTTAGGGTGCTAATAGAAAATTGTAAGGTGCCATGCCGTCCGCATTCACAGTGCGAACAAAACGAGCCTACTCCCAAGGAAAACAGGTGGGAATTGAGCTCAGGAGAGCTCATCTCACAAAAACGAGTACAAAAAATAAAAATAAACGAGCCGCGCCCTAAGCCGCAAACAGCAGTAAGCGGTGGAGCGTGGAACCCGTGGATATATAGCCGGTTCTGTGGAAGCATTTTCCCACTCTACTTAGAGGATACATTGGATCACACGCCTCCTTTAACTAGAGGGGAAATGTGGTATTACCAGATGATTATAAGTGCCCTGTGGCAACAGGCTGCGCAATCTAAAGATACCATCCCCTCCGCATTCCTTGGGCGAAGAGAAGGAGCCTATGAACAGAACAATTGAACAAGATCCAGGCACACATGACCTATTCTTCCAAGGAACAGTCACATGTTGTGTTGTCAGACCTGTTTCAGTTTACAGGAAAGGGCTCTGGGTCCGATATTCCGAATCTGAAGAGGCAGTCCGCTGCGCATTCTTAACGCTAACAGATTATGCCTACGAAAAAAGAAAAAGGTGGTGAATTGAGTGCAGGGCAGCTGTCCTAGTGAAAAATCCTAGGAAATATAGGACAAAACTCATTCGATTGCTCAGACAGCAGTTTTCAATGCCAAATTAAAAATCTGAGGGGCCCATCCCTTGCAAATCCTGAATGCGAATCGAATGAGCCAACTCCCAAGGCAAACGGACCGGAACCGAGGGCAGGGCGAGTGTACTGAGCAAAAAGATCAAAAAGTGCCCAAAAAGGCAAAATGTTCGGTCCGCGCCTTATGTTCTGCAAACGGCTGTAAAGGACGCTATCCCTGTACTATTTACACATTCCAATCGAAAGTAGAGGAAAAACTGAGTGACTAGTAGCGATTCCTAAATTGGGGCTGAAACTTGTCACGAAGTTGTGTCCGCAACCATAATCGATCAGCACTCGAGGATTTCGGCCAGAACCTGTTGTAAATGATTGCCCGGATGCAGTGCAAGGGCAGCACCACCTCCAGAGGTCTGCCTGTGGCCCAGGCCAAAATATACGAGGTTGCCGAACACGGGACTCCATCTATTTATAAAATTACGCCTGTCCGTCCGTCCGAGATCTTTTCAAACTCGTAACTCGGTTAGCACTTGATCCAACTTGGAGGGCCCTCAAGACTCGAAGTCCTACTCTTTATAAGATTATCCATGTCTATCTGAAGCCTTTTAAACCCCGCTTATGGCAAATCAGCTCCGAATCTTCAGAATATCACCGTTAAACTTTGGGAATGGCGCTAATTCCAGCGCTAATCACTTAACCGAAGTGGCAGGCCGCTTCGCCACCCACCGCGCTCTTGTATAGCTCAGATAATCCTTGGGATGGTGGTGGTAAGAGGGGAAGAAGGAAGTCCGGTTTCGTCGCTTGACAGCGAATTTGAGTACATGATCGGGGTGGCTGTACGCGTACTCCTGCGTCACCAGAGCCCAGCGCGTAACCAGAACATGTCAAACACATACGATGCGTGTAAGTAGAGAGTCCGTAAGGTTAATTTGACTTTTCCGACACCTGTTTCCTAAATGTAAATTGTGGTCCTAATTCACAACTTGGTAGTTGCTCAGTGTTAGGGTTCGGTTCTATATGGAATGGTACACCCCGGGGTCACCCGGTTCCGATCACTTACGACGCTTCTTGGTACAAATACTGGACACTTTATTTACCATTCTTTAGTCTTTTTCTTACCCATACCACTACGTGCAGTACTTCCACAATACACATTGTTCGAAGTCAGCGCGTTGCTTGGGCTTAAGATTTAGGCTCGTTACACTTTTTTGACTTTGCAAGCTATTGCGAAGTACTGCCGAGTCGTCTAACCGGACGACACCCTCTGCCGACTCGTCAATACCAGACGAGACCTCTTTGCGCTCTGCGCAAAAGAGCGTCCGCGCTTTATCTACGCGACATCTTCGCGAGATTTTTGCGTGGCTATCTACGCGAGCATCATCGTCCCAAGTGGACGGACGCTCTCACCGCTTTTGAGCCTGACTCTACAGAGTGGGCTCAATGAGCGCTTCGAGTCGTATGTACGGCTCTTATTTTACTACTACTGAGCGGTCTTCCAAGCCCGCGCGTACACTTGCTGAGACCCCTCGAGGGTCCGCAGTTGTATTTGATCCTGGCCGAATGCCTGGTTCATCGTCTTTGTCCTTGAGCGAGACTGAATATCAGCCGCTCGAGATGACTATGGACCAAATACAGCTTCCCAGTAACTGGGCGGTCCTCTACATTGCATTTCTTCGCGAGTATGCGAGGTATGATATCTCTCTGCATGAACGTCGAGTCCTGGCTTTGCACAACGCCGGATTGTCGTACAACGAGACATTGAGAGTTCTCGAGGTGGTGGAACGATCCCAGTACCTCAAGGACCTCGAGAGCCGCGCCGTTCATCGCTGCGCCTCAGAACGAGCCACCGGATGTAAACCACGCGAACCTTGCGTCTCCTCGACGCCGTTTCATTCAATAAATAATTCGGCCCCGAGTTTCAAGGATTCTGGCTGTCCAAAAGCGCCGAGTCCCGTTCTCAGAGTCGCTGGGGATGAAGTAGTAGAGATGGAGCAAGTTGGCGAGATTGGGTCGAAGGATTGCAGTGGGACGCCGTTGAAGGGTGCAGGCGAGTTCTCTAGTCATATTTCTTCCCATTCCTCCTCTCCCCCATCCACAATTCGACTTGCGACTCTCTCCGGCTCCTCCTCTGTCGAATCAGCCCTCCGTCATCACAGCATTGTTGCCGCCAACACATCCTCCTTCGCTCCGCCTTCAGTCTCCGTTTCCGCGCCGTTACCTGCGCCGACGCCATCGCCCTCCTGCGCATGTTCCACGCAAGTACTCGCGGCGTCTTCCGGCGTGCACACTTTCGCGCCGTCGCAATTAGCCGGTGTCTCTCATGCTGCGCGGTCCCCCAGCATCGTCTCTTTGCGCGCTGCAACGAACACCGTCCCGTTGGCTTCCAAGGAGACCTCACCGCGGCCCGCACACCGAATGGACTGCGTGTCTGATCTTTCATCCGTCTCCAACTTCTTCTCCACGCACACATCTGCATCGCCGCCGCATCTTATCACACCCGCTTATTTGCATTCGTCAATGCTACCGCCTTTGGTGGAAGTTGACCGCGCCATAACCACCGCGCCGCTGCCCTCGCGTCCATTCGGTTCGCGGTTATCTCCCGACTCGCTGCCCACGCCCATTAGCGTCGAGCGAGCAGCGGCACCTCCTGCAGCGCGCTCTTCCCCACCTTGTGCCCAGCGCATCACGCATTTCGCACCCCGTCATCGCACCCATCGCCGCCAGCCCACCCGCGACTCTTGCCATAAATCGACACTATATTCATTGGTGCCACAGCGTACACCCCGCAAGCGATTACACCACCCTGGCAAAGACCCTCCGTGATACGGGAATACACCGTCGGGGCGCGCGTGAGCGTACCCGGACAATGCGGGACGGGGTACCCCGTGTTTCGAAGCTCACCATCGGTGCGCCCCGTGCTCGTCCTTCCTACCTGATCTTGGACATCATCGGCTTGGATTTTGCGCGATTACTTCTTAACACTTTCGTGCGTTTCTCGATCATCTTTCACGATACTTTCTTGCCCCATTCTCCCCATGGATGGTTTCTTCATTTCTCTCTTGGTGTAGATTGCACCCCTGGGTTCAATCTAGTGGGGCGAGTGTTAGGGTTCGGTTCTATATGGAATGGTACACCCCGGGGTCACCCGGTTCCGATCACTTACGACGCTTCTTGGTACAAATACTGGACACTTTATTTACCATTCTTTAGTCTTTTTCTTACCCATACCACTACGTGCAGTACTTCCACAATACACATTGTTCGAAGTCAGCGCGTTGCTTGGGCTTAAGATTTAGGCTCGTTACACTCAGATTCTGCGGAACAATCAGAGCGTTGCCCTTCCTGGTTTTCGACTGCATTCACAAAAGTATTAATTCCTCATCTCGCCGGGAGTCAAATATACCCTGGGTCTGTTAATGGATAGAGTAGAGGTCACAGGCTCTTTTTCAAGTGAGAACGGCATACTCGATCATATTGCCCAGGACATGTATGCGATGGGATTTCAAGTGCGACATCTTCTATTCATTTATGTGCTCCCAGATGTCTGCCTAACGTTATTCGAAGTCCCAAATTTCTTGAAAACGATCTTCTAGATCGACCTCTACACTAGATAAGAGAGCTAGCGGCGTACACTTTCGAAAGGAAAACAACGTGCCTTTGGGTTCCCCCGGTTAGTAATCATATTCAGTCTCTTTGTCTTCCTCGGCTTCCCTGGCTATACTAGATCTGCATATGAGCAGCAGGTCAAGACCGTCTGCGATTAGGCGGCTTAGCTCCGAAGAAACGAGGTTCCTAGACTCGTGACCAGTCTGCGCTACGGCAAATCTGAGTGCAAGCACTATCCGCCTACGGCATAGTGCTTGCACTAAGATTTGCCGTTGTAAGGCAGACTGGTAACGAGTCTACGAGGTTCCCTAAGGGCTACTTCGTTACTTCAGGAAGATCTTCACGGTCAGTGACTCTGAGCCGTAGTGACCGTAATTTGACCCCATGCTCAGGGTTCCGCCTGTGACGCAGCATCTCGACGAGGACTTCATAGTCCACCGAGCCCACGGATTCCACCGTGAGATGTTTAAGCCGCGGGACCAAGGACGAAGAACTGAGACACTCCAGTAGCACGGTAACAGCCCGGGGCCGGCATATCATTTTCAGGGTTGAAACAGACGAAATGGCCGGAATGATCCTGGGGAGCTCATCCCCGTCATCGCCGTAGTGCTGGATGTGAATGGAGAGAAAATCAAGGGGGCAGCGGAAACGCGATAGGAATGCAAGAACTATGTCCCCCAATCAATGTAGTCCGGAAGATCCAAGCCGCGAAGGTTGGGAAGAGTGATGTAATTAAGCACGGCGACACCATCGATCCCCCCCAAGACGGAGGAACAAAAGCTGCTGAAATTATTGCGGTTTCGCCGTATAGGCGATCGTGTCATCCACCCAACAACGTAGATGCTCCAGCCTGGGAAAACAATCCAAGATAACAAAGAATTCCGCGATGGGGACATTAGGATTAATATCCAACCTCGCTAACGACGGAAGCGGAAAGTTTGGCGTGGTGGAGATGCCCAATAAGCGAAGTTCCCGTGGAGTTGGAGCACCGTATGAGAGCCGTAATTCGAATCGACGAAGCCGTTCAGAGACAGAGCAAATAAACTCGAGAAGGGGTGTCGGCTCTCTGGTGCCAAAAAAATAATCCCAGCGACAAGGGATGCCCCTTCGCACGTCCAAAACATGTCTCGAGCAAAGCCCACGGAACTGCGGATTCAATCTCGACGTATATGCTGCTCCATAGCTCGCAGGTGGACAGAGCGACGTCCCTCCAATAACGTGCGAGGTAGGGTGCTGTTTTTAATGCTGGTTTGTAAACAGGTGTTTATAAACTGGTTTTTATATGGTTGGGCCAGAACACCCGGTTTTTAATTCACGGTGGCAGTGCCCTGGAGGGCTCAGGGTGGTGAGTTCCATTGGGAGGCACCTGGTTCAAAATGGCACCCTGATCCCTGCGAACACAGCCGAAATACATTATGAGGCACGGGGTTCATAATTGATTGTGTCCATTGCCCTTGCTCGCCAAAAACCGGAATGCAGGGCAGCTATTCAGGAGCCAAAGGCCCGCCGTCTAGGACCGGCGGTATTTGCGTGCCGCTGAGTGGGCGCTGACGGTAACCACAGGGGTGCCAGCTTGTGGGCATTATGGCGAGTGCACGGGCTCGAAGCCCGAGCAATCACTGATACATACGCGCCATGACGGGAGCCAAAGGAGCTAGAGATATTGCTGGTGACGGTGTGACTTGAGATGTACATATTTGTTTCCTGGGTCAATCATAAAGTGGCGGGACAGCGGGGCGGGATACCCGCAGCCGACTTCAAATCAAAGGACCATCGACAGATCCGCGCAGATCCGTCTTATCACCGTGGTTTGATGGCATCTGTAACTACCCATCGACTCTCCCCTCACGAAATACACCTACCTTCGAGGAGGATGGGCTCCGTGCGGTCTACCAGCCCTCCCCCACACCGACATCTTCAGCTCCTTCACTCCCGACCTACAGACTCAAACCCGCCCCTTTTGTAGTCCCGCCCAAAATTATTTTCGGGGAAGTGTCCGCAATAAATTTTGCTAAGATTCTGGGTGAATTCAAAAGTCGCGCGCAGTATTGATTGAGAGTAGATATCGGAGAGGAATATGAAGTCAGAACGTGCAGATTATGCGATAGTCGGGTTATTGAGAGCAGTCTCGGAGACTTTGGTGACTATGCCCACGCCAAGCG
The DNA here is from genome assembly GCA_029378395.1 of Mycena leptocephala. NCBI lineage: Eukaryota > Fungi > Basidiomycota > Agaricomycetes > Agaricales > Mycenaceae > Mycena > Mycena leptocephala. Next base: position 670,710 of record JARJLF010000003.1, on the reverse strand, counting down.
AGAAAATTGACGAGCAATGCACTGCTTGCGGCCCTTCGAACTCGCTATCCGGTAGTTCGGAAACGGGCCACGGTGCTCGGGCATGCCGGGGATGTTCAATCATCCTCAGAGCCGAAGGACTTCCAATGATGCTTGTCTGAGTTAGGCTTGCTACAACATGGTATGCAGAGTTCAGGATTTCAAGCTCAGCTTGCATGAGTGTAAGCAAAGGCGTTCACCCGACCTCTCACCGTGCAGAGTCCATCTAGGGCTCGTTGTTTAGCATGCCCATGTCAACCAGTGAGAGAGAGTTTCAGTCTGCACTTGAACCCGAATGGAATTGTATTCAACCCTGTGCACTGCGTGGGGAAATGGTCTGCTCAAGGCCTCCCTTCACACCAGATAGTCATTGCGTCAGTGACTCCCCGTCTCCGAGTTGCCATTGGTTGTTAAGTTCAACATCCCGTCGAGCTCTCGAACGCATGTTCATGCTCAAGTTGTCCACAGGAGAGGTGGATAATTTTGGACAGAAGACATGTAGGCATGGGCTTAGCTGGCCATCTGTTGATTCAGAGGGCCGGCAAATTCCCTCCAATGCGGCGAATCAGTCAGACCTTTCAATGCACGCATTAATAGGGGAAGTCAAAGCGGTCGGGCGGATCGATTCTGAATGGATTCTGAGATTGATCCTGAGGTCGATTCTGGAACCCAGAATGGAGCCCAGAATCGACATCAAGTCAGAATCGACCAGAATCGCAGTTTCTCCTCCGGAGGAGAAACTGCCCAGAATCGATCTCAAGTCAATCATCTTTGAACGGAAAACCATCGACACGGACAGTCTATTCGCCTATCTGACGGATCTATTCTCTGATAACAGCTCACTTGAGGTGTTAGAGAACATGCGTCGCGGGATGAAAGAATTTGGCGAGGACTTGCAAAGTCGCGTTATCACTCAGAATCTACTGAAGAGATTTGCTCGGATATGTATTTGGAAACTTGGAGATCTGGATTGATCCCCAATCTGTGTTCCACGCTCCCGAAAAGCTTCTTGGATCTTGGAACAACATTTGGTTGATTGCAGTCGGAGATCAGTAGCAACATTTCTGCGAATTGACGGTGTATCTCCCCGGCTAGGTAGCCCGGTTAAGTGGGCTATATAGGTAAAGGAGTCGACCGTTCCTGAGCCGTTCGGTCGGATTCACTCTTCCGGACGTCTCAGATCAATTACAATTATAAGGCCAATATAAGGGAGTTCGCCACAGAATTCTCAAAGACGAAACGCAGTGAGACGTGAGAGAATGAATTCATTTACGTACAACCGCGGAACGGGAGAAGCAGGTGGCTCCATTGACTGTACACGCCGGTGGGGTGTGCGGAGACTCCCTGAGGCTACGCAAGACGGTGATTGGAGATATCGGCAAGCTGCTGACTCTCTCGACAACGACTTGTGGCTCTCTTCGGCGGCGTTTGGTCTTCGGAGGGATGAATTTATTGTCCGATTTATTTCTGAGGCGTTTGAAGACTATCCGGATAGGTGTGAGCGACGCGCAATAAGAATATGAGAGTAGCCCCTAAATAGGATTGGCAGAAGGAATTGGACAATTGAAGGGTTAGCTCAAACTCAATTGAAAATCTAATAACATGTGAAGTCTTAAAATTACAGTTCTTTGCAGAACTCAGGGTGCGGCCCTTTTTTATTTATTTTATTTTATGTTTTGGGCAGACCGGACACTGGCCCTTGGTAATACACAACTCCGTTGCATCATTATTACGGATTAAGATTGGGAGGCCAAGGCACAAACTGAGCTTTCCAGGGATATGTTTCGAGGTAAAGGATGGATGTGCATCCCATAACTGTTGCTGTCTATGAATCGGCAATAATTTCGTTGCTCTAACAACTTCCTTGTTTTAGCGAACTTTGTTCTCCTCTCATTTGAACCTGCATTGTGAGCAAATAAAAGTGGGCTAGCTCTTGATTAGTCTCTGCAGAAAATTTGATACAACCCATCTCGTTGATTTTATCTTTTTGAGAATTGAGAGCTGTAATCAAGGATACATTGCGGAAATTTGCGTCTTGGAATGTAGGGTGACCGGAACACCTGCTTATCGTTCCACTCCAGGTACTCGAGGTCTGCTTTAGTGCATGCTGCATACCGCATGTTGGCCAGGGCCGTCCTGAATTTCTCATCCTCAGGTGTGTTTGCAGTCTGGCGCATATTTTGCTTGAGAATAACAACCGTTGTAACTTGTTGCCTGATAATTTTGCCGACAGTATTTTTTTGCTTGGAGATACTCATCATCGAATGCAAAATGGGGGATACAGTTGTGTCTCCGCTGAACAAGGCTGCTTGTTTCACTGGAGGCAGCTGTGCAAAATCACCAGCAAAAATCATATTCATCCCTCGAAAGGCTCATTAGGCTCGTTCAATGCCAATGCCAACTTGGCGCTAATAGAATATAAAGATTGGCACCCTAGGGTCTCCCATATTATGTGTCCACTATTCGCTGTATAATAAAAGATCGTTTGCCTGTCTCATAAATACATAGAAGATGCGCGACATGGGTCAAGGGCAAAACGGTATGCACTGAGTCGGTTCCAGGAATTACCCCGATGTACACGCACTAGGTAGCTACATCATCTTCCCTGGACCTCTCTGTACCCTGTTAGCTGAGCTCCGGTCGCAGCTGTCCATCGTAACGTTCAAACCCGCCGGCGTAGAACTAAAAGAACACAAAGAAGCAAAATAATAAGTCAACACATCAACATGGTCAGCCTCTGAATCAAGCATTTAAACGAGACACGGGAACGGCGTAGAACACCTCCAGGACGCGCGTGATCGACGTATCACAAGATTTCCATGGCCAGCGAGTGTGTAGAGAGTAACATGGTGGTAATCGCATCTCTATGTTGCTGTGTCTCCACCATTGTCAGGTAATGCCGCATGCAGGAAGCAACTTGGGTCGGTCCTTGTCCTCTTGGGGTTCACGATGTCCGTGCAACACATAAAGCATGTCAGACGATGAAACGGCGCACCGAGTGCAGCCGTGAAATCTGATTTATTCAAAATCCACTTGTGTAGCAATAAATCACTAACACCAATTAAATCTATCAATTCAAACTTCACAACTAATCTCAATTGCTCGTGTGTGTGTTTGGGGAGGTAGGGTTCGTATCACCTGTCAAGAAAGGTTACGGTATCAAGTTCAGTTCAAGGGGTGCAGGACTATGGTAAATAGTGATGGCAGGTTGTTAATTGCAGAGGGACGGGTGAGTTCAGAATACTGGCGGGAAGGTTCTTTCAGTGCAGGCGGTGCGGATATATCCGAGCTTTGAGCTTCAAGGAAAATACTCCGGCACCGTAACAAGTCAGTTCTTTGGCGGCAGCTAAAACCAAGCCCGAGCTTACAGCTTCTAAGGTCAAGGAGTTCGAGTTTTCTTCGATCTCACTGGCTTCAAGTCCTGTTGGACGAGAACCTAGGTGGTTCACAATTCTGATTCGGAACGCTTAGTTTGCTCAAATTCTAATGTTATCACAACCAATATTATTCTGTCTTGAGCTTTCTTCCGGGCCCAAAACTGGGGGGAAAGTCTACTACTCTACAATCCAGATACCCTTACGGCTTAAATAGATTTCACAAATGGTAAATGGAGATAAATGAACGTGATTCTCATTTCTTTCTCAGTCAGTGTCACAACTTGCATCAATCTAGGTGCGGCAATTCTGGTTTCTATGGCCCACTGGAGAAGTGCCCAGCCCCATTTAGTATTTGGTCACACGGTATTCCGCAATTCTGCCTTTCTGGGTCGAGCACGCAATAGCACAACACACCGGCATAGTTTCCCCAGTGATACACATGACTAACCATGCTGACTTGATTCATTGATTCATTGTCAGAAATGATCCAGGCACAAATATGTGCCCCCGGAGCATTTCAAGGTTCCGGCCTTCAACTGCTGGAATGGTTTCAAAACACTGCGGCACCATTTTAGTTCAGTGCCAGAGCATTTTTAGAGTACCATGATTCTGTTTCATTTCTTTTGCAAGCTAAGTTGAAAATATCTCCGGGATGTTTTCAAATATTGCCAGAGTATTGTTAAACTAACGGCCACACTTTGAGTTCTGGTTCAAATATTCTATTGTGTCTCAATCAACACCATATAGGCTTTGCTCCTTCATCCCTTAGTCACCTCAAGCCCACTCGGCTGGGTTTTCAGCTCTGTGCCTAGCAGGAAATTGAAGGCAACTCTGATCCCAGAAGAATCATCATTGACTTCAATGCTTAATCCTGCTAGATTGGCTCTCCACAGCGTAATATACCATCCCGGGCTGGATGTATATTCTCAGATTTTATCTCACTTGGGGCAAAGCTGATTGTTGGAAAATCGCAAAAATTGTGATTTTCAAGCGTGCTGAAATGCACGCCTTCTCAACGAGTCAATTTCACCTTGTAGCCATTCCGGCATGAGCTTCTGCACCAGTTTTGAGTCGTCTTCGACGTCTTTTTCAGCTGTTTGACATGTCAGAATTGATTCTGGGCAGTGGAATGGCAGCCTCGATGCAGCCTTGGTCAAGTCGATGGCCCAAGATTTTTTACGCATGCCAGAAAGTCCAAATGAACTGTTTAGAGCGGCGCGAGCATAGTGATAATTATTGAGGCCAAGGAAGTACCATAGGTGGCTGAGAGCAAGGAGGAGGCAGTAGACTCAGATAGGCATGATACCAGTCTCTGTGAATAGAGGCACAATCATGGACGGACGTTAGAGATTGAGCATTTGATAGAAGAAGCTAACTTGAACTTTACATAATTTTTTTAGACTCGTAACCAGTCTGCTTACGCCATTCTAACAAGGCAGGCTTGTTGCCGTAGGCAGACTGGTACTTCTCGGGCTGTGCCAAAGGGCTGAGGCGGAGTTTGAAATTTTGGGCGTGAAATTGGGTGGCTGTGTATTTCCATCAATTCTCGATGAAATTCGACTATTCAATACATATTTCTCAGGGACTTTCGGGAAATTCTGAAGAAACAGAATTTAAGGGAAGAAGCACTTGAACCCACGTTGTCTTTGGAATTTTTGAACCTGAGCTGAATTGAACCCGGAACGAGGGAAAAGGAAAATGTTTTAAACTCCGCCCCAGCCCTTTGGCACAGCCCAAGAAGTACCAGTCTGCCTACGGCAACAAGCCCGCCTTGTTAGAACGGCGTAGGCAGACTGGTTACGAGTCTATAATTTTTGACGTCGTCCTATATGCTAACGATTATGTCATGGTTTTAAGCTTAGCACCAGGGACCAAACCGGAAACAGAAAATGGACGGCCCAGCAATTTTGTGCATCCTGGATTCAAACCAGTGGTCTGTTGCCTGCAAACCTTAAATCTCTCAAGTGCTCCCTTTTCCCTGTCCAAACCAGCTGCCCGTTACTGTGGTCACCGAATTATGGTGATTGAAGACATGACTGGAAGATTAGTGTCTAAAGAACTCAAACAGCTGTATATGGCTCGCGTCGATTGTCATTTGATCCACGGATGCAAAATCTCGCTGGACAGTGAAGACATGCAGGAGATCGCGGGTGCCACATCCTTTCAGCGCCCTTCATCGGCCAGACGGTCAGCTCTTTCATTTCCGTCAACGCAGGAATGGCCCTTCACCCACTCGAAAACTGTGGGGGCCTCTCGTTCGCGGAGTCTTGCCCCGGTCGCTTTCATGGGCTGAATATTTTTTTGGGTTGCAGAAACCTTCATTCTCCCATCTCTGGAGGTGTTTAGTGAGGCCCTCGATAACATATTCAGAGTCGCTTATGATTTTCAGAGGTATGTCATTTGGGTTTGATTCAATTGTTCCTTTCACGGCAAGGATTTACGCCGTTTGGTTTGAAGGCCCGAATTCTTCCGGCACCCGTATTGCCAGATTTCTAATGTCATTTGAGCCATAGTATGCCACCGCCCCAGGGCGGGCATCTTTTTGGATGGACATGGTAAGCCCCCGATATCAGCATCCCAGTTCCCCGTTATTTTCTGCGATCAGGTGACCCCGTGCATCACAGATTAACTTTGGATTAACTTGAGTCCAGGGAACTCGACATACCACTACGCTATTTTTGACCTCGCCGATCAACCGTTCAACTTCCGCTTGAAAGGGTTGCTTGGCTTCGCCATCTCTTCCCTTCCGACTCCCGCAATCTGATTCGAGGCATCCGCTTAATACACGAGGTACAGGCTCATCTTCCCCGCTGTACTGCAGTCCATCGGTCCCTGTATCATTGCTAGCTCTCCAGCTGCCTCTGCAATTGCCCCAGCCCTCCATCGGGGATTCTTTGGTATCGATACGCAAGACAGGGTCGGGCTGATCTGCATCATACAAGTGTAGAACTGAAGTACCGTGAGCCTGTTCACCGATACTGTGTTCTCTGGGACTGGTCAGTGATTTAATCTCAAGATGCGCAAGCCTCTACAACTTAATTCTCTCAACATGTCTCAGTGGCGGCAAAAAGAAATGAGCGCGGTCGTTTGGGCTCATTTCTTAACGGAATTGGTTCAGATAAATTCTGCAACGAAATGTCGTCGATTTCAAAATTTCTCAAACAATTTAACTTATACCATACCCGCGCCGTTGTCCCGCAATAAATTAAATTACCGATTTTTGAAAATTCGAGTTTCTACTGGGCATGATGTACGAATAGAGTACGACCTCCAACGAAGGTCCAGACCAAATTTCAGCCGAAAGTGATGGGTTGACCGAAAGTCACGGCATTGCGGATCGGGATCCGAGGCGTGGGGACATCAATTTCTTGCCGTCGCCTCATTTGCCGTGGCTATTTCTCCACCATTTCTTCGTCGATCCACAACTTTGGGGGCTTGTTCTGATCCCCCGACGCTGGGCCTCTGTCTGTGATGCTACTGGATGGCAATGGCCACACTACTCTCTTTTACGCACTCAGGAAAGCACGACTCCTTTTTTCGGTCAGCCATGCGGGCCACCGTTGCAGTACACGATACCGCCATGCTATCGGTCTGGAAGCTTACAGAGTCAGTCCATGTTGCCAGCTGATTACACTCTTGCATTTTACTTCACAGCAATTCTCACTCTGCGTGTCTACACCTTGTTCAACCGCAACAGAGTCATCCTCGGGCTTCTCAGTCTTGGAGGCTTGGGATCCCTTGCCGTAGGAGTAGTGCGTGCTCTTACGGTTCATTTGAATTGAATCTAACTCCAAGTGCAGTGGCTCGGAAGCACCGCCGACACCACTGCTCCGCTTCCTGGAAGTTCGTGCATGCTTTCTCATTTCTCGTGAGTCACCTTTCGATTCTCATAGAATTTGCCTGGACCATTATCCATATTTTTCTCATCTCGTCCAATCCACACATCCTTTGATTGATTTTCTTGGGCAGAGCAATCCGTGGGTTTTCTCCTGAATTTGACGCCACTACCTGATTACTTGTGAAAATCTGCACAGGCATCGCAGGCGCATGGGAGGCAGGGTGAGTCACAGACATGGAATATCAGATCTGCAGGTTGACACACCACAGGCTCTTCTGAGACCTACTTATTTTTGCATTCACACTTCTGCGTGGTATATTGCATTGGCGGTGTAAAAACTATCACTCCCGGTTTGTGAACCGTTTTGTCCTAGATGGTGCATCTCTTCTCTAGAAATCCTATGTGTGTCTTAATGCTTACTTCTGATTAATTGATGATTAGGATTTATCTATTTTTGGTGCGGTTATTGAAGTTGTGGAATCCCGTATACTCATGAATGAAATAATAGTCTCATAGCCGCGGTGGACGTGGCCAATATCGATTTATTATGTGCGTCAATGGCCAACATGTTATATATTGTCTGTCTAATAGTGATGCGATGATTCGCGCATCAGTTCGGCGATGTACGTACCGTGTTAGTCATAGGTTAACTGGCTAACCTATGGAAAGCACTTCTTAGCGGGCAGTCTTGCATGGTTGGCGAGCGCGTGGGTCCTGTGTCCATGCTATCTAATCACCTCATTTTGACCTCCACGTCCCTCAGTCTCTCTGCGGTCCTTACTGCTCGCCTGATACTAAACATGCGCGAGGTCGCGGACACCGACGGCATGGCAGTCGGTGATGTTGCCAGCGAGGACGCCGACACCGTGGAGTGGAATGATATAGACGGCACTCCGATGGAACATATAAGGGGTCATGTGCAGAATCGGGCCTCATGGGGTTATGGCAATGACTTGGAATGATTGAAATTGTCTAAAGGCATGGTACATGTAGAATAACACCTTCATCTTTGACGCCTTGGCCCCGCAGCCGCTCTGGTAGGATATCATTGACACGGCGAGATGAGAATCGGATCAACCCCACCTACTGAATGGCACTGGCAGTATAATGCTTCGCAAAATTTCAATGGGTGAAAAATATGCCAAGTGAACGACCAGTTCAATTCCATATTCTCAGCTATTTCATATTATCATCCTTAGGTCTTCTATTTTGATTTTTCGCGTTCTAGAATGCATGTTGAGTCATAGCATATGCGCCGAATGATATCTCTTTCTTCTATTTTCCCATTGCCGGAGCGAAGCGGAGGACGTCTTGTATAGTGGTGTGTTGTAGCCCCGAAACACTTGGACTTACAATTGAAAAAACGCCGTGATGCACGCAGCTTTTAATCACTTTCGTCGATCTCTCTCTTCCCTCTCATGCTGTCCATGCCGATCTGCAAATTATTGAACGCTCGGCTCAAGCGTTCAAATTGGATTTATTCCGAATTACAGGCACGTCCACAGCTCAATTCTCACACGAACATCCAACTAAATTGAATTCGCCGGGGACGTGTTCAGTTCAAGCATGGAATTTATTTTATTGATTCACCTCTTCTGCGCAATCCTCAACCGAACATTCAATTGGGTTGAATTTGCATCGCTTGTAATATTAGGTCATAGCATCAGCCCAGACTAATATTAAGGCCGGAATGAGTGGCCTTGTGTTGTTATTTGTACCCATGATCCAGTGGTTTCGAGGCCCGCGAGTATAGCAGCAGATTCAAAGGCATTGCAGCAAGGAGAAATCTGCACACCAGAAGATTTATATGTACATGTTACCCAAGTTGCCTCTCTTTTGCAATTTGTGGGTCCATAGGACCTCCAAAAACGAACAGGGAATACTAAAAATACGCCTGACAGAGAAAGTGGGACCTGGATTTCCTTACCTAATATCTAAACCCCTAACGGTGGTGTACACTTGGTACTAACCCTCGTAATACCAAGGCGTTGGCCCAGATGTCGACAGAGCCTGGGAAGAACCATAACTGTGAGCTAAAGTTTTTATTGTTGGTACCTCGAACTTATGTTGAATACTTGCAGCTGCCCCATCGATCCTGACCCCAGATGAAGCCACAAAACTTTCCAATTGGACCGAGCCGATCTTGGTTTTCATTGATTGGTAAGTTCCCTCCCTCACTGTCTCCTCGGTTTGAGTATGAATCTAGGGTTAGGGCTATGAACTCAAGTTGAGATCCAACTCGAATATCAATTCCACAGAGAACCGCATGAGATCGAGGTATGAACTTCCAATAAAAGGCAAAAATTAGACACCTCAATCAGATATGCCGCTATGAGTCTATCAGGGGATGTAACTCCGAGTATTCATTGGCAATTGATGTGAAAGAAATTGTAACTCTTGCATCGCTGCAGGTTGTGAGTTCAATTTTACCGAATCAATGGTGACCTGCGCGTCTGTGCCTGACGAAAGCAGCAGTTTATTCTCCCCATGGTGGTTTTTGTGCAGGTCTGCGAACCGAGAAAGGTATGTTTGCAGGAATTCCCCAAGATCCATGTGGGGTGGGGGTTAAAGCACAACGGAGTGGCGCAGTTCGAGATCGGACAGTCCAGGCAAAATTTGTGTATTCCGGGTTTATGTTCGCTGAGTAGACTGAGTTTCGGCTAATGAGTGCACACCTATGATGTTTTAGCTTGAAAATAACGGAGAATAGGCTCATTCTTGCCATTTTTGGGCGAGAACCGGTCGCAGAACTCAAATCGAGTCAAATATTTCGTACTTCTTTAGATATATATTATTCTTTCTGTGTGGTTCTATGGTTGTCCCTGTGCGGTTGCTACGCTTCCAGTACTGGTCTGCAAGCAAATTCCTCCACGTCGGCAATGGGACCTTTTGGCTTTGTTCCTTTGATTCGCTGGGTCGATTCCTTTGTGAGCTTGTCGCGAGGGTGGCATTCCTATCACTATGATGTACACTAGGGTACTGTGCGACAAATACAAGCTAAGATTTACCTCTTTTGACGTGTCTGAACAAGCGGCCCGGGGAAAAAATGAGAATCAAGAAAGCCATGTGTACGTGCAGGTCCCCTTCAGCTGTGCTGGTAGTTAGCAGCCAGCCGGACCTGGCTCCAGCGTGGGGCCATAGGCGACTGAACCTGGCCACCAAGTGGCCGTGATAGCATGTGTTCAACATGTTGACCTCACCTGTCGGACATGTGTCCGCCCAGTGCCGGTGTATTGATCACTCACCTCTTGAAACAAACAGGCACAAACTTGAACATCACCAAAAGTTGGGGCAGCTGGTAAGGCCTTACAAGGCCCACAATGCGCATAATCCATGGTAAGGTCCTATAAGCCTGGTGAACCTTCACCATGGATTAAAAGGAACCTCGGTTCTTGTAAGGCCCTACCAGGGTTGCGGGCCTTATAAGGCATTGTGAAGCTTATAATGAATTTTAGCCCTTGCAATCGTTATCAGGGATTTCGCGCCATATAACGGCTTACAATTCTCATGTCTCGCTGCGACATCCGACCAGGATTGTCGTACCTTAAATAGATATATCCACCTTGGGAATCTTCGAAATCCATCCTAGTTTCACACGATTGCAATAGATATGCCAAAAAGAATAATATTGGAGCAGGCACCAGTACGACACGAAAAATCTACGCAGTCCCAGAAGCGGCCCCAGACGCAGCGCTAGCTGCCCGTGCACGCTTGGCGGCTCGTTGCTGTTGCATCAATTCGAAGTCGTCGGGAATGTCGACAGAAGGTGTAGAGGACTGCTTCGAAGACGCGGAATGCCCGAACACATCACTAGATAAGAGAATTATTATCAGAGAGGGAGAACAGAAACAGGAGAGACGCACAAATTAAATCGGTCGAGGATTACCTGGCCCTCTTCACCGCGCAGACTGTCGACGACCTTCCAATAGAAGTCGGGGTAGCAGAACTCGCCGTCCATTGGCATGCTGTTCCAACTCTCCATTGATGATATTGCGAAGCGAACCTGGCCATACAACGGTCGTGAGCTAAGAAATTTGGAGCACAAGAAAACTTACCTGACAGGCGACATACGCAATGTCGCGCGGAGTAAGCGCGGTGATACCATTGATGGCCGCGTTGCCTGCCCTACCCTTGTGAGCCCCAGGTCCGTCGAGGGCGGCGCCGGCTCCCTGGTAGACGTGCTTGACAGCCTGTGCGACAAACAGTGAATGAAATGATATACATCGACGACGAGAACTCACAGGGCGCATGAGGTGCGAGTTCTCCAAGTAGCCCGCCTCAATATCGAGCTTGTCGTAGACTTGGCCAGGCGCAAACATGAAGGCGGGGAGCATGGTACCAAGGACCGGGAAATTTGGATCGTTGGCTTTGATTGCGTCGTACGTCCTGAAACAAAATCAGTTTTGGAGTTCAGGAAAACCAACACACTTACGCTTTCTCATCAGGATAACAGAGAGGGCGTAACGCCGCCGCCGTGACCGGGTGGTTCTGACCACGAAATGCCTTCAGACCGCGCTTCGGGATGGGTGGGTCAAGTACAGGCAAAGGCGAAGGCTGTTGGCCGGAGGCGGATGAAGGAGCTGGTGAAGGCGGCGGCGGCGGCGGCAAAAGATAATCGAGAATATCTCCTTTCAAGGCGCCGGTATCGTCACTGCGGGCATTCTGATGACCCAGCTGGATCTACGGCAAGTTGTAACAATGTTTTCGCGTGGATGACCACATACCTGGGCGCACACCTGCTTCCGCAGCTTGATATCACCGCCTAGATCGACCATATCGTCAGCGAAGCCGGGGATGGTGTTCGAGAGGCCAGCATTCCACTGTACGTTTTTCCCTACGGCAAGTCAGCGAAGATCGACGACATATCAAAACTCACTCCATGGCCAGATTTGGTTCCCGCACATCGGGATCGATCATTTCGTATTTGACACCGTACTCGACGATGGGGTGGACACGGCTGAACAGCATACATTTGCGGGCGAGATTGCGGCCATACCACTTGTAAGTGGCAGCTTCGTCGTCCGTGTCAGCTGGATCAGCGGCCCTGCCAAACAGTCACAAATCAGCGAATGTCCCAGTCACACAAATGCGGGCGCGTCTTACTTTCTCTTCTTGCCAGTTACGAGCGCGGAGCGGGCCAGATTGCTCTGTATTCTGGCTGCCGCGCGTGCAGCCATTTGCTCGGGGGTTTGAGCATCAGAAGTGGCGGAGTCTTCGGGATTGGGGATTACATCCGACATGGTGGGAGATGGGGGAAAGTGGAGGGTGGTAACGCAGCCGGTGCGCTACTTATAGTCGCCTGAAACCAACCAAACAGCTGATTCATTCCTCAGTCACATGTGCGCGATATGATATCGCGCATCCGTGATGGCACTTTTGATAGGAATGATCTTGCGCGACTCCCCCACAGCTTCCGTCGGGCAACGTTGTCCGCCACTTGTTCCAGGCATCGTAAAGCTCAAATCAAAGGTTATAGTCCATGTCATTCACAATGCGAACTTCTGTGAATTTAAACGAAGTCAAACGGAGCATTATTCGGCTTTTCCCTTGTTTCTGCTGCTTTCCACACGTTTCTCTGTTGCTACAGCCTCCTCCGAGTCCACGATAGCGCTGGATCCCACCGGATCGTCCAACTGGGAATAGTGTGCCTGGACGCACATCCCTGCGATATCCGCTGGACTTGATAATTTCTTTGAATATCACTTTTACCGCGGTATGGCTGTTTCATAACTCACTTGATATATTTTAGACCTTGCTGGCACCGCAACGTGGATTGGCTCTGTGTGCTCTGGCCAGATGGCACCGAGTTCAAGGTTTGTGACATGGATGAAGGCAAATTCGTGTCCGATCGGGCGAATTTGCAATCTGCTTCGCGGCTGCCATCATAGATGCGCAGCACCTTGCTCCTGCTGCCGAGGTCCCTCCCCATCTTGGTCCAAATGGACGACGAAGACGGCCCTGTTCGCAGAATTTATGTATGCATATATCTCTTTTTTTGTGTTCTTCTTCACCGACGTCACAGGCACCTGGTACACCGCGAATCCCAGGACTCGTCCCGCCGCTGCGTCGCGACCTATTTGCGCAGGACTGGCTTCATGAGGATGAACCCATTCGGCCAATTTATGTGTGCCGAATTCTTATTCATTTCGCCAACTGCCTAAGATTTCTGATTAGGGACACACTATGGAACGGCCCAAAGAATTCACTCCTCCTCCAAGTCCCCTGGCGTCACGTAATCAGGAAATTTCGGTGGGTTTCGGGATTCCATGCCGTAGTTTTTTGCTTAATATTATTTCAGCCTGCGCATATTTTATTTCCTAACGTGCCAGGCACTCCTTCAACGCCAACAAGCAGCATTATCCTAGCCTCTGAAAACAGCTCCGACTCGGATTCAGACTCGCCTCCCCAGCCCTGGATCCGCGAAGCGTCGCCTTGTGGTTTAGTAAAAGCTCGGCACCTCGTTCTTTCATTGAAGGCCGAAGATGTCATGCAGGAGATTTCTTGCGAGTTCAGTCAGGTCTGCAGTCACTTGTCTTGTTTTTCAGGAGGCTTACCCACGTAAATAGACTCATCAGATCTTTGTGCAGTACGTTCAATTCTCGCTTGGAGGGGTTCAGGATCCTGAGGCGGCAGGTACAGTAAGCCCCCGAGCAGTGTACAGGACATGGTCGGGTGATCGGGACCATGCTGCAGCGCCATTTTGGGTCAAATATAGCAAAACCGGGTACGCCCTTCGTGTTGTCCCCTACGACTTTGCAGTGGGGCGTGTTATTCTTCTGGCACATTTGCGCGAGAACATTTCGATCGTATTATTTTTTCCTCTCCTCCCCTGTCGTCGAATAACCATTTCTCAGGCGGATAAACTTGTGGAATGGGCAAAAAAGGTAACCTCGCTTTGTTCGCACCTTTCCTCATTTACCATCCGTTCCTAGTTTCATCCGGATCCATTTCAATTAAAACATGCCAATCTGTGCTACCTGAATGACGTTGCGGCCGAGGATACGGAGGACCCCGAATATTAGATCGGGTATTTCAAATGCCCCTGTACCCCCTATCCACGGAATAAATACCCTGTTGCCGCCGCGTTGCTGCTCATCTTGACCCTGTTCTGTGCCCTCACCCTAGCATGAGGCATATTGTGCCTCTCGTGCTTCTCCTCCTTCTGATACTCTCTGCCATGGCGAGCACCAGCGCAGGAAACACCGGCGGCAATTTCTTCTGCATGGAACCATGCCTCAGGAGCTTCACCAACGCTCGTGCCCTGGGTGTCCACCAAGATTCGTGCCAGTATCTGCAATTGCGAGATACATCCTTGGATGCTGGTGCTAAGGCGTACCGGGAGCGAAGACGCAAACGGCCAAAAAAGGAGCAAACTCTCCCGAGCGCAGTGGTTTGTGCATTCACCGAGCTTAACTTAAGCTAAACTTCTCGTCAGGACGACTTCCAGGTTGACCCCGAGGCCCCTTCCGAGCATGCACTCACCGGGACCGAGGAAGCACAGGTCCATTCTTCTTTCAGGTCATTTCATCGCTCTGGTCATTGATGTTTTTCCTCTTTTTTAGGATGAGCAGATGCCTTTGGTCACAGATGACGAATCGCAGTTGGCCCCAGATCCAGAACCAGCATCGCCCCCGCCAGCTCAGGTTTCAGTGTCGGGTCGTCCCTTGCGAACTAAACGTCTCACTTGGAAACTCTTGCAACAGCTACCGCCGTCACCAGCAGAATTCGAAGATGTGACTCTTTCCGAGCCCGAGTCCGAATCAGACGACGACGCCACACCACCGCCATCAATCTCTGTGTATGTCTGGGAGTCTGTTAAGACTGTCAGAAACGCGTTCGGGGTCTATCGCGAATATCCTTCCTACCCGACCCACGACCCGGATCGTAACATCTCCCTCGCAGACCAGTCCAATATTCCGGCAGCTCCAGGTACCTCTTCTTCTATCCCTGCGGATACGCGTTTGTCCCCAACTTCATCCGCCTCGAACTTCTCCACCCCGTTCACAAACCCGTTCAAAAATGCGACCATATTTGGGTTCATGAACTGGATGTGGTCTGGTTCGGTCATGAAATCCGTGGCCGAGTGCCAAAGGCTGATTGATTTCATTGTTTCGGATACGTTTGTGAGAGAGGATTTGGTCGGCTTCGATCTCAAGGCGGAAACGGCCAGAATTGACAAAATTCCTGCGGGAAATCCAGTTGGCGGCGTATTGGGAGACGCGAGCGGCATAAAAGACGGTTGGAAGGAGGTCAGTGTCGACATCGAGGTCCCAGATGGCGGGAAACATGGCGCGTCTGATTCAATCCCTGTTTTCTCGGTGCCGGGCCTGCACTTTCGCAATCTAACCCAGGCCATCAAAAGTGCACTTCAAGACCGCGCCTCCCGTCACTTCCACTACACCCCATTCAAGCAATTTTGGCAGAGTTCCGCCGACGAACAGCCTCAGCGCATTTACGATGAGATATATTCCTCCACCGCTTTCATTGAAGCTCACGAAAAACTTCAGCGTCAGCCTGCTGAGCCCGGCTGCACTTTGGAGCGTGTAATCGCAGCGTTGATGTTCTGGTCTGACTCTACTCATCTGGCCAACTTCGGCACGGCATCGCTGTGGCCACTTTACTTGTTTTTTGGCAATCAGTCAAAATGGCTACGCGGGAAACCGCGAGCGGGAGCATGCCACCACGTCGCGTATATGCCCAAGGTGCGGCAATTTCAACTACAGCATTAGCACTCACACCAATCCACTTCTAGTTGCCTGACAATTTTTTCGATTGGTTCAAAGACTTGAGTGGTCAATCGCCATCTGCTGAAGTTTTGACGCACTGTCGACGCGAGCTAATGCACGCGATTTGGCGGCTACTCCTCGACGGTGAATTCATGGAAGCTTGCAAGCACGGCATCGTCATCGAGTGTCCAGATGGCATTTCTCGACGGTTTTATTTTCGGGTGTTCACTTATGCGGCCGATTATCCGGAGAAGTGCGCAATTCTTCAGTCCCTGCCAAATTCTCGCACTAATAAAGTTCAAATAGGGTTCTGCTGGCCACAATTCGCAACCTCGGCCATTGCCCTTGCCCTCGGTGCCTAGTCACGAAGGATAAACTTGAACAGGTTGGAACGGTCCGTGACGACAAAGCTCGTGTTACCAATCAGAGACTGGACAATGAAGAATCTCGTTCATATGTTCAGAGAGCAAGGGATTGGATATATCGTATGGGCAGGAAGATTCGTTCGAAGAAGGTAGAAGGACTATTAGCTCCGAAGTCCTGGGTTCCGACCATGGTAAGTCTCTTTCTTTTTTCGCGCCTGAATAAGTATTGACCTTTATAATTTTTAGAACGCATTTTCGCCGTTAAAATCCTTCGGTCTCAGCATTTACAACATGCTCGTTCCCGACTTCATGCATGAATTCGAGCTTGGCGTGTGGAAAGCCACCTTTACCCATCTTATTCGGATATTAGTTGCACACGGCGGAGACGCTGTTCAGGCATTAAATGACCGGTAGATTTATCATTATTCACTCAGTATCCTTTGCTGACTCTATACAGTTATCGACAAGTCCCCACTTTTGGGAAGGCGACTATCCGACGATTTACAAATAATGCCTCGGCAATGAAGAAGCTGGCTGCGCGCAACTTCGAAGATCTGTTGCAAGTGAGTGGTACAATCATTTCTGTTGTTACGTTTTTTTCTGGAATTGGTGACTCATTCTTTTCTCTAGTGCGCAATCCCGGTATTTGAAGATCTCCTCGATGAGGAGGATGACAAAGCCGTGCTCGACTTGCTGTTTTTATTGGCATACTGGCATGCGCTCGCAAAACTGCGTCTCCACACCGACTTCACAGTTGGTCTGCTAGGGACGGTAACCAACCTGCTCGGACGCCAGTTGCGTTACTTCGCGAGAGTGACGTGCGCGGGCTTTACAACTAAAGAATTGCCGAGAGAAGAGGCTGCTCGAGGTCGTCGTCAGGCCAAGAAATCTGCCGCCGCGGCTGCCGCCGGTACTGCGCCACCGAAGCCCCGCGGGAAGGAGAGCAACATTAAATCTTTCAATATGAACACCTACAAAACTCACTCGCTCGGCGACTATGTGCGCACCATTTTATTCTTTGGTACCACCGATTCGTACTCTACGCAGCCGGTATGAGCATTTTTTGCGTCTCTGCAGCAGGGATCTAACATAATCTCAGGGTGAGCTCGAGCACCGGCGCGTGAAGCGGTACTATGCCCGTACAAACAAGAACGACGCAGTAGGTCAAATGACGCAGTTGGAACGACGCGAGTCTGCTCTCCTCAAAATTTCTCGCGCTGAGCGTATCCCGCCCATATCGACACTCGAACACCCGGTACCAGTGCCGGCTGCAGAGCCTAAGACGACCGGAAAGCGAAAGCGCAAGTCACGGGCAGCAGCTTCCAAGAAGGTCTTGCCCGCATTGGACTTTGCAGATTCCGAGTCCCTGCCGTATACCCCGCCGGACGTTCATTTCCACATTTCACTTTCACGCAACTTTTACTGCACCATCCCGCTTTGGCTCGAGGAGAATGCAGGAGATCCCGCAGTGAAGGTCTGTTCGCTATCCATTTACCGATATGTTTCATGCTTATTTGCGTTCCAGGACTTTCTTCCAAAACTCAGGGAACATCTTCTGAGCCGTCTGCTCCATCCCACTTGGTCTGGTAACGGTCACGAATTCACTCCTGAGGAGCAGTCCAAACTCCTGATCGTGTCTGACCGTCTATATCGTCACAAGGTCCTCCGAATCAATTACACCTCATACGACATTCGCCGTGGTCAAGACTCTATGAACCCGAGGACCCATGCCGACATAATGATGCTTGCTCCGGACGACGGTGTCGACAATCCCGACCAGCATCCCTTCACATATGCGCGCGTCATTGGAGTGTTTCACGTCGATGTCGTTCACAATGTTCCCGGTGCATCGACCGTACCTCAGTCTATTCCTTTCCTTTGGGTTCGGCGCTTTCGCCTCGATCGCCGCTTTAAAGGCGGGTTCAAGCGGAAGCGTCTACATCGAATAGAGTTCTTGCCAGACTCGGATCCGGCCGCATTTGGTTTCGTGAACCCCGACGAGGTCATCCGTGGCGCTCACTTGATCCCGGCCTTCGCTCACGGCCCGACTGAGCGCGTTCCTTACACGTCGCTTGCCAGGCGCAAGGACGAGTTCGATGATTGGGCCTACCATTATGTCAATTTGTACGTGTTGCTTCACGTTTTCGATGCACCTATCTGACTTTGGCTGGAGTTTTGTTGATAGGGACATGTTCATGCGCTATCTCGGGGGTGGGGTAGGCCACTATCGAGTCCCAGTCCCTGATGATGATGCTGAGGACGACGATATCCCGCCTGAGGAGGATGAACCGGATCCCGCTGACGACCATGATATTTTGCGGCCGGACTCGGAGGTACCTGCGCAGAATGACAACGAATCTGATGACTCGGACGATGAGCAGACTGACGAGCCCGATATTACGATCGGCGACGAAGAAGAGGAGGAACAAGATTCAGATGATGAGGGCGATCCGTGGGAGGACTCGGAGGAGGAGCCGGAAGAAGAAAACTTGGGTCCTGAGGACGGCGAGGATGTTACGGACGAGACGACGCCGGCAGAGTTCGGATACGACGAGTTGTGAAATATTTAATGCATTTTTATTCAGCGACAGCCCTGCTATTTACCGCGCGGTGGGAGAATGAGAGCTCCGCAAATGAGCTGAAATGGCCAAAACAGGCGGGAGCGCTCACCAGGCATTATAAACTGACACAATAGAGATGCATTCAATTTCAAATGGTTGCCATTTTGAAAAGCATGACTTGACACAATAGAGCTGCATTCAAATGGCTGGCATTTTGAAAAGCATGACCTGGTGCAATGGAGGTGCATTCAAATGGCAGCCATTTTGAAAAGCATGACCTGGTGCAATAGAGGTGCATTCAAATGGCTGCCATTTTGAAAAGCGTGACCTGGCAAAATAGAGGTGCATTCAAATGGTGGGCATTTTGAAAAGCGTGTCACGGACCATACTCTCTCTAGTGTTTTATAAACACAATTAAGTATTTGTACTATAGTATCTCACACCTTGCCCTCTCTCTCTCTGATGAGTGTCCCGGACGCCCATCACTGTAGCAAGTACTATCTTTCCACGCTATTCCCTCTCTCTCTCTCGAGTTCTGTATGAACGCAATTGGTTACATTATAGTATTCAAGGAGAGGATTTCAATGTGATGGCATTATATGGGCATCCGGGACGCCCATCACTGCAGCAAGCACTATTTTCTCATGCTATGCCCTCTCTATCCAGTTTTGAAGGAACAAAATTAGTTCGTATCTTAAGCAGATGCCCTGATTCTATGTGCGCATGGTTACATTCTTCTTTCTCCCCTTTATCACAGTTTAGCTTCGGTCCAGAACACTGGATGCTCCCCAATCCTATTTTCAACTTCGCCGATCAGCCGTTCAATTCCCATTCAAAAGAGCCATTCCATCTCGCTTCCTTTCATCCCTTCCACCCACACCATCTCCGCTCTCGGTCGGGGTGTATTCTGCCTCTCCACTCGATTTTTCCTTCTCGAGCTGCCTCCCCAACCACACCGACCTGCTGCCAGTACCGGCCGTTCCCAGGTCTCGAGCGGCAAAACACAGGTAACGAAAACTACCAAAAGCAGGTTCGCCTGGTCCCGTTTTTACTCGCTTGCACGCATTTCGCTAAATTCGACCCATAGAGGTCCGTCCACTTGCAACTCTCCGCCCCACCCTCAGAGGAGTAAATCACAAACGGCCGCTAAGCTCGCATATGCTCACTGCCGACGCCGCAGAAAAGATAATAAAGGGAGTTCCTTCTGTCCTGTTGTTTCAACCTTCGATTGTTCATTTTCACTGCAACTCACTCGCAAGTTTGCGCCGAAGCCGAAGACGACTTCGGTCACTTCAATTCAATTATCTTTCAATGATTTTGTTGAAAGGCTGCGGCTATCGGAGGCGGCTCGTCGATGCAACCTAATTGGTGACCTGACGTGGACCTACTCTGATAGGGCTCTCCATGTCAATCCAAACAACTGTACATGAACCTCAGCACATGCCAACCAATATTGTGGGCGGATCAAAAAACTGCCCAAACGTCGCAAACACCATTCTCAACCACCAGCATATTCCACATATTTTGCGAGGTGCCGCAAATGAAAATGGGAAGCCAGCGCCCCTTCTCACAACCTTTTACAAAATTTAGCCCAGAAGAGCTGTTGTGCCACGCCGGCCAATATTGTTTGTAGATCAAAAAACCGTCCAAACATCGCAAACACCATTCTCAACCACCAGCATATTCCACATATTTTGCGAGGTGCTGTAAATGAAGATGGGACACCAATGCCCCTTCTCACAATCTTTCACAAAATTTAACGCAGAAGAACTGTTGTGCCATGCCGACCAGTATTGTTGGCAGATCCCGCCCAAACATTGCAAACACCATTCTCAACCGCCAGAATATTCCACATATTTTGCGAGGTGCGGCAAATGAAGATGGGAAGCCAATGCACCTTCTCACAACTTTTTACAAAATTTAACCCAGAAGAACTGTTGTGCCATGCTGACCAATATTGTGGGCGGATCAAAAAACCGCCCAAACGTCGCAAACACCATTCTCAGTCACCAGAATATTCCACATATTTTTCGCGGTGCCGCAAATGAAGATGGGAAGCCAATGCACGTTCTCACAACTTTTCAAAAAATTTAACCCATAAGAAATGTTGTGCCACGCCGACCAATATTGCTGGCAGATCAAAAACCCGCCCAAATGTCGCAAACACCATTCTCGACCACCAGAACATTCCATATATTTTGCGAGGTGCGGCAAATGAAGATGGGAAGCCAATGCACCTTCTCACAACTTTTCACAAAATTTAACCCAGAAGAACTGTTGTGCCATGCTGACCAATATTGTTGGCAGATCAAAAGCTGCCCCAACATTGCAAACACCATTCTCGACCACCGGGTTATGGCTACGCTACTTCTTTTCCTTATGGTGCGTAGCCGAGAGCAACCCGTACTCTGCTTTAGCCTTGCCTTCCTTTTACCTTGGAAGGTACGACAAGCCAGAGCAAAGGAACACAGAGAAAAAAGCTCATTTAGTTTATATAATCTTTCAAGGACTCGCATTCTTGCTGGGACTTTATCTTAATTTGTAGCTACAGTATTATATTGTAGACAACAGACTTGTAGCTTTAAATTTTTTACTTATCTTAGCCTCGCCCAGAACCTAAGCCTTTGGTCTGATCACAATAGTTCTCTGCTAAACGTTAAGAATTGCAAATGGGCAATGGCTACGATTATTAAACATTTATCATTTTGGTCAAGGAATTATTCAAAGAAGGTAGCAGCCCGTAAGGGTCCCCTAATTAATATTACAGGCTACAAGACTTCGCTCAAAAGGTGAAGGTGCCGGAGGAGAGAGCGCCATTGGCTATTGCCGCAGACAAACAAGGTAACGGAGGCCAGGGATGCAATATAGGGTATCCTCCACTCAACTCTGACCATAAAACTCGTGGATCCCGGGACAAGGGAGCAGTTGACATATTTAAGCTTTCCCCGGCTGTACTGTGATCAAATTTTGAATCACAATTTTGTGTCACATGCATCGCAATTGAACAGTCTATCCTGTACTCCAAAATACATTTGCTGGGTTGGGCTGGGAAAAGGGAGCAGTTGACGTATTTAAGCTTTCCCCGGCCATACTGTCATCAAATTTTGAATCGCAATTTTGTGTCACATACATTGCAATTGAACAGTCTATCCCGTGCTTCAAAATACATTTCTGCTGGGTTCGGCTGGGAAAGGGGAGTAATATTTAACTGGCTTGCATGTGATCATCGGCATGATGGGCCGATATTTCGCATCAAAACTGTATTTTGACAGTATTTTGTCCCATGTGCAATCATTTCAAGCCGGATTTTGACGGGATCTTGCTGGGAGGATAGCCAGCGAAATTTCGGTTTGAGCTGTCTTTTTAGATTTGTTTTGACGGCCCCGGTGCTTTTGGACAGGAGCTGAGAGCTGTCCATGTCAATCCAAAAAAATGTATGTGACCATCGGCATGATGGGCCGATATTTCGCACCAAAACTGTATTTTGTCCCCTGTGCAATCATTTCAGGCTGGACTTTGACATGATCTTGCTGGGAGGATAGCCAGCGAAATTTGGGTTTGAACTGTCTCTTTAGATTTGTTTTGACGGCCCCGGTGCTTTTGAACAGGAGCCGAGGGCTCTCCATGTGGCCACTGGCAGTGCTGCGGTAAATTGATGGCATCACCATTTCTGCCGAATCAGGAAGCCCGTGCCAAAATCGCCGTCCGGATGGATGTACCTGGTATAAAATCAGCGCAACACCATCCTGCCCAAACTCTGGCACTAAAAATGCTCATAATTCATTCTACATGTATTGTCCGGAACAGATTTTTTAATTTCGATTCGCTGCCCAAAATCCTTAGAACAAGTGCCCTTATCACATTTAAATTGGGCAAGGTTTTCCGGACATTACACATAGAATCGGTCAAAATAATATTTGACCCTGTTTCTGGGGCCATATCGAGGCCGTGGGAGCTTAGTTGAGGTACCTCTGGATCAGAGGCAAAGGCGGGCAAAGCTTGAACAAACAAAGGGCGATTTGACCACTTCAGTGCCAACTTCAAGTTATTTGGCACAGAAAAAAATCAGGAAACATGTATTACCCTAGCGAAGACATTTGGTGAAGTGTTTGTGAGTGCAGGTGGTGCAGGAAGTGGATAATGCCTCTGAAGGCCCATTTGCCATCAAATGGGCCCGATCACGCTTAGTCAGCACACGCTGATGGAAAACCGTTGCCGGTGGCCACTCCATGTCAATGCAAACAAATGCATGTGATCATCGGCATGATGGGCCGATATTTCACATCAAAACTGTATTTTTACAGTATTTTGACCCATGTGCAATCATTTCAAGCCGGATTTTGACAGGATCTTGCTGGGAGGATAGCCAGCGAAATTTGGGTTTGAACTGTCCCTTTAGATTTGTTTTGATGGCCCCGGTGCTTTTGAACAGGAGCTGAGGGCATCAAAACTGTATTTTGACAGTATTTTGTCCCATGTGCAATTATTTCAAGCCAGATTTTGATGGGATCTTGCTGGGAGGATAGCCAGAGAAATTCGGGTTTGAACTGTCCCTTTAGGGCCTGTTCGGCTACAGAAGCTCGCAGAGTTTATTTCCTTTTTAGGAAATTTTACTTGCGCACACAGCTCCTCAACGTCTAGAACCATCACATTTTCGGGGACTTTGGACTCCCAAATGATTCATATCCTGACCTGAGCACCATGTAAGCCGATAAATCCTTGAAAATCCCAGGATCAAGCCCAAAAGCCCAACCAGATGCTGGCCAGCTTCTGTAGTCGAACAGGCCCTTAGATTTGTTTTGACGGCCCTGGTGCTTTTGAACAGGAGCTGAGGGCTCTCCATGTCAATCCAAAAACATGCAGTCGTTTCGCCTTCAGCCAGTATTATCATATAATTCAAATATCTAGGCACCAGTCAAGTTACTGTCCTTCTTCTTCTGCCATTTCCTCACCCTTCTCAATGTGTTCCTCTCCCTTTCCGCCTCCTTTTTCAAGGCCTGATCTATAAAGCGGCTGGACTTGTTCCTTGCAATCCACTGTTCAGTTGGGCGGGGATCACATGTAGCGCAGCGGCATGGCTCGGCCTCTTCAAAGAAGTCATCACCATAATGGACGGTGATTTCTTCGTCTGCGGCTATGAACGTTGAGGTCACAATGGCAATAGCATGGACGTTTGCATCGTCAGCGTATTGATACTTCATCAGCAACAAGTCAACCAAATTAGATCTGACTCACAAATGCGTTGGCACAGCAATCATGATTAACAAACCTGAGAGGTCCAAACAAGACCCTGGATGTTCCATCGTGTGCTCGCATCTCGCTCAGAGCTGTAGTTTTTTCTTTGGCCTCTCCATCTACGTTGTCCACAGATAACCGTCCTTCTAGCTCGTATAATCTTGTGCCTTGTGGGATGTCGTGTCGGGTGACAATGCCAAACTGGAGGGCGCCTGCTGTGCCTAGGTGTACCAATGCCAGTTTGACTGGTGACCACTGAGCGAGGAGGACCACATGGGCCTGCAGACACCTTTTTTCTTTATTGTTATTTTCAAGCACAGACACAAGCAGGAATGAATTGCGTACCATCTTAGAGCGGGAAACATGCCATAAGCATCACCCAGCGTTCGCCTGACCCACTTGCGCAGATCCATAAAATTCGAGGTGGCTTTCTGCAAGCCAGCGAAAGTCTGGCCGTCGCAGAGCATGCCACATTTATGGTCTTCGAGCACTGTGCAGAGTTCTGCAGCGTGCTCGGGTGGGGTGATGTCGGTGGGCCGCGAGCTCAGGCGAGCAGCTTGGTGCTGCCTTTTCCGAGGCCGTATATTTTTTTGACTGAAGAGCGCGTGAACGATTGCGTCGTCGCATACAATCGCCATAGACGCAGTGAAGCTGCCTCCCCTGGACAGCATCTGGGCCCACTGTTCGCGGATCTCGAGGTCGAGGGCAGAAGAAGACATTGCGTTGGCAAGGTGTGTGACAGGTAAGGACGAGCGATGGCCACATTATATACCCGTTCTGTGGGGCATTAATCCCGAACAGCCGAGCCGACGCCGTTCCATTTGTTGAATTCCATTCAACACCATGAAGGCCCGACCTCCATTTGTTGCATATTTACATAACTGCAGTGAAGTTTTAAATAGGGAGGTTGTGCAAAAGCCGCACGAGCCGCATGTGGCTTTTGTGCATTGTGCAAAGCCACAGGGTTTGCAGGCAGGTGGACATTAACGAAGCAAATTGACCACGCGATTGAAGGTAAATTTAGGAAAAATTCGATCGGGAGAGCGGAAAAAAACCGATCGGCCCGTCATGATTCCAGTCTTGGCAAATCTTGTGACAAGAAAATTGCTTTATCAACACATTTCTACTCGATGCACTCGCGCGACCTGATGGGGACGACTCAACGCTGATCAAATCTCTTAATTAGGATGGTGCAATACTTCGGAGGCCGCGATAATCTGGCGAGCACGTTGGCGGAAGTATTCTTAGCCTGGAGAGGGCGCTAAACGCCAGTTCAATTCACACAAAAGGAAAAAAAAAGGAAAAAAAGGGGGGGGGTCCTTGCTTTGCAATGGCCAGACTATGGCTGTCGAAACGGTATCGCTGTCAACGCGTTTCGAATGTTAAACCAAATAATGCCTCGGAGAGAGTTCTGAACCATGGCCAATGTTCGCAATAACCAGGGCTGTCCAGCTCTGAAAGGCGGGCCTGGCGGATCGCCTTGGGACTTCTCTGGAAACGAAACAGTGTTCACGCCTATTAAAATGACATGGTCACGCGTTTCGAATGCTAAACCGTTAACTGCGCTCTGGAAAACCAAATAATGCCTCGGAGGGAGGTCTGAACCATGGGCAACGTGCGCAATGACCAGGGCTGTCCAGCTCTGAAAGGCGGTCCTCGCGGATCACCTTGGGCACGGTAATTCGATATCCAGGGTGATCTCACCCGTCTGGCGGTGGGACCTGCAGCGGCTTCGGTGGGGGTTAACTTTTATGTGTGCGTGCTGAGCGACGCATTCCCCTTGCCGGATCAACATTCCACCGTAAAATGAACGGGAATTCCACTTCTGCATCGGGAGGAGATACACAGATGCGCACAGCCACACTGTTCAGAAAATATTCTGCAGCGGGCTTCGGCGGGGTTAATCTTTCTACGTGCGGGATGAGCGACGCATTCATCTTGCTGGATCAACATTCCACCGTAAAATGAACGCGCATTCCACTTCCGCGTCGGGAGGTGCACAGTCACACAGTAGGCTCGTATCCACCCGTTATAGTGCCGCAAAATCTATAACCTTTGACTCACTGTCCCGAAGCCGTCCTTTACTGCTCGTCTTTCACAGCCTGAGATGATTGAGGAGAGTGGACCGCTGCAATGGTAAAAGCAACTCACAACCCAGCAGGCGACAGTTTCTTTTCCTTCCGCCCCTTTGCTTGCCCCACTTGATTTGCACAGTGAAGAATCATAATGGTGGGCACTCTGCTGTCGTGTACCTTTGTGGTAACGGCAAGGCATCATACCGTTACATTTGGGCCCACCCTGTACATGCTCCATTCGGCACGCCACCCCTTGTCCTGTATTTGTGGGATGGTGGGCAGTGCTATCGCCCAGCCAACAAGGAAACGAAAACGTCCAAGAACTTCGGGCGGAGAAGCTTGAGGTGCATTGTGAGATGTGCCCGCATGTTCGGAAATCCCGAATGCCAGATGATTTCGAGTTTCGAGTGGAGGATGGGCACGGAATTTGGGGGCGTATGCCATTGAAATTTCTCTGCGAATAGATGCATTTATTTCGTAGTAAAAGTACCTGGCTGCAATAATGCATTGTTTGGCTTGACAAGAAAAACCAGACTTCCATATCCAGCCTGAGGTTTTGCGTTGGGAGAGTGACACATAGTTGATACACCACGAGATCGTGAAATGTGGACGCATTGATTTCACTCCGGCTCTTTCTCCTCCACTTATCATCTGCAGTTCACTTTGACCTCTACTATCAACTTCTGTTTATCAATGCGCTGGGTAACTCCTGAACTCAAAGCCATCTTGATTGAGAATGGGAGTCGTTTTTTCGCTGGCAAAAAATCGGATCGGGAAGAAGTGGTAGTGTAGTGGACATTGCGGAAAAGCTCGAGGCAGCAAAAGATGGTCTCTCTGGAACAGCAAGCATTCTTCCAGTATTCTGTGAAGGTTGTACATATACTGACTTGGATTTTGCAGTTGAACAGCCCAGTGTTGGCACTGACCGGGGTCAAGCAGGGGGTCAAGCAGCTTGACCCCCAGGGTCAACCATTAACTATGCCCCAATGACACTCAAAACTCTTATCAATCATTTTAGGCTTCAAAATGCTTGTGGGATATACCTTGGGTCAAGAGGTTCCTGATCTGCTGCATCCAGTAAAAATCACCTTGACCCGGCCAATGCCAACACTGGAACAGCTAGGTTAAAAGGTGGTACAACAACGAAATTGCGAGATTCCGCCAGCCACAAGAGACTAAAGAGTCTAGCACCAAAATAAAGGTCGAACGCTGGGATGCCAAGGCGGTGGCGAGAGACAGGAACGAGGAACGCTATGACGAAATAAAGCAAGGGTTGAGTGCTGCGGGGACAGAATGGAATAAGCTGCATCGCAGAACCATGGAAAAGATTTGGGATGAGCTTGATGCAGATGAGCAGGAGAAGTGCTTCAACATTGCCAAGCGGAGATCTCAAGGAAGGAGAGAAGCGTCAGTGAGTATTGCGGATTGTAAGAATATCACAGTCTAACACTTGATAGACTTGCGAGTACCCATGCAGATGAAGAGATCGCTGCATTCGTTAGGAAAATGAACAACATATATGGTGCCAGGATGGTGTGTTTGGCATCGTGGATTGATGATAAAGGACATACTCAGACCTCTGTGTATGTCTCGACAGCGTGATTAACTTGTGCTGACTGATAAAACTTGTAGGCATGAAACCTCTGCTAGCCATTATATTTCTTTCTATCTACATACACAATTTCTTTCCTAACGTCACGCGTTTCAAAATGTCAAGGAATTCAATGAGGTCACACCTTTTGTCTCCCTCTGAGTCTTTAAACTATTTCAGTCTGTTACAGCGGTTTGCAGAACATAAGGCACGGACCGAAATTTTTACCGTTTTGGGCGTTTTTTGATCGTTTTTCTTACAACACTTGCTCTGCTCTCATTTCGTGGCCGTTTGCCTTGGGAGTTGGCTCATTCGATTCGCATTCAAAATATGCAAGGGATGGTATCCTCACATTTCTTATCTGGTCTGAAAATTGTTGTTTGAGCGATGGATTGAGTTTCTTCCATCCCATGTTTTCTGATAATCTTTCACTAGGACAGCTGCCCTGTACTCAATTCTTTGCCTTTTTCTTTGGTCGTAGGCTTAATATGTTCGCGTTAAGAATGCGCAGCGGAATGTCTTGTCAGATTCGGAATATCGGACCCAGAGCCCTGTCCTGTAAACTGAAACAGGTCCGACAAAACAACATGGGACTGTTCGTTGGAAGAACAGCTTATGCGTGCTGGAATCTTGTTCAATCGTTCTGTTCATAGGCTAGGAATGCGGAGGGGATGGTATCCTTAAATTGCGCAGCCTGTCGCCACCGGGCACTTACAATACCGGACTTCCTTTGTAACCCGAGTTTTATACAAAACAGTGGTGAGGATCTTACAGGATGCCCACAAACCAATTTGTGTTCATAACTCGCACTTTGAGTTGGTTTTATACTGCACTTGTGGACTTAGATTGGCATAATACACCCTATTGCACATTCACCGCGTGTTTTGACCTGGAAAGGGTGAAAAAAGAGAGGTTATATTAAATATGTGATTAGGATTTCTGAGGAAGCCATCCCCTGAGAATCTGAAGTGCGAATCGAATGAGCCTAATAACAGAGGAAACGGCGGAGATTTGAGACCGCAGCAGCTGTTCTATTGACCGCCGATCGAAAATGATGACCTCCCATCAATTTTGTGTGCCAAGAAGCCACATTTAGAGGTCAGAACAAAAATCCAAAACCCAATCGGGAAATTATTTTCGGCAGTCTCATTCAGCAAGGATTTCGGCAAAACTCGGCAGGCCGCGAGCTTTCACAAAGTGCTCGTTGAGCTTTGAAGGTATTGGAGATGTCTTGGTTCATTCAGTACAAGGAGAAGAATAATTGCAGCACAATATGTCGACTACTAAGAGAACACATCCTCGTTAGCGCTTTCTATAGATACTCACTAACCTTAACAAGCGGGGCGGGACGACAAAGCTGATACCGGAGTTAGGGCGCGCTAACTCAATGGCGTGGCGTAGTCCAGCGCAACTACAAGCTTGATCCGTGTGGCAGCGGACGGCGATCTACCCAAGGCATGGGGGGCGGGCGGGGCATGGCGTGGTGGGAGGGAGGGAAGATGGCAAGAAGAGGAAAAGGTAAATTGTGGTGGCTGACACGCGCGTTTATTGTTTGTGCTGGCGAGCGGAGCTTGAATCCGCTGCCGATCTGCCGAGAATAATTACCCGATTCGGTTTGACATCGGCGGCGGAAAGTCAGGAGTGCACTCATCCCTGCGCCCAGTCACGTGCGAAACTAAGAATTGCTCGCTGCGCTCGCAATAACTGACAGAAAGCAAATGAAACTCCAGGGTCAATCTGGCAGTTCTGATCAGTTCTGATCTCTCTTCATGATGTGGACGGTGGGAAGATTGTCCAGATGGGTGTGCGGTACAACATCTGATTAGTAGATCTAGATCTAGGCTCGAATCCAGCCTGTCTATCGACAAGCTTGTTAGACAGGCTGGTCGATCTGAGTTTGAATTACCAATACAAAATTGTTACCAAAAAAGGTTATTGGTGTATTCCTTCTTCTCTGGGAGATCTCAATAAATTTTTACATCAGCGTGTTCAGAGCGTTTCAGAGAGCATATCCCGGGTTATCCGAGGACAAACCGATAGGATTTGGGCCTACCAGTTGAGAATTTATCTATTTTGTTGTTGTTTGCCTCTGACGTCACCCACTCGGAAACGCGGTCTGGAATAACCTTTTTTGGTAACTATTTTGTATTGGTAATTCAAACTCAGATCGACTGGTCTATCGACAGGCTTGCCTCCATAGACAGACCAGTCACTGGTCTAATCTAGATCGATCGCCATCCCTGGATGCACCAGATCCTCACAGTTGAGACGACACATGGCCTTTCCATAACGAGAGCGGGAAGGCAAAGGCGGCTACTCTGCCATACTTATTCTTCCATCTTGTTGTACACTGGGGAATCTTGTTGCCCCCCAGTAACCTCGAATCAACTCAACATTGTACTCTGCTCGAACAGCGGCAAATGTCGTCCCCCCCTCCCCGCTCATCACCCCATCCTGGGTCATCAAAGACCACAAGTACCACAACCACCACCACCTCCTCCTCCTCCCTCCCCCCAAACAGCACCAAAAAACGCCACATCTGTCCCACCTGTTCCCACGGGTTTTCCGCGACCGGGCTCGCGTGGCACGCACTGTTTTGGTGCAAAATCTCAGCACATTGTATGGTGATGGGCTGCATTTGTTTGGATTGACATGGAGAGCCCTGAGCTCCTTTTCTTGGGCGGACGTTGGCTCATTATCAGTGAGTTTATTTACATTAAGTAATAAGTACCCTCAGCCCAAACGCGCTTCAGAGGATTACCCGACCCCAAACCACTCGTCGTTGGGATGGAATGGGTTGTCCAATCTGCAGAGAAACGCACCCACGTGGATGAAACCCTGTACCTCATTGATATGGATGACATGAACACCACTACCACGAAGGTACTTTGTTCCGTCCTACCGGAGTGCATCGCCTGCTGATAAACACTCCTAGCGACATAGATCCATGCTGCCCAGATTGATGTCAGGTGGTTTGGACGATACCGAGGATGGTGATTATCCCTGTGCGTAATCAATTTCGTTTCTCCCAAAGACGTCGCTGACCTCTTTATGTAGCCATAACCACGGATACTGTAGCCCCACTGGAGAAGGCAAGACTGCGCAAAGCGGCGACTCTAACAATCTAGCTACTATATAGTTATCCTCACATACCCATGCTTCGGTATTACTGCTACATTGGCACTCTTTGCACCGTCACTCCTTTACTCACCCTGAAATTTGACTACATCTAGGCAAATTTGGGCCAACTATATTTTTTACAGTAAAATACGACTACATATAGCTATCCTACGTCTGTTTGGGGATGAGAAACGGCGGAGAAATGGGGCGCACCCAAAGGTCCGCAAATGGCTATACCCATACAGTACCAAAAGTCCTTCTTCCACGTGCATCTTCCATTTTAGAAAAGCTCAGACCATTGATTTGGATGGCTACGGCCACCACCAAAACCGAGTTACGGCAACGGGCAAATTCAGTACCGCGGGATTTGGATGACCAACTCTGGGTACGGTAAGGAGGGCATGTTATTGTTAAGTTCCTGGTACCGTTTTAGGTTCCAGGTCTCCCTCCACTGGCAATTGGGCTCAAGGTTCGAGGTCCCACACACAGTGCAATGATAAATCTAAAAGTAATCTTCCATGCCCTCTTGGTGCATGCCACAATGGTATTTCTGGGGGTTCGGCGACTGTAGAAATTGCCCTACACATGTGGGAGCATGCACACAAAACATAGGGGGTCCAGGGATTGTAAATAGATCAAGATATGCTAAAATCTGACCCTTGGACATGTGTTAAAATGCGGATTTTTTGCGGCACGGGTGACCAATGAGCCAAATTCTTTGTCGGGCCTTGCGAGGGGAGTCATTTCCTCAATTCAACACAAAGAAATCGCAGACTTCCTGAAGACATGCACGTCACTTCGTGACATGATGATGGAATCAATTAGCGTGCTAGAGCCGCTACAGGCGGCTATGGTACACGGTACGTGTATTCTAATTTCTACGTGCCAGACGCGATGTAGACTCTGGTATCCGGACGGCGCGTGGGACGGGCGGGGCGGGGCGGGCAACTTCGGGGACTACGGGGCAAAGACGAGTGCGTAGCAGGGCTCGAACGCGCGGGCTGCGGAGCGAGGCTCGGACGCACGGAGCGGAGAATGGCTCGGACGCCCAAGGGAACGGCTCTGTGGGAAAATGTAGAAAATTAGTGTGAAATGGAAGTATACTGAGGGGTGATATATAAATGTATATACAGTGGTGGCGAAAAATACTGCAACAGGGGGTTTTGAGCTCATTTCTTGTCCAAACGTCTTGGACGGAATCGCTGACGGCGTTTCGGAGGCCCGTGCCGCACTCGTCAAGGCCAAGGACGAGTACAAATAATGCGTGGGAGGGAATTGTGGTTATTATAATGTACAATACATCAAAAGTGAAGGTCATATAAAAAATCCCGGTATCCCCTGCCCTCCGGAATACTCTCAGATACAACATATCAAAAAACTAGACCATTTGAACTATTATATCTAGCATGTGAACCATCCTACTGAAAAACAGTCTAATCTAGGCTATTAGGTCATCCCAAGCAATAACACATTTTTCACCCTTGACAATATCACACTAATCAAAAATCGTAAGATATCATGCCCTCCGGATTTTCAATGCCAACACAATGAGCATATTTTCAGGCAAAACGGTTGAGAATTGAGCTCTGGAGAGCCATCCGATAGAAATTTCATTGAAAAAAAAAAAAAAAACACGGAAGTTCCGCAAACAGCTGTAAAATTGTCTAACCCTTAGACAGGTCAATCCGGGACTCGCTCTTCATTGTGGAAAGAGATAGAGGCCGCACGGCACTTACCCTTCACTGTCGCAGCAGTTGCAACATTTTCACCCACCCCAACCACTCGCCGCCAAATCTTGATACCGATCATTTCCCCTCAACTATTGCTTGAAACGAGTTCTTTATAGCATTTCAGAGTTTCCTGATGAATATTCTGTGACCAACGATCGTGTGCAGCTCGGTCGAAGGGACCGCAGCTGGACGGCTGCACTATATGTATATACGCTTATTTACGCTTATGAGACTCTGAAACTAAGTGGTTCCGCGGGCAAATAATCCGGATGTTGTGGAGACAACAATGGAGGAGGGAGAGGCTCGCAGTGAACCAATATCAAGAAATATTCAAAATATCTACAGTGGGAGAGTGTAGTGTAGCCGAGCACAAGTCAAGCCACGCCCCAAGCCACGCCACGCCCGCCCGCCCCAGCCAATTTAAACTCCGCTAAGCGGTGCAAGCCATTTTGGCACGCCACTCAGCGAGCTCTGTATACCATGAAGGCAGATACACGCCAATTGTATGTGCCTGCGTCCCGCCCATACTAGTACCACAGTGCGTGCAGTGCCCTGTGATCCAGGGCAGCTAACGGGTGGTGCGGACGCCAGACCTCCGTGTGTCGCACCCGTAGGGGTGGAGGGCCGCTGCACGGGTATCGCAGACGTCGTGATCGTGCACGTACGGCTCGTGCGTCCATATCGAAGTTTTATCGACTGTCATAAAATTCTTTTGGAGTCTGACTACGGGAGACTAGCTCATGCGCAATATGCTGGACACACGGGTGGTTGTAAGCGGCGGCGGCCACGAACTAGGCGCCTGCGGTATCCAGCGCCGCCGCCGCGAACGCCAGGGACGCGCAAAAGGTCGATACTGATCCGTATTATTTATTGACTGTAAAATGCATGCGTCGAAGTTTGGACAGATGTATGTATAATTAGCACCCAGCGGAAATGTCGTAGGGAACTCACCAGAATACCCAGACACAGTCTGCCCATGCCCCCGATACCCCTACTCGTCTACGGCTTCTCATCTATGCCGCGATGTCGCCCGGGTGTCACGCACTCAGGTCACGGTTCATCGAAATTTAAGAAATTGCTTTTTTTGTGCTGTAAACAACTCAGCACACTTTTGGGGAATTCGGAGCATCAAGTCGACTTGAAGTCACTTGAGTCGACTTGGAAGTCAACCCCAGTCGCAGCACCGACTCGGCTCGACTCGACTTAAGTTGGCTGCGACTTCGACTTCGAATGACTTGGAGTCGAAGTCGCGGCAACATTAGGCGCAACTCTAAGGAATGGCACCTTATTTGCCATTGTGCTTTCCAAATGTGACCTAACGATCTGTCAGGGGCTGGTTCCAAAAAGTGCCGGGGAAATGAAGATACAAGAGCCAAGTCGTCGGCTGGGCCAAACGTTTCCTCCTCCTGCGCTCCCTATTCATCGATATTAAGCTCTTGCGGGAAAAGCCAGAGGTTTCGATGGACCCTGCCACTATCTTCGCGACGGATGACGTCTATACCGACGCACTGACTCTCACTGTCAAGGACGCACTCGTCCCTATTTTCCCTCGCCCAACTACTATGAAAATTGGGAACCTCTCAATCCTGCCATTGACAACAATATCTTCCAGTGCAATACCGAGAAGAAACATGGTGTGAATCATCAGAACCCGAGGGCAGGGTGACATCACGTGCCGACAATGCCGAACCATTGATTGCCCGTGGGCCGGCGGGAAAGAGCACTCCGGAACCCCGGGCAAGTTGCCGCGGTGTACGGCAGCAGCGGAGACTGAGCAGAGCTCAAAAAGCTTCGGACGGACAGGCTTATGTAATTTTATAAAGAGGGAGAAAGAGAGTAATGCTCGAGGTGGTTCGAGGACGTCGCGCGATATCCACCAGACATTTGACAACGGGCGGATGAAAAGAGAGGCCAGAGATCAATCAGTGGGAAGTAAAGACCCGCAGCTTGAGAAACACCTACAAAGGAACCTAGTCATTTGAAGGAATTTCAAACTAGTGAATCCAAGCAGGGAATCGATCATTTCAGTACTTATCGATGACTGTGAGCCTCCTGGTAGCTCGAAAGAAACCCAGACTCAACCAAGCACAGTGATTTGGTTGGGGAAAGGGCCCTCCTAGAGTACTGCTGCATAGCCTTCGGGCCAGGTACAGCAACAATAGAACTTCAGTTCAGACAGTATTACTCTTTGTATACTTTACACTCTGTGCCCGCCTCACATATTATTTTTCTGTTATTTTCGTCACTCACCACGTTCCTTTTATTTCTAGTAGATGGGGTCGGGCAAGATACTCGTTATTCTTGAGGTTCCTGTGCCGTTTTTTGGAGCATACTGCTTCCTTCACCAGGGGTAATTGCGCTGGTTCCTTAGACTCGAACCAGTACCAGAGGCGCAAGATCTCAAAGACTGTCGTTCGATTACTGCGCCGGAGGGACTGGAAGATAATCACCTGCGGCTTAGTGACATGGAGATTGCCAAGAATGATTTTTTGTCTTAGCCAAAATTTCGAATAGCGTCTTGTAAAAGTATTTTTAATCGAAAAGCTGAAGAGACAGTCTTGTAGCGCCCGAAATTCTAAGACTCTCTACGGGCTTTTGATTTTGATTGGATGGGCAATACGCCTTCCTGTAGCGAATTTCTTCTTGCCCTTTTTTGGCCCACCGATACACGTGAGTTTTGGCTTCCTCCTGGCAGGTCTTAACCCTCACAAAATAATTCATAGAAGAGTCAATGCTTCAGCTAATTAAATTTGGGGAACGAAGAGGGTCTTAGAATTCAAAGCGCTACAAAACTGCCTACTCAGATCTGCGATAATAAACTTTTGCAAACGACTATCCGAAATTTTGTCGAAGTCAGAAATTTGTCTTCGCCGTTCGGCAATCTCCGTGTCACTAGGCCGCCGGTGATTATCTTCCAGTCATTATTTCACTGTCCTATTAACCGACTATCATCAATAGTCAGAATAACGACTGGTTCGAGTCTACTGGTTCCTGGCCGCCCTCACATAAAAACCGACCTCGCCATTGCTCTGCTTCATCCCCACCATCCTTGTCTCACATTTGCCTTCCTTTGCCTGTCCAACCTTTCGTTTAAATTCACCCACCATGAGTTCTGTCACCTTGCGTCGCTGCGCTATGGAACGGAAAACCGGCAAAGCATGTATGACCTCTTCGTTGAGGAGGCTCAGGCTCTGGGAGACTCCAACTTGGCCGCACGAAATCGATGTGACATTATGTCGCTCACAACCCGACCAGAGAGGCAACATCTCGTCACCAGTTTTATCGCCGAAGTCGGATCTGAAGAGCAGGGGCCTTGGATGTCCGCCGCTCCAAAGAAATCTCTTCCTGCCCACAAGCTTGTAAGTTTTAAGCCAAGTGCATTTCCATTCGACTAATTTTCTTGCAGCCGATGAATGACGGGAATTCAAAGTTCCATTGCATGATTCTTGCTCTTGGCCTCCCTACCGGAGCGCCGGAAGAACTGCGTACCCTGTTCAGAAATGGAGTGGCTACATGCGATGGTGTTCGTGCGGACGACGAGAAGCATGAAATGGAGAACAGCCAGGTATAGAGCCGTAACTTTCCGATACTATTGTCTGTCTCATGCTTCAACTCAGCATTTCGAGGTTACAGAATGGATAGTCTGCGGGGAGGACACTGCGGAAGAGGACATCGTTTTGCTCGTGCGACTTCACCCGACCTACGAGGTTGAATTTCAACCAAGTTGTGCTGACAAGGTTTTAGCTTCCCCCCGGCGACAATAGGAAGGATTCATCCCTTGCACCTCGCACTCCTCGCAAGAGGATCAGCACGGTCGGCCCAACGGCTAAATCGAACCCGCCTGCCGCCGAGATGACAGATGCTGACATGGTGGTCCCAGGTAAGGTCCAAGGAGATTGTTTTGATTTTTGATCGCTAACCATTGTTCAGAACGCAATGTTGGCGACAAGTACCCTCCTAGTGTACTTTTGGACTATCGGGGGTCCTTCTTTGCACACGACAGGGCCCAACTGTGGGCATGCTACAATGCATTCGGCCCAAAAACGGCCTGAAAACATAAATTACCTAATACATAATATTTTCACAAATTCCTCCATCAGGAAAATCCAAAGTGGCTCCATAGACGAAGGGCCGGCTATGGGGGGCTATGGGGGGCTATGAGGGTCTATGAAAATGTCCTGAGCGCTATACCAGGCTATGGGAAGCTATGGTGAGCTATGAAAATTCGTGCTGCCACTATCACAGTCTATAGTTATCTATTGATTTGAGCAACCTCATAAAGTGCGAGCCATATCTGAATTGAAACATCAATTCGTACGCAGGCAAATGAATTCATATTTCTACCACATTCAATAATCATGGGGCAAACAATCGATTAAATTCACCCAATTCGAACCTATCAGTCACTGCATTCCGTGGGGTTGTAGGCACAGGGTCTGCCTACCCTTGTAGGCAGAGTTAGACCCACCCCACAGATAAATCAATGATTTGACTCCATCCGAGCTCTGTTTCTGGTCCGAGCCGTGTTAAAACACACGGTGCAACCACTGAATGTGGGAATGTACTAATTTTTAATGACACAGCCCACGGCTGTCAATCTTCGGTTCACTTACGGCTAATCTCGGCTAACTTACGGTAAATGACACGGTATGTCCCGGGTGTTAACTAATTGATAAAATATCGATTGCGTGGGAATATGGTAACTAGTAGACCGGAGCCGGTCTGTCTATGAAGCAAAGCTGTCGATAGACAGACCGGTCGATCGGAGTTTAAAATCAGTTAACGCGCGGAACTTCCATAAAAGGCTATTAGATAAGCAAATTTTTGGCGGAGCACGCCCGAGCCAAACAAACACAACCTGACTGAAAAGAAATTCTAGCATTATGAATTCGTCAAATTCAGGGCTCTTTCAAAGACACAGGACATTTTATACACAGACTCTATTATTATAGGTACTCGTATGTTGGAAATTTGTATTTCAATGCCCCAATTCACACTTGCTTATCTAATAGCCTTTTATGGTAAGTCGCGCGTTACCTGATTTCAAACTCCGGTCGACCAGCCTGTAGATCGAGACTCGTCTCTCATCTACAGGCTGGTTTCGAGCCTAGGTAACTAGTGAAAGTAATTTTAGCTATGTGGGAACGTGGCAACAGCAACACAACGGCTGGTCACTAAGATAGCCGTGGCTGAAACTTTAGGTCTATTGCGGTAACTACAGGACAGCTGTGCTTCTGAGTTTTCACATGCACACTTTTATGACATGGGGGTACCCTGTATATGTGTCAAAAGGTGGTGTACCTTCAGATCAAGGGTATTTTGGTTAAATATATGCAGAATCATTCAAATTCGCACTACTTGCCAACTTCTCCACTATTACACACTCGAAAGATATCAACTTGCAAGGATTTTGCACAGGACCCTGCTAGTATACCTCCTATCGCTCCCATTAAGCCAAAAATCTTGGGAAATGGTCAAGTATTGGCGGAGAAATGTTTGTTTGTCGAGTTGTAGGTGTGTCCGAGATGGTGGGGAGGGGATAGTACCTTTTAGACGAAGCGATGCTATTAGGCAGTCACAGAGGGGGCGTGAAGCAGAAGAGGTGCCGAGTAAGATAATTGTATTCAACCATGCCCGTGGTTTATATACAATTTGCGTAACTATGAGAACGGAATATGAAATGCAAGGTATCGGTTTGGTATTCAACACGACAAGGGGAGTTCAAATAGTATTAGTGGGTGGTTAGAAAGGAAGGGAGGATCGTAGCATGGTAGTCAGAGATGAAATGGAATATTATATAAAATAAGTAATTCAAATAGGACGTACGATCATTGAGTTGAAATGTGCTGGTATCCATCACAACACGCATGTTGGTTTAATTTGAGCCACTTTCCGTCGGTTCAAACCGGTTTCAACCATCTGGTCTGAACCGGTTTGAACCGGTTTAAACCACGATAATTTCAAACCACATTCAAACCACAATGGTTTAAACCGTGGTTTGAACCATGGCTTAAACCGGTTTAAACCACTGTGTTCAACCCAGAGCCTACTCCCTATATGACTATAGGAGGGCGGTTTAAATCAAGATGGTTTAAACCGGGCCAACGTTGGAGACGTTGTGGTTTAAACTTAAACCATGCTGTTGCTGGAACCAATTCGTCAATTCGTCAACCCACGTGGTTGAGCGTGGCAATGTCCCAAATTGCTGCAGGATGATACAAACAGTTAAATTCACTATCCCGGTTTTTTGGCCGTCTGGAATACAAGGAAGAACATCATATCAAACATTTAGACGATTCTGACCACTACAGCCACTGTGCGGGGTGTTCTAGCCAAAAACAGCTGAATTTGACTCAGAAAATGATCCCGAGGTGCTAACAAAAAATTCCGCCTCTCTGCTCTGCGCCTTATTTCTCCCAATCGTTTGAACCTACTCTCAAGGAAAACCGTTGAAAATTGAGCCCACGGCAATTTATATCGTGAAAACTGATCAAAAACAGAAAAAAACCGCCGTACC
This sequence comes from Mycena leptocephala, assembly GCA_029378395.1. Taxonomy (NCBI): domain Eukaryota; kingdom Fungi; phylum Basidiomycota; class Agaricomycetes; order Agaricales; family Mycenaceae; genus Mycena; species Mycena leptocephala. Next base: position 631,557 of record JARJLF010000003.1, on the reverse strand, counting down.
TCAAGTCCGCAAATGGCTGTAAATGATTTCAGACTTTTGTAACTGGAAACTGAAGGAAAGACTAATAAATATCATGAGTGTTGCTGTCAAGGTCCTCCTTGTAATACGGCCTGTACTCTGCTTCTGAGCACTCACTATTATCGAATCGACTGTCAAACCTCTTCACACAGGAACCTGGCAGATTATTCTTTGCCAGAAGGGCAATTATTACAGTCACTGGATCGAAACCCAATAGAGATCCTGCACGGCCACAAAGAATTGACTTTGGAGGAATTGCACAGCACGCAGAACACGGACAGCCCACACTCGCGCTCCGCGTTCCATTTCACCCAGCAGCTTGTCTGCGCATAGTCGCGGACGCTGGAGCGCGCAGTGGAGCGCGCCTCATTCCCGAGTCGTCCCAATCTAATCATTTTAGTAATATATTCAATTCCCCGAATCTTTCAGTTTCAAACATGTTTTCAGCCCAGTTTTTTTTAGCAGTGTAACGGTTATGGCAACGTTGTTAGCCGGGTGAAAATTCACTTTTTTCAATGTGATTATAAGTGCTTAGGCTGTGCTACTTTAGCAGTTACAAGGGGGACATATTGATGATGTTGGTTGAGCTACCATAGCGCTAGAACTAGGGTAATGTCCATAATGTCGTCAGTCAGAAAAGTCTTGAGCAGCGAGTTGAGCAATCGCTTTGGAGATGCCTTGGGCAGCGGCGCGAGTTGAGGGCATGAGAATGAAGAAGTAGCTAAGGGGCGGTGAGATTGTGGTGTATACGGGCTGAACTACTCCATAACGCACCAGTTGACCGAGAGGATCCCACCCGAAGTCTGCGAGATAAAAGCTCTTCGAGTCAGCGCGCGGTGCGTGGGAGACAGTCGATGGAACGGAGAGTCTAGTGAAAGCGACGTGCACGGTTAGAAAGACTCATGGGAGACGACTCGAACGCGCCTGCTTTGAGCAGAATCCAACAAGAAATGGGCCGGGAAAGACGCGGATAAGATGGAGGACATGACGCGCTGGACCCGAATAAGGTCGAAAAAAAATTGTAGAATTAGAACGCAAGAAGACCACAGGAAGAAAGAGCGGTCAAAACGCTTTCGGACGCACCTATTCCGAACCCCATCTCAATCCCGTCGATGGCCAGCCAGCCAAGCTCTATAAATTTGCGGTCTGCTTCGTCCTCATATTCTATCCCCCCATGCGCATGATGAACGGTACTGCGCGCTGGACCTTGGGCGCTTTTCCCAACAACGAGGCCTTTATCTTTCCGCCGGAGATTTTGCATGCCGGGTAAGCAACCTTATATTTTTGCCTCGACAAATCCAAACTCAATTCGATTCAGGGTCTCAAACAGAATCGAGAAGGGCTGGCCCGCAGAAGCTACCTGCGCTCGCGCATCCTTTGTCCGCGAGGGAGTTCTTATGATGTGCCAACAGTCGTTGGTCACATTCATTGTCCGCTCGCTCCTGCTACTTGTGTACTATTTTTTTGCTTCAGCTGCCCTCACGGTACCAACTGCGGATCGACCCCGACCTGTTTCTGCAGTCGATAACGATGGTGATCGACGGCGAGCGCAAAAACACTGGCCCCTGGGAATTTGCCCCGGGCCATCGCTTGCGTCACCGTGAGGAGTGGGTGTGGACTGTTGGGGAGACTGATGAGGAGATGATAGATCAGGATGCAGTTCGTTCGGCTGCTTGGGAGCGCTGGGATGCGTGGATGGCGGTAGTCGCAACTCATATCCCCTCGGTAGGATCGCGGGGGCCTCTCGTTTATCGGATACCAAAGCCGCCAGCACCAGGCGACCCAGGTATTTTCTCCGGGGCTATTTACGAGAAAGCCAGCACTCAAAAACATTCACAGAGAGTAATGCGGACGGCTACGAAGGTGCTGATGAGGCAGAGCGTCCGGTACACCCGCCCCCGAAACCACCGAAGCGAGCTAAGAGGCCGCGCAAGACGAAGCCGGTCGTGGAGGTGGAGACCGAAGAGGGTGAAGGCGAGACTGACATTGAAGTTCCCTCACCGCATTCTCCGCAACCCTTGAATAAAGGTAAGGCACCACAGCGCGACCCATAGCCTCAGCGGCACCCCCGGCGGCAACCCAAGGCAGTTGTACCATCCTCAGCCGATGACTCTTCGGAGGACGAGGGTGGCGTCCGAGCCCGCGACCACCAGGCCGCTGAGCGCGCGGCTCGAGTCGCAAATTTGGCGCAGAATGCTGCGCAAAGCTCAGACGAGGTGGACGATGATGGTCCTCGCAGGGGTACGGGTTCTGACCGAGGTATTCATTTGGCATTTACTCAGTTTTCTTGCCATACTAATCACTTGACTCGTCCCCAGGCGAATCGCATTCGGAGGAAAATCAAGCCGTCCGAACTGGTATAACCCATCAACCGGTCCTCTTTACTCGAGAGCTGAGCAGATTGTTCAGGTCGTAAAAACCCAGCCCGGCGCAGACACCCCCCCAGTGCCGATCCCGTTGACATGGAAGGCAAGTACTCACATCCATGTTCGAGTTCCGGGAGTCTATATATCGTCTGACCCAAATCTGACAGACCAGCCTCCGAAGAAGCGTGCCCGAGGACAGAACGACACTGTTGCTGCTTCCGGTGAGCTTTAGATCTCGATTATTACATTCTGTTTTAATATAATTCTGCCAGTTTCATCGCCGCCGCATCTGAGAACGTGCAAAGAGCATCACCTTTGGAAGTCCGAGGCATATACGCGTGCTGCCGAGGCTGCAGTTTCCTCTCAACCTGTCCCGCGTCCCGAATGCCGATCGGCACGATTGGTGGGTAGCGACACTGCACAGGAAAGGTGGAACAATGGAACTCTGCACAGTTCTGACGAGGAGGAGCATGCTATGGAAGTAGATGTGGTACGGGGTAGACAAACATCAGGTTAGAATCCCGTGAATAAACTTTCTATCACAAAATTATTGAACAACTGTTCAAAAGATCGCAACCCGCTTGTGCAAACACTCACTCTCGCTGCCGTGACCCGTAATTTGGATGACATTCGGGCGTCCTGGAATATTGTTTCGGCATCGGGCACGGATTTCAACTTGGCCGCATTGGATGCAGCGTATTCAGCGCTTCTACAATCGCCGGAAGCGAGCACCACTGCCCCCCACTTCCGCATAATCTGGTCTGGGTTAGACCAGATGCAAAGCGTCGATGCTCTGAACTCGCTTCGCGGTCGGCTGGACAGGGAGTGCATCATGTTGACAAATTTCTTCGCCTAGCGCTGGCTGGATGCGTATTGTCCGCGCCAAATCCTGGAGGCTTGGAAAGACCGAGTGGCAGGGAGAGTGCCCAAAACATGGATCTGCAAATTGGCGGTAGATTGATGGCGGTTCTTGAACGTCGCGCAAGCCGCCATGAATTTAATTCAACCCAATACGGCCTCGAAATTGGCGGCACCATATCACACTCGTGTTCGTCCCGGAGAACTCCTTGCGCTTCTCTCTCCTTAATACCAACCCTCCACGCCTTAGAAATGAAAGATCCAATTCCCAACGCCATCACAAATTCCGTCCTCAAAGAACCTACTCCATCTTCACGGGAAGCAGCTGCGCTTCCGGCGCTCACCTCCCTCGTCCTGACTCGTATATGTTCAGTGCAGACAACCTACTGGCGACGCTCGAGGGTCGGACGGTCATTTTGCACACACCTGTTGCCTAAGCACAATCCATATCACGCTGCACAATTGCGCGATCACCGAACCCTGGAGGGCGCGAAGAATTCGAGTTGGGTCCGTCTTGATGAAGCAAGCAAACGGGTTCAGATCCAAGTTCGCCGATAGCGTCTCCGCTTTTTTATGAATTGGAAGAACAAGGAAGGAGAAGGGTGTCTGTTATGGATCAAGGGTTTGATCCTACGAAGTTCAGAATTCCCGTGAACTATAGCACCAGGCTGGAGTAGAATATTGTGGGTAGGTGGATTTACAGGTGCGCCGCAGAGCTTGATAATGTAAATCTCTCGGTTCCCTGCCAAACCTCCCAGATCTCTATGTCTACGAGAGACTAGTCGATCAACCGCATTCCCCGTCCCCATTGAGCCCATCATAGCTCGATTCAGGGATTCCTCCCACCCACTCCATCCACTCCTTTCCGTCGTGACGAGTATTCACCGCCTCCGTCTCGACACGCCGCTCCCACCTCCGAGGTTCGATACATTATCCCGGTTTTGACATATTCACGGATGGCGCGCACGCTCACCTAGCAGCTCCCATCGACCGCGGCAGGAAGTCCTCGATATCGAGCAGAATTAAGAAGCTCTGTGGCAGCAGGAGGAGAATAAGGAGAATCTTGCGCTTGAAAGATATAATAGTCAGACGGGCACAATAAGGTGAACAGCTATATTGAATACCTGAAAGATATAATACTACGACCGACACCAGTAAGTAAGATAATAATAAATAAGAGAAGTGAAGGAACAAACCTCAAATGGGCACAATAAGGTGAATGGCTGAGGAATGTCCCTGTGCAGCAAGGAATATAAGTAATACGGGAAGGTGAGTCAGAAACCTAAAATAACTGTTACGGATTAAAGGGACAGGTCGACGTATAGCGCGCCAATAAGGGCGCGCTGTACCGACTGTATGGCGTGTCGAGCCATTACTTCAACATTACCCCTGGCGAGAACGAGCCGTAAAATATCAGCATAGTAAGGAAAGAAAAAAGCGAAGTGACCGTGTATTGGTCGAGTCCATAGGGTGGAAAAGAAACTCTTCCTCGAGTCGACCATATCCGCTCCGCTGCCATCCGCTCCCCTACTCCGTCAGGCCCAGGGCACGGACGATTGCCCGGTGTGCATCACGAGGGAGGACCTTGGTGAAGATATCCGCGAGATTTTCAGCAGAGGGAACGTGCTGAATCTCGACATCCCTAGCAGCGACGCGCTCGCGAATGTGGTGTTCGCGAAGATCGATATGCTTTACGCGGGCGTGCCCCTTCGCGTCCCGCGCAAGCGCCACTGCACCCAGATTGTTGCCGTAGAGGATCGCCCGACGTTCTTGGGGCATGCGCAGCTCGTCAAGGAACGAGTGCATCCACATGGCCTGCTTGGAGCTGCGCGTCAGCACCACGTACTCGTCCTCCGTCGTTGAAAGCGCAACTGTAGCCTGCTTCTTGGACGACCAAGAAACAGGTCCACCCGACATCATGAACACCTCGCCCGAGGTAGAACGGCGAGTGTCCAGGTCGGCATGGACAAACGTAAGTGACTCTAACTTAACCACTGCGCCAAGGCACTGAGCGTGCCCTTGAGGTATGCGAGCAAGTGCTGCCTTCACCCCGGGGTCTTGTTTAAATTCTTTCCGCCGAATGCACTGTACAGCGTACTGAATAGCAGGGTTGTGGGAAGTACGCGGAGTTCTCATCGATGACTACATGAATGATTCGAACTGGAAAAAGATATGTGCTGCCAAGACGCAGCGGGGATGAGCCAGGGTATTTCTTTCCGGTCTTGCGCTCGATGATATCCTTCTGGAGCTGTCGAAGCGACGCCACCTCGCTCTCGTCGTCGAGCACGTTGGGGTCTCGCAGGAACGCGGCGTAGCGGCTGCTGTTCCAGAGGGGGCAAATGCAGGATCCTTCCCAGTCGATTACTATGCCGACTACCGTGCCGCAAACAGATACGAGAATGTTTTTCATATCGAAGTCATGGAAGAGGGAAAAATGCTGTGGTTAGAACTCTTCGGGGGCAAGGGCATTGATGCCGTCCAACAGGAGCTGAAACCACTGAATTGCATAGGATGCTGAAATGTCGTCGACGCCTCCATTGATGTTACTCCACCAGGCGCGCTGTCGGGCCCACTCTTCAGGCGTTTCATTCAGCAAAGCCAGCTCGGAACGGACAGAGCCACGACGAAGTCTTTTGACGCCGCGAACGGACCGTGATAAGGGTCGCAAAGGGCGAAGGGGTAAGTGGAGGAAGCTGCCTTTTATCAACCTCTTCGTATGGAACATGACTTTCTCTTCCAGGAGAAGAGCTCTCCAAGGCCATGGGGCTTGCGTCTTACCATTTCACTCCGCCGAAGGCCCCCAGGGCTGATTTGAAGCCTATTTTTTCGCAGGCCCATCCAACTTTCCTGATGAAGCTCGTCCTTTCAGCCCAGGACTTAACCTGGCGAGTTTTCCCCATTCCAAATGTAGTTACAGATGTTAAGGCTTTAAAGCACTCCACCATCCGGGAAGTCCTGGAATGAACACGCCAACGTATGCGACGGGGGTCGTCGTTGTCATTACTTGAGAAGCAGATATGCCAGAAGACAAGATTCACTCAAGAGATACAGCCGTTTTCAAAAAAGTGTATGGGTTTTGATCGAGTGGTGCTCCTCGATTTTTGTTCACAGTTGTTTGACATTGAGTCTACCGCTGTTAGGTCCTTAGTTATGGATTACTTGGCGCGCTACCGTCATTGCATTGCATTGATAATTCTGGTTGACTATATCTCAACCTCCACAAACTAGAAGTGACATACCCAATTTGCACTTGAAATACTTGCGAGCTGAAACTGAAACCACCCACCCACTGAATCTATTGAATTTGAACATTTTGTCTTGAAGGACAATACACCTGTCCTACCTCCCCGAACACACACACGATTGATATTTGAGTTGGAGTTTGTGAGATTTTGGATTTCGATTTAGTTAGAGTTTGGTTGAGTTCGCTCACCAGGTTCGCCGAGTTCGAGTTTTGATTTTACGGCTGCACCCAAGTGCACCGTTTCATCGGATTGCAAGTTGTATGTGGCAGGGCACAATACGCTGCTTCTTGTTGGTGTGCACGGCGTTCCCTGCGAGCTCAAGTACTTCGGCCATGTGATATTCGAGGACAGCAGCAAGATAGACTGGTCATCAAACATGTCAGAACTAGAGACCAAGCGAGGGCGGTAACATTTGGCCGTGAGACATGTCGTGAAAAGGCGATAGGGATGGTAGGCGGTGCTAGGATGCCAGTGCTGAATGAATAGCGGGCGCGTTATTTGCCATTGTGCCGACCGAATGTGACCCGGCATGGAGACCAAATTTTCTGCGCCTGATTTCGGGGTGATAGCCAGTGCGATTCAAAGCAAAACTGCCTGTTCAGATTTCAAGTAGCTGTCCTGGTTGTTAAGCCACAGGCCCGAAAGCTCTCCATACTCGAGGGAGGCAGTGCTGGGATGCAATGGCGTCAAGGACTGCTCCCAGGCAAAGAAAAATTCCGGCAAAATTCCCGGGCTCACCTTTTGAGCTGCACTCCCCCTGAAATAGATAGGATGCGCACGAGCCGCATGCGGCTTTTAGCTCTTGTGCAAAGCTGCGGGGGATTTTTCGTTTCTTGCAAGTAAAATATCATTATTGTATATCCACACTCCCATTCTATGCCTGAAACTCGTTCATGCTCAGTACTGTTGAATTTGTGCATGTGGGCGAGCCTGAGGAAGCCGTTCTTTGACGGTATCACTGCCGCGGCTTCAAGCAAGTTTGGCTCGCCTGTTTCCACTGCACCATTAATGCTCCACTCCGAATTCAAAAATATACTAGGGATGCTATGTACGTGAATATTATCCATTCTATATAATGTTCCAGCCGTAAATCCTTTTTTTTCGGCGCGGCTTTGCACAATGGCCAAAAGCCGCATGAAGCCGCATGCGGCCCATGCGGCTTTCGCACATCCTGTCTAATGGATAGCCCAGCTTACAGTAATACGAAACTTTCTGTGTCCTCCAAATTTTCGTAGCGTGGTCTGGGTGCAAATGCGGTCCCAAACAAGGTCCCAACGACCGCATCAAACGCGATCCCGGGCTCGGCAGACACCCCATACTGCTGCCGTCAAAACGTGACCAAGTATGGAGACCAAATTTTCTGCACCTTCGTTTTACACTTACATCCTTTCCCATCTTCTCACCATCACTTGTTTACTGCACGTCTCGACGCCGCGGCCAGTACGACCTTGACACCTGGAGCCACCTGTTCTTTCACTGACCCCAAACAAGTCACCATCCATCCGCATCGCATTGGGGTGTCTTAAGCCCAGAACATCCTTTCCTGACTTCAACCAGTTTCCCGACCTCAAAGCTACTGTCGACGATTCCGGTCGTCGATAGGCAGCGCGAGCCCGGTTCGGCGGCTACTCGAAAGCCAAAGTGATATGTCGGAAAAAGTACTCGAACGTGATCAGGCCGGATCATGCCTGATAGTGCTCTCCAAATATGAATACGATACGACAAATGGCATATCGTATTCATATTCATGTCGTATTCACCGTATTCGTATTCATGAGGTTGAATACGAATATATTTTGAATATATCTGAATATATTCGGAATGTTCTCCTGGCACTAAGCCAAAATGTGTGAGAACAAGAGGTCTCCGATCTTCTGATCCGACCCACTGAGACGAGCCGTGCATCAGAGGGAGACCAAACAATGATGTGTTTGGCCTCATCCTGCAAAGACACAGTGAACCTTCTCCTGTTTATTAAAAAATGTGCAGAGTGTAGATATGATGTCTTTAACCATTATAAACCTCCTTTCTCGGGGTTGAAGAACTTTCTCGGTCCCTGGACCTCACTCGCTCGCTGAGGCCAGTCTGGTCTAAATTGGGACATAAATCCGAAGCCTCGCTCAATGAAGCGAGTTTCTATGGGAAAAAAAGAGTGAGGTCTTATACATATATATACACACTCTAGATATTTTTTGTGGAAGGGCACAGAGGGTCTACGGCGTTCATAGGACGAGGCCAAACACATCATTGTTTGGTCTCCCTCTGATGCACGTGCTCTTTTCAGTGGGTCGGATCAGAAGATCGAAGACCTCTTGTGTGAGAATGAGGCCTATGTTGGTCCATGTACCCCACCATCGTTGACTGTGACCCACGACCCATGGCACTGGGGTGGAGATCGAGCCTAACATGTAGATCACAAGATTTTGATGCCACCAGAAGTGGTTCGAAATCCGACGAGCAACCGCTGTTGCCGATGTTACGGACCACTTTGGCTTGGGTTTTCGGTCTCAGGTCCGCTGGTGAATTTTGGACTCCGCACTCTGCACGATAAGGTCCCAGCCCGCCAAAATAGAAAGTTCAACCGTATTCGAATATATTTGAATATGTATCGTATTATATTTATATCGTATCATGCCTTTCTCCAACGTATCGTATTAGTATTCATTCGGATATATTCAAAATATATTCTTCCGTATCGTATTTTTGGCCAGCACTAATGCCTGATCAGGCCAAGACCAGAATTACGAATCGCGCTTTCCATAATATGACAAATGTTACTCTGAGGTTAGTTTGGCCTTTTTTTCTCGAGACTGGCACCTTCAATTTTGCCAACTGTTTGAGACTGCATTGCCTCCATGTTTGCCTTCCTCAGTTGGCGCTTCTAGAGTTGGTGCTTTCCAGAGGGCATCGCGATTCTTCATTGCATTTACGTCTTTATAAAATTAAGCATGTCTGTCTGAAGCCTTTTTAAGCCCTGCAATCAAGCCGCACTCGCCGCTCATCAGAACCAGTGACCGAGGCCTCCCCTACATTACACGACAACTTATTTATTCTTCACCAACTCTGGGCCAACTTATTGAGAATGGCTGCAAATTCATCCGAAAAGAACTCCGCAAATTAGGTGAAGTGCTAGGGCTTTCAATCATGCTTAATTTAATAAAAAGTCGCTGGGTGTCGGGCGCTCCTACGAGCCGAACGCATTTTGCGCTCTAATTCAGGGCGCTTGCCGCAATCTGCCGCTCTCACAGTCACTGCTTCCATCACTTCTCTTTCAGAAAGATGAATCTCCCTGGATTCTCTGACAAACTAAAAGTACATCCTGTAAATTAAAGAGGCTAATCCTCTTCGAACAGCTTTCATGTATAAAGAGGGGATGGCGTCAGCCGCTTGTTCTGATGAAAAACTGCTCTTGTATGAGTATTTTAATTTCTGTCAACAGTGTCAAATCTTGGGTTACTTCAAGCGGCAAGCTATATTGGGCTCTGAGCACAGTCTATCGCATGCAGACTCATAGGTACTTTAGTTCAATGCCAAGCTATGGTTGACTTTGTAGTAGTCTGTAGCGCCATACTGGCGATCCTGGCTACATTTCACTACGTTTTCAACTGGTTTTTTCCTGATGTTCCCTTTGGGAACTCTCTCATGGGTCATTCTTCCCAGAACTGGAGTGTATTTTAGCTGTAATGAGCGACGGAAATTTAATTCAATTGATGCGCTCAATCATCTAAGCTACGAGGCACTAAAACACACTGCGCAAGACTAGATCCGTTTATATGATGCACTTCTGACACCTCCCAACCACTTTGGTGAGCCAAACGAACGAGATGTCGTAAAGTCCTTTCCTGACAATTTCCGAGGACGAACATCTACGTCGGCTAACTTGAGGCACGTCACAAATGCAACAGTTCCTAATAACTGACCTGAAGATCCAAGCAGTACTTCATGTTGCTAGCCGACCCCATGTTGGGGAGAAGGGGGGCTGGGACCTCAGGGACCACTGATCCAATGAGGTCCGTGCTCGTGTCGCTGCAGGTGTACGGGATGATTACGTCCATTGTTATTAGTTTCGTCTCAGGTTTTGCGGCTTGGCGTAGAGTTTGAAGTATCCGAACGGCAGATGGGTCCGCCCAGTCGTGTAATATCCAACGCAAGAAAAATACAGCAACGTTTCTGGGTGGCTGGCAAGCGAAGAAGTCATGGACTGGAGGAGAAGCACGGGTAAGACTGATGGATTCATCTTGGTGGATAACACTAACCTTCAAGCGTCACACGTCCGCTCTCAAGGAGATCGGGGGCTCCTTCCGCCCAGTACTGCTTAATACAATCAGAATGACCGAGACGTCCACCCAAGGAGGATACTCTGACTCGCCATTTTTGCGTCATCAATCACGGACGCTCGGTCCTGTACGACTATGTTGACATGTGGAATCGCTCTAGCAAGGATGAGGGCGGTAGAACCAACACCTCCTCCGACATCGACGACGATGGCATCTCGGGGAAGGCTGGTCCACTCAAAGCCTGGATAAATTCACATTAAAAGAAGATTATAGCAGAAGATCCAGAGAGACGCACCAGATAAAACGGCCCCCGGCGGTTCCAGATTAGTGCTGCAAGCCATGGCAAACGAAAATCTTGTTTTTCGCCCCGCATTTTGCGGCAAGTCGTACCAGTCAAAGAGGAGCTTGTCGGTTTTCGCGGAGATGTTCCAGGGCGAGGCGGTTGGTTCCACAGAGTGCGCAGTGGTTGGATTTGTGAAAACTTCACTGAGGTATGCTGAGCCCTTGAAAGCCTCATCGGTCCTTTTGAAAGCAATCGGCTTCAGTCAAAATCCAGTACAATATCATGAGCACGTACTCCATCAGGATAAGGGCAGATATGCCAAGAGTACTCTTGTATCTACAGCCTGGACTGGATTGGATCTGTTGAATATATGGAGGGGAAGAAGGACGGGAGAAACCGACTTTTTTTGCAATTCGGCTAACGAGTAGCCAGAATCAAGCACAGATGAGAGCCGGTTGACTGCAAAGACGTCTGGGTAGATCTCCGTGAAGATGTGGTTATTTGCGAGAACCCGCAAAATTCTCCCTGTGTGAATAATTTCGGAATGGAAACCTGAATGGTGGCGGTGCAGTGCTCAACCTCACCAGCTTTGTTGGGATCGGTGTTGTTCATTTTCGCAATATCATCCACGTGGATACCCTTCCATCCAGGTTAGTGCACGAGTAGGGAATAGAACGAGGTTGTCATACCTGATCGCCTCCCTTACGATTTCGACCATGTTACTTTCCACAGCAGCACGGATGCAGGCAGGCAAATGAAACTAGACGAAAGTCATCCTAGACGTAGATATGCATGGAGAAAAACTTACCAGAAGACCATTTTCTATCATAGTTTCGACCGGGGACCGAACCATCGCGATCAGTTGTGACGCTGCCGCAACAATGTGTGATCTAGCAGTCGAAATCTCGGCCTCCAGAAGCACACTCTCCACTTTGCACGTGTTATCGAGAGGCTCTTTCAAGGCCAGGAATTGGAGATTTTCACTTTCCAATCGGGACTCGATGGTCTGGATCGATTGGAGAATAAGTTCGCCGAGAAGATGAAGGTCCGACATGCTTGTCATTGTGTGGAACCATGAAGATACCACTATATATAACATTGCCGGGACTTGCCTTCCCGAGGTCCCGACCGTCTATTGGTAAACGGAAGCAGTGTCGGATTGGCTATGGTACAAACTAGGAACAAAGTAGAGAAGGTGCGGTATGTTGACAAGCACTCCTAATAAACTGGTCCCAGGCCATTATCAACTCTATACCCCTAACAACCTCAACTCCTCGCTCCCAGACCAGAGCGAAGCAAAGACAAAGTCAGTGGTGCCCAACGGCTGGAGATTCCCGATGCTAAAGCTAAAAATTGCAATAAATGATAATGCGGCTCACACAATTGCTTTCGCGGGCTCATCGGTGCACCCTTTTTCGCTGCGAAATCACGGCACGTCCCGCTGAGGTTCAATTGCCTCTGTTTAGATCGATATGCTCGAACCAATCCCATCACACACGAGGTGTACCCGACACCATTCGACGTCACAGACACGCATAACGAAATGATTTTCAAGCAGGTTTTATGAATTCAAGTACATCAGCAATATGACAAAACGCTTCCTGGAAATAAAGCTGGAATGACTTGGAATCAATTAAATGTACCTTTTTCTGGGTATTGACCTCCTGCTGTATGCCCCTAGCCACCCCCACCAGCCTCTGAAGATGTGTTGAAATGGGCCAAAATTATGGCCACATCCAATTTCTTGTGGGAAAACTTTGGAGGAGGTGATTCGGACGTGGCGTAGATTCTGAACTCAGATTTGCTTAAAAAATCCTCGTTCTGTCTATATGAATAAATTAAGGATTTATTGACTTTGATTGAGGGCTTGTGGCTGCTCGAAATTCCCGCCCTGCCACCACGACCGCTATCATCCTCCTTGACAGGTGGCAACTGGCAATAATATTACTAAAGCGGGTCCTGACGCCTGTTGGAACGCACCTTGCGAGTTGTGCATACTTTTTCAAACACGTGCCAGAAGTAGCCCGAGAAGAGCTTGTTGTTGTCGACGAATAGGTCTATGGGGTGATACAGGGGGGGGGGGGGATTTATTATACTCGCGTGGTCCACAGGCTGAACAACGAGTTTACGGAAGACATACAAGTAGTACTGTAGTGGGTGGTTATCCTCACAGAATTCTACAAGATGACAACCGAGCACAACATCATTCCAGGGGTTCGATCACACAAGACGCTGGCAAACCATGGACTGGCCAGCCAATTGAATGGCTGGACCTCCGGTTAGAACCTCGTGGGACCTGACCACAAGCGGAGTGCGCAAGTGTACAGGAGGAGTTCCCTCCTCCCAGGTAAAAATCCCCGGCATCCACCAGTCCATTGAAGGCTGTCATATGTCTTCCCTTTGCAGATGCATGCAAACCACCTGTCTCCAAAGAAACAGACCCAAGGATGTTTGGGCGAGTCATCCATCAACCAACAACCCGGAAACACAAACACAACAACAAAAGAAACTGTTGGAGTTATGCTTACTAAGCAAGCCAATGGCGCATCACCGCCTTCGGATCGGATCATGATTCAGCGCCTCGGGCGCATTCTTTCTAGTTGATTCTCCCCGATGTTAGCTTACTGATATTTTACTAATAGTTTACTAAGACAACAGAATATTCTAGTACTTATCGTAGAGTATAAAAGCTGTTGTAAATTAGCCACACAATTATCACTTTGTTTCTTAATTCGCCCTCAAATTTGTTCTGTTGTTCAACAGGTTATGGGCCCCGACCGCGCATAAATAACCAGAACGAATACTAGCTTACCTCTACACATCTCGCTTAACGCCACCTCGAAACTATGTCGTCGAACACTCTGTCCTCCACTGCTAAACTCGGCGAATACTTCGCCAAACTTCCCGCGTGCAAGGCTGATGGCACAAACTGGGTCTTCTTTCGTGACTGCTTCTTATTTGCCATCGATGCCGCTGGTCTTAGCGACCATTTTGAAACCGGTACGACAGGGATTTCGGCCGAGCCGGTTGCACCTGCGGTGGTTGATCCGAATAACCCCACACCGGAAGAAGTACAAGCCAACAATGCTTACTTGGCACGACGAAGAATCTGGAAATCAGAGCAGGCAGTTATAAAACAGGGATTGGCATCGGTCATACCTGATTCGCTGTTCTTGAAGGTGAAGGGGGCTGCAAATGCGAAGGGGATGTGGGAGAAGGTCAAAAATGAGTATGAAAAGAAATCAAAAATGGTCACGGTTGATCTGCGCCGCAAGCTTCAGGACGAGCGATGCGCAGATGGAGGCGACGTAAAGGGTCACCTCGACAAGCTACGGACGATCCGGGAGGACCTCATTGCCATGGGTGCTGACCCCGGAGATGAGAACTTCGTCGCGATAGTACTCGGCTCCCTTCCCACGGCATACGAAACATATCTCTCGGCACTTACGGGTGCAGCGTCTCTTCTCGGCAAAGAACTCGATCCGGACATGGTGCTACAGGGCATCAGTGATGAAGCTGACCGGAGAACGGCCAGGCTTACGACAAAGGGCGAGAAGGAGGCCGCATTCTACGGGAATGGCGGCAAGAAGCCGAAGAAGAATATTGAATGCTATAATTGCCACAAAAAGGGGCATATGGCAAGAGATTGCTGGGCGAAAGGGGGCGCGAAGGAAGGCCAGAACCCGCATATGAAGGGTCAGAGCAAAGCGAACACCGCAAAGACGGAACCAGATTTTGATGCAGCATGGTTGGCAGCTGCACACAGGCCGGAGGACGACATCGAGTTTGATGAACTTGATGAAGATTTGGTGGAATGGGACTCGGACGACAAATATGCGGATATGCCGCCTCTTCTGGACGTGTCGGACAGCGATGACGAGCCAGAGGGAGAGGAGGATAAAGAAATCGAAGACGTACCATTTGGGGCAACGTCACTTACCTCACAGAACTTAATTGTTGCCGCCGCCACCAGCACACCCGAATACGAAGTCGAAATTTACGATTCGGGTGCTACTCAGCACATGACTCCCTCACGGCATCGTTTGACGAATTTCAAGGCTATTGAGCCTCGTGGAATCGTCGCAGCAGACAGCAAGAAATTCCAGGCAGTTGGAATGGGTGATATGTTCGTGGAAGTCCCTAATGGCCGAAACAAATCAACCAAGGTCCTTGTGAAGGATGTTTTATACGCACCTAACCTCGGAGCCACCCTCATATCGATTGGTCGCATCACTCTTGCCGGTTATGCGCTCCAATTTCGGCAAACGGAGTGCCGTATTTTTGACAGCAAAAATCGCCGCATTGGAACTATTCCACTCGTACACGGGCTCTATCGGGTGCAGGTCCCGATTCCAACGCCGCGCGCACACGTGGCAGACGATGGACCGCTCGTGGCAACCCCGGACGAGTTACACAAATTGATGGGGCACTTACCGGTTGACGCGGCGAAGAAACTGGTTAAAGATCAGTTGATTGATGGAATTGAACTCGACGAAACGGCACGCACCTCGGAGGACACCTGCAAGTCTTGTCTGCATGGCAGGATGACGCGCAAGCCAATCTCAAAGTCTACGGAACGCGAGGCAAGCGGTGAAATTGGCGATGAAGTTCACACGGATGTTTGGGGACCCGCGTCTATTGAGACACCGCAACATAAGCGGTATTATGTTTCGTTTACGGACGAGACATCGCGCTACACGGTTATCGTCTTGATGCACACCAAAGACGAAACTCTCGAGGCATTCGAGAACGTTGATGCGCGCTGGGAAACAGAACACGGGATCAAAATCAAAATATTACATTCGGACAATGGCGGCGAATACAAGAGTCATGCATTCGATAAATACCTGGCCAGAAAAAGCATACGACGCCGCTTCACAGTACATGACACCCCCGAACATAACGGAGTCGCTGAGAGACTCAACCGCACACTTTTGGAGAAAGTCCGCGCACTGTTGCATGCTGCGGATCTACCTTCCAACCTATGGGGCGAGGCGTTAAAACACGCTGTTTGGTTGAAGAATAGGACATCTACCCGAGCGCTTGGAGGCCGCACACCTTACGAGATGTTTTATAAGAAGAAACCGGACTTGCGCCACATCCACGAATGGGGCTGCAAAGTTGCCGTTCACGTTGATGATGCCAAGAAACTCGAAGGCCGAGCGCGTGATGGGAGATGGATGGGTTACGACCTCGAGAGCATTGATGGACATCGCATCTATTATCCGGATAACCGCTCCATACGCGTCGAGCGCAGCGTAAAGTTCCCGGAGGTCAGAAGGAGTGGTGGAATTTATAGAGTGCTGAATGAGGGGGAGAAGGACGAGATTAGGGTCGAAGAAAATTCGAAAAGCATCCAGCACGCACCCGGTAAAACTTCAGAACCCGCACTGGCTCCTGCGACAACACCTTCTCCACTCGCTACCCCACCAACAACTCCTCTTCCTGCTGTGAAATCGAAACCCATTGCTCCACGTGATATCAGCAGCACTATTGACCCGAAAAATATCATCGAGGGCTCGAGAACACGTCGCTCAGCCCAGATCGCACACACCGATGATCCCAACTCACGGCTGAATTCACCAATCGGCACGGAGTTCGCATATGTGGGCATGGGAAATTTATCAGACTCACCAACTGTCGAGGAGGCGATGCAACGTCCAGATTGGCCACAATTTAAGGCAGCGATGGACGTGGAGATGGAGGCGATGAGGAGAACTGGCACATTCGGAGATGCACTTGTTCCACGTCCGATCAGCCGGAATGTTGTCGGATCAAAGTGGGCGCTACGGATCAAGCGCAAAGCCAATGGTGAAATTGACAAGTACAAGGCACGTCTCGTCGCTCGAGGCTTCACCCAGGTACAAGGAGTCGATTATTTCGAAACATTCTCACCCACAGCAAAATCATCTTCACTCAGGACAATTCTGTCCATCGCGACGCGCTTCGATTGGGACATCAAAGTGTTTGATTACTCCGCCGCCTTCCTCAATGGCGAATTCACACCAGATGAAGAAATTTACATGGAACAGGCACCACATTATACGAACGGAAATTCGCAGGAGGTCATCAGACTCCACCGTACAATTTACGGACTTAAACAATCAAGCCGCAAGTGGTACGAGAAGCTGACTACATCTCTCGCTACACTCGGCATCTATCCCCTCCATTCCGACCACGCTGTCTACCGCCTAATTAGAGGCAGTGACATTGTGCTGCTTGCCATCCATATCGACGACAGCACCATCACGGGGAATTCACCAGCGCTGATTGATGAAGTTCAGGAGGAAATAGGTCATATGTTCAAGATCACGATGCTAGGGCCTATCAGCTGGCTACTCGGCATGGAAGTGAATCGTAATCGTAAGAAGGGCACGCTTGCCCTATCACAAACCACCTACATCGACTCCCTCCTCCGAAAATTCAACATGACTGATTGCAAATCAGTATCTGTTCCCCTTGATCCCACAGTCCAACTCACCCGCGACCAATGCCCTACAATGGCAGAGGATATCCAGGACATGAAAAGTGTACCTTATCGCGAATTGACAGGTGGGCTTATCTGGCTTGCTACTGCTACACGACCAGACTTGGCATTTGCTGTCTGTGTCCTATCTCGCTTCCTTGATAATCCCGGGCGCACGCACTGGAATGCCGCGAAGCGCGTACTTCAATATTTGAAGGGTACGCGTGATTTGGCTCTCACCTATGGCTCCGCGGACTCTACTCTCGGACTTGACATCTTTGGCGACGCCGATGGCATGACACTTGATAACCGAAAGGCTGTATCTGGCTACGCGTTCATACTCAATGGCACTGCGGTATCTTGGTCTTCCAAACAGCAGGAGATTGTCTCCTTATCCACGACAGAGGGAGAATATATTGCACTCACCTACACCGCGAAGGAAGCCATTTGGCTTCGCGCATTTCTTTCCGAACTCTTTGGACCCATCACTTTTCCCATCATCATCTATAACGACAATCAGTCAGCCATTTCGCTCGCGCACGCCGAACTTGGACAGTTCCATCCACGCACCAAACATATCGACATTCGGTACCACTTTATTCGCGAGAAAATCGATAATGGCACCCTAGAAGTCATTTACTGCCCCACCGCAGAAATGACTGCCGACGTACTCACCAAGGCACTTGCCGCTTTCAAGTTCAAACCGCTCCTGGTTGCGCTTGGATTAATTTCGGCTTGAGGGGGAGTGTTGGAGTTATGCTTACTAAGCAAGCCAATGGCGCATCACCGCCTTCGGATCGGATCATGATTCAGCGCCTCGGGCGCATTCTTTCTAGTTGATTCTCCCCGATGTTAGCTTACTGATATTTTACTAATAGTTTACTAAGACAACAGAATATTCTAGTACTTATCGTAGAGTATAAAAGCTGTTGTAAATTAGCCACACAATTATCACTTTGTTTCTTAATTCGCCCTCAAATTCGTTCTGTTGTTCAACAGAAACTGGCCTCCAAGGTCGAAATCCTCCCGAAGATGGCCATGACGAAATCCAAGGGTGGCCGAGCGCTCCGGTGGTATCCCGTGGGCTCATCTCTCGAGTGGTTAAGGCAAGTCGGTCCAGGTTCCATATGGTCAACCGCTGCAGTGGTATCTGCGAGTCCAAAGGTTCGAACGGGCCATAAGGACGCGTTGTCTGTGCGAGTGTAGCGAAAGATTCGCGCCAAGCCAATCTCATCCGGAGATAATCGGAAATCACGGAGTTGGGCCCGATGGTCCGTGCGCACCAAAATGCCAGCGCATCATGTCGTCCGTCGCTAAGGCTGGCCAACTCCCGCCACATCGTGCGCATGCCCAGGTGAGTATCACAGTGGGTCCCATGGAATCCATGTTGAAGTGAGAGGTAAGGACCCGGTCCAGAATAAGCCAGTAAGAGCCGCGATCACTACGTAAAAAGGACCAAGGGTCGATCTCGTCCTGAGGTAGTGTGTGGCCAATCCATGGAAAGATAAACTTTGTATCGACACCCTGAACGGTGTTTGGGCCCAAAGATCCATGACGGCCAGCATTCAAGGACTGCCAAAAGTTGACATGGTGGTTCCCAGAGAAGATATCAGTATACAAAGGATCTTAGGAACCAGCGGTCATAAACGAGAAGCTAGGGGATGCACCGAAGCCCAAATCTTCAGCGAGCACGTTGTAATCGCGCTCTTCCCAGGCTTGCAGCACACTTGCAGGGCCAGCAGACAAGAGGATGTCCACCCAGCACAAATCTGTGTATATACGCAAGTCACTTCATGACGTCGTTAGGAGAACCAACAATGAACGTAATACTCAACCCCTGTTAGCTCATCCTGCACTAGCTTCTCCAGAAGGCCGCGCAGGAAGTGGATGGAGGAATTCAGCTCCAGAATCTTGTCAAGCAGATAGCCATTGAGGACCGCAGTGCGCTGGCGCCGAATATTCTGGATTGTCTCATCGTCGAGACTGTCGATTTCGTCTAGGTTGAAGCGGCTGTCACTGAGGAGATTGCAATATAACATGACAAGACATGCCTTCGCTTCGCTCCGGCATAAGTGCAAACCGCTGCATATTGAAGGCCACCAACCGGTATCCGGTTAGCATTACAGTGAACACATATTCAAAAAATTGAATCATTCATGCAAGATATCTACATACAGACATCTGTGCGATAAATCAAGGTACAATCTAATTGGGCACCACTCGTTTTTATCGGCCGCAATTGCAGGTTATTATGCATTCCGCACGCTAGACGGGTTGGTGAGTGGATGGATAATCAATGGAAGAGAACTGAGCACCTTTCATAAACGAATAGAGGCCAAGAAACACCTGAATGAACACTGGCTGGAAAGGGTCAGCAACTCGAACAGTGGCAATGTGACAAAACATACATCATATCAGCAGCAGCTGAATACGGATGAAATAATACAATGCCACCAACCCGCTGGTATGTTAGCATTGGGTGTGAGCACATGTAGAATTACCTTGATACTTGCGGTGGTAGCTTACCTCGCTCGTGGGGCTTCCAAGAATCAAATGAAAAATGTACCGTGTTCGTGGCCTGTAATGTGTCGACGAGGTTAGCATCCATAGTAGAGTACATACACCATATGCCACGACACACGTAAGGTGCATTTGGTGCTTCGCAAGAAGTCCAAAGTTTCAATCAAAATAATGGCTGTCCTCAGACGCGTCGGGGACGCTCTCAGACCGCGGGGCACGGCGGCGTGAAAATTGGGATTTGAGACAACATCAGCAGTGGCGTGGACACGTACATGATCCAAATCCATAAAAATCTGTCAGTATTGAACTCAATGGGTAACATGATGAAAGAGCTTACCAGAAATGCGTCCTTAACAGCGTGACGCGTTAAGTACGCATCGGTTGACTTGCGTGCAGGGCTTTCTGGATTGTGAGGAGTTCAATGATACATCCAAGGCGATGCTCACGCATTAGGCCTCGTGGGGCTGGGTCAGCGGGGTTCCCCCCAAAAAAACATGGATAAGGAACTCACTGCCGAATAGCGAATAGAGCCGTCTTGGGACCTCGAAAAATCAAATCAACATCTTGTGACTGCGCGGCACGCTGAACACGCGCAGAAAGTTTGAGTTAGACTTCAGCGGTGCCGCGAACACGATGGGCTGCTCCGCTGGAGGACAACAAATTGTATTCATATTTCACGACGTGCTAGGTCAAAGAAATATGAGCGGTGGGTTAGAGGGGGGTAGGATGAGCGACAGCATACCAGAAGCACGCAAAGCTGCTCGCGGTAACGCGAGAATTGATGGAAAATTTAAGTGTGGACCCACACACTGCTGAGGGGCGGGTAGATGAAGAAGTGACGTCGGGGGCATCGGGCACGTTAGGTTGAGCTCGCGGCAATAGGAAAACTAAATTAAACGAGTGGAAATTCGTGATGTCAGGAACATGCATACAGGGGTGGGATGCGGGAAGAATCGTACCGGGAGGGAAAAATGCGACACTCACAGATGGCTATACAATGTGAAGGTAAGAAAAAAACTGTAGAGCATCCAAGATCGAGGTGACTCGCAAGGAACACCAGAATTCGCAAAGAGACCTACGAATGTCGCTGAGAAGTCAGTGAAAAAGCTGCGTAGGATATAAAGCACTTGTCTCATCGCGTCACTTGGACTGGGGACAAGTGAACGGACAGGGTGGACAGAGACAGCAGGGAGAAAGGAATCTACTTGAGGTGCGACATGATCACCTGCATCGTTAATGTCGGGTCCGAGAAGTCGTTGCGGCACGTCAACACCAAGAGAACTTGAATTGAGAGCGGACATGATAAATTAAACCCGACCTTGGCTTGCCTGGTACGAAATAACAACCAAGAGCCTGTATTTCCAGTGGGTTAATTTGTGAGCAGAAACAGCGAAAGAACAGGTTACCGGGCGAATGAGGATTACTCACCCATCCCTATTCCGCCCAACTTGGTTAGCTGTGATGGAAATCCTAAGAGGGGTTCGGATTTGCAACAGTCCATGCACACCTTGGAGTTGTACCACACAGCTCGAATCGTAGGGTTCGGCGAGTATGACCTGGGGACGAAAGTTAGTGAAATGGATAGAAGTGCATACACAGAACCTATCGCGCCAGCTCGAGCTCTTAGTACGCCCTGGGAGGAGTTTGGGTTAGCTGCAGAGGCAACGGGCGGAAGTGAAACGGACGGAGCGGTACAATATGAGCAGAGATGATGGGGGTTGCGAGAAAAAGACGAAGGAGAGACCCTTCCTTTTGAACGGAAGTTGAGCAGCTGATCGGCGAGGTCGAAAATAACCTAATCTTCGTCCGGTTCCCTGGATCGAAGCTAATTTCTGATCCACAGGTTAGCCGGCAAACCCCAAAAATAAAATAGGAAATGGGACACACATACTGGATTCGCCGGCCTGAGAGTGGGAAAAATGAAAGAATATAAACTGGAGCAATCTGATTTACAGAAGACACATGGGAAAAAGGCAGACCTAATTGAGGAAGCTCGGAGCTGAAGGGGGGAACGTGGTTGAGAAAAAAGAGCCAAAATGAGGTGATGGCAAACATGTACATACTGATTCGAGGCATCTGCTTAAGATACGAGATATGCGGTACATTGAGCATCGGAGGTGGTAGGATTCCTGCGAGGTGAGGACATTTGCCCAAATACAGAAAATATTACATAACTCGATTCGCCGGGGGTTAAATTGTCTGTGGGTCTCTCAGTGGACTCATTCTATGCCCGCAAGCCAAATTGCACCAAAAAATACATACTCATTGCACTTCTGAACGAAGACTAACTAAAATAGTCAGAAGTGCTCAAACACACAAAATATTACACAACTCGATTCGTCGGTGGTTAAATTTTCTGTGGGGCTCTGAGGGAGCTCATTCGATGCCCGCGAACCAAATTTCACCAAAAAATCCGTACCCATTCCACTTTTTAACGAGAACGAGGCAAAACATTCCCAAGGAGTCAAAACTAAATATTACACAACACCTTGTAACTCTTCACTGAAAGCGGAATCATGTCGGATCCGTCGCTGGCTCTCACTCAAACTATCCGACCTTGCTCGCGCTTGTCTCAGCAATTCAATTGAACTCGGCAGCCGGCAGGAAATCTCAGGTAGGAGACGCACTAATGGCCACAAACAAATTATCTTTCCAATTGCCCTCAGATGCGCTAACACAAAAGAGAATCTGCCAAACACCGATGTTTCGAGAATTTTCAAAAAGTCAATAGTGGGCCACCAAACAGATGCAATTGAACCTTGCCCAGATTTTGCGGCGAAACAGTAAATTGAACCGGGTGGAACGTTACAGCTCGGCTTTTGATGGTATCCTGCTGGCGTGATAGCCAGCGAAATTTCACATAGAACTACTTCCTCAGATTCCTTTCTGGTGCCTCCATTCTGTTGCAGGGCTCAGCATATTGATCCAAACAGAGCCAATCAAACATCGGCGGGGCAGCGTCTGTTCAGTCAATTCATACTATTTCTCGCGCCGCCCGAAATTTGGAGGCGCTTACCAGAGAACGGCTACAGCAAAAAAAAAAAAAAGAAAGTTGCCAGCTCAGAATTACACGGTACAACAAAGTGAAATTCACGATTCACAAGGATTTGGAGTGAAACAAAATTTTCACGGTATGGAGTGAAAATCGCGTTTCACTTCATTTTGGCGTGAAATCAATTTTCACTGCCTTCTAACGTGAAATTCACTCTGTCCAGAAAAACCTAAAATATGGTGCACAACACACCAGAAGAGTGCATATGAAGGTGAGTACATAGCTGAAATACAGTTAAAGACTGGAGCAACATTAGTGGTCCATGGCAAGCTCAAGTTTTCAGATATATGTATGGTTACTTTAGTAGATTGGTTCTATTCTACGTTTCAGTATTTTGTCTGGTCTCATGAGGTCATGAGTTCGATTCCCGGGATGTCAAGTTGACTTGAAGTCACTTGAGTCGACTTGGAAGTCAATCCGAGTTGCAGCAGCGGCTCGACTCCACTCGACTCAAGTTGGCTGCCAACTCGACTTCGTGTCGGCCCGAGTCCCAAGTCGGGGCAACATTAGCTCGGACTCGCCCTTTGAAAATACAACCCGGCGCGCGGAACCAGGTACATGATTGAGGATCCCGGGTCCCCGGACCCACCGCCGCGCACCTATTCGGGGTCTCGGCCCCGGTTGGATCCCGAGTTTGTATAAAGGGCCGACTGAAACCATGCTTAATTGTCCCATCTGGGACCGCCTCTTCTTCCATTACAAAGCCACTACCGCACCCCCCAATCCCTGAGTATTGCACTCCTGGACGCGAGGCTTTGTTTGTTAGAGAATAATGGGTCGGTGACTCGATCGAGCTACTCGGCTTTCGCGTCCCCAGTTTAGGACAGCCCCTCTGGTCACATTGGCCAGGTTGTTTTCCCCCCCGAAGGCTTAGAGGTATGCCTGGTGATCCCCTCGGCCACCGCACTGATATTTGCCCAGATGAGCTCCGCCAACGTGGTTATTCGGACTGACATCCCGCAGGGCATCATTCCTCATCGATGCCCTACCCAACGCCCAATCGGAGTGGCATTCCCATCCATGACCACCTCCCCGCATCCGATCAGTCACCCCAGCCAGTAATGCTTTCGTTTTCTCTCCATTTCGGCATTTCATGGATCTGAAGGGCATAGCACAAGATTTCGTTGACTTGTCTCCACTTCTTTGAAGTTCCTTCCTTGAACGAAGATCCCTGATTTATTTTCCAGGTACATGACCTCGTCATCACGTTCGTGAACAATTGACACAGGCAAGTTCATGTTTTATTGGTTGTTGCTGTTCTCAGTTTATCAGAGCGTATCTCTAATCTGAGGGGCGTAGCTAACCCCAAGGAGAATTCAATCAGTCTCTCATCATTGCTCTCATCTGATCTTGAACAAATCACTGATTGGTTTATTCTTTCCAAGTGATCATTAGGCCATCCCCATTGCTGTGGGGATGACTGTCCCCTTAGGACGTTATAAAAGCCGCCTCTTTGCTTTTCGCCGCGGTCCGCCACGTTCAAGATGTCCTCAATTGCATGGATTGAGCAGCTCGCCACTGATGATTCTTGAAGCCGCTTTCTCTCTCTCCACATTTTGGAACGATTCACTGATTATATTTGCCAGATGAGAAAACAAACGATCCTAAATATGCGTGACATTTTCTGGCCCGCAATTAATTCTTAGAAAACTCCTTTGACTGTCATGTTCGGAGGCCCATCTGTACCATTAATTTCTCCTTGATTGCTGATGTTTTCTACTACGTCACTACTGATAGGACCACGGGGCGCTATTTGATGTGCACTCACAACGTTGCGTTGCTCTTCGGTCATGTCTCTGGGATCTTGGCATGACCCCTATACGATGACTCGGTGCTACCTAACCGAATTTTAACTGACCAGGCCATCCTCGCCGACAGTCGCAGGTGAAAAATTTCCGACCCGTATACTGCACCAAAATAGTTTAGCTGGCAAGTGATTCTTTCCTTCGCTTTCTCTGCATTTCTACGTTGCCGAGGATTTGAGAGGCGTAGCTAACCCCAAGGAACATCCCGGTGACCTGTTCTTCCTTCTCTCCGTCTTCCTTTCAAAGAAGATATCTGATTGAGTTATTCCAAGGCATTCTGTACCCGTATCGTTCAATGAATCAGCTGAGGCACGTCATTATTCCGCTAATTCTCTCCCTGTTTTTGGCTTCTGCCGAATCTGAGGGGCGTAGCTAACCCCAATGAAGATTTCGATCGGCCAGTTTCCTATGTTTCGCCTCATTCAATCTTGAACAAAGCGCTGATTGATTTATTGTGTTCAAGTGAATACGCGGCCATCCCCACGCCGATGGGGACGGCCGGTCCCTCAATGTGGCGTCAACTATCGGCTAGCCATTGGGAATGGCTGGGTCAGCGTGGTATGTAATCTGAATTGCTTTTTCCTTCCTCACACCGATGATTCGAATTTCCAGGTCCACGAGCATCATCGTTGGGTAGACGTTCTGTTACAAACAGTCCACGACCAGTGATGCCTGGACAAAGACTCACGATACGGAAGGTCCAGACCACCGAGGGTAGTAGATGGAGACCACTTTATTACGTATATTATCATTGACATCTATTTTCATGTAGGTTTGGACTCTGCTCAATGTGTGGGAACAGGTGTCTGCAGCGCCTGTTTCGACACAGTGAGTAGAGCCTAAGCACATGCATAAAATTAACAGCGATTAACTCATCGACGTACTACGTTGTATAATGCATGAACTTGTACAGAATGCATCGAATTGAATGTGAAAGTCACGTGGCAAGTAATTGCTGCTCATTTCCGTCGGCTAGCAAATATTGTTGTGTCCATCGTGCCACGGACTCAGGACGACTCCCTAAGAAGACGGACAAGAAGTACGCTGTGGTACGCATGCCTTGGAAAAAAGTGTCTGGGGCACTAGACACAGGGTGCATATCAATTACTGACCTATTTTTCACTCCGCATGCCTGTGTCACCCACATCATTCGCGCCCACAGTCACAGGGCGAGAGACCCGGGACCGGTAGATAAAGCACGGGACAAAGGGGAGGAAAGTTCAATGAGCAGCCAAGCTAGTGAAGCAAGATTGGCGAATGCAAGAGGATTGAGCTTCTCAATCTCCTCTGGGACATGTTCCAATTGAGTATGCAACACTCTTCCGGCTCGGAACCGTATGGCCGTGAGGGCCAAGACTGGATTTCTGTCCGCAGAATTCCGAGACAACAGGGTCCATAATTGAACGATTGAGTAAGTGTGCATGTGCATCTGAAGTAAAGGTCTTGGGTGTGCATCTGACGGCATCATAGTTGCTATCGAAGTGAGAAGAGCAGTCGATGTGAACGTCTGGGTGTGTTTAAAATGAGTGGTTGGACTTGGCACGAAGAAGTCGTGCAGAGGAAGTGTCACATCTTGGATGCAGAATGCGTAGTTGAACCAATGTTCGTGGGGGATCAATTTTGGCGGTTCAACAAAGTCAGCTATGACCGATAGCGTGAATGCTTGTTCAATGCGTGACGTGTGGGCAAAGTTTGAATTTTTGCATGTGCTCCCACCCTCCTTTGGGCTTCCAGGAGTCTTAAGCCCAAATATTCCCCACGTCCTCGAAATTGGAGGGAAATAATCTGCATGGAGCATGGAAAATAGATGTAACAATCTATTCAACAATCTGTTCCACCGATTGACGCATTGGGAAAGTGTTCCGATGCCATGGTCAAGCCGGTATAGCTCTGCGCCTCGAAGTAGAATACGCCCTCCGCTTCGAGTCCAGATTTCTGCTCCCAAGTAAAATGAGAGGCAGGGCAGCCGGAGGTGTAACCACTCCGTTGCCTAGCTGGATTCGCCCACAGCGCTAGACGATTTGACCACCAGGAATGAAGGTTGAATCCGAGGCTCCCAAAATTAACCAACTGAATTGTGGGACGGAGCCTAATTTGCACATGCACAGATTGTGTCAAATATTCCTGCATGAAAAAGCGTCGAAGAGTTTCGACGCGGTGTCCCGAGACTACGCCATTACCGGTGAGTCTCTTTAGTACCTGAAAAGTATGAACTAATGGATAGTTGTTGGCTACCTTAACCGGTGGCCAAATGACTTCAACGCCGAAGTCATTAGGATTGAGGCCCTCGAACAAGGACCCGAGATACCTGAGGAATTCCAGCGCGAGGCGCGCTCATCCTTCAGGATTCGAAAGAGAATGTGAAGGCGAAAATAGAGCAAATTATTTGCCCGCGGTGAACTGCTCCCGAGAGAGAGAGCAATACGAATGGTAGGTTGCGATTCCATTGCATTTTTGCATGGAAAATCTGGGGGCACGGTATTGCCAAGTGCGAGGTTCCCATTAGGGATCCATCCACTCTGTTCGAGACATGCACTTGAATTCGGGGAATTTTCCTCGAGTCGAGCGTTGCGGCATGACCTCCGACCAATGATTTGTTCGGCGATATAACCCGAATTGACATGAAGGTGACCAGCGAAATCGCCGACATATTGAGGGCTTGAATGAACTATTTTCATTGACATTTCTCGACCATTTCCGCGATAAGGATTTCGTGGAATCTCTGTTGAGATCTGCGGAGATTTCTGTGCATGAGGGGCCACTCGAGGCCTCGTGAACTCATGTTCAGCGCGCCCGGTCTCTTTGCGCCGAGCGAATTCAGGAACTTCATTTGGGAATTCCTTAAATTGCTCGAAGGGTCCATCGACGAGCCTCAAAGCAGTGGCACGAAATAGAGAGTTCCAAACGATGCGATCTTCATCAACCGTGGCTGCGGCCAACACTTTTGAGGAGTTGGGGGGCCTACAGGCAATCTCAGCATAAAAAAATACATCACAATGAGCAACGTACAACATCCATGGTTGCCAATCGTCGGTTTAGACACACCAGGCAAGCCGATAGAATTGAATTGGTCGAGGGTTCTTCCGGCATCAGCATAATGCGGGCAATGTGGAGGAGCGTTGCGCAGGAAAGGTGTGAACCGAGTGAACTAAGCCTTGGAGGTGTTGCGAAAAGGAGCCATTGAAGAGAGACGTCCCATGGCCAAGACCACCCACGATCAAATAGTCCTGGGGAAAAGCCTCCCAAGAAAATCCAAGTCCCAGACCCTGGCATTGGCGTGAATGAGCGGCGAATGAACGGTGGCATTGGAGGAATAAAGAAGTGAGTCCGAAAAACTTGAAGGAGAAGGAGTAGGAAATTAAATCAATTAATGTTGCTGAAACATGTACATAGGAACCAAGAAGTGACTACGCATTTTGAGGCATGTTTGCGAATATATTTTCTCAATCTAGATTAATTATATGACTGTCACCATGCGGTGGTCCGTTCGGATTCCTACGGATTTTATATTCCACTCGTTGGTGTGTTCAAACAGGCTCCTCTTGACCATTATTCGGTCTATTCTCGATGGGGAGCCGGTTTGGATTCGGAGATAGGTGTACACTATTGTCGACGGGAAGGTCTCCCGCCATCCATCCACCATGTGTAGATACGTTTTGAGTTCATCTAGGGCGGACACGGGCGCGTCCGGGTCAGTTCTGGATGGTAGGCGGTCTAACGCATCCTCCACTATGTTTGTATCTCCCCCAAAGAGGTCCGGGCGTCTGATATTGGGGTGGTCTTCATACCATTTTTGGATGTCCCGCCAGAACTTTTCGTTCTCGGTTGGGTTATTTGGGGCATAGACACCCAGTATTGACAGCGGGCTCCCGTCGGCGTTGTTCATTTCCAGTATCATCGCTCTTCCCGGGATTATCTCTCGGGTTTTTATACCCTCGGTTTTGAGGAGGTTTTTGTTGAGTGCGAAGGCAAGCCCTCTCCTCTCGCATTGGCTGTCTCTGGGTCCTTTGTGAATTCAATATCCATTACACGGCCGAAGAGTTTTATTATTTCATTTTTGCGCTCATCGTTTAGGTGTGCCTCGCCGGGATCAGCACGCAAATTTTTTCGTCTCGCATCATCGACCATAGGTTATACCATTTGTTGTCGTGGTGGCCTACATTTGTATTGCCATTTCCCGAGATATTTAGCGTGGCTACTTGGGTGTGGGCTTTTAGGCATTTCCAGCCGTTCAGATTTTGGGGCTTGGATGGCCCGGGGTACACTCTCGTTTCCGGGTATGTATAGTCGGGAATCTCTTGCTGTAGTTGGGGGATTTGCCCTGCGGGCTGTGTAGCGTTTGTGGACTGGGCGCCTCCGCTGCTTGCGCCGTTCCCTTGGTTCAGGGGTGGGGGCGTCATATTGATTCACTGCGCGTATCGCGCGTCAACGCCGGTACTAGCGTCCCCGGGTCGGCATACTGCGTCCGGAGTAGAGTTCTACCACCCATCCTCGGATTCCTGGGCGCTTCCGCTCGCGGGGGCGAGGTAGCCATCCCAGTTCACCTCTGGGCGGCCGCTTGTCAGTTCCCCTCCATCGCGAGGAACATCTTCAGGGGCGCGGCCGGTGGCGGAGCCGGAGCCCCCTTCGGTCGGCGTGTGCGCGTCCCAAAAGCAGATAGCGAGATTGGTCCCCACCACAGGTTTCCGGAGCTCACGTGCAACACTTCTTATATAAGGAAAGTGATCGTGGGGACTAATCTCAAAAGCTGTTGTGTTGTTGGTGTTTGTGGTAGCGCGTTGAGTTTTGCCGGGGCTGCGCGAGGCCGTCGGTAATCGCTCGTCGCTTGTTGGCATGTTGGGCCGAGATCTCGCAGTTTTGACCGCCCTGGTGCCTTTACATGAGAGCTGAGGGCTCTGCATGTCGATGCAAACAAATGCACATGAACCTCGGCATGATGGGCCGAGATTTCATGCCAAAACAATATTGTGATCATTGTGCAATCATCTCAAGCCGGATTTTAACGGGGTCTTGCTGGGATAATAGGCAGTGAAATTTGGGTTCAAACTGTCTCTTTGGATTTGTTTTGAAGGCCCTGGTGCTTTTACATGAGAGCTGAGGGCTTTGCATGTTGATGCCACCAAATGCACGTGAACCTTGGCATGACTGGCTGAGATTTTCCACCAAAACTGCATTTTGACCACTGTGCAATCATTTCAAGCCAGATTTTAATGGGGTCTTGCTGGGCTGATAGCCAGTAAAATTTGGGTTTACTGTCTCTTTGGATTTGTTTTGACGGCCCTGGTGCTTTTGCATGAGTGAAATCGTTGATTTTGCGTACAAGAATTGTGGTGCAAGCAAACAAAGTGCCTGGGACTAGGCGAGCTTCCAGCACCTGGATTCGCGAGAGAATCAGTCGCTTCGGAAGAACGGAAATAAATGAGTGTTGTCTTCCTACCGAATTTAGGGACCTGACTACCATTTAATCTGAACTTTTCATAGTACGCTGAATTTCTCCATAATGTGTTAGATTTGAATTGACCCCCAGGGTTTTCCAACGGGCGGAATCCATTTCTGAAGCCGTCAAGTCCACCCTAGCCGCCGTTGACCCGGCGTATCCACCAGACACCCATTTTCGGCTGTATTCCTTTTTTTGAGTCCCTATAGCCATTTTTCAGTGTCGCATTAAAGAATTAGGAGATAGAATGTAATCAGGAACAGAAACCGCCAGACTTGCGCTATCCACTCGACAAAAATCCAAAAGGGGCTCGAACCGGGTAAGAACTTATCTCACAGCGAGTCCGTCACCTGTTTTGCTTTCCTTTTTTGTTGTGTCCTGGGATTTAAGGCGGAAATACTTCTAGACTACAACTTGGGTCAATGGAGGTTGGTTCTGGGAGGATTGGGATTAAAGCAATCGCAGTTGATCCCGAAATCCGAATAAAGCCGAGTGAATCCGAATTCGTCCGATCACTCTTATCCCGGGGAGAGACTCACGTTAACCAGAGAAAAAGGGTTGGATCGCCCAGTGGGCCATGGGAAGACAGAAACTTGGCATTAGCACAAGTCCAACCAATGTCACGTTTACATCGGTCTTCTCTTTCTCTGCCACCACGTCCTGTACTAGCCAAACGGTGGGTCTGTATACTAATCCTGCCAGCACTACCGGACATCTTTGAACAGCTGAATATGCCAACGAAGACAACCAGAGGCCGCGCAATGCGACACCCAGTGGCAGTGGCGCTAAAGCGGGAAACCGCACGCGCAAGGCATCCTCCCCCCCCTCCCGCGAGGCTCACCCGGCGCATGCACGATCTTCAGTGCTGTGCTCCCTCGGACCGTGTCTTGCGTACCCATCGTGCCGATAGATCAACCGTAGCACTCAGCACCCTTGCGGATGCACTCCACAAAGACTCGAAGGCAGTGGAGTATGGTGGTTTTGTGGCCGAGCTCCAGAGGCTATTGAGCATCAAATACGAGGGAGTTTTCAAAATCTTTCCCTGGGTGGTCTGTTGGGCCGACGCCGCGCAAAAGCAGAAGTACCGAACAGTACTACGAGGAATCACTCCGGACGAAAGAGACCACCGCGGAACACTGGGCCAGGGATTCCATCGGAAAATGCGACTACTCCGTCGCTCTGATGTATACTTGAGTCATTTCGCCAGTGGGGATGACCATTGAAGAGTTTGGCAAGGTCCCCTGGCACTTTTGGGCGCTCATCCGCTGCCGCCCATGCGAAGGCGAGCATGGGAAACGGAGTGTCATCGGACCCAAACTTTGGAACGGTCAGCGAAGGGGTGCGGGAGAGATTGTTACTGGGGTTTCACAAGCGCTTCGTCGACGCTGTGAAGCGGGACAGCGGAACAGCAGAGATCTGGGTCAACAACAAGGTCAGGGAACCTAACAATGATAGCCGCGGTTCAGCTCACGCTGGACTGGCTCCAGTCACTGGTGGAGGATGGGTTTGATTGGGGCGAGTTTGAGAGGGTACACACGTTGTGAGTGGAAATCACAGAGGGACACCAACTGTAGACATTTTGTTTCTCTGTTTGTTTTTCTGTTGTGCAGAATATGTATGCTGGATTGGGCAAGCCCAAACTACTTGACGAGGCTACAGAGTTTCAAGATGAAAGTTGTAGACACGGGAAGTTGATTCTTGATACTTACTGACTGAGGTAAGTGTTCCAAGTCTTCGTGTTAAGAGAATAACTTGCTCATACATACTGGCTTTCTATCTAAGTTTTTATACGTATTTGGGAGCGTCGGCTCTGTAATCTAATGAGTCTGAGTGAGTATAAGAAAACAACGGAAACTGCGCATGAGTCTAGGAGAGTTATACTGAGTTATAGGAACATATATGTTCCTGCCGGTTCCACTTGTTAAGACAACAAGAATTGTGAATAATGCCAAGCGTGCTACAACTCCTCGGCATTGGGCACAGTGGATCCTGTCGGACTTGTTCTCTTAATCAAGTGATTTAGGTCTTCCCAAGTCGACTGTACTTGGTTCGCAACAAAAATCACTTAGTCTGCCTTGAAATCAGAATCTATACCATCGTGGTGTTTCATGGTGTTCCTGCACCGGTCATCAACGCCGATTCTACCGCGCTCAGTCCCGAGGCAGTCCAGTCGTGGATTACTCTGGGAGGTGAGCTCCGTTGCCATGTCAAGGCTACCTCCATCCTATGCCGTCCAGCACATCACAAAACAAAACAGCATATTGGAGCGCGGGCGGCTCTATCGACGGAATGCCTCATGGCTTGTGAAGGGTATTGTCGACACAGATGCCGCGTTGAGGGATGGCAAATACAAAAAGATGTATTAGATAGAAATATGAAAAGAAAGAAAAAAAGTTACACTCACTGCGTTGAGACCCTCCGTAGTCAGACTCTGACGCCGTTGTCCTAGCTCGGACTACCTGCGACATATGTCTGACTACGGCTGTAGTCAGACATAGTAGTCGAAGGTTTGATTGACGTTGTCCTAGCTTGGATTACGGCTGTAGTCAGGCTGTGCCTACATCTGATTTCAGTTGGCCTACCTTGGCCTACCTCTTCCTACCCCACGTAGGCACGGCTCGTCCAACATTGGGCTACACTTGTGTCGCTCACTTCTTCATTAATGCACACCCCAAACCTCTTTCTCTCGAGTCCTCTAGTGAGCAGTGGTGCTCGCGGCCGTGATGAGTGTCTATTTGCTACGTGACATCGGATGAATTGATTGCGGACTGTTGCGCCGATGCCAAAATTTGTCCAAACCAAGAGTTATTAGCGATTTGTGACAACTCAACAGCAACTATTTACATAAAATTCGAGCATTGCAACACCACTAGTTGAAGCCAACCTGTGACTACGGACGTAGTCACAGGTAGTCAGACGTAGGCGCAGGTAGGCCAAGGGGTGGGCAATGTAGTCGCATGTAGTCCAATGTCCATGCGACTACCTCCGTAGTCACACCCTCTGACTACAGGGGGCCTCAACGCAGTGACTGCATGTACGTGTTGGAATTGGAATGAGTGGCAGCGAGCGAGGTGGACGTGTTTCGGTGGCCCACCAAACTCTGCAAAGGGAAATAAACTCATGAGCCACTAAAATTTACTCAGTCACAATTCTGTGTCTTTGCACTGCCAGTGCAATTAATCCTCGAGTCGGAAGGTGTACACATCACGGGAATTTGAGCCAAGCCGCGACTTGCAAGCTGCTGTCCACGGGTTTCGCCCTCTGGCGACGTGTTTTTTGAACTGAGAGAGTTCAGAGGGAGGAGAATTAATATTCGTGTCATAGCCCTTGTAAATATGTAAAGTATGGAACAAGAGCGCGCTAAGGAATTTGCAAGGAATTTGCAGGAGTCTGAGGAGACGCGTTCTGCCACGTGAGTCCAATCTTGATTGTGGTTTAACCTAAACGGGGCACTATTCCCTTCCAGGTTAAACCTTGAATCATCATGCCGACACTTCCCGAAAATCCATCAAGATCTTGCAGAACACTCTCTCCTTCGCTCCAGAGGAGCTTGGACGCAAACGGGCTTCGGGGTCGGACAGACGAAAGTATGTAGAGAAAGTTTCATAAATTGCTATAAATGGGGTCAATTGGCTGTGAAAATCAGAAATAAATTGTGAGGGGACGAACAAAGGACAAAATTAAAAACCGGCGCGGGACGTTCCCTGTGAAATGTTTGTCCCTGGCAGCGTCAGGCACAAAATAAGCGACGGGAGTCGAGTACTTGGTTGGATTTGTTTTTGTGTGCAAAAGGGAGTCGCCGCCAGGTAATGAAAGGATCGAGCTTTCGTAGCAAACCAGTAAATTGATCCTAGTTGAGCCATTTCGACTCGGATTTTGACCCAGTATTGCTGGCCTGTGAAATTTCCTCCATACCAATCCACACAGCTGCAATTGAACGCGTTAACAAGTGTGTTGCTGGGTGCATAACTGGAGGTTTCCGTACGGCGTCTCTTTCTGCACTCGAAAAGGAGGCAGCAATCCTTCCGGTGTGCCTTCGGCTGGAACGGTCTCTCCTTCATCGCGTCTCCCAGTATCACGCTTCTCAAAATGCAGCCACATGTCTTTGGCCACTGGCGCGGGGAATAATGGAAAAGATGGCTGTGTCTAGGGCCAAAAATTTTCTCCAGCTGATTTGGCCACTAATTTTTGGTAGTGGTAGCTAGGTGACTTGCACCATAGGATGGTCGGCTGCTTGGAATTGAATGCGAGGATAATTATCTTGTGCTGTGGAATAACCCAACGAGGAGGCCCCCACGCGTGTTGCCTCTGGGAACCAAAATCGCGCAATGAAAGCCTCGCCTTCTTCGAGCAGTGGGAAATTTTCCTATCGCTCACCAACTTCCCGTATTCCTGGACATCCGAATTGGACTGACTCTGAGATGAATGAAATAAAGTCGATCGCAATCCTCACGAATAAACCGGTGCAGGGTACTGCAGGCCTGGTCGTTAATCCAGGCGCTTGGCAGCTCTTCATTCTTGACAGAGACGGTGCTGATTTTCCGCCGGGCCGACTCAATAGTATCGGGAATTACCGCAACACATCACAAGATATCCATTCTTGCCGATATTTTGTAGAAAACACAGTTTTTCTGTCCCGGCAATTGCCGTTGCAATTGATTCAGACCGGATGGAATAAGGTCCCCACAGCACCACCTCCCTTCAGAATGAAGAGCTTTAAAGCCCTAGGCTCAATGATGAGGGCAGCAACAGGAAATCTGAAGAGGCAGTTTTGCTTAGAATCGCTCTGACTATCACCTCTCAATCAAGCTCGAGAAAGTAGGTCTCCATACCAACTCACGTTGTGAGGCCTAGATCGACGGAGTACATTCCTCACAGCACCGCCTCCCTTCAGAATGAGGACTTTCAAAACCCTAGGCTCAATGACAAAGGCGGCAATGGGAAATCTGAAGAGACAGTTTTGCTCAGAATCACGCCGGCTATGAACTCCCAATCAAGCTCGAGAAATTAGGTCTCCATACCAAGTCACGTTGTAAGGCTATGTAGACTGCGAGTCCGTGATCGCGTTGATGCGTTTGCTGGGACCTTGTTTGGGTCACCCTGAGCATGCTACAAAAATTTGGAGGACACAGAAAGTTTCGTATTGAGCAGGGCTATCCATTTCCGGGGAGCGCGACCCAAACATTGCCCCGGGTTCAAGTGTGAGCCCGCTCGTACTGACTGCTGATGCCGCAGACTTATTTTTTGCCAGTAGTGATGCTCCTGGCTTGGCTTCAAGCCACTAAGCCAAGAAGCCAAAGCCGTGACTTGACAAGCCAAGCCAAGCCAACTCTTTGACTTCGGGTGGGCTTTGGCTTTGGCTTGGGGAGTCGGAAGACAAAGCCAGGGCTTTAAGCCGTGGCTTCGGGAGTGAGGAGGGCGGAGAAAAGGAAATTTGGCACGGTGACTTTGGGTCCCCGCACTCGGAATGGAAGTGCAACTTTGAAACTGGGTTGAAGCTCACTTTTATTTGTAATCGGTGACACTCAGTTAGCGATTTGATCTGCTGTACCGTGGTGGCAAAAAATAATTCAACAGGGTGTTCTGAGCCCGTTTCTGGCTGAATCGTCTCGGACCAAAGACTGGACATAAAATTTCAGTGATTTGAAGATTTTTGGGACACTTACAGCCGCTGCAGGTTTTCATATTCTCCGTGGGTGCGCGATGGGGTATCACCAATGTTCGACAGGCCTGGAAAGATGAGTGTATAAGACGCGGTGTTACATGTCATGGCAGTAAATACACACCTATCTCCTCCGCTTTAACACGCCCCGATGAGGTACCAGCGTCGGGTGCGGTCATATTGGTGCCAGAACCTTGACGAGCGCGTTTACGGGCAGTGTTCGCGTGGGAATCTTCGGCATTTTCCTCAAAAAGAGGATCTTCCCTCTTAATGAGGTCGTTTGGGCGTGTGCGGCGCGTCAGAGACATCGAATGGAGCGGGATATAGGACGCGTCAAGTGACGTGACGGTGTGATGCGTGATTCGCGTTGATCGGATCGAACAAACTGTGACTGTATCATTGATACGGAAAACTAGTTTTCAAGGTCGTTGCCAAGTCGTTGCCGCTACATCTTCACCCTTCACCTCCGCCCACGCAACGTCCCAAATCGAAGCAGACGAAGGCTGTAAACTTTTTTGATATTCAACATCCATGTGAAACCTACACCACCAAAGTGCCCCCACGTTAGGAGCAGCTGGCACAGTCACTGCGCAGACACATGCGGCGAAACATGTCCACAGCTGGTAGTTTCGTGGCCACCAGCTGTCAAGTGCAGCTGGTTTTTCAGCTTACTGCCACCTGGCCCGCCATGTGTTGGGCATGTTTCCGCGCCAGCTGTCTTCAACTTCTCAATAATAATGTTCCATATGACCCTAACCTGTATCTGAATCAATCAGTATCATAAGCAACTTGAAGGCAACTTGAAAGTGAATTTTCTGGCGGGTTTTATGACTACGAACGAGAATATGGCCCAATTATTTTAAACGTCCGTGCGCGATTGCGTAATTTGTTGACAGATCACGCGTTGGTTGACGGTGTCCTTCTTGTCTCCTCCGCTCATCTCCCTGCCAGTCTGCCTCTGTTTCACACCTCACCTCCCCTCAGCATACCTTTGTTGATCTCACACCCAGTTCAAGGATGTGTTTCTCATCCTCAAGGGCTTCTTCCGCACCACCTCGATACGAGGATGGCCACTTCGTTCGAGTGGCACAACCTTTCGACAGCCGGCGCGACGTGGGCCCACCGTCGTCACCAGACTCGCTCCACGGTGACCATCGTACTACTTTCACCACTGGTTCTCTCTTTTCTCGTGTCCCCTCCCTTCCCGCTATCTCCGCCGTCAATACACGGCCCTACAAACGACCTCTCAACAAGCATCAAGGACCCACGCTCATAATCCAGCTCAAATGCACGGTGGCTTTCCTTGGTCGACCCTCAGCGCAGTGTGTGTGTGCGGACACCGACGTCTGATCTCGATAGCAATGGATCACTTCTGAGTGCTCTTTTTATCTCTGCTGCGTGAATTTTCGCCCTTGTTGTCTTCGGCGTTGGCTCCGACTCCCACGCTATTCATCAACCGTATTGGTTTTTTCGTTGTGAAGCAACTTCCGGAAGCCAATCGAACCAGATTGCGTACCAAGCTGTCAAGCTCACTCAAGTCCAAGTCTTAGTTGTTTACTCGTCTAACCCGATCAAGCCGCACTTGAGCCGTTGAGCCGTGAAGTTCATTCGCTCTCCCATCAAGTACTTCCAAATCCCTCCTTCAAGATACAAAATCGTCATCAGAAGCTCAAGCTCCTCAAGTTTGTCAAGACTTGAACATTTAAAGCTTGTCAAGCACGACAACCATACTGGTCTCGACAATCCAGGTCAATCTTCAATTTTCGAATCCAATACTCAAGTGGACTGTCCTCGCAAGCCTTGGCACACCGCGCACATTGACGCGATGGATGCGGCCACATCCGCTCAAGACCAGATCGGCGACGCATAGATGGCTGGGAGTGCATAGACGAGCTGAAATGAATGTGTACCTCGTAGATATCTTGCCCAGAATTCAATGTAGTTGCTGATTCATGCGCATGAAAGTCCGAAAAATAATTATATTAAGACGTGTAACAACACATGAATGCAATGTGCACTAGGCAGCTGGCCACCACGCAGGAGTGACCGCATCATGCCGCTATTGGAACCTGAACCTAGCGGTCAGCTTATCGACACATGGCTGCCACTCGTCGGCGACATGTGGCACACATGCTGGCTGCACCTGGCGGCTACGTGTCTCGCAAATGGCGGTGTAACCAAGGGTTCACAGCCGCCTCGCCTGGAAATGCCCGAAACTTGTCCCCTCTACAGCTGAGACCATAGCCTCCCCGAAGGAGAGCTCAGTGAAAACCTCAAAGGACTTTTGACCAACCGCCAATATCTCATTTCTACTCCAAATTATAGTGCGCGCCGTCGTGAAGAAATTGAACAAGACATCTGCGCAAAAATTGCACACGAAAATGAAATAATCTGGCTCAAAACCTTTGCGACGCTAAGAGCTGGCCTTCCCCAAGCTTCACTTCGTTGATCAAACGGATTATCCCCCTCGAAAACCAGCTATTAGATTTGTCTGTGACGACTATGATCTACAACAATATCGTCTGGAATGATTTCCTGGATGTCATAGGTTACAAAGTCCACGCGTTTGGCCGCTGTGAAGATCCCGCAAACAGTCACGAATATGCCGTGCTTCGTGCACGATGTGGATAGTGCGTAATTCCATCACCCAAAGCCTCACTGTTTTTTACTCTGGGACCCCAAGGTGCTCTGATGGTCAACTCTATCATCAGTGAGATGTTTTCGAACTCGATGGCTGATCTCGAATCTGCCCTACCTGACACGGTGCAACGTTTGGTGACTGACCTGCCCCAAGACTTTGATTCCCCCGATCCGTTCAACCGCCCATTGTACATCATTTCTATGGAGTCGTTCATTCAATTTGTGTTGGTTCCTCATGGCGCCACTCGTATTATCGGACAAGACATGGATGTTCAATATATGGATGCTGTCGACATCAAGGACGACAGCGCTGAATACAGTGATATGTTCTACTGGGACAAGTACACCCGCGGCGGTCTCCGCAATGTTTTCGCCTCCTCGCAGGAAATTTCTCCTCCTTGCAAGAAAAAGAATCATCTTCCCGAGTCAACTCACCATCGCTTCCTGCTGCACTCTCTAACAAGGAACATATAGCCGTAACGACGAAATATATTATTTACCGACCCTCTTGCAATTTGCGTACCATTTTATAGGCTGGCCTAAGCGTGTAACGGTGCGCTACCGCGCCCTTTTCTTATCTCATCACACACACAACACGTTCCTTTATCATCTGTCTATTCCGCTACCTATTGCTCATTATTTCTACTTTCCTCGGTGCTGCCTCAAGCTATGCTGAAGACCTCAGGGCGCACTCTGGTGCCATTTTCGGACCCTTCCGGCCTCTCATCGACCCGTAAAAGCCCGGATATGCGATTTTCGCCTTTTCGGCCAACAAGGACGCGCGTGGACACATTTTCGCTCTCAGTCTCCACCAAAAGGTCTTAAAATCATTTCAAGTTATGTAGTCTTGGCCCCTTGGGTCCTTTTTGCCGCCTCCCGCTTCGAATTTACAAACAATTGAAGCTCTCTTCCATGAGGAAATTAATTATTACTGCTAAACGCATGTCATGTGATTAATGGCGGAGGCACAATCATGTACACTACCAGATACAATAAGCAGTCACAACAGGGATATAGACATAAGTGAAAACGATGACTCAAATTTCGTTGCACCGCATAGACGCAGCCTTGTCCCAATTCGGAAGTCAAGTTCAAGTCTTCAACCCAGTTGGATGAGGGAATTACAGTGGACAAGCATCAAGGTCAGACACTCCAAAATCTCGAAAGAGAAGTCCCGAGTCTCTGAAATGTGTGGCTGCCCTCTTGTTCAAACTGTGGTACTTCGGATTTGGCAATTATTGTTGATCGCACGAGAAATGCAGGTGTGCAGACCTCCTGAGTCGCAGTATGGAGTCGGGGTCATTTTTCCTGGACTCAGGGCAGAAAATGAATGACAATGCTCACCAACATCAAGTGATTTGGTGCAGCGGTTGTGGAGATCCATAAAGATTGGACGGAAAGGCAATGCGGGCGGGACGTCAAATCTGTCGGGGCCGGACCGTATTACGATATGATGGGGACAGAATATTGATGCGACTGGGACGGAATTCTGGTATGTGGGTGGACAAGAATGTATTTCCAGTTGGACTTGAATGTCATATCTGCTGGGCTTAAAACCTTCATGTGGGCGACATGAAATTTTTGTAAAGTGGACAGGATTTCTTTGGGAAGCAGACAGAATTTCATTGTGTGGGACAGAAATGTGATTCCGGTGGATATTAATAGTACACGCAAGTTGGAATTCCCTTTGTCGAGTGGTCGAAGAGTTTGAAAAGATTACGAGTCGTTGGTGGCACCCGGAGGCCGTCGGTACTGAGGCGGTCCCGACACGTGTTATAAGGCTACGTCGTCAGTCTCACACCACTCCTCACTATTGGGGTTCCCGAACAACTGTAAGCCCTCTGATTTGATTGTGAGCACGTCATGATGTAGTTAGTGACTAGATTCAACCTTCCGACTGACTGGATCGCCAGATGGATCACCATCCTAAAGAATGTTCTTCACCTCAAACAATCCACCAACTACTCAACATCGCTCGTTTGGAACAACTATGGGCCGATGCAGGTTCTATCCACATGGAGGTCGCAACGCTGAGAGAAGATCTACATCGCACACGGACGTCATCGGAAATCCGCAATGTGGCCCCTGGCCTGGTGCACCCCTTGCAGCATCTCATCACTTGGGAGTTGTTGTCGCAAAAAGCATCTCCCTACCTCAACGTGGATGTATGTCCAACTACACTCAGACAACGGGGTTGTCACTTCCGCCACGCGCAAGGAAACTCAAATATACAGCCGTGGTTAAATAATTTTTACAGTTGACTAAGAATGGCCAATTCACCGTTTGGCTGCAGAATGTCGCACATTTGTTTGTCCCTTTTGTTTGTCCCTTGTTTACATTGGCGTGGAGAGCCTCAAGACGCCTTCCAAAGGCCGCGAGGCGCTGTTGATGGCCCGAATGAGGGGGCTGAGTTATGGGATAAGGTTATGCGAAGTTGAAGAGGATTCGCACAAGGGGCCGAATTGTGTTATTTAATCTATGGAAGAGTTTCCTTCGAAGATGTTCCCTGGTCTATAACAAACGAGGTACGACTTGAAAATGTTATGGCGTCTGTTCATAAGAGACTACCGCTGGCAGTGATAAAGGAAGCGCGGGGGATTGTTGCTTGAGATTTCGCATTGAGTAGGAGGTTCTAAGGCTTCCGCCCGTTGCCGTTGCCACGGGTCAACGGCACCCGTCGAACGGGTGCCGTGCCCGTTTCGTCAGCGATTTCTGCTGCTCGCCAACGGCACGGTCACGGCACGGGTTAGACCCGTCTTCACCCGTCGAAAAACGGCCGTGACGGGTGTCGCAATGGGTTGATGGTTAATCCAAAATTTGTCTGAAGTCTACCAGCACAATGTATGTACTAGCTTAATGGGGTAGAACTCTATGTGAGCAGGGTTGGGCCGGGAAATCGCGAAAATTTCCCGCGATGTACATCTGCTGATCCAATCATTCTACAGCTTTCAAATCTGCTTTCGACCAGCATATACGCGGCTTCGCTAGTTGCCCTTTAATACTTATGTGGTCCGAGTCCCTGTATACTTCTGCACCATTCAAAGTGCGCAATAGGATGCCACATCCTGGTCTGAATCTGGCCAATTCAAAATCTCCCCCAAAAAATCACAGGTCAACTTATAAAAGTCGGGTTTCCAGTCTTTCCGACATTTCGCCCCGGATGATGGCGTATCAATAGAATTTGATATCATCGATGATGCCAATCTGTCCGGAAGGTCCCTCCCTACAATCTGACACTTTGGTTCACCAAGAAATATGCTCTCAATGACCCCTCGAATTGCAAAGACATGAACCGAATAGCGCTCCCAACGGGGCTATGTAGATCTGATGGAGACTGCAAGGGTATGCCCTTGGAATGCTTTCTGCAGACTACCCTTGAAAGACAGGTGACCGTGATAACGTCCGAAGCATTCGTGAAACTGCAAGCGCGCCGGATACACGCCACTTGAGAAAGACGGGTGACTGTCATAACATCGGAAGCAGTCTTGAACCTGCAAGCGCGCACCATTTTGGATACAACACTTGGGGGCTCTATATCATCATATAATCCTTCCTTATCATACCTACAATACAACTGCATCTTTACATATTGCGCAAATCTGAACAGTTGCTAAATAAGCAGGTCGCCTGTTTCCAGATGTAAGACATTGTAGTGGGTTCTAGATTATAGGTCCTTTGTCTCTGATCCGGCAAGAGATGCATTCACTCCCGCTGGGACACAAACTACATCAACCGTGGGAGTCGGGGTCAATAATTACTCGGGATTACTAATGCGCCGCCCGGCGATAAATCAACAGGTTCCGTAGGTATAAAAGCAACTAGTATTTTGTACATACCTCATCTGTTTGTAATCAACCTCCTGCCTTGGCTTCTGTGACCTCAGGGAGCTACGTGGGAATGCACACCTCTAATTTCTACATGACGACTGTTGGTTTAGTCCAAGTTTGGTTTCATAGATAGAGTCACAATTGTTTGACCAGAAGAAGAAGGGAGTGCAGACTACCGTAAAAGGTAAGACAATCGATTGTGCATCCGAACAGACCCTAACATTTGAGGTAAGAAATTTCCTGATTTGGGTGCTAGGCGTAGTGATATGACATAATCATCCTGAGAAGAATGAGGTGGCACAGGTGGCTAAGTAGCCTTATTTATCGTAATTTACAGTAAACGTAAATCACCGGGTCCCGTGCAGCATCCGAATGGGGCCCATCACGGTCTTTGATCGCCGGTTTCCACGTCGGCTAAGGCTCGCTTAGTTCTCAAGCGGCGGCAAGCAAGCGGCAAGCCTTTACGAGAGACTGCACATGGTAACACGTCGCGTCCATGGCGCGTGCCCGGCGCGCCGTCGTCGTTCGCCGCAGGCTCCGCGCAGCAAGCCCCCGCAACTCGCCTGTGTAACCAAATCGAAGTGTCGCATCAAATGCTAGGGCCGTGCACGACACTTCAACGCGACTCCCTTGCCTTAACCCATGCCGTGCGCCCTCGTCTTTGGGGCTCTGAACCACCCGTCCCGTTCGACGGGACGGGCAGCTGACGGCCGCTTTTGTCCGTGCGACGGGTGACGGCCGTTTCGAACGGGTGATTTCTGGTCAATTTCTGATGGTGGTAGATATACACGAAATAATTTGCAGCAAGTCAGAAATAGTAGTGGGATACATATGTAACAGATCAAAGTACAACAGACGCCTCCGATTCAGTTGCTCTAAAGTGTTTACTACCACATTTACTAGTAAGCTTTCCTTGACAAACATGAGAGCTTTTCTCGTCTCAGCCTTCAAACTTTAACTGGCCTGGAACCATTACCTGAGATCTTATTTGCAGCATGGTGGGAAGATGCTGGAGGTTTAAAACACATTTTTAAAGACCATTTCTGAGCAATAGAACAAGATAGCGAGTTACTGGAAGTGCCTTGGGCATCGCCATATGTTGTGTTCGTCTGCTGAGGA
Source organism: Mycena leptocephala (assembly GCA_029378395.1). NCBI lineage: Eukaryota > Fungi > Basidiomycota > Agaricomycetes > Agaricales > Mycenaceae > Mycena > Mycena leptocephala. The sequence goes on along the minus strand of JARJLF010000003.1, from coordinate 587,982 downwards.
CTTATGCCTCCTTAGTGGTCTGTTCCGAGTGAAATAAAATATTTCTTGACAGTAGAAAGCACTGGGGTATGCCATAGAGTGCCTGGGACCACACAAAATGCAACCCAACTCAATACAACACGCGATTTCGACGCGTTTGTCTTGGCGGGTGTAGATCACGTGAGATCAATTTACTGTAAATCATGGCCAGCGGCAATGCAACGGGATTTTGATCCCATCACCGTGCAGGTCCCAATTGGGAACTCCCGCCAAAATGTCAGTTTCGATGGATGCACCGTTTATAAAATCAACCAGCTACGGTATGGCATAGTTTGAATGCACTAAAATGCTTGTAAAATCATTATACATGTAATGTTCAGGATAGATTCTTTTCACTGCCCCTGCATGTGGAAGGCACCAGCCGATTGAGATGGTTATGGCGGGAAATTTGAGGTTTTTTCCTGGACATTACATGCAAAATCAATTAAAACATTGATTTGGCCCAATTCTGGGCCACAATGGGATGCCTGGCAGCGTGGGCGAGGTGCATCTGCATCACCGTGATGGGGCCTTAGGAAACATGACCAAACAACGCGTCGCGCTTGCCTCCCGACCCTCCCACGCCCTTTCTCTGCCTTGCCGACACAATCCCAGCTCGGATAGGCCTATGGGGCGTGAATCAAAGTCTTTCCGCTTCAAATCTCGGAAACGGACGCGTTCCGACGTCCAAAAGGAACAGCTACACGCAGCGCGTTCTTCGACATCTTCGCTCCCCACGCAGTCAGATGCCGAAAACAAGGAGAATAGAGAGGCCGGTGACATACAAGCGGCACAGGAGCGTGCCGCAGGCTATCAGCAAGCGCTATACAACGAGAGGAAGAAGCTCAAACGATCGCATGCAGCCTACGCGGATCAGTCTACGTACCTAGCGGAGACTCTGACGGAAAACGGGCTTCTGCATGCCGAGGTCGACAATCTGACCGCGGAAATTACAGATCTCCATGCCGAATCATCCAGTCTTCGCGCTTCTGTCGCATCCCAGAAGACTGCTCGGAGCGAGGCACAAAAAAAGATGCATATGATGGCTGAAAAGATTCGCCGGATCCCTGGCCGTATTGATACAGCTACAACTAAAGCGGCCGCCAAAGCGCAGAAGGAGCTTTCGCAGCTATTCTCCTTCACCCTGAAGGAGAAAGGAGTCGTTCCGGACACGACGCGAGACATGATTAATGATCTTGTTGCTCTGGATGGGGTACGCCCGAATAAAGTCATCGGTGTCTTGAAGCGGATTGCGGAGAGGCTCGGGATTGGTGTCACCGGCGACGCCTCGGACCGTACCGTGCGACGAATTGTAAAAGAAGGTGGTGTGGCATCACAGATGCAGTTTGTGGAAGCTGTTGGAACGTCTAAAGGTGCGTAGGTCATCATGAACAGTCCTCGTGGGTCTAGAACTTAACGAATTATTTTTTTGAACAGGTGTTACACTCAGTAGCGATGGAACAACTCACAAGAACATCAATCTTGAGTCGCGTCGGGCTACTGTCATCGATCAGAATAACGAGAAGCAGACATTCTTCCTCGGAATCGGGATGGCCATAAATCATACGAGCGAAACGCAGCTAGAGGGTTGGGAGGAAATTATTGAGGCTGCCTATCTGGTTTACAAGACATCCTCTCGGTCCATGACATCCGACGACGCTCGCGATTTTTGGATCAAAGTTACCGGATGGCATTCCGACCATGCTGAGGACCAGAAGAAACTGTTCCGCCTGGTTGCTGCAATGAAACTGCGATTAGAGCGTGAGCGTAGAGCGGAACGAGCGATCGCGCAGATGGCGCCAGCGCAGTGGGCAGACATCCTTTTCCAAATCTCTCGTGATGCCGTGACAGCAGCGGGCGGAATTTCGGCGTGGGAGCAGCTCGGGGAGGTAGAACGGCAGGAGCTTCACGACGCAGCATTCACCGAGTTCGTACGGACTATCGGCCAAGAAGAATTCGACAAGCTTTCTCCAGAGGAGAAGCAGAATGTCGATCTCTTCATCTGGGGTGGTTGTTGCATGCACAAGAACTTGAATGTCTTCAAGGGCGCCGTCTTATCAATGCAGCAATGGTGGGAAGACAACGGTGTTCCTGGGCCGCTGAAAATGTATAATCGAGACAATGCGGCAGCAGTTACTCTCGGCGAGGGGACTGATGCGGCGACGCGTGCTGAAGATCGTACTGTCGGAGGTGCGATCAAGGTTGCAGGGCTTGCAGGTGCAATTTTCCGGCACAAAGATCGCAAACGTGGCCAACAGGACACGCTACGCTACTTCTGGGATTACGAAACCGGCCATAATATCTGCTTCCCGGACACCAGCAACACCCGTTTCCAGTCGCATGCCGGCGCTTGCGAAATAATTGTCGTCAATATGGAGCTCCTTTTGCAATTCCTGGTCTACGTGCGGGAAAATAAAGGCAGCCGTGCCCTCAACCACATGGAGTTGAACGTCGAACGCGGCTTCCTCGATTGGTCCACTCGGCATGAGTTTGTCGTTGTTGCGCTGCTCAATCAAAACGTCGATGTTCCTTACATGCTCGAGGTGCGCGGGCCATTGCGTTCTCAAGACAACCTCCTCAAGCTCGGTCCGCTTCATAAGAAAGTCCGCGAGCATCTGGAAAGGATTATCGCCAACCCAAAGCTCATCACCGGCGCAGATGCGCAGTTTGAGACGGCTTCTCTCAACGGCCGAATGTGGGAGAAGCCGGATGTTGTATTTGCGGCACTGGCCAGGATTTCCGAGTGGAATTTGGAGCATGTGGACGCACTCGTCGTCGCATATTGCAAAGGCGCGCTGGAAGTATGGGTTCGGTTCGACATGGAATGGCACGAGGGTGGACCTATCTCGAAGCTTTCACCCGAGAATATCGAGCGCGCATGGCTCGAGGTCACTAATGACGGCAACGAGAGCGAGCTTGGCATCATCCGACTCTCCTCACGGTCTGCCCCGAATATTTCGCTTGCATACCACAGTGCCCTGCGCATGTACAAGGCCAACAACACCTCGAAATATGTCGGTACATTGAACGCCGAGGACCGCCAAGCCATTCGCGCGCAAGTCCGAGTTGCTGATGCCTCGGGCTCCAATCAGCAGAACAAACATGCCCAGATCGTTCACATGAAGGAGGTCACAGACAGGAACACGAAACGCGACGCTATCCGCAAGGAACGCGTTGAGAAAGCCAAAGAGATTCTTGCCAAAACCACGGCTATCGCGTCAGTCGAAGATCTTGACGCGGCCTTCCAAATTGGTCGTGGAGCTGCCGGATATCTCACAGTCATTGACTTGGACCTTCAGCTCGACTGGCATATAGCAAATGCCGTTAAAGAGCTGCCCAGTTCACAAGAAAGCTCCGCATCAGGGATACCGAAGGCCAAATCCGGTGCAAACGGACGCGGCAACCGGGAGAATCGGTATTCATACCTCAAGGAGGCCATTTCCCGCCGTGCTGAAATCTTAAAACTCGCCTCGGCCGGTCCCAGTAGCGCCATCGACCAAGCCGTACCCGAGGAACTCACTGCGAGGCCGATGGATGTCGATGATGGCGGATTAGACAGTGAAGAAGAATGGTATGGCAGCTAGAATTGATGCATAGACAGATATTATTGAGATCCAAAGTGTATAGAAGCCATAATGAGACGGGAGAGTTAAAGGAGAGCTGGATGAAAGACATTTGCCGTCGAATTCTCGGCAATCAGCTGACTAAGCGCACGATTCTAGAACCGCGCTTGCCGGTGGCCATAAATCAAGATCAATTTACAGTAAAATGATCGGAAATAAGTACTTAGTTCACTTAGTCGCACTTAGTTACCACTTGAGGGCCCCAGGAAGTGCTATTTCGCGTGTTTTTGGGCCAGGTCTTACGGCTGACAGCATAAACTAACACAGGGATAGATGTCATACAGTTCTAGACACCAATGACTTGTAATAGATTATTTTTTCCACGTGTTTTCGTCGTTCGAAGCTAACCACATGTTGAATGCAGCGTTCTGGTTGCTGGGGTGGATCGAATTTGAGTACTGGTTGCCCTTAAGGATAGATTTACTGTTTCTTGTTAACAATTGTAAACAAATTACCAGTAGGAAATATTCGACGCGATACAGTGGAACAACCACGTGATCCATACGCAGTATGCGAGATTGATGATGATCGCTATGCAGCGCTGGCTACAAATTGACAGTGGACAATGCACTGGATGTCAAGGCAATTCAGGATACTAACCGCGATCTTGGAATCGGACAAACGAGGCTGAGCATACGAGGAGCAGGGTCAGACTCAGATTAACCTTAAGAAATGTGAAGGTTGTTGAGGCAGACTCATTATATTGGTATAACCACATGACATGCTTTCCAAAAACCATTCAGGTGTTGAACGATAGGTGATGAGTGATAGGACGCGACGCTCGTCGGTGATATAAAAACTTAAAAAAGGGAAACCACTGGGAAACCACTGGGAAACCGCATCCCTCACGTGATGATAGCCGGCCAGTGATGGTAACCGGACGTGATGGCAACAGGACGGTGATCAAATACAGTGATCCGCGTCCCAGAAGGGGAAATCAAATGACGGATCCCGTGTTTGATTGTAAATTGAAAAATCTAAGTATCGTTGTGAGTTCAACCTTCCCACCATGTCCGCCGTTCAATTATGCTTCGAAGCTGGGATTGGCCTTCACACAAGTGGGTGTGATAGTGGCTACTGTCCCGATACGGACTCGGAGTTTAGTCCCGATATGGTGCATATCCTGTTACCGGCTACTGTCCCGATATGGCGGCTATGTCCCGATACATATGTACTCATCATCAAGAATGTTTCCCTGTGCACCAATGCAAGCACAGGTCGCACGCTAAATAATCTCAATCTCGGCTTGGACCGGTTCGGGCGCTTACAGAATGCATATGCGGTATTACCCCAACAGGAACTTGCCGGTAGCGTAACGGGACATATCGGGACAATAGCCGCCGCCGTATCGGGACTATACTCCGCCGCAGATGCAGAATCTCTTTGAAACTCAACCAAAATTGGTGATCTTGCCATTTAAACACACCAGTTCAACAGTGTTAAACATGAACGGTGCTTAATTGATTCACTGTTTAAGCTCTCACTAGGTACTACAGTCGTCCTGCTGCAGCACTGGGCAGTGTTAATCAGAATAATATTTAAAACCTGCTTGGCATTGTAAAGCACATCGCTTAAGAAAACCTAATAGGGTTACTGGACATTGGGCTGATGAAGCAGGAGTTTTTCTGGAGGTGTTGGACTTTGAACTGGGTGTAGACGACTGGTTTGAATCCAGGACGCACAAAACTTGCCATGTGGACATGGTCTGGCTAGTTTACCAGCGAATTTTTGCATTAGGTCACTGTCACCCGACCCTGTAGTTCTGCTGAAGTGACAGAATTCAGGGTAAAATATTCTAACTGCATCCATGGGCCGGACCCACAGGGGTACCTGCGATGATATTATTTCCACTTGGCCCATCCCAGACACATGGGCCGATTAATATTATCTCCAGCCCATTGCTATCCTTCTGGCTACATAATTTATTGCTACTCCTGTGGGCTGCTGATGTTTATACTGCTTCATTCAGGGGCAGCTCTCCCCAGAGCTCTTGCCAGAATCATATTAATAAAATATTATTATGTCCCTAGCGTGGCCACAAATCTGGCGGACTTCGGGGGACCCTACACTCTTCATTAGCTCTGAATTAAGCCATTGAATGAAACCATGACCAGAGTTTATTTGAGGGGGACGTGATGGCAGCTGTATGGGCGGCAGCGCCGAATGCGGCAACAGTCCCGAATCAGAGTTGACATCAATGGCCGGATCGGCATTCTCTTTCTGTAAATCGCAACTATTCAGGAAGCTAGAGTTTATTATCGTTACCTTGACTTTACTTGAGTTGTCTTGAACTTATCCGAGCTGCCTGAACTCCTCAAGAGCAGGAAACATCAGAATATAAGCCTTGTTACTTTAGGGCAGATTTCGGCAAGTGGATGCTGGAAGCAGAGATTGCGTGCACCGCCAATGGCCAGCCCTGGTTATTCCCGTAATTTTCAGCAGAAAAAAGTCTGCCTAGAGGCATTATTGACCTCTCTAACATCCAATCAGTGCTTCACATTTTCAAACGCGTGACCGTATTTCCCTCCTTTACATTTTCAAATGCGTGACTATATTGCAATGCCTTACATTTTCAAATGCATGACTTTATTGCACATTTTCAAATGCGTGACCATCGAACAAGTCGAGGTCGGCAGCACGGTACGACTCGGGGGTGAACTCGGCGACGGCGAACGAGTTTTTATGTGTGGCCACCGGCGTGTAGTGGAGCCCGTACAGAGCGCGGACGCATGCGGGAGTGATCATCTGGTCGCAGTGTTCCAGATCGTCTCCGTGAGGAATTTCAGCTTGCGTCGAGGCAACTTTGTGCGACGAGATTCCCGGGACGGGGTGTCCTGGCCTCGGGAGGGTCGAGGAGGAGCGCTTTCTGGGTACGATGTGGAAGTCGACGGTGGGCGTGACAAGGGCGACGTGCGGGACGATATGGGCGGGAAGACGATACGCGTCGCAGGCTGCTGATGACGGCCATGAACGGGAAAGAGAAATGGAAAGGAAGACACACCAATGTGCTCCATGCCGGAGGACTCGTCTGCATAGACGTGATATTCGGTGCTCAACAGCATCTCCGTCTCCGCCACGGTCGCATTGAGCATTACCCATCCCTTGGTCTTGCTGACGCGGATGCGCTCCTTCGCAAATCCATTGCCCGTGATCCAGGAAGTAACGACGTGGACGGCCTCATCGCTGGGAGTAAAATGCATTGCGACGCGGGCAGGAGTCCAGTACTTTCCGTACTGGGGCGACTCGGGATGAGAGACTTCATTAAGCAGCTCCTCGAGCGTGTTCATGTCGACGTTGGGCTGCGTCAGGCCAAAGCGCAAAGGAAGTATCGCATCGGGTGCATGGCGGCGCAAATGAGACCACCCCGGGGGAGCGCACCACGTTTCGCGAGTTGGGTAGACGAGGGGAGCCCCTGTGCAGCAGCAACGGCGGCGACTGCGAAGAAGATTAGGACCAACATCAGCAGGTCAACTTTCTACTATAGCGACGGTGTTTAAATACAATACCATATGGTGAGTTGCGATCGTTCCTGGACACAAGAAGATAAGAGTGGGACTGATGGGAGTGGGGCTCGGCTAATTTTAAGCGAGTCCCACTGTTGAGCTGAGTCCCATCACTTCTCATCAATCCATCATTCTCGGCTTGAACGAGCTGACTTCACTGTTTCTCTGTATACCGAGGTATTCTAAGCACAGATTAGGGTATATCAATTGTTTCATCGGTACGCCTACACGGGAATTAAATTCTCCAAAGGCAACGGCTAGAGGTGTTTCGAGAACTTCCGTGGTATGAGAGAGCCGGTAGCCGACGGGATTGAACAAGGGTGATGGAGCATTCGTTCTGAGAGGGAGACCCGAAGGCCGGAAATTGCCAATGGGTTTAAACTCCGCCCTGCATTTTGGACCGAATAAATGATCAGGCTTGATGCCTCTGACCTCCGTTTTGGAATTTCGGGACCCGGCGGCGACTTCTGGCTCGATACGGATGGATGTGGCCGATACCGATACCGGATATGAAGCTTGACGTGATCTCGGGTTTTTCCGTGCCACGCAGCACTCCCTGACGTTTCGACGGCGGCTTAATTCGGCAGTGAGCCTGACGCAAACAAAACCATTCTGCCTGTTCAGACTTCCCCAACGCAGACAGATCTCGTCCCTGAGCATTTTCTAGCCCAAAATGCAGGGCAGAGTTTAAAGCCACCAGCAGTTTCCGATCGTCAGGACAGTGGCCCGAGACGTGTTTATTTAGCAGAAAACACCAAAAAGTGACAGTGCACAGCGCTCCTTCACGCTTTCGATGGCGGCTTAATTCAGCAGTGAGCTTGACGCAAACAAAACCATTCTGCCTGTTCAGACTTCCCCCACCGCAAATAGACCTCGCCCCGGAGCCTTTTCTTAGCTCAAAATGCAGGGCGGAGTTTAAAGCCACCGGCAGTTTCCGGTCGTCGGGATAATGGGACGAGACGTGTTTATTTCGCGGAAAACACCAAAAGGTGACAGTGCACAGCGCTCCCTCACGCTTTCGACGGCGGCTTAATTCAGGGCAGAGTTTAAAGCCATCCGCATTTTCCGGTCGTCGGTTCAACGGCATCTGGAGCAATTTATTTTGCTGAGAACCCAAAATAACGACAGTGCAGAGCGATGCGTCACTCTTTCGAGGGCAGCTAAATTCAGCAGTGAGCTTGAGGTAAACAAGAGCATTCTGCCTGTTCAGATTTCTCTCAACGCAACCAGGCATCGATCTTGAGCATTTTTTAGTCCAAAATGCAGGGCAGAGTTTGAAGCCATCGGCATTTTCCGGTCGTCGGGTCAATGGCACGAAGATGGCTGTGCTGAGACACGGAAACAGGCCCAACGCGACTTCCAGGCTCGTTTTTGGCTGCAGTTGTTGGGAAATGGTAGCTCCGCGACCATGGAAGACTTCTCACGCTTTGGAATTTGTTTGGAGTGCCCTGGAAGAGCGGGAGGAATTTATTTTATAAGAAACACGAAAAAAGGTCAGTGCACAGCGCTGCTGCACTCTTTCGAGGGCGGCTAAATTCAGCAGTGAGCTTGAGGCAACCTAAAACATCGTGCTAGTTGATATTTCTTTCAACACAAACAGGCATCAAGCCTGAGCTTTTTTTCTGCTCAAAATGCAGGGCGGAGTTTAAAGCCATCGGCATTTTCCGGCCTTCGGGTCAATGGCACGAGGAGCAATTTATTTTTGCAGAAAACACGAAATAAGGACCGTGCACAGCACTGCCACACTCTTTCAACGGCGGCTAAATTCAACAGTGGGCTTGAGGCAAATGAAAACATTCTGCCAGTTCAGATTTCTCTCAACACAAACAGGCATCGAGCCTGAGCTTTTCTTCAGCTCAAAATGCCGGAGTTTAACGCCATCGGCAATTTCCGGCCTTCAGCTCAATGGCACGAGGAGCAATTTATTTTGTAGAAAACACCTAAAAACCACAGTGCAGAATACTTTTGTTATCTCCATTTGGGGTCAAAACCTCAATCACCGCCGTCTCATGTGAGAAAATTCTCGTGAAGTTTGTGATCATCCTTGTCGAACCATCCGGTCCCTCCGATCCCATATTCCTTCATTCCTTCGCCTTCACCGGAGGAGGCGATTAATGGTCAGTAAGAAAATGATGACCGAAAGTGCCAGTCCTTGAGGAGCGCCCTCGTCAACGCATCGGAACGTTGCAGTTCGTACACCGTCAATGACGACCGTGACGAAGTGCTGGTCCAGGAACGAGACCACCCAACGGGTCACAGCCTGGCGAGAGAAACCCATCGCGGCCATCTCCCGAACGACAACCATGTGCCAGATACGGTTGAAGGCTCCGCTGAGGTCATAGTAGAGCGTGAAGGTGATTCAATATGTATAAGACGTGCCTTCGCTTCGCTCCAGCGTATGCGGTTGGTTTTTTGAAGTGTAAGAATGGCCTGAATGAGTACACATCTTTAAAACTATAATAATATTACACGTCGCTATTGATTTAAGTCGCAGTCTGCCCACAATGTAAACATTAGCCGCAACGCAGAACGCAGAGATGTATCGAGTTACTGCTCCCGCTGTATAATAACGACAATGTAAGCTAAGAGGTATTCAGATGGACCTCGGCACGACATACCCTGAACAGAGTACTTACGGAAAGTCGGAACCGATCATTGGTGAAAAATGCGCTGGTAATAATCACAACCAAAATATATGAAAAGCAAATCACCCCAGACACCTCATTATTTTGGGCCGCTGAGAAAACGAATCAAAACAGCGGTAGCACAGCGATTGCGGGGATGTACGGAAAACTCGGCGCAAGAAAGATGTAAAACGTCGGCGCGCTAACGTGAGAGTAGCAAATTTCGGGGAAAAAGTGAGAGAGGCGCTGTACCAATTCACGGACTCGGAGGCAGTCCCAAAGGTAAAAGAAATATGCGGTTCATGGCTAGGATATAGTCTGGATGGAGCGCACCTCAACGACAGTGAACATGAATGTCTTGCAGGACACAGGTCAGCAAAAGGTCAAAACAAATCAGAAGGCAGCCCACCGAATAGCTCGCAAAGAACGCGAATTTTAATCTGGAGCCGGAGGAGATGAATTCAATCGGGGAACTCGTGCGCGTCAGAATGATGCATGCGCGAAACACACCTCGACACGTTGCCCCGCTCCCCAAAGACTGCAATGAATTCGGACCTATCGAGAGGATGAGGCGATACTATGGATATCCACCCAGACGGAAACATGACACAAATCTTGTGGTGAAATGTCTGTACATTTGGGTCAAAAAAAATGACGAATTCATCTGGAGACAGTCACGTTGAAGCCATTCGAATTTTGAATCTCGAGGGCATAAGACTGCCAAACATTTGAAATGGTGGGAGTACGGTGTTGACGTCGAATGTTCTAAAGGCGCTTGAAGTTGAGGAACCCGGGCCGAGAAAGCGGAAAGCAGAATCGCAGCAGGAGGAACCCGAGGAAACCGAGAGGCATCGAATTGACAGATGATAGTAGTCTCCTGGATAGGATCTTGATTCTTGAAGGATTCAGCTCGAAGTCTTGCAGGATCTTGATAGATGATTGCTTCGACGCCGCAGAACTCTAAGTCTTGTGTTGCGTCTTGAGAATGAAATGGAAAAGTTCGAAGCCCGAGCCAAAGTCAACAGATTTTGAAGCGGCGGTGATCAGTCCTGGGGTCGTTCGTGACCTCGGGATCGTGTTGGGTCTACTGCAACCAAGGACTGACTGATAAGCTTGGCGGTAAAGATTGAGGAGGACCGTAGGATGACAAAATGATGCATGGCTCAGGTCGGAGGAGTAAAGCGAGATCTAACGGGCCTGCGTTTGAGGGATTCTTGAGTGCTTCTGAAAGGCACGGTCAAGGGGCAGTATCTGAGAGGTCGATGGGATACTATGGAGAGAGTGGAGATGATGGGCGTAGCGAAGGAAGATAACGGGGGACCGCCTGCCTTATGAGAGGGTCTTGAGCGGCTGATCGGCGATGTTGAAAATAAACTGTGCCTCACTTCTCAAAGCGCTAATCTGTCACAGACCGGGATCAGCCGGTGACCTCAACAATAAAAGGAAATGGCAAGCCCAAAGAGCAGTCGATGAGAGAAACGTTGCAAATATGGAAGGATACAAACAGGTGCAATCTAATTCGTGGCATCTGCTTAAGATACGAGTAATGCTTAAGATACGAGTAATGTATCATACGCTCTGGCTGGGGAGGTGAACACACGAACAACATGATCAAATTTTATGGTGTGATAAACTATGGACATGGACGTGAATATATATCGAGAACTGATGACAAGGCGATCCCCGGGGAAGTTTGATGGGAAGACAACACCATCATTTAAGAGTAGTGAACCCGGGGCTTCGGACACTGACACGAGTATCGCGCCGACCAATAGCCCGATGTTCACCTGCGATTCTTGCGTGAATCTATTTCTGTTCTGACCTACATATACCGGACTGGTGGAAAGATATGTGCAGCCTCTGGAAATGCCTGCTCCCAAGAAGAAGAAATCCAATATCTCTGGCCTCAAAAATCAGGGATCCAATAGGTCCTCACCAGCTGTCTCTGCTCCTTCCACTGCTCCTCTGTCTCCTAGCCCCGAGTCTGCAGGGTCCTTATTGGTGCCATGTCAGATCTCCAGAGTGACACAGAGATTGCTGCAGATGATGAAGAGCAGCGCACCATGTTTGACAGTCTTCGCAATGACTGGGAAGCTGAGGACAGGGCACCAACTGATTCTGACGTTGACTCAGAGCTGGGTTCCGATGCGGACTGGGATATGGATGAGGATGAGGGGCTGGAAAGCATGAAAGTGCTTGCTCGACAGGTCGATCTGACCGATGATGGGGAATGGCTGCCCCCAAAGCAGGTCCGACAGAATCAGCAGAAAAGAGGTGAATGTGTTAAGCTCCTCTCATTTATTTTTTCTAACCCCTTGAATGCAGATCGTCCAAAAGTCTACATTAGAGGCCCCGATGTCATGTCAAAATCTGCTCGAACTCACTGCAAAGTCTGTTTCAGGGTCTGGGGAAGTTGCTGCTGGATATTGGTCTTCCGGAGCCGGCCGAGCGGCAACAAGAAATTGACGCTGAACGTCTGCGATGGAGAGGCGATCCGACAAATCTTTGTGGATTCAGAGATGGCTTGACAGCAGAACAAGTTGTGGACCAGTTTATTACCTGCATCTGATGGAAACTGAAATATCTTCGCTGCTCAATATCTATAATCGGATTATGCATATCGCAACCATGGAAAATCCACCACCTGTCCATGTTGATGGTCGAGCGGGACGCGGAAAGACGTACGTTCTTTATCCCATCATCGGTGCCATCGAAAAATGGGCCAAATCGTGTTGGTAACTGCGTCCTCTGCGTTTGCTGCCAAGAACTACCCTGGCGGTCGAACGACGCATTTTCTATATGGGATCCCAGTCGACGAATACAACCCTCACCTCAAATCAAATGTTGGACTGAGAAATGATCGAGCACAGCTACTTCGGGCTGCCAAATGCCATGTGGTTGACGAAATTGGAGGTCTTCACTTCAAAGCCTTCGATTGCGCGGACCGACTTATGCGATCTGTAACTGGTATCAATCGTGTATGGGGAGGTCGTATGTTGATCACGATCGGAGACTTTCGTCAGGTGCGTCCGAACAACTTCTTGAAGTTGGAATGCGACATAAATCTTCCTAGGTTGTTCCTGTGGTCCGCTTCGGAGGCCGTACTGCAATCTGCAATGCATCCTTACGGACTCAACCTGTGTTCTGCCACTTTGAAGTTCTAGAACTGAAGACCTCAATGCGCCAACGTATGGATCCTGATTTCTCCTCTTTCCTGGACTCCATTGGCGATGATCACCTCCACGGCTCAGTTGATCTTAGACGCCTACGCCATACACATTCCACCCAAAAGATCATCGATTTTGTATTTCCCCCGACCATCGTTGCCGATCCTGCCAAATGCATATCCCGAGCCATTCTGAGTCCGTTCAACGTGTTTGTGGACGAATTCAACTCAACCATTCTACATACCATCCCGGGGGACATGCATTGTTATACCAGCAGCGACTCTGTGGAGGATGAAGCCAACGGAGGCATATTTTCTGATCCTGAATTCTTGAATGCTCTGCAAGAGCCCGGCATTCCTCCTCATGAATGACAGCTGAAATCCGGATGCATTTGCAGACTCACCCGAAACTTCGACGCCTCGCGGGGATTGACCAAGAATACGCGGGTTATCATTCGGACTCTACTGCGATACAAGGTTGAAGTTGAGACAATTTCCTCCATGTTGGCTAGCAAGGTGGTGGAGTCCGTACGTCGATTCTGTGGTCCCGAGGAAGCGCAATCTGATCAGCATTATATTTCAGATTCGACTCCACATTCCCCGGATCAACTGCCACTTCCAACCACATGGCTTCGATTTCACGGTTCATCGAAAGCAGATACCTTTGGCTCTGTGTTACGCAACCACCTTCAACGGATGCCAAGGCATAACGGTTGAGAAAATGGGCATCGATCTGCGGAGGGAGGTGTTCTCTCATGGGCAATTGTATTCTGCAATGACCTGCGTTCCGGATGCCGAAAACGTCTTGGTTCTCAAGCATGATGATAATTTCTCCACCCACACCACGAATATTGTCTGGGAAGAACTGCTGTTGTAAACTAATGTAAATGTCGCGTATCATCTTCATTATTGTCAAAGCACGAGAACATGTTCATGCAATAAAGCCGGCTGCGAACCACTTGTATAACCTACAGGTATTTGAGGGAACTTGGGCAGAAGGGCGGCATTATAAATACGAGCGTGCAGCAGTCTAAAGTACCGTATTCCACACGACTTTGCTCAATCCCAAGTCGGCTATCTTGACGCGGCCTATTCCACCACCGCCGAGGCCAGGGATGAATTCCCCTTCGTCTTCTTTTTGCGGATACAATGGCCGGTGGCGGATAACCTTGGAGGAATGATCGGTATCGGTTCGAATAAAATATTTTCGGGTTTTATATCACGATGTACGACTCCACAGTCTTGGTGAAGATACCGTGCTACGCCCTTATACACCCTGAAACAACCACCAAACACCGTGTCTCTATCTATGTTCGATTAGCGTCTGTCCTAATTTCCTGTATCTGTCCCCGGCCGGACCTATCTGACTCGGGCGACATCATCGTGGTAGACCTCACTTTTGGTAAACATAAGGTTACAGTCGTCAATCTTTACAACGATAGCACCACTCGTGCCGGCGTAGGCTTGCTCCGTGCCGTCCTCGCTCAGCTTGCCCCCAACACTCACATCCTTGTTGTTATGGACTCGAATTCACACCAGTGTTCTCTGGGATTCGAAGACTAACACAAAACTTCGCGTAGAACATTTCGAACTCCATGATCTTCTTGTAGCCAATCCCGTCCTCCCGCTTCTGCTGGTAACTCCCCCGGACGTGCCCACCCGCATCTCTGGTATCAGGATCCTTCGTGAGGTCGATTGTGGCGCTGTTGGCTTTGTTGGCCAGCAAGACGGGAGGGGGGATATCATGTGTTTTATAGACTCGTTCCATCGCCAAGACCCCGTACTTCACGACATTCAGATCTTTATGGCAGCAACAGCCGCCGAAGACGTGCGTGCATTTGTTGCACCGAGCTTCGGGGGTGAGTGCGTCGAATTTCTCCAGTCCAAGCTTGTACTCGAGAGCCATAGCCGCCAGGGCAGCCCTATTTTCAAGCGACCTGACAGAACGCGGGATGAGCAGCTGAAGCGATCAACAGTCGCAGACCATACAAAGCACCTGGTTCTTCTTTGGAGATCTTGCTTACAGCCCGGAGGTCATCGTCGTTGATTTGTAGCATCGTCAGAAGGATCCGAGCGGTTTGGACGTCCTCCTCTTCCATGACTGCACGCCCGAGGTCGCGAATAACGACTTGCTTCTTGTATTCGGCCGAGAGTGCGAACTCCTTTTTCTCGTCGGCCGCATGATCCTTTCTCCCATTTTCTTTCTCCAGTAGTCATTCACTTCCATTACTTTTCGCTGCCGAACAGCCAGAGGGCTTTGGGTGTATGTGTCCGCAATTCGCTTCGCGGCCTCCATGGTCCCCTCGAACTGCCGCTTTGCTGTATGATCTAGAGCTGGCGCAACCTCCACGAATCGAGTTTGGTGTTTCCAGGTGGTGTGGTCGGCGTCGTCGACATCTGGATCATAGGAAGGAGCAAGAAGAGTACACCGCCAATGGTCGCACACGTGGTCACGGCCTGGAACTGACATGCGCCCCAGACGTCGGTGGCGACTGGCAACCAGCTGGTTGTACCCTGGAATCCAGCTTCTATCGCAAATGGGTCCAGCATGGGTCCAGTTCCACCTGGCACCCAGCTTTTCGGGCAGATGGTTAACAGCCCATCAGCTCAGCTCGTACCGGCTTGTCGAAATCCTGGCCACTTAGTGGTTAAAAATGGTCCATTAATTATATATAAACATCAATAGTTGTTTGCATTGTGATATTCGTGTACAAAAATGGACCTGACAAGATAAGGAGCCTACTCTGCTGGGCCGACGAGCCACATCTGCTGCGCTGGCGTCGATGAGATCATTGACCGTCTAGAACTCGTCGATAGCGTCCGGTTTGATCTTGGGGGGTAATTGAAGAGCGACCTCGCCGACTTGAGTATTGGAAGATGACCCATTGAGGAATGACTTCGTCTTCGTACGCATGATAGTTCTTGGCGATGAAATGGACCCGATATCGGAACCGAACTTGGGCCAGGAAATACTGCACCAGACGCAGAGTATACTACTCGGAGGCCTAATGTTGAGGTGGGAGAAACGGCAGGCCATATGGCGATGAGATTGAGGGGGTAAAGCTAAAGCAGGTCTTGAAGGGAGAATGGGATGGAAAATGTTGAAGATGTAGAGATGGCCCGTGGACGTCTTGATACTTGTTCACGAACGACGAGAGCAGTAGCAATGCCGGCAAATTACAGAAGCGTCTGAAGCTAAGAGGAGCTATTTGCCTTGTAGACCTTTGCGAATTGTTCTTGGTGTTTTGACGAATTTGAAGACGGAAATCTTGGACAGCTTGTCACGGGCCACGTGCCACACGGTATCGCCTCCGAAATTTTGCGCGCTTCGACTTGGTCCGCTGGGCCTTCACAAGGAAGTGCCAGGTGGGCGCTCGAGAGCTTGGGTGGCTTGACTGTCGCCGAGAGTGCCAATGATCGACTCGCTTCGTAATCCGGCTTGCAGTGTGGAGATACGAGTAAGGGAGAGGCTCGGAGAAGTAGCCACAGAGGGAGGGAAGATATAGAGGGCGGAAAGATGGTGGTGGAAGGAGAGCAAGACACGACATCAATAATCAAAACGAACCACCTGTGATCCATTGATGGTTTCATGGTCTGATCCGACGGAGATGGCGGCGCAAGGCGCACGGACTTACTCTTCAGGGCTCTTCAGGCAAACTGGAAGCTTCGACTTGGAATTGACTCGGACTTCACTACGCTCTTGAACTTTCCAACAAATTTTCCCAGTCACGCCAATTGGCTTCGGAGTTGGCTTCAAGTTATTACTAAGTATAATGTATGTCCTTCAATTGTAACTTTGAACCAGGCGCCAAGGTGAGCAATATAGTGAATATACAGTGCTACAGTTAAGTGTAGTTCGACGTAGTATTGGTGAGGAGCAGGATTTCATTTTCCCAATGCACTTCCAGGAGGCACGGAAGTATGGCGGTAACATGGACATCCAACTGGCGAGTCGCTGGAATATCGGCTGGAATATCCAGCTGGAATATCCAGCTGGAATATCCAGCTGGAAACCAGCAGACATCCATCTGGCACCAGGAATCATGGCAGGTGGTTCCCACGTAGCTGCTCCAGGTAGAGTCAACATGCGGGCACTTTGGCGGTGTAATGTGTCGCGACTCGACGGTGATTCCCCGGTGCGTGGTGCCGTCCGAGCTTTCAAAGAATCCTGTTGGTAATCAGAACACGATTCATCCACAGGAGAAACGAGAAATACCGTGACATACCTGGAGCATTCATTATCTCTTGTCCCAGCTGAATCTCTCTGTATTTTCCCCCTTCATCGATCACTCTTCCGACCGTACGACGTCCCATAAATCGGCCGCGAATCGTGATTCCGAAAGCATCCGCGCAACTCTCCACAGCAAAGGCCACCTTTCCCGCAGCGCACCCGGCCCGGGTGAGATCCCGAGCAAGTTTTCGAGCGACAGAATGGTACTGCCCGTCCTTCTTCGGATTCCAAGTGCGTAATCGCGTGTATTTGGTCTGGGCCAGTTTCGAGGACATCTCCGCCCGCTTCATCTGCTTCTGGTGAAACGATGCACCAAAGTGCAGCAGTGAAATCCAATACAAAAGAGCCAGACAAAGTCTGTGCTCCAATACACCACAAATCACCAACTAACAACTCTGATGCTCAGTTTGTTATTGTTCGGGGCAGGGACAGTTAAAATGTCCTCCAATCTCTCAGAAAATCCCTTATTTACCCTTGCCAATTTACACAATAAGTGTGATGATAAAACCAGTTGTATTTGGTTATCCAAGAGCTACTACCACAACTACCCAATGTTGGACTTAAAGCTGGAAGAGTGGGACATCGGCTCAAGCCCTAAGGCGATCCAGACCAGTCACAACACTCAAAAATGCGGTTTGCCAACAAATGGGAGTGGGATTCACTGGAACTATCTACTTTACATGCCAGTTTAAATACATAAAACTTGTCTAAAAGGGTATAGAGTTTGTGAGAAGAAATCCACTTTTCTGGGGTTAAAACTCCATGTGAGACTGACAGAACAGCACCCATGAGTCACATCCATCGGTCCCAGTAACCTTCCGATGCAATTCCGAGGAAAAGTCCATTTTCCCCAAGGGAAATGCACAGCCTTTTGAATTGTTTCCAAGTACAACCTGTGTCTGCAGCCATCTAGACTTTGCCAAGTGCGTCCAAGTCTCTCTAGACCTATTACAAATGGTTCTAGGCATTGCCCAGCATCCTGCATATCTGATCTAGGTATGAATAGGCTCCGGAACTACCCGGAAATCACCAAGTTCAACCACTAGATTCCTAATATGGTAACTATCATCAAAATGACTTTGTAAGGTCACAGATAGTATATCCCTCCTGTAGCCATTTCTAAATTCCTTCCAATGTCCCAATTACTGATAATGGCCTCACATCCATAAGATACTCAAACTTACTGCACAAAATGTACAGATTGCAGGAGCAGTGTTATGACCAGTGTAGTGAAAATGATGATTAAACTGGTGTTGAAATGCATCCAGTGGCCTGGTACTCTGTCCTGGGATGAGACTAGTACCCTTTATAACCTTATTCACTGGTTTTATCAGTTGTATCCAACTGAAAGGTTGCAAAATCGATTATTTCAGGTGTGTTCAATTTCACACCTTATCATCTCCCCCAACCTGAAATATTGACTGTCCTCAGTCACTCCCTTTTATCAGGCTATGTATCCTGGGGTTGAATTTTGCCACCCAATTCGACAATGCAATCATAAGGCCCATTGCTTCCTGCCAACAGCTACTTGAACCATGTTTTCCATGTTCATCCGCCTAAAGGCCTTTGCCAGAAAAACAACCTATCTCTGACCAGCCATATTTCCTTATTATTGAAGGCCTGAGCTTTGAACTTGAACTCGACTCTTCAACAGCTTTTTGTATCCAATGTTTCCTTCCTTTTTGCCAACATTGCAGCTGCATTGTTCGATTCCTTGTCCCCAAGTCATTGTTGAACTTATGAGCCCAGGCAAGTCGAACATTCCAAGCCTCAGCAATGTAGCAACTTGGTTTCCTGTAAGGATAATATCCAGAAAATAGCTCCATTTCATTGGCTTATTATCCACCTTTCCACCTCCATTTTCCATGGCCACCCTGCGGAAACTCGGGAATACATGCCCATACATTGGCCGAGTTCCTGTGCCGCCTAATTCCTCTATTATTGAAGAATTCCCCAGTGCCATGCAGTCTAAAAATTCGCAAAAATATTCCCAAAGATATTCCTTTGGTGTTTTCAGCCAAGCACTCTCCCCCAACCTGAAATTTTGACCGCCCTCGGTCCATTTCTCTGGTTGCAGTTCACAGGGACTAATTTTCCTTTTTGGATGTCCTGAGATACAGAATAGACAACCCTGACTTGTTCAATGTGCGGAGGTCTCATCTGTAGTGATTGTCCTTCTTTTCCAGTTATCCCATGCCTTTTCCAAGTCTTTTTCCGACTGTACAACCAAATCTTGACTAGTGTTCTTCACTGTTAAAGTCTGATCAACCTATGCGCCCAGATCTTCGCGAGCACCAGAGACAGATACTCGGTGTACGTGAAAGTCTGCGCGCCCCAATTCACTATGGGGCTATTCAAAATTGCAGACGACGGACGAGGATGAACGGCAACACACTATTCAGAAAGGCTATGGTCGGTCTAAGAAAAACTTGTGAAAATTAAATCCTTTAAAAAATACTCTTGGGGGAGTTTCCATATATGGAAATGGGTCAAGTGTCCGAAAATCCTTTAGTTACACATACTTCATGTCCACCCTTTGGTCCGAGACAATTGGGCCAGAAACGAGCTCAAAACATCCTGTTGCAGTATTTATGCGAACGCGAACCCTTGGTCATCACCGGTGGCACACATGTTGCTCGCCTTCATTTCACTCGTCGTAGTTGACCCAATTTACAGCCGTTTGCGGAACTTAGGGCGCGGCCGGTTTTCCCCCCGTTTGTGGTCCGTTTTCACGGGAAAAAATGCTGCGGGCTCAATTCTCAACCTTCTGCCTCAGGAGTAAATTAAAGTTTGATGGTAAAAGCTCAAATTCTTCAAGTGTTTCCTTATCCCTGCCAGATACAGCCGAGCTTGTTTGTTTTCCCATGCCCTTCGAAAAGCGTGACTTGGTATGGAGAGCTAATTGCATGCTGCAAATTGCCAGATGATACCCAGCGTTATTCTGAGCAGCCCTGTGGTTGTTAAACCAGAGGTCACAGAACTCTCCATATTGGGTGTGGCAGTGCTGGAACCTCGAATCAAAAGCACTCGTGGGGATTCCACAGCTACAATTTGAACCATGGCTGTGATATTCTCGCTCGTGGGGAGTCTGCAGCTACAATTTGAGCCCTGGCTGCGGTGTTCTCGCTCACAATCAAAGTTTGATGGTAAAAGCTTAAAATTGTTAAAATCAGAATGATGGGCAGAATAGAGGTGATGGAGGTTTGTTAGCATCAGCAGAGATGTCATACCCGGATATCTATTTCTCCGCCGGTTGTGCTTAAAGAACAGCTCACCACTTCCTTGTGACCCATGCCGAGACTTATTGAGTAAGAATTAGCGCTTGAAACCAAAAACCGATGAAAAGGATGTGAATGGCACCAAGAACGGATTTTCTTACATAATCGGTCATTTTTTCAGCCTTCAGCTCACTTTTTCCTCATTTTTTCGACCTTTTCTCGACATTCTGTGGCTCGGACGCTGGTCAAATACGCGCTGCGCCGTAAAATGCCTTTATTTTGGGCCGGCCCGAGCCTCTAGCGAGCGGTTATTAGCCGGTGGCTGTGCAATCGGTCATTTTCTTGGGGGTTGAAAAGTGAAAACTTACCCTACATCTTATGTAGCTGTCGCGCAGCTACATCAGGAAAAAGCCAAATTGCTTTGGGCTGCCACATAGACACCCATAGACACCATAGAGGCCATAGCAACGTTGCTATGGCATCTATGAGTGTCTATGTGGATCTATGTAACTGCCCATAGAATCCATAGCAGGGTTAGAGAACATGAATATTTTAACGGGTGCATGGCTCGCGCACTGTTATTTTCCCAGGTTTTACCCAGTCGCAACAAATATATTCTGTGTGACCCGTACAATGTATGTCAGACATTTTGACGTCCAAATCCTGTCGTAGGGATGTGAATTGAGCTCACTAACCGTTGCGAACGAGCAATCTATGTACTGATCCGGCGCATAGAGGCCGAAGGGCTCTCCAAATTGGGACATAACGCTGAAAGCGTCCCTCACTGTTTGTAACTTGGCATAATCCAATCCACTTCTGTAAGGGTTCATGAGTATCATCTACTAATATTTGAAACCCCATAATTCTAGGTATTCCCTCATGCTCTTTTTCTTCCCAGTCCACCAGCGAGGCATCTCGGATTTATGGCCTGATTTGGCCATGCCACGCGACATCAGTTACACACAGCCCGTCGGCAAACTAAAATTGGCTCCCACACAACCCCACACTCACATGGGCTGTGGCAAGGCCGGCTGACAGCGCCAGGGATGCTGGAAGCGCTGGGGCAGAGATCAGGGGCTCGGCAGGGCTCGGCCAACCTGGCCGAGATGACCTCGGCCAACCTCAACCGACCTCGGCCAACTTCCCCTCGACCAACCCGGTCGAGCCCCCTCGGCCAACCTCGGCCAACCTCAGCCGACCTCGATCAAGGTCGGCCGAGGGACCATCAAAATGTAGTGAATTTGCCTTGGGAGTCGGACAGATCGATTCACATTCCAAATGTCCAGGGATGGCCTCCTAGGATCTTTTACCTGACCCCAAAAGCCGCTGTCTGAGCGACGAAAAGTGGTTTATCTCGTGATTTTTGAGCATTTTTCAGCAGGATGACTGCCCTGCGCTCAATTCGAGGCCGTTTCCTTTGGTTGTGCGCTCGTTCTGTTCGCCTGAAGCCTGAAGGGTGCGGATACTGGGGAAAGCAGGGACACCGGCACGTGACCTCGGGAGCCAAGATCAAGGCTCGCAACCTTGGGGAAGATGTGTAAGACCTAGACCGGTCGATCTGAGTTTGAATTTGCATAGCAAGCGATCAGATCACGTTTCTGTCACGTGTAATGCATCTGCACACAAGATCTGAAGCCCCAACACACTGTAAATTCTTATAAAAATTTGAGGACCTAGATTACATGAGACAAAATGACTAGGAGAATTTTCAGAGTAATAAGTGGCCGAAATCTGGCTTGATTCACATATTGGTCCAAAACACCTCAATTCAGCATAGATGAACAGGGAACAAACCCAGTTTTGCGAGTTTTTGTGTTCCAACGCTGTATTCACCGACCAGAAAGCTATTTAGAGCCTACCAGTATTTTTATTCGCAGCTATTCCTTCTAAACGGATTATTTCTCTGAGATTGAAGTGATCAGCACGTGACTGATCGCTTGCCATGCAAGTTCAAACTCAGATCGACCGGTCTCTCTATGAACGTTTTCCCACTTCATAGAGAGAACGGTTAACGGTCTATGTAAGACCCTAACCCGACTGGAAAACCCTACACAATGCATTGAGTCGCACCATCCCACATTGCAACCAGCGCAATTCTAAGACTTTCTGTCTCTTCAGAATTCTGTTCCGGGCAGCCACAACTTCTCCATACTAAATCAGGTAATTCGCTTGAATTTTGCATTCAGAGCGCAGGAAAAACAGTGCATTAAACAGTGCATTGAGTCATACCATCCCAGATTGTAGCCAGCACAATTCTAACACTTTCTGTCTCTTCAGAATTCCGTTCCGGGCCGCTGCAACTCTCCATACTGAATCAGGTGATTCGTGTGAATTTTGCATTTGTTCGGGACAGCCACAACCTCTCCGTACTGAATCAGGTGATTCACTTGATTTCGGATTCAGAGCGCAGGAAAAACAGTACATTGAGTCGCTCCATCCCAGATTGTACCCAGCGCAATTCTAAGACTTTCTGTCTCTCTCCATTGTCTTCCCACAAACCTCAAATGGGCAACCTTTTAATCTTCCGTCCTCAACTCTCTCCCCGCGGGAGCTACCCTCGACTTCGACGTGATACCCAGCATGATTCTGACCAAAAATGTCTCTTCAGATTCCCTTCTGGCTACGGTGCAACAATTTGACGCCCGCTCAAATGAGTATCAAATCAAGTCAACTAAAATGTCAGTATACTTCATTTTTCAAGTACTTTCATGCTGTAATGACCGATTTTAGATAGCAAGCCAGTCTACAAAGTCGATTTTTCAGAATACCCCAAATATTTTTATTCCGCGACATTGAAGTAGGTATGGTATGGCGTTTTTGGTGCAAACACGCTTAGAACCACTGAATGTTCATGCTACAATTTTATTTGAAGGAATTCGACCATGAAATGACCTCAAACTGGGGCTCGGCACTTATTTAGTGCACCACTGTAGCTTGAATGACGTATATAGTTATACGGTCCATTTTTTCCCAGCTCGTGGTCTTTCCTGATCACGGCTTCGAAGGTGAAGAGTCTCCCGAGCGCATGGTGGCACTGGAGTCGGATAACAGATCTTATTACAACAAGGCAGACCCGGAGACCATGGAATACGCCATGGGTGCTGAACCCGAGCCAACGTCGAACGAGAGCACCATCGTTGTCCTGGAATAAGTCCAAGACGATTTGTGATGTGAAACAAGAGCAAAGACTTCAGCAATTGCAACCAGTCAATAAGTCAGCTTCATTCACCGCATCAGTATATGAGAAAATGTGTACGGTAAGTGACTGAAACATTCTGGGCCTTTCGAAAATGGCAGGAAGTTAACGTTGACTCCAATCCACTGGCGGATATTTGTTGTTCAGTATTAAGGACAGTATCGTTTGGTGACGTGGACGATACGTGCAGACCTATGGTGGTTGCAATAATGCACAGTATCCTCACAAGTATGATGAGAGGCCGCCTCGGACGCATATCTTGGATTCCAGAACCTCTCAAGAATTGTGGTATCCACTGGAAGGTTGAAATCGATCTGGTTACCCACTTTGGACAACTGACCAACGTGCTCATTTTTTTCTGGGTCAAATATTCTTTAAATCGACAAGATGCCGTCTTGCACGCATATCTAGGATTACAAAAAACAAGTCAGGGAAGCATTTGTCGGAAATACAACCCGTGACCATGTTCAATAACCAATGGATTATTGAACACCCCAATACCAAATGCAACTATGCAACCATTTCACATCCTAATCCTTATTTCATCGTTGCCCTGTTTACTTTGCCAATAGTAGATCTCGGTAGCTACAATACCAATACTCTTCTGACTCATAGATGCTCGTAATCAAGGTAAATACCTACCTGTCTCTTGAATATATTCAGTCTGTTCTTTACTTGCGAACCCCCATCAATTTAAACCTCCCATAGGTTATGGGCCCCGCCCCTCATTATTTTCTTGCCACTTTGATCATCCTCATATTGCGTGCCTCAAACTTGAATTAAATCCCTCAACAATCTATCTATACAATGTCGTCCACCACAACCAAACTTGGCGATGACTTCTTCTTGCGTTGTAGCGTTTCGACCAAGTGTTCGCCGGTTGTGACCTGTGACCACAACTGTTCGTTTGCCAACAGTTCGAACTGCCTTTTAAGGAAGTTATCCGGCGAAGCCGGAGCGAAAAATTGCCTATTTGGGACGGAAAAGTTCAAAAACATCGATCCAAAACCATGGTGACCTGTGACCACTTCCACCAAGTGTTCGGTTCGATGGTCCTTGTGACCAGTGACCGAACACTTGGTCGAAAGGCTACAGTATTCCCAAGCTCAAAGTCATCGGGCTCAACTGGGTCATCAATAAGGACCGGTTCCTTTGGGCTGTTGATGCTCGAGGACTTGCAGAGCACCTCGAGGAGCATGCAGCAAGTTGATCCGCTTTTGGCCATCAGAGAGGCTGCATTAGCTTTGACTGCAGCTCAATCGGCATTGGATACAGACTGGAAGAAAGAGATGAAGTTATGGCAACAGGGGGAGGCGATTGTTAAACAGCAGATTGCTGGGACGATTCCAGACTCACTTTTCGTGAAGATCCGAGGCAAAACAACTGCCAGCGATATTTGCAAATGACCTCATGCTCACCGTCACCGACGAATACGAACGCCGACTTCTGAGGAAGAACGGCAAGAAGGACAACAAGGATGTCGCCTTCTACTCCAATGATTCTTCCAGCGGGAAGGGTCGGGCCGGAGGTTCAAAGTCGAAGAAAGATGTTGAGCAGGAAGAAGGGTCACTACAAATCGGATTGTTGGGGAGAGGGCAGCGGCAAGGCCGGCCAGGGTCCGCGAGGCAAATGAAAAGGGAAATCCCCGGCCAATGCAGCAGCAGCAAAGGCCGAAGACAATGCCGCCTGGATGGCGAGCGCAGAATCGAATGTGTTGTTGAAGAAGGTCAAAACGTGTCCGGAGGATTTACGGACAGCGAGAGCGATGAGGAATACCCACTCGAGCCCGACAACACATCTGTTTGTTTCGAAGATTATAGTGATATCTTTGATGGTTTGTTCGAGGGTGCCGAGGAGCTCAACTCCTTAAGGGACAGCGAGGACGAAAGCATGCCTGAACTGCAGACTGTCTCAGACTCAGACGACGACTCTACCGACTCAGACTCCGAGTCGGATGAGGGCCAGAATGGGCCAGCCAAATTTCCGGACACGGACTCGGAGAGCGACGGATCGATGCCAGACCTCGAAGATGTCTCGGACTCGGAAGACAAACAGGACGATTCGCACGGTGGAAACGGCGGGAACGAGTGCGATTCAAGATGCACCAGTCGGACATCGAGAAGCTCAAACAATCCATCACCGCGACCGTCATGGCGCAGTTGTCGGCTACGAGCCAGGTTAATGTCCCTCAGAACTTCCAAGGTATGTTTTTCCCACTTTCCCCTTCCTCCTTTCCCTTCCTTGCTCGGGCCGGGGGACATGCGGGGGCAACCCATCCTAGCACCACGGCTACAGGCCTTCGCGTCCTTAGAAGCGGCAGCGAGATGGGATGCCCCAAGCAGCCATTCCCCTCAACCCAGACCAAACCACACGCTACACCTCGGATGTTCGAGCCTCGAGGGTTGCGTGTTCGTAGTGGGAGGGTATAGTCCGCGCGCGTACCGTGGAAACGGGCGCGTTGCTCGGCAGTGATGGTGCACCGGCAAGGCATGCGGATGCGAATTCCCGTGCAAACGGGGAGCGCGATCCGGTCATGTTTTGGGCAATCGCCATCCATGTATAAGTTCTACATTTTGACCTGCCTCGTTGAAATCTGACTCGAGTCTTTCGATTCTCGACTTGTTCCTGTCGCCCTTTACGAACAACCGAAGATCTTAAGATATTCTTGTAAGTCATTTACGAACGGCTTCATGTTGTTCTAACGTCGCCGAATAGTTCTTGGACCTCAACATATACTTACAGCGTAGTGTAGGGAGCACGAGGACACCTGTATTTGCGTACCAGTAATAAATTACATTGAGCTCTCAACCTGACTGAATGAACAATGAGGATGATTGAACCACCCTAATCAGCCTGATTGTGCGACACACTCAGCCTGACCAACAAAATCTGCCGTTTTTGCATCAGGCTGATTGGGCACATTGCATCAGGCTGATTGGGTTCAGCGGTCAGGCTGATGCAATGCCCTCAGTCAGCCCGACGCAATACAGGTAGTCAGGCTGATGCAAGTCTCTCCCCACAGTGAATTTCAGGGTGATCTTCGTATCAAACAGGGAGGAACATTGTGCCAACCATGGAATAGATATAACAATGTGATGGAGAACTGCCTGCCTGGTGTTTGAGTTATGTCCCTGCACAATGTCATCTTGGGGCCCCACCCCAACGTTGTTCCTCGGACGTATTTAATCCTTTCGTAGTAGGTGGTGGAAACTAAGTGCCAGAATATGTTTAACCGAGAAGAAAAAGCAGAACTGCACCTGTTCTTCCGACTATGACCACCTTGTAAGGTTTCTGCGCGGCCCTACGACGAGGAGTTTCTCGTGGTCGCTAGACCAGTAACTGTTCTGTCGTTCAAAGGGAAAGCTGTCAAAGACAGAACAGTCGATCTGAGTTTGAATTACCAATACAAGAATCTTACCAAAAAAGGTTATTGCAGACCGGGTGCCCGAAGCGGGTGACGTCAGAGATAAACAACGACAAAATCGACAAGATCCCATTGCCTTGGGAGTAGGTGCGTTGTATTCGCATTAGGCTGGTCAATCTGACTTTGAAATGACGTAACAAACTTCTTTCCTAAAAAAGTTATTGGTGTTTCCCTCTCTCCGAAGGAAATTCAAGTTGCTTCAGACCAAGGGGGCATCGGCATTAAAATTTCGGATATTGGGAGGGGGGGGAGGACCCGAGGGGGCCTGAAAAAAAACTTCTTCCTACATGTTATGGGGCAAGTAAAATAAAAAATTAGAGCACCTTTTGCACCTCCATGAGGTGGGGAACACAAGATTCGAGTGTTTGGAGGCCTACAGAGGCCAGATATTGACCAGTCGGCACTCGCATGCATTGTTCAAGGCCTGAGATGCCTCACCCTACCAAAAAAAATGAGTCAACTAATAAGCAAGTATTGAATATTCAATGTCCTCTTCAATACCCCAGGGAGGGTTGAAAAAAAACCCTATATCCGTTTTTCAAATGCCGATGCCCCCTTGCTTCAGACTCGAACAAGTTGCGCTTCATATTTTTTGCTTTTATCACATTTGTGGTGCCACGAACGTTGAAGAGTCAGTCCATGCAGTCATGAACTGAGCGAGAATTTGAAGCAGCCAAAGAAAAATCGCACGAAGGCACCTGGGTGCGCAAGTCAATTTGTCGAGCGCACGTGACCTCCGTACGAATGGTCAGTGCGAACTTGGCCGTATTAACGGGGAATTGGTGACTTTTCACGGCCATTTTGTCTGAAAATGCACTATTGACAGTCATTGTAACAGGGAATGTGGCTGGTTTAAATCAAATTCATCATTTTTTTTAGTCACACCGTAACAATGTTCACCGTCACGCCAAAGTGTTGAATTCAATCCTGAGTTGTGTACATCATGGGAGTGTGCGCCGGTGCTTCGGGCTAGGATGATGGGGCGTTGAAGCGTATTGTTACGGGTGAAGAAGATATGTTCAGTGCACAAGCCAATTTGTACTAGGCATATCGTTCTCCGCACCAGATGTTCAACATTGGCTTGTACGCCTGGCTGCCAAGCGGGAACTTGCTCAATTCATGGGTTAGAGTGTTCACGTTTGATCTGTCCTTACCAGTCCTCCGCATAGAGGAATGGACTTGCGTTCCCGGACACATTGACTTGTGCGGGTATCTCGAGGAATTCCACGCTCGCAAGTCAGGATGTTGTCCACAAAAGTCAACATGACGGCCAATTACCTTACTGAGCTGCACGATACCGGGAGGCGGAAGGGACTATGAATACACGAGTTTCGGACTATTGAAAGATCTCATGAACTTGTGGTTGCCGCGGAGTCAGTGCGCGTCAGTGCCGCGTCACTCTGCATCAATGTGGACTTGTATTGGACTACTGACGCACCCATCCTAGGAAAAATGGCTTTGCGACTGCGCTGGAATTGAAATTGTTTGGAAATCCAATGGCTTGCAGTGATGGCAATACAGTCACACACAGTTGAAAATGTAATGGATTGCAGTGTGGTCAAGAGAGTCACGCTGTTGAAAATGTAATGAATTGCATTGTGGGCAATGCAGTCACATGTTTGGCAATTTAAAGCTTTGGTCAATATCGCGTCCGAGGAGAATCTGAATAGACTGAAATTGAGATTTTTTGGAAACCCAATGGCTTGCAGTGAGGGAAATAAAGTCACGCGTTTGAAAATGTAATGGAATGCAGTGCGGTCAATACAGTCACATGTTTGGTAATGTAAAGCACTTTTTGGTCTCTGGAAAGGTCGACATCGCGTCCAAAGAGAATCTGAATAGACCAAAATGACCGGAATGATCAGGGCTATCGATTGGTACAATGACTTGCAGTGAGGGCTATAAAGTTGCGTGTTTAAAAATGTAATGGATTGCGGTGCGGGCAATGGGGTCACGCGGTTGACAATGTAATGGATTGCAGTGCGGGCAATACAGTCACATGTTTGGCAATGTAAAGCAGTGTTCAAAATGGCATTACGAGGCATGTGATTCAAAATGCCATTCCAGGGCATGGGGTTTAAAATGCAAATATCTCGCGGGACCTATTCAAACCTTAAATATGTCAAGTGCTCCCTTATCCCTCCTGCTCTCGGCTGAATTAAACCATTTGATAGTGAGGCACAGGGTTCAAAATGGCATTACGAAGCATGTGATTCAAAATGCTATTCCAGGGCATGTGGTTCCCTCCCAACTCCGCCATCTGCATTTGTACCCTCCTTATACAACGCAATTACTCTCACAGAACCCCTATTTTCCTTTCACGACATACTAGTAGTTAAATACCTCACTCGGACAAGTAGGAACAGTCTCCTAGTTGCTTCCTGATTCAAAAAATACGGACCCCCCATTTCAAACATGCTCCTACTTTGCTCCTACTTGGTTTCCTGCTTGCTCCCTTTTTGCCAGTTTTACCGCCAAAAGTGAGCAAGTAGGGGATCAAACAGGAACTCAAATAGGGCCAGCTTTGAATGCCGCTAATTACGCGGTTAGCGTTGTACAACGTTGTTCCACTCCTGATATGAAACACCTCTAGGCCTTACCAACATATGAACATGGCGAAACTCAAATCGATTTCAATTTTGTAGGGTGCATCAGTCAATGCACCCCTTAACGTTGTACCCATCCTGTCTCCTGGATCTACATGATACAGGTACACCGCAACGAAGCTGTCTCTATATAACCACTCCCCGCTGCGTCGCCCTCACAAAACCTCCATCTTCTTCCTCGATATGGCATTTACCAGTCAGTCCCCAATTTTTGTGTCATTCAGTAGGTGCTGATTGGCATAGCTCTTGACAACATCGCTCGTCATAGGATGGCTCGTCAGCGATGGGAGCTCGAACTCTCCTTGATTGAGCATCAGCCTTATGCAAGCGGCGCGTGGAACCACTTGCTTTCGCAGATGGATATACACTACCTGTTTTTCCTTTGTCTCCGCTCAAAGTTTCACTTTGATGCTGTTATGCACTTCATAGCGCAGAGAGAGCTGCCATGGGCATCAGACTATGAGGGTAACTAATCAAATTCGTCTATAACGTTGCGCTGAACCTTTGTTGCCAGATATCGTCCCTCATGTACCGGGGGACCGATTTTTCGCCCTATCAAAGGAAATCCAACAGGCGATACTCGAGCAGATGCCGCTGCGAGAACGTGTATTCTTCGGTGCTACGTGCCGACGCAATCGAGCGTTTGTGGCACGGGTGCTTCAGCTGTGTGTGGCAGATCTCTTCAAACCTTATGGCATTCCTTACCGGGCGATACGTTTCTTGAAGGTACATTTTTTAGTTGACTTGGGGTCATCATGTGAACCTAACAATGGTGGAGATCGTCACAGGAACTGTGATCTCTGGGTCCGCTGTGCTGCGGCTCTCCCTCGCGCACAATTCCCCGCATGCCTTCCAACCGAATGATCTGGACCTTTACTCCCCGGACGGGTGTTGGCCATATGTCCTGGAATTTCTCATGAGCGGCACCGCGTTTAAGTTTCTGCGCTTCCAAGCCCATACTTATGGGTTGCCTGCAGTCCGCGAAATTGCATGGCTTTCTTCCCACGTTGATAATCCTCTGACTCTCAACATCATGCGCTCGCGGGGTCCTCATCCTGTGGAACCAATTCTGCAGTTCCACTCCTCATCCGTCGTCGGCGCCGTTGACGCGAACGGCGTGTGGTTTGGAAATCCTCGCTTGTTGACTGAGGGAAGAGCGATCATGAATCGCCTCCATTTTAGGCTCGACACCATCGGTGCTAGGACCAGAGCCCTAACCGTTTTACAGAAGTATGCAGCCCGCGGGTTCAAGTTCAGCTTGGACTATATCAATCGGCATACTTGTGGTCGCAACAGGAATTGCCCTGCAACTATCCGTACTACTGTCGAGGGAAGAGATGCACAAAAGTTCCCAGACTACGAACTTGATCATCTTCTGAGTAGGACCTTACACTCATGCCACTAGATTGTTATTCATGACTATATAGCCGCTCGTACGCTTTTCCCTCCAAACAAACAGTGCACTACCCCGAGATGCCTCAATTCCAAACTTCTCAAGGACAAGGACAGTGTTCGAAAAGTTGTACTATTTGCTCTCAGTGACGGTGCATGTGCGACCTATGCTGTACACCTCCACTGCTCATGTACGTCAGGGCATTTGACTATGTACATTGTGGACAAGCTGATATATTGTCGGTTAGATTGCAAAACCACTTACCACAACAACTACTCTGTTTGAGGTGGCATTCAGACTTATTACGCGCGCGACAAATTGTCTGACCCGACATCCGTCACTATCTGGCCACCGACTCTGCCCGAAATTGTCCGACCACCACCATCTTCCACTTGGATCGTGTCTTCCGTCCACCCACCCTGCGCGAGAAATTGTCCGACCCGACCCAATCGCACCCGTACCCTGATTTGAACCCCGATTGTCGACTTATACACCATTCCATGTACGATTTCCATGGACCCGACCTCCGCTGCTGTCCTAGAGCCGTATAACTGGTACCATTTGATTTTATTTTTACTCATTTATCACCCAGTGTATAAATCTTCAACCTGTTTTGCAATAAACAACACTTAGATCCCCCCAAGTCCCGTGCGCTTAGCTGATCCACAGGCAAGTCAACTATGTCGCATTCCAACGCCTCTGCGCCAGCCAGGGCGCGACCCCGCCGAAACGCATTCCCTTCTGCCCGCGTTGCCGACAGCAATAACAGCGAAGCCCCTACTGCTGACCAGCAGCGGGCCTTGGATGGTGCGTGATTGGACACGCATCTCGACGCGTCTTCCTGGGCTGACACGATGATTCAGCCATGAAAGTTCTCACCCTCATAAAGAAGATAGAGGCTCTCGCAACGCTTCTGCTAGATTCCGTCACGGAAGCCTCCGGCGACGACAATGAGCTCCACCGCGTCCTCACCGACACTTCTGGCATCGATGATTCACCCTGGGGCACGCTCAACCGCTAACCACTGCGTTCCGCCCATGGGTAGACCGAGGGTCTGTCTACGGGGTAGACCAAGGGTACACCGACCTGTTGTCTACTTAGGTCTACATGGTGTAGCCACACCTAGTCTAGGTGTGTCTACCTCGGTGCACCCGTGTAATCTCCGCTCAAATTCCACAAAATTTTGGATTCCCCTGTGTAATTTCACGATTGCCTCTCCACAACCGGGGCGGAGGTTGAAGAGCGCCCGGGCATCGGCCACTGCTCAATTCCGCACAATTATATATTATGCCACTTTGGACGGTGACCTCAACCTTGCGCTATGGCTTCCCAACCGGAGAGGATAATGGCTATGTTTAGAGAACGCAAAGTTCGTATATGATTCTCACATATATACCGAGCTGACAACAATACATCATAGCCTACTTGCGTGTGTAACCGATGTGAAGCTAGTGGTAACGGTGCTACATGTACCTTCCGGGGATGGACAGTTCCTTGTGGAGAATGTGATGCACTCGTCGATGATCGGTGCAGCTACATCAGTCTTCTCGCTTGGAAGGAATTCTGTTCAGTGGAAGATGCCAAGCCGGAGAACAAGGATGGTGTGTCCACAGTGTTTTGAAGGCATAAAAATTGGTTCACTATTTCTACACTGTCCAGCTACACGGGCCTATTCAGACTTGTATCATGATGCCGAGAGTTATTTTCTATCTCCAAGGAGTCTGCACTTGGCTGCAACGACGGAGGCATATCGAAATGTGTTGGGTCGCATCCATGACCCTCTCATCCTGGAAATGATCTCAGTGGTCATCAAGACCTACAATACCTCCAGTATTCTACAAAAGCTTGTACAGGAACGGTGGCTGGAACTGCAGTGAGTTGCGCACACTTGATGTCCAGTATGTACAGTGGTGGTGGTGCTGGGCAACGCCGATTGCCGAGCCGTTACGATCACGTGTTACATCAATATTAATTGGACGATAGCTCAATTTGGGTGACCCACACCTTGTTTGTGTTCCTATAGCGGCAATTCTTCGTCAATAGCCAAAGTTGAAACGTGTATTTCTTACTATCATGGTATAGACTGTTTGACTGCAAACTTGGAATATTTTGCAATGTGTAAGGCATAGAAAATTGGACATATCTTGGGAGCAGAATGTGCCGCGTCTTGCCCTGCAATGGCCAAATGGAATGCCAAAG
Organism: Mycena leptocephala; assembly: GCA_029378395.1. Taxonomy (NCBI): domain Eukaryota; kingdom Fungi; phylum Basidiomycota; class Agaricomycetes; order Agaricales; family Mycenaceae; genus Mycena; species Mycena leptocephala. Next base: position 554,781 of record JARJLF010000003.1, on the reverse strand, counting down.
GGCCATTTGGCCAATTTTCCAACTCCGAAAGGTCATTTAACCTTATAGAGCTCGAATCGATGCATTTCCAAGTCGGCCGAGGCCAGTGGAAAGCTTGATGAGCTAGCCATAGCATCACAGCTCTTTATGGAACTTAGGGCACGGCCTAGTCTGTCATAGACAGACGCTCTATACATTGGGATGCTCGTACCTCGTAGGCACGGCCCAATTTTTTTTTCTTTCTTTTTTTTTTTTTGGTCAATTTTCACCAGAACAGTAATTTTGAGCTCAATTCCCAACCGTTTCCCTCGGGAATAGGCTCATTCGATTCACACAAGAATTCCGGAGGGCATTGCGTCTGGGGATTTTTTTAAAGTACCTCGAGACAATTTGATTGGTCGAATTTAGCTGTTTTTGGCTGCTGCACTATACTCTAAATTTGACAAAAAGGCACAAGAATTTACGCGAAAAAAAATAGTTAGTGTTCCTCCCAAGCGGGGCCTTGATAACGCCTCGCAACAATCTTCCTGCGCTGACGCCGTCCAAAAACTGGGAAAATCTGATATCCGTGACAAGGAGATGGTGCATCTGGCATGCAAGACCGTGGTGGCCAAGATGTTAACGTATTCCTACACATAATACAAATTAAGGCTCGTCTGAGGGTAGTGATCAGACAAACCACTGCTCACCACTCTGGGGCTCATCCGACTGTTCGGGTCGGAGTCCATTGGTAGACGACGAGGGGGAAAAATTTGCTTTTCGTTTCGTTCCACGAAGACTAAATATAGTGCGAAGATCACCGCCCCGGAAAATTTAAAAAGCGGAAGGCTTTGACCAGTTTCAAATATCTCCTGCTCTTCCCTCTGCCCTGTTCAGTATCAAGTAGTCAGTTAGACCATTGACGACGCCTCCAGTACCCAACAGAGAAGACCCAGTTCATCCTTTCTTGAACCCCATGTGTGCACAGATTGCCTTGGGCAAGCCCCAATGCTCTCAGGCAAGCATGAGCCTGCATTGGCGCAGTCCAGGCAGTCACTTGGCAAAATGAACAATTGCCAATTGGTCTTTTCTTTGTTAATTTTCAATGCCTTCTTGAACCCCATGTGTGTGCGGATCGCCTTTGGCGAGCTCCAAGCCTGCCGCAGGGATCCCGGAATTCCATCGGGTGCATCCTGACAGCAGTCCCAATTCAGGTCGGACACAATACAATATGTTATATTGACATTACCCGCAGAGTTTTAATTGTATAAGAGCTTTGAAAAATGGATCATGGTCCATTATGAGCTGTACCCCGGAGATGTTTATTCATACAATGACTGGTGGTCATTTTAAATGCAGGGTTGAAATCGCCATGCTATGGAATTGGTTTCCGTGCGGGTGGGAGGAGTTTCGAGGTTTGAACATGAGGTACTGACAAGTGGTAATAACGGTGATTCAATATGGGTGAGAATTTAGGAATACTCCGAGCGGTGTTTCAACCGATTTTTCCCGATACAACAGATAAGGTCATCTCGCATCCGAGTTGTTCAGGGTTAATTTTTCTAAAACTTTGCGGGGGCCTTGTTTCGATCCTCCTCGTTAAATGCAACACCTCAAAAGAATTGTGGAATCTGCCCGATGGCCGGAATACTCCGAACGTTATTTCAACCGATTTTTCCCGATGCCTCAGATTACGCGACGTCGCATCCGACTCGGTTTTTCTGGGTTAATTTTCCTAAAACTTTGCGAGGGCCTTGGTTCGATCCTCTCCGTTAAATTCAACACTTCAAACGAATTGTGGAGTCTGTCCGACGGCCGGAATACTCCGAACGTTGTTTCAACTGATTTTTCCCGATGCGTCAGATTACGCGACTTCCCATCCGAGTTTTTCTGGGTTAATTTCTCTAAAACTTTGCGAGGGCCTTGGTTCAATCCTCCCCGTTAAATTCAACACCTCAAAAGAATTGTGGAATCTGTCCGACGGCCGGAATACTCCGAAAGTAGTTTCAACCGATTTTTCCCGATGCCTCAGATTACGCGACGTCGCATCCGAGGTTTTCTGGGTTAATTTTTCTAAAACTTTGCGAGGGACTTGGTTCGATCCTCCTCGTTAAATTAAACACCTCAAAAGAATTGTGGAATCTCTCCGACGGCCGGCATACTCCGAACGTTGTTTCAACCGATTTTTCCCGATGCGTCAGATTACGCGACTTCCCATCCGAGTTTTTCTGAGTTAATTTTTCTAAAACTTTGCGAGGGACTTGGTTCGCTCCTCCTCGTTAAATTCAACACTTCAAAAGAATTGTGGAATCTGTCCGACGGCCGGAATACTCCGAACATTGTTTCAACAGATTTTTCCCGATGCGTCAGATTACGCGACGTCGCATCGGAGTTTTTCTGGGTTAATTTTACTAAAACTTTGCGAGGGACTTGGTTTGATCCTCCCCATTGAATTTATCACTTCTCAAAAATTGTGGAATCTGTCCGATGGCCGGAATACTCTGAGCGCTGGTTCAACCGATTTTGACAGATGCGTCAGATTACGTGACCTCGCATGCGAGTCTTTCTGGGTCAATCTTTCTAAAACTATGCGAGGGAGTTGGTTCAATCCTCCTCGTCGAATTACAGCCAATAACAGTACCGAAGGCGGGGCCAAAAAATTTCCCATTTGGGATGTTTTCAAAGAATTACCCATAGCTCGGCCAATTCTCAACGGATTTGCTTGAAAATGGGCTAGATTTTCTAGGCTAATTCATGCGGAATTAGTGATAGAAATAAAGTTAGAGAAATATTGTATGGTAGATGATCGTGGATTTTGGGCTGTTTTGGGGTTGAATGCCATCTAGCAAGCTCAGTACTTGGTCAAACTGCCTGGTTCTGTGAGAAGCAAGACTTGTATGGAATTGAAAAGGTGTCATAGAGCCAGAATTTCATAGAGGTCATGATTGCATTCAATTCTCACAAATATTTCCAGTTCAGACTGATCACCCATTGTCCCAAAGTGAGTATAAGTACCATAGACTGAGTTATATGGAATTTTGGCTCTATGAGATGTTTTTAGATCCATACAAGTCATGCATCTCACAAACCCAGTCCGTTTGAACAACTCCTGAGCTTGCTAGATGGCATTCAACCCCAAAACAGCCCAAAATCCACGATCATCTACCATACAATATTTCTCTAACTTTATTTCTATCACTAATTCCGCATGAATTAGCCTAGAAAATCTAGCCCATTTTCAAGCAAATCCGTTGAGAATTGGCCGAGCTATGGGTAATTCTTTGAAAACATCCCAAATGGGAAATTTTTTGGCCCCGCCTTCGGTACTGTTATTGGCTGTAAACACCGTGGAATCTGTCTGACGGCCGGAATAATCCGAGCGGTGTTTCAACCGCTTTTTCCGGATGCGTCAAATTACGTGACCTCGCATCTACCGACTGCTTGGCATCTGGCCGATTAATGCTCGAACTCAGAAGCGCGGCGAGGTAGGCTGGTTACCCTGAAGAGGGAGAGAGAGCTAAACATTCTTGAATATACAAGAACATTATCATAAGCTTGGATGCACAATATATCCAAGAACTAGGTCAATCAACCCAGTCAGTATTCAGTGTGCTACAGCTGTTCTAGTGAAAACCATAACTTTTTTGAAATAGTTTCATTATGTAATTACATCAAAAAAGCCGGTACTCCATCCCCTCCGGATTTTCAGTGCAATTCCAACGCTAATCCTGACGTAATCCGATCAAAACTGAGGCCGTGGCGACTGTTCTAGCCAAAACTGTCCAAAAAAAAAAAATAGCCCGCGCCTTATGTACCGCAAATTGCTGTAAGCAGGAAAATCAGCACAGAAGGACCGAGACTTACTTGGATAACACCTATGATCCAGATTTTCCTCAGTCACGCCAAGGAAGTCGTCAATCACAACTAGATTTTGGTGGAATCAGAAAAGTAGAGTGCGAATCAAGATGGGGAGAACGTACGCCAGAAAGTACATTTCCAGGCTTTGAAAGCTTGCCTGCGAATTCGCCATTGAGGATGGGATGGATGTACTTTGCAGATTTCAGCCAGAAGTAAGTAGGGGTGGGGCAATGGGAATTTTTGATAACGAGATGGAGTCAGCTTGTCGGTCGACCAGCAGGCGTAATAGGACTGAATTCGGGGAGGAGAAAGCGTAAACAATATTGAAATGAAGCATGCATTCTATGGGAATGTCGCTAAGTGCGATACACCGTTTACCATTGTGACAGTCGTGAGAGCTTGAAGTCACCCCACCTTCCAAATGCGCAAAGAAAACTTTGAGGAAAGAAACAGAAGAAGATATTGCCTTTGCAATGGTCCACATTTTGAAGCACGTTACTTGACATCCTGCCAACCATTTCAATTCCAATGAAGTCTCAGGGCCATTTGTTAAGCCACGCATCTCAGGAATGGATAGCCCTGATCACTGTGAACATTTACAGTGATTCAGATCGCGCTCGGAGGCACTATTGCGTTTTCCAGAGCACAATTACTGGTTTACATTTTGAGCCGCATGACACTATTGCCTTTTCAATGGTCCACATTTTGGAACACATACCTTGACATCCGGCAAACCATTTCAATCCCAATGAAGTCCCAGGGCCATTTTCTGAGCCGTGCGACTGACATCCTGCCAGCCACTTCAATTACAATGAAGTCCCAAGGCCATTTTCTGAGCTGCGCGTCTCAGAAATCGATAGCCCTGATCACTACGAGCATTTACAGCCATTCAGATCCCACTCGGAGGCATTATGACATTTTCGTCATCCTATTGCCTTTTCAATGGTCCACATTTTGAAACGCGTGACTTGACAGCCTGTGATACTTTTCCTTTTTCATCGAACTTTTCGTCAACGCCTTTGATAATAAACAGTAACCAGCACAGATCAGCAAAGGGAGCTGGCGAACAGAACAAGGCACTGGGAGTGATGAATGAATGGTGAGTCAGTAAAATAAGGAACAAGTGAAGAAAGAAATAGGGACGGCATCAGGAGTAGCGCATATGACGTACGCGTCCGCTTGCCAGCGAGTCAATCTCCGAAAAGGGAATGTCAGCTCAGTTGTCAGTAACATCGACTCCATTTTGGACACCACCTTCGACAAGTTCTCCAATCGCCCGACCTTCTCGTCGTGCCTCACAAATTCACCCTCGCGCGCACGCGCACTGCCCCGTACCTCCTGCACGGACCGTGGCCCCACCCCGGTTTTCGTTGTGCGTCGCGCCTTGTTTCCTTCAGGCGTCTCACTTACTTACATACCCCGAAATAATTCCCTCGCGCGCTTGCGAAGGTCTTCTGCTAACTCCCGAGTTACTTCGAGACTGGTTGAGCACGCATGACGTGGGGGTAAAGGGCGTCAAAGGTAACTGCCCGGGCTGATGGCCAGCTGGTGGTGCATGTTGCTGTTGTGTCCAACCAGATGGTTACGGATTCATCCGTGCCAACCCCATTCGCATCCTTCCGTCGGTTCCATATATTCCACAAATTTTGGCAGACGTTGAGATGGTACATGGGCATACGAGGGCTCCCCTCGCCTATTTCCAGGAGATTTGACCCAGAAAAACTCAAAGGCTGGGACGAAGAAACCTTCACTGGGTGAAGAAACGCGTTTCAACCTCATCCAAATCATTCCGCCCGTTCCACATATTCAAAAAATGCCAGATAATGAGATGGTACATGGGAATACCAGGACGCCCATCGCTGTTTCCAGGACTTTCAGCCCAGAAAAACTCGGAGGCTGGGACGTCCGCTGGGCAAAAACACGTTTTCAACCTTATCCGCGTCATTCCGTCCGTTCAATATATTCCACAAATTTAGGGAATCCCTGAAATGGTATATGGGCATACAAGGACGCCCCTCACCGATTTCCAGGAGATTTGACCCAGAAAAACTCGGAGGCTGGGACGAAGAAACCACCCCGAGACACAATCGCATCGCCACTCTCCTGGACAGTTGCGACACCAGCCCATTGTCGAAAGATATGGAAGGGATCCAGAGCGGCGGGGCGGGGGGCCAGCGGAGAGTGTCGAAGGCGTCATAGAGGCGGGAACCGAGCAAATCGAAGGCTTCGCGGTTCTTTGATGCCATCACAACTAGACGAATGCACCCTCTCCTCCGCACTTGCGGCACTGACAGCTTCGCGAACTGATCCTTTCTTCGGCTTCGTGGCGGGGCCATCGTCACCGGAGGGGTCCAGTTCACTATCATCTTCGATTTGAAACATCAATCTTGTTGACGACTCTGGAGGATGTTCAAAAGACGCTTGATATGAGGATGACGAAACAGAACGAATGGCAGTCCAGGAGTCCGAAGAATTGAACGGCTTGAGAGGGTATCTTGCAATTTCTCCAATAAATCACCAGTTCAACTCGTAACGTCGCGATGAGTGATAATTTGCTACCAGGGCCGAGGATCGGGGCTCAAGAAAGTGCTGCAGAGACGTAATGAAGAATTGGTTCTAAAGCAGTGAACTCTCGCGAATTGAATCAGGTTTGGAGGAAGTCGTCCAAGTTCGGAGTGGAGTCAATTAAATACCGTCACCAGACCATGTGGGCTTTGATTCATGCAGGGGTCGACTGCGATTGAGATGCGGAATGGCAGAATGATTGTGGGGGCGAAAGAGCATCAGACAGGCCTGGCTTTTCAGGGGGTAACATTTTCCGTATTTAGATATGCAGTTCTGACTCCGCAAGGGTTCTTTGCGTTCCCTCGTACGGAAGTGGTATGGGTACGGATTTGTCGTTTGAATCAGGTTGGATTTAAGGCGACTTTGGCCAACCCCATTTAGCAGGGTTACAAATATATGTCTATCCTACGTACGCACACGTTGAAAAGACATATATCGCACCACGCATCATTGTCAAAGACCAAGGACCTTCAACGCCATGCAGCCAAGTTCCTTCAGGTTCTGAGAGACAGAATACAATCTTGAATATACTTCAGTTCCTCAAATTTGATCAGGCAGTCCTGTTCAACTCTGGACTGCAGCACGGGACTGCCCGAAGGCACAGGGGGGACACTCCAGGGTTGCCATTCGAGGGGGACGCAGCACCACCGCTGCTGTTGGGCGGAGACAGGATGGCTTCGTTGGGGCTGGTACTTAACCTATTCGCACAGTCCGAAAAAAATTTGTACGCTTCAAGCTATCCATGCTCCCTTAGTTATCAGAAGTATTTAGAGGGATTTCCTCAAGTCATACAAAGTGGGAAATAGCTATGTACGTGGGGCAATTCATTCAATCAGATGAAATTGAAAGGGACTCATGCAGATTGTTGACTTGTTCAAGTCGTTTAGCGGACACCTTCCCAAGAGTGCTTTCCAATATCCATTAATCACCTCTGAGCTTAATGTACCTATCACTGCTTCGAGACACATACTTTATCTTTGGTAAACGTGGTCAAGGTATCCTCACGTAGAGCCTTTCTTCCGGTCAAATGAGATTAACGATGACATAAGGATAAGTACCAATAGCGCAACAACCTCCGTCTTCAGCTTTTCGTAAATCTCAGCTTCATCCAGGTGCATCCAGGTCAGACGTGTAATCTATTTGTCTTGGGTCAGTGAGAAGCTTACTGACGGAAGGTAGCAGCTGTGGGAAATTCGCGGTGACACTGTTGCAAAAATTATGGGGGCACTGTACTATTTCAACCAAGTGGTCACCGGGTGTGACCAGTGACCTCAAGTGTTCAATTTTGAAGTGTTCAAATTGCCTTTCGGGGCGATTTTCGGCATTTTCCGGAGCCAAAATGTCCCATTTGCACAAAAACCTCGATCCAAAAGGCCGAAAACCTGTGACATAATTGCAAAGTGTTCAATTCTGTGGCCGTTGTGACCCGTGACTGAACACTTGGTTCAAATAGTACAGTATATCGACTTTTTTTAGGATGATGATTAGAATACAACGTACAGAAAGAAATCTGAAGCGACAGTTTTGCTCAGAACCGTTCCGGCTTTCGCCTCGTGGGCACCGGCGTGAGAATCGGGTTTGAATCGATTCAAGGCCAAATTGGGCATCCAGATCACGTTTTTAACTCAACCATCATTTAAAGGCCCATCCTCAAGTTGCGCCTTGTTGATGTTGTAACATATTGAAGGTTGTCTCCACGAGAAGTTTCCACATGATATAATGCTGAGTTGCGTCCGTTGCCAACTTGTGCTCCCCAAGAGTTGCCGCCAATTTGAACAAAAACAGTAACCCAGATTCTGCACATTCAAATACTTTTTGCACAGTATATTTGGCATAGGTTTTACTCAGCACCCTTTCGACTCGTCGAGGGCCTTTACCCCCCCCCCCCCCATTTACTTTTACATACCCCACAGTTTCTGCCTAATGCGCTCCTGCGTGTAGGAGTTCCAAAAGCAGTGTCGGATACCCGTTCTAGGTTAGCATCTGTGCGAGTGGTTGCAAAAGACGATTTTTCGGTTGAAACTTGAGGCGTTGAGAGCAAGCGGCGCCGGGGCGGCACCTCAATCTTGATCACCCACATGAACATTTTCCACTGGAATATGTATCGCCAATTGACCTCCGGATGGTCAGTAACAGCATATATATGGAGTGGTAGGACCCTAAGGCTTCAAGGATACTCTTAACTGCAAGACCTTCTCAGATTTCTACTGGTAAATCCCTGTGAGTGGTTTGGTTCAAAATTTCCAACCGTTTAAACCGTGTACAAGCGGTTTGTAAACCGTTTGAACCCACCGGCACACTAAATGGAAACGGAAACGGTTAAAACCGTATATAAACGTTTTCAAACGGAAACGGTTGGAGCCTTAAATTAACTATTAGCGCAAGTACAGTTCAACTTACGGCGGAGTGTCATAATAAATGGTCGAGTCTCGTTTGGATGTTTGATCCTTGCAGTAGGCGGAACCAGATCCCCAAGATATTCAATTACTGTAACTTTTTCGTTCAATTCGACAGGCACTGTACTAATCCTATACTTTAAAACGCAATGACACCGCCACTAAAAGTCACATGAAAATTCACGTGATTCTTCCCACGTTCATGGAGGTGCCGCGCGCTGCGAGCGTTAGCGAGCGGCAGTGCGGCACCGTATGTCAACGAAATAAAAAGCACTTAAAGCAGCATGGTGATGTTGGACTCCGCGCCGAAGGCGGGTCCAATATACTTGTACACAATCAATTCGTCAAGCACGTGACTTTCGACTTTCGCCAGAAAATCCCATAAATCGAGAAATAATTATTGCCGGGGTCAAAAATTTTCGGTGTGACGCGTGGCTGACGAATTAATTGTAACAGTACAGTAGTAAGATTAAGGTATAGTCTTTAAGCGTGAAGCGAAACGCAACGTGGAAGCGAAACGCCACGGCGTTCGACCACTTCGAGGGGAGTAATCAACCCAGATTTCATGAATGAGCTTGTTATAAAGTCGCTGTAAATAAAAGGATTTGAGAAATAAGGTGCTATCACTGCATTCCAGGGCCCCTTAGGCAGAGGTTTGCCGAGCTTGGCCGAGGTGTGCCTAGGTGGCTAGAAACACAGTGCCGAGGTGTGAGGCGGCACCTAGGCACACACATAGGCGCATGGTGTCGAGGGCTGCCTAGGTGCCGCCCCACACCTCGGCCAAGCTAGGCAAGCTATGCCTAGGGGGCCCGGGAATGCAGTGTATAGCGCCCGCGCGATGCAATTTGGTTTGGACCCTTATTTAGTTCATTTTCTAGCGGCAGATACGATCACATACTTTTGAGTACATTCAAGGTCCCAGACGCCAGAGGGGGTTTTCGTGGTCGAGGAATGAATACACACATCCCGAATGTTCAAGTCCCATAGTTGGAGCACAATGAATTGTTTTACGGTGTTTCACTTCCAGCATACCTTGGGCGATCTAGGAGGAGGTCGATGAGGCTATTCGACCCAGAAAATCTATTGTACTTGGTGTTACAGAAAGTAACCGGAGTTGCTATACCACCAGAAGATGCTTCAACTCTGGGCAAGTAAGCTATTCCACGTTCACAAAGGCATCTCTGTAGAGTTGTTTACCACCGAAGTTCGCGGAATTTTGCCTTACACGATGCTCCAATATCGATTCAAATCAGTTGTTGATCAAAGCGATGATTTCGGTCATTCATAACGTGCTTGTGAAGGGAGAGATGGAACAAACGGTCAGTTCCCGAACTTCGTGTTCATGTTTGGACAGGTGTATCCCAAATTATGAGGCTTGACAATTTTGGGAAATATGATGGAAACCACCATCAGGAGCAAAATTGCGTTATTTTCAAATATAATATTATACCCAGCGGGAAGGAGCATGCATACCTGCCAATTGAATGGTGGAGTTTGGTGAAAACATACCGGAGATTGATTGTGTATCCATCAGGATGAAAAAAAGGTTGCGTATCCCCTTAAAAAATCGAAATTCCGGTTACTTTCCGTGACACCAAGTAGGGCTGCTGGTATGGGCTTTCCCAAAGTAAGCATTAATATTAATATTGCTATGCATCAAATTTGACACCCACAACTGTTCCTTCAGTCATACACCGCTCTGAGGCTTCATCCCGAATAATTGAGATGGACTATCGGTCCGCGAAGTCTTCCCGAAAATGAAGGAACTGGACATCCCCCTACAATTTAGGGATTAATCTGGCAATCGGCATGCTGACGTCGTAAAGCTTCTCATTGATGAGCGCGCGGATGTGAATGCAATCGGTACGTGTCCATGCTATGTTTCGACTACTAGACCTGCCTCACCGATCTGCAGACGACGACAAGTGGACGGCGCTCCATTTTGCATCTCGCAATGGGCACGCTGACATCGTAAAGCTTCTCATTTTAATGAGATCTGGAAAAGACAGCTCCCACCACTCCCGGTATGTGAGTGGGTGATAGGCCTCTTGACCACTTACTGCCATGGCGCGCCTCGATTCCCGTCGTGGACAGGCAGCCCACCTGCTGCAGGCAGTCACCAGCTATGCTGTCCGTTGTTACCGAGTGCGGCAGTTCCGCCAGCGCTACATCAACTACCTTCGTGTGCTTGGAGCATCCTCGGCCACGCTCAGTACCCTCACACGCCTGACGTCGGATGTTATCCGTCCACCTTCACCTTCTCTCGAGCTCGACGACTCGGATGACGACAGCTTCTTTGACGACGACTCCGATTTTGGCGACATGGACTCCTCGGACTCGAGCAGCTCCTCTTCCTCGTCTTCTTCGTCCTCCTTGTCCTCTTCCTTGTCCTCCTCCTTGTCCTCCTCCTCTGAAGATGATGACGAGCCCCTCCAGCTTTCATGCCGTCGCCGCACACTCTTTAGATCCACCCGCGTCTTTGGCTGGGTACAGAGTCAGGTTGACGAGATGTACTCCCAGAGGTACAACGTGGCCCGTAAGCGTCTCGAGCGACCTCGCGGTACCCTCCATACCTGTCTGCACACCTGTCTGCACACCACGCCCACCCTCTTCCGCGGCGAGCTCCGTATCTGGCCTCTCAAACCCGGATATAGGGGCTATTTCAACGCAAAATTGAACCTTTTAAATGCACAGCTGCCCTTGCCTGAACAGAAAATTACGGGGCCTGGTGCATTGGATAGCCACAGCAGTTCTGAGTCGAAATGCCTATAGGATCTTGGCAATTGGTGCAGCCATTGCCAAGCTATCGGGCAAACAGTGTGAGCTGGGACCATTAAAATGAACAAGGCGTCCAAATTGGGATTGTGCCATCAATTGAATGCAAAGTTTGATGGCTTGGCTCGGATCAAACCCGGATCAAACCCTATTTCAACGCAAATTTGAACCTTTTAAATGCACAGCTTGCCCTTGCCTGAACAGAAAATTACGGGGCCTGGTGCATTGGATAGCCAGAGCAGTTCTGAGTCGAAATGCCTATAGGATCTTGGCAATTGGTGCAGCCGTTGCCAAGCTATCGGGCAAACAGTGTGAGCTGGGACCATTAAAATGAACAAGGTGTCCAAATTGGGATTGTGCCATCAATTGAATGCAAAGTTTGATGGCTTGGCTCGGATCAAACCCGGATCAAACCCTATTTCAACGCAAAATTGAACCTTTTAAATGCACAGCTTGCCCTTGCCTGAACAGAAAATTATGGGGCCTGGTGCATTGGATAGCCACAGCAGTTCTGAGTCGAAATGCCTATAGGATCTTGGCAATTGGTGCAGCCGTTGCCAAGCTATCGGGCAAACAGTGTGATGAGTCTCGTCGCACAGCCAAATCCACTGGCATAGGAAAATCCAGGGCTGTCCCTGCTGTCTTTGTACGGGGTGCCCGGTGCGTGCATTGTGCTGTCCTTCTTTATATTCTGACTCGGGTCTTTGAGTTTTTCGTTGCTCTTCAATAGCACGGGCCCAGTAGATGACACTGAGGCCTGTAGTTGCTCCTGAAACTACCCCAGGCCATGAGAATACGTCCAATCCCGTATGGACCAATTAGCTATATAATGAATGTAGCATCGCCGCCTTACTGGTAGACGAGATACTTTTTTGACAACACTGCACATTGGGCCTATATGAACAAGAATAATTACTCTCAGCACAAATAAGCTTCAATTCACAGTGGCCTCGGGTATCATGAACACGATTTCTGCCAATCAGTCAGGCACGCTTCCGAACTCCGGTTGTGCAGACTTACTGAGCGGCGCCGGCACAGGCTTCTCTTTGGGGACAGGCTCCACGTCGTCGTCTGAATCCACAGTTTCTAAAACATGGGATTAGTCCACAGGCGTTGAGAGGTAAGGGATAAACACGCACTTTTCGATTTGGCGGATTTTGCTGCCGACTTTGCTACCGGCTTCGCTGCGAGTTTGGGCTTTGGTTTAGGGCTTGGCTTCTTCCTGGCCGGTTTCGGATCACTCTCCGCCTCGCTATACTCGATGGCCGGGCTTTTCTTCTTGGCCTTTGGCTTCTTTTTTGGCGGTGGAACAATATCAGCATCGGAGACGTCAGAAGCAACATCAGATCTGCGCTTCGTGGACCGAGTGTTACGGGCTGTAACAGCAAGAGAATCAGGAAACTCGTCGTCCGAAGGAGGTGCCATTGGAGTTGGGGAGGAAGGGAATTCCAGGGGTCGTGACTCCGACTTGGAGCGGGAAGAGGATACCGGGCTGGATGCTGGGAGAGGTTCAGGCTGAGCCTTCAAGTCAAGCTGCTTTTTGCTCTCTCGAGCGGCTTTAAGCGACGTCTTGTTGGGCATCCACCTGCAGCGGAGTGAGGCGACGCACGTCGAGAGTCGAGACAATGACGAGACGTGGCTGATGAGATCACGGCCACATGACAGTGGCCGAGATTGGACGCGACGCGTCCTAATTAGCGTGTAAAATGCGGGTCCGTCACGTTTCTTCTTGTGTAGTAACATAGAGGAGTATTCTTTAACCCTCTCAGTCGTTACTTCACTTTATTTGACAGAGAAATGACTTACCTACACCCAATTCTCTGTTTGCTACCTGAAAAGCCCTCAAGAGAGAATGAAGGGCAGGAAAGAGAATTATTGGTACTTTCGGCTCTATCACAATACTCAATACATATATGAGTAGCCCCTCAAAACATCTTATCTCGTTTGTACGAGATTTGAGCTCTGTATTCAGGATTTATGACCAGAGAGACCTGATATGACAGGGGGTGCAAAATAAAGTATTTTTCAGGATATTTCTCTATCACTAATTGCGCATGAATTAGCTCGAATTATCTAGCTAGGTTTCATGTGCATCCGAGTAGAACCCATCGAGATAAAGGCAAATCGGTCGCGAGGATCAGAAAATGCCCAAAACGGCAATTTTCTGTTTCGCGCCCTCGGTACTGCCATTTGCTGTAATGGTATTATACTGGAAGTCCAATGCAATGTTATGCTTACGCATAAATTTCGTGCCGATAATAGCGTCGAAGCGGTCGAGATTGACGATGTCCAGATATTCCTCGGACTGGATATCGTCATACTCTAGCGTTGCCGTCATACCGTGGTTGATTTTAGAACGACTTCCAGCCGTTCCCAGCTGGAGAGTCACTTCAGTCTTAATAGGAAATACTTTTATACCGGCGACGCGCGCAAATTCAGGGCTACACGCTTCAGTCGTACAGCCCGAATCGAACAACGCAAACGCCGGAGTCCCATTAATTTTGACATATGCAGTAAGGAAGAAGTTCTCTACCTTAGTACGCGCTGGTCTAGGTCGAAGTTCTCTCAATTTTCAAGAGTACACTACGTTTCTGACCGCTTCGTGAACGAGACTCGTCTGCGGCGCGAGCGGCACCGGGAATGCCCGTCTCTGAGCTGGAAAGGATGGGATCAATCAAATCTGGCCTGAACGACTCGAGGGACCATTCCGGCAGCTCCAATGGCTTCGCACCACTCTCCAACCGCCCAGAGGGAGATAGGATATACAATATGGATAGACCGGCCATGGTTATCGAGGTGAAAGTTACGGAATACGCTTATGAAAGAGAACGTGAGATTTTAAACTGTCACATATAGCCCCAAAAGGACTTGACACCGAGGCCTGCGAGCGAGCGAGATTTCCTTGAGATTTCCAGATTTGTCCCACCCATCATTCCCGATACGGTTACATCAGCATCTGGAAACGCGTTTTTCTTTGATAGATAGGCGGCCCAACTAGACCTCATTTACGCCCAAAATGGCTCAAAAACGTACATTACCCAATATAACATATTTTTACTACTTTCCTTCTATCACTAATTCCGTATGAATGAGCTAAGCAGATCTAGCTAGGTTTCATACAAGTCGGTTAAGAATTGAGTGAGTTACGAACAATTCTTTCAAAACATCCCAAATGGGAAAGTTTTCGGTCGCGCCCTCGGTACTGACAATGGCTGTAAGTTTCTGGTCGTCGTTCTCGTGAAAACATTGAAATTTGATGACAAACGGGCCGCGCCCTAAGTTCCGCGCATAGCTGTAATTGGGCGGAGTATCACGAAATTTAAATTCGACAGACCCCTCCGTGACCCGCGACCATGGTTCAAATTTTGACTTCGACAGGGGCTCCGTGACCCGTGACTGTCGAATTGATTGAAATGGCACAGTATGTTCCGGCCGATCGTTCCAACTCGCCGGCGTTTCATCACCGTTTTTTTTGAAACAAACTCAGTCTGAGGTCATTTGCTTTTTTTTTGGAGCATTTGGTGTGATGAGTCTCTCTCTGTCTGCAGAAACATTCCAAGGTCATCTGCTGGTGTCACTGGTATTACAATTGTCTAGTCGTAAAGTGCTATATTATGAAAACGTGCAACTCGATCTGAACGGCGCTGATCCCCAAACAGCATATTTCGAAGTTTCCCCAGACCTCTTCCTGTTCGCGCGTCTGTTTCCACAAGGGCATGTACACCGTGCGGATTTGGTTGATCCCCACCAACTGTGCCCGCAAGTTGTTGAGTCGAACGCAAATCTCGAGAAGATCTGCGCGCTCATCTTGCCGGCCGATATTGGTAGGCTCAAAGGCGAGCCGTTCTTGAATTTCATGAAATGTCCCTTGCATCTGCTGACCAGTTTTGATTGGGGCCCGAATTTTGCCCTAAATCTGGTTAACACCACGGGGAAATGCAGTGTCAGCGACGAGATAGAAACCTTCGGGTGTACGTGTCCGAAGTTTCTCGTATATCGACTGGGCTATCCTCGAGTCGTGCCAGCTACCAGGTGCGTTAAGATTAGCAGCAATCAAAGTCCCTGAAATGTGTGTGTCAGTAAATGTTCATCAGTGCACGCAAATGGATTTGGGAACATACCTTTAGGCGAAAAGGCCAAGATAGAGCTTACAAAATGTTCACAAAGCCAACCGTTGGACGTTGCATTTTCTATCTCTTCGTTGTCCGAAGTTTGGCAGGCAAGATTGAGCACATTGATACTCGCGAACGCTCCAGTCAAACGGGGATGTCGGGCGACAATATGCACGGACTTCTCCTCCCTCAACGCCACGAGGTTCCGCCTGCATCAGGTCGACTCCCCTGCATGTGATGCGTGTGGAGCAGCAGAAACGCGTACCCACTTCCTTCTCCAATGCCCCGCCTGGGAGCATCTCCGCCCACGCCTGCAGCGCGCGTCCTATAGCGCAGACATACTCGGCGCCGTGGACATCCCCTCTCTCCTCTCGCATCCGAAACTCCTCTAAGCGCTTGTCGCGTTTGTAGCTTTTCCCACCCTGATATACTCCGAAAATGACGCTCTCATACCCACGTATTGCCCTCATCCTCCCTTGGACCCTCACTACTTTTGAAACTCAACTCTTTCTCAGTCCATCAATATCTACTTTTCCTTTTTCTCTCTGCACTGTACTTGATGATACCTAGAAGCCCCGTACTTGTAGCCTCGACATATACCCCGTTCTACGTAAGTAAGTACACTGTCGCGTAGCTTTTAGGGTCACGTACGACAAAAATAGAATCTCAACCCAACTCAAATGACATAGGGGATGACGTGAAAAAAAGCAGCAATTTGGCGGGTCAAAGTGCCATTCGTCCCCACAGAACCCTTCTCTGTTACACAGAGCAGGGGATCGACACAATCCCTCACATTTTCAAACGCATGACTCTATTGCCCTCGCCACAATTCTTTAAATTTTCAAACACTTTCAATTCCGGCGCCGTCACAGAGCCAGTTTTTGAGGTGTCGGCCTGCAATGGATAGCTCTGACCATTCGGTAATTTTCGGTTATTCAGAATTCACTCGGAAGCATTATTGCCCCCCCCAGCGGCCAATTAGGGCTTTACATTTTCAACGGCATGATCCTATTCGAATATTGACACAAACCTATTGCCCTCGCGACCACCCTTTGCATTTTCAAACACGTGACTCCATTATAAGATTGACATAATCCTTTACACTTACCAACAAGACGTGAGCCTATTGCATTCGCCACAATCCTTTGCATTTTCAAACACCTTCAATGCCCACACCGTCCCAGAGCCATTTTTTAAGGCATCGACCTGCAATGGATAGCCCTGACCATTCCGGTAATTTTCAGCTATTCAGATTCCTCTGGGATGGATGCATTATTGACTAGGGCTCCGGCCCGTTTCCGTCTGAGACAGGTCGACGGACCGTCGAAACGGTTTCCTTTCCGTCCGTCGAGGGCATTTCCTCACCCGTTTATAAAACGGGTAGAAACGGGTTGGTCAATACCTCGCTCTCTGTTATCACCAGACCGCATTCAATTGTTCCTGAGGATTCAAAGCATCATACCAGGTAGGTTTGCACCTGAATTCTGAATTGACGCACCTCTCACTTTTAGTCACCCACCTCGAGGCATAATGCACCCGTCGAAAACAGGCAGACGGACGGGAACCTCAAACGGACCCGCCCGTTTTCCAAATATTTTGTCCTAGAAACGACCGTTTTTTCGACGGCCGTTCCGTTTTACGGACGGGTCGGAGCCCAATTATTGACTTCACCAGCGACCAATCAATGCTTTACATTTTCAAACGTGTGAACCTATTGCCCTCGCCACAATCCTTTGCATTTTCAAATGCGTGACTCCATCATAATATTGACACAATCCTTTACTAGAGAGCTCCGACACAGTCGGATGAGACCTTGCTTGAACAAGGCTTCAATTTTAAACACTAGTGCCTCGAACTTACTGAGTGGATTGAATTTGAAGCTGATTGAAGCTTCGCGTACGGCTTGATTGCCGTGAGATCATGTGATAAGGATCGGAAGAATGCGGATCATCGGGTAGTACAAAAGTGGTGCAATTATGACTGTGGAGAGACCTTGACAAGCAAGGTAACATTCACAAACACGTGACCCTATTGTTGACACAATCCTTTGTATTTTCAAATGCCTGACCTCTTTCCCTCCCCACAATTCTTTGCATTTTCAAACACCCTCAATTCCAGTGCCGTCCCAGAGCCACTTTTTGAGGCGTTGACCCGCAATGGGGTCATTTTCTGCTATTCAGATGCTCCTCGGAAGCATTATTGACCTCTCCAGCGACCAATCAGTGGTTTACATTTTCAAGTGCGTGACCCTATTGCATTCACCACACTCTTGAACCATGTTGTAGAATATTTTTTGAATTTTGTGGCTGTGCGCATATTTTATCCCTCCCTGGTGCAGAAGTGGAATGAGTGCTCATTTTTCGGTCAAATCATAGTCCGGCTACGTGAATGCACCCCCTAACGTGCACACAGAGATTTTAACCCCCGGCGAACCATGTTGTGGAATAGACTCGTAACCGTTCTGCCAGGACGGTAGAGGACATCTTGATCTACAATCCCGCAGATTCAGTTTGTTTCCAAAAAAATCTTAGCTCGACTTTTAAAATTCGGGCTTCCAGTCTTTTCCATATCTGGCCCAGAGTGAAGACGGATCAATGTGTTTTGATCCGATCAATGGTACACAACGGTCGGGAGGGTCCTTCTCTACGATCCTACACTTTGGTTGACCCAAAAATGTGGTCTCGATGTGGAGTTATGATCGGAAAACCGACCGGTCAATCATTTTGTCCACTTAGTGTACCTCGATGTTCGCGTACAAGCACTGATGAAACACGTACTGAAGCCGCTCTTCAAGGTCAAAGACTATTGGTATCGCTATGAATGGCAAGAACGGGGCAGCGGCCACGTCCACGGCTTCTTGTGGGTGGATGGCGCTCCAGATGTCGATACGATTGATTGGAATCTTCTGAAAACGTACGAGCCGATCCCCGAGGATCAGCAACAGAGTGTGTCAGCGCGATGAACCCGTACCCACGCGAAGACGAAAACGTACCGTTGGTCGGTGCACATCCGTGCGACAAACCCCGCACAGATATACAGAATACAAAGGAGGAGCTGGCAGACCTCGCCAGCGGAGTTATTGGCGGCAGAGCATACTCAGTAAGCACCGGACGATGGAGAACTTGAGGGATCAGGGGACGCTTGTGACGGGGACTAGTTATACACTTTCTGATTTGTTTTAGCCAGCGGGGAAAAAATAGGCTTAAGTGCTTAATTTTGAACCCTTAATTACGGGTTATTAAGGGTTAAGGCCTTAACCAAAAATTTCACCCTTAAGAAGCTCTTAACGGAGACCACTGCTGTTAACAGCAAGAAGGTAGGAAAAGCGCTATAAATTGTTTTTGGCCTCCTGGATAACATATAGGAACAAGTTTTTTCCAACCTTCCCCGGGACCACCCTCCCCCTGTGCGAAAATTTAATCCGAACCCCCGTCAATGGCCGACAATCATCAAGTACATATCAGAATTACAAGACACTATTGGTTTCAATATCGGGATCGTTGGGTCGAGCAGCAAAAAATGAAGTCGAAATGTCGGGGCCGCACTACGCGCTGGGCGGGGTCGCAACGTCTAGGCGACGAGGTGGGCGCAATGGACGTAATGGAAGTATCTGTTCGGCGGACGTCCAAAAATTGAATTGGCAAGTTGGCGGCGCGGTATGACACCAAATATTAGCATGCAGTTCGGCGGGATGTAACTGAAGGCGAACACACCTGAACCTCATCGTCCCGCTTGCGACGTTCGACCAACTCCGAGGGCGGTGCTGCGGGCCGCAAACACGCGCAAGGATATTGGACGTGTTGGCAATGTTGGGCTGCACGACGAAGATTAGAAAATTGAATCAAAATTCTGGCGCCACCCGCAATCATGAGGTGGGTGGGACTTGAGGAAAGGCGTGAGTACTCGGATTATGTGCAGGGTGGAAGGTACGTACCTCAGACGCACTGCTCTGCTCGCAGGACAAAGGTGTCGGCGACGTTGAGACGTTCCGCGGAAACCGGAAATCGAATCTCAATGCGAAAGGTGGTGCGGTCAGACAGACGTCCTGTACTCCCCGCGACCTTGTACTGTTGCTAGTTGATCGTCGGGAGTTAAACCGTGTTCCTGGAAAGATTGTAAGCGTTGTCACATTAATTTTCGAGAAGGAGAAAATGCGCTGGTGCCCCCAGCACTCGCCAACCATCGCGCCTCTGTGGGATCTGCGGTAAAATCCATTGTATCGCTCAAGGTCGGCGCGGGCGGGGCATCCAAAGAACGCATCCGATTCAAGGAAGAGAAAGGAACGCACCTGCCGCTCATCACAAACCTATCCAACTACCCATCTCCTCTCACCGCGCCACCATCAGGGCTGGGGTATGCGTCGAATCTGTTGGAAGGGAAAATTCAGATCGTGCACTGATTGCACGCGATAAGCGCTTGCAGAGATTCCGGCGCCTCGGTATCGCCTGAGGAACATCTTGCATGGGTGGGGCAACGAATGAAGTGGGCTATAATATTCTTGCAAGTCGTGGGATGGCGCCTTGAAGAAACGAAAAACATTACCTTTCGAGGCATGAGTTCGGGGATTCAGGCGTCTTTCCAGGTCTTCTCCGCGTAAATACTCGCGTAATAGGATACCAAAATCAGTCTAAAGACACCAAATAGTCGCTGGCACGAGGGAAAACATGACTTACGCGTCGTTCATGGCCGACTACTGATGTTCTTGGATATCATCTGTAACAGTCGAAAACGCGCTTTAGGCAGATGGTGCGCGCCCGGGAGATGAGTATAATGCCCACTATCTTTAGTAGTGGGTCCTAAAGCGCCCTATGTTGACAGTCAATGCGCCAAATTTCGAATGCTTTGGTTGCTAACAATACCAAACTTTGAATCTGAAGGTCATGAGTTCGAATCCGACAGTAATCCACTTTTTTTTTCTGTCCAATTCCATTACCGAGAGGCCTTTGCCAAACAAAGTCAATGTCACGTCACGCTTTTTGCCAGCTCATCGCTTTCTTCTCTCCCTCTCACCTCGCTGTTCTCTCGTCTCGTCTCCTCCATGTCTCGTTCTATGCTGGTTGCTGGTGTCTATACCTCACTTGTGGCTTTGACCCGTTGTCCCGTGACAGCTATCTCAGCCGTCTTTCTCAATCGCGTTGCCCCAGATCGCCACAGCAATTTACTTCCGCTCACCATAAATGGTGGTCCACACGGCTCTTTTACAACTGTCCTGGAATGCTCCGTCCATCAAGATCTGGCTGTAGATGTCTCGCTAGGGTTAGATTGGGCTGCCAGTGCCCGCGAATGGCTCATTGACCTTGGTCTGGCCCCCACCTCTGAACTGATCGGTGGCCTGATTTCTGCTACACAACCTGGTGAGTCACTTAACAGGATATTCACAAGTCCACTGCTTACTGGTTCCCATTAGACCCTCCTCTCCTGTCTTCGGGTTCGTTAGGCCCGTCCCCAGTGTTGGGTGCGAGATTTCCGGACCGTAAGCAGTATTTTCTCTTCCTCAGACCTTACTGATTGTTTTTCAGCGTCGTCGCCCTCCTTGCCTGTGAACAAACAAAGCATTGTATCCCCTATAAAACTTGTGTACTGTGGTTTGCCTCCGGGCTCTACAGCCGGTTCAATTCCGTTAGCCCCTGCGGGAGCTTCCTCCGCCCATACGGGGTGGAGTTCCTCTGCCCATCCGGGGCAGAGGATGGCCATCTCCGCGGGGATTGGCTCAAATATTGTATCCTCTAGTCACGTTGCCAGTTCTTCATCTTCCTCATTCATTGTATCCGGGCCGTCTCAATGTACTAGCAGTTTGGATGGTGTTTTTCTCTCATTAGATCCCCTTGTTAATCTTCTGAACTGTGACCCATATAGTGTATATAATCAACTAGATTTTCATGGCCTATCATCCCGAGGTCTGAGTGTAAAACAGTGCCGCCAGTCTTTGATTTACCACATCTTAAACGGGAGCTGTGCAACTGAGAACCCAAACGGAAGTAAGATCTTTTCTCATCTCGCAGGCTGCCATAATCTCAGTTTTCCATTTAGCTCGCCTGCCGACATGAGTCATGCTGCTTATAGCGTCCTATTATCCTCAACTTTATCTGATGCTGACATGTCTGTTGTGGCGGCATCCATAGGTTTGTCTGATGCCACAGGTGTCAAGTCAGTGTTGGCAGAGAAGCGAGCGGGACTCGTTTCAGCTCATGGAGTAACAAATCCGTTACACTCTGTATTTGACAGGGTTGAAAAGTTACCCAAACCGTCATTGGTTGCGCTTGGAGCCTTGCATGGGTTACAGCTTGGCCAATACAACTTGGCTGAAGCCCGTAAATTGCTCGGAACTCATATCAGTAGCGGTAAATGTGGGCTTCATAAATATGGCTACCGTCATTTAGGTTGCGCCAACCTGTTGAATTTATCATCTCCATCACCGTCGTCGTGGGCACTTCCAAAATTCGACCCCGTAACAGCTCAGATAGCCATTCTCACATCTGTGGTGGGAAAGTTGTCTACCCGTCCGCTGAGACACATTCTTGAAATGCATAACGTCGGTTTTAGTGCGGATGATAAGATTGGCCAATTGCGAAAGCATCTCAAAGCTTATCTTAAACGTCTGCGCCGGGGAAAAAAGGTAAACGACATCAAAACAACCCGAATGGATAAGACCGACGCTGCTGAAATGAAAAGATCTCGAGAAAAAGCAACTTTATGCAGTGACTGGCCAAAACTCGTCCCGAAGTCTCTTAAGGAACAGTTAGTCCATAATTTTAATCTTCACATCTCGGGTGAATCTCAGTCGAGGTTCGTATGTGCTAGCTGCTCAGGCAGAACTTTGATCAAGGATCAGCGCAGGCTTGGATTGGAAGATTTTGACTTGAAGCTCCTCAACCGACCGGATTGGAACATCGTAGACCATGCAGAAGACGATAAGAAAGTTGCGGAGGCCGATTCAGACATGAGGGTAGACAATACTGCTTGGGAGGCTATGGACGTCGATTCCGATGTACAGGGTGGTGCGGCAGAACATCTTCACGTACCAAATGGGACCATGGATGTTGATCACTCTGATGCGGCAGTTGCAGATGGAGAGAACATAGATCCCTGGCTCGATCCGGACTGCATTTCACCTCCAATGCCATTCGACAAGGGTACGTTCGCTGAAGCCTTGGTGGATCCCGATGGTATTGGTTCTGACGAGGCCGGAAATCCGGTTCTTCTCACTTGTAAAAATTGTTTCTCATTTTTAAAGCGCGGTAAAGTTCCACGTCTCTCATTGGCCAACTATAATTTTTTGGGGCCCGTACCTCCTGAGCTCACTGATCTCACGGTAATTGAGGAAGCAATGATTGCCCGCTGCCGTGCTAAGTGCTGGATTATCCAGCTCAAAGAAGAGGATGATTATTCGACCCCAATTACTCAAAGAGGTGTTCGAGGCCATGTTATCGTTTATCCACAACGACCGTCTGACATTGCAAAGGTATTACCACCCTCAATTGAAGAGGTCGTGACTCCCATCTGTGTAATTTTCGTTGGCTCCAGTCCTCCAACCCAAGAATGGCTGCAGAAAAAAGCTAAACCGCTTACAGTCCGCAAGGAGAAAGTTATGTCTGCTCTAGATTGGCTGAAATCCCACAATCCGCTCTACAAAGACGTCGAAATAAATCGCCACGTATTCGACGGACAACCAGACGAGGCAATCCTTCCGTTTCATGTGCAACATGTCTTGCCGTCCGCAGGTATCAACTCGACAACATCCTCTTATGTCCCCACTCCGCAGGCCGAAACTACAACAGTAGATCACAATAATACAAATGTTGAACCTTCCATAGTTGTGCCGGATTTGTCCACAATTATGAATCCTCCAACTACCAAACCCTTTCCTTTCGAATCTGTGGTTGTGATGGATGTTGAAGGGCATGCTTCTTCAAATGAGCTTCGCCAGGCCGCAGTCAAACACATGAACCTCCCGGGGAATAATTATCTTGGTATTCCGCACGACAAAAGCCCTGTCAACGAATTCGATAATCCGGCACTGTTCCCGATAATTTATCCGACACTATATCCATACGGAATTGGTGGTTGCGAAGATGAAAGACGCCAAACTCCCCTCGCAATGAAGACACATATTAAGCACTTGTTTAATCTGGCAGACAGACGCTTTCAGACTCACTACTCCTTCCTATTCACGGCATTTAATATGCTGCAACGACGCCAGGTTTTATTACGAACCCACCTGAAGGTGAAGCGAAAGAATTTTGATCGTGTTGCGGCTCAGTTTGCAACAGTCTCACCTCAAGCAGTTCACTTGGTATCTGAACGTATTGCCAACGGTGACGCCAAGACTGCCAACAATGCGGAGGAGCGCCGGGTGTTAAAATTAATGCAGGAGGTCAATGTGATCAATGCACATGTGGAAGGCTCATCCCAATCTAAACTTGTAATGCGGAATCAGATTCGGGGATTAATGATAGAGAAAGGTCTTCCCAGTTTCTATATAACAATTAATCCTGCGGACGTCTACAATCCACTGGTAAAATTTCTAGCAGGTGATGAAATAGATTTAGATAAGATGACCCTGGACACTGTACCAGACTATTTTGACCAATCCTGCTTGGTTGCAAAGAATCCAGCCGTTGCTGCGCAATTTTTCAATGTCTACATGAAGGCATTTATCTCGGAGATATTAGGGTACGATCCAAAGCAGGAAGACTTGGAGGGGGGAATCCTCGGAGTGGTCAAGGCATATTACGGGTGTGTTGAAGCACAGGGCCGAGGTACATTGCATTGCCATATGCTCATATGGCTGGAGGGTGGCTTGAATCCGAATCAAATCAAGGATAAGGCTTTAGCGAATGGCGGGGACTTGGAGTTTCAGAAGAGACTCCTGGCGTTCCTAGATGACACGATTTCGAACAGCATCCCTGTGGACCCAGATCCAAGTTTCAATTTGGGACTTGGGAAAGTGCACCCATGTTCAACAAGAGGCCCCACAGAATCAGATAATACTCACAATCCATCGGCTGCCCGCCAAAAGGATCTGCATAACTTGGTAAAAAAATGCCAGTTCCACACTCATCACCCGACGTGTTACAAATATTGGCGCGGACCACCCGATCCTAAGGAATGTCGGTTTGATCTGGACGAAACCAACACCGTTCCTATCAGTTTCTTTGATCCCGAGACTGGCGAACTTACCCTGAGATGTCTGGATGGGTTAGTCAATAATTTCAATGAGACTATGTTGGAGGCTATTCGCTGTAATATGGATATAAAATTCATTGGTTCAGGACCTGCAGCCAAGGCCATACTGTATTACATTACCGATTATATCACAAAGACGCAGTTGCAAGCACATGTAGCGTATGCAGCATTAGAACTTGCTGTCGGAAGGCTAGGGGAGTATGATCCGAACGTTGATGAATATACTGTTAGGGCTCGTCGATTATTGCAGAAATGTGCACACTCGATGATAGCGAAGCAGGAACTGTCTGCCCAGCAAGTCGTATCCTACTTGATGGGCTATGAAGACCACTTCACAAGTCACAAATTCACCAGCCTCTATTGGACAGGTTTTGAGAAATTCATCAATGACGAGGATCCCAGCACAGAGTGCTATGTCTCCGGTATCAAAAATCCGGAAGAGTCAGTTCCGATTGTGGCGCCGGATGAGTTGGAAGCAGAGAACGATCAACTTCAATCAAACTCCGAGGAACACGTTGATTTCGGGACTGCTGTCCGCTCTGTTGCAGATTCAGGTGCGGAGGAAGGAGATTTAGATGTAGATGAGATTACCTTGATTTTTGATAAAGCTGGCCGGCCGTTACCATCCGCAAACCAGGTGGCTGATTATCAAAGTCGAGGGGAATCTTTGAAGGATGTCTGTGTTTGGGACTTTGCTGCTCAGGTAGAGAAGGTATCAAAGGTATCAGTAAAGCGAAAACACCGCGAGGAGCCCGAACAAGACAACGAGGACGAGGACTTTGAAGAGGACGAGGAATATCTGGATGACTTTGATCAAGCAGATGGTATCCTGAATTATTCTGGACGGTTGAGACCAAAGGTGTCTTTGAATACTGGTCATATTGAAGCAGCAAGCCACTTCTTGCGTGTCAGATCTCCTGTCACCAGAAGGGTTCCAGTACCGATTGGTCCGGCAATGCCGCGTCGTGATGTTGAAGATCTTAAACAGAAACATGCGAGGCTCATGCTCATCCTATTCAAACCTTGGAGACACGCCAGTGACCTGCGGCTGCATGGGCAATCTTGGTACGAAGCCTACTTGACATTCAGGAATGAGTGTTCCACGTTCATTTTGAATGCTATCGACAATATTCAGATTCTGCATGAATGTAAGGACAGTCGGGACGCTCACTTTGCCAATAGAAGCAACCGGAAAAGAGCTGGTATTTCAGTTGAGATAGCACGAAGGGCATCTGCCGGTGAGGATATGTTTGATGAAGAGGACGAAAGTACGATGCTTGAACATCTCGAGACAATTGATCTCTCGCGATCAAATCACGTTAATGAAGTTAGTTTGCACATTCTCGAGTCAGTGGCATCTGCCGAGCTCAGCGGAATGTTCTCGTATTCTGGAGGAAATTCCGCCGAAAGCAGGGTGGAACCGGAAAGACACGAATTGGTTGAAGATAAGCACCCAGTACAAGAACATCGATGGCACAAGTCGTACGAGACTCGAAAGGAAAGATGGAAAAAGTCTGCATCACTTCAAGACCCGCCAGCCACTGTTGAAGGCAGTTCAAAAAATCAACATGCTGTTGATGTACTCCAAGATGGTTCCGGATTTCGGTCAATGGATTACCAAGATATTGCAGCCGTTCATAGTGGTTTGCCTAATGTACCCGAGTCGGTCGCAGAGCCCGCAGATACAGTACTTTCAATTGAAGATGTGATTGCAGCGTACACTTTGAACACCGAGCAATCAAGAGCTTTCAGGCTAATAGCTGAACACAGTCTAAAAAAAGGAGACCAGCCATTACGCATGTTCCTCGGTGGTCCCGGGGGCACTGGCAAGTCCAGAGTTATAAACGCATTGACCGATTTCTTTACGAGAAGGTCTCAGGAGCGTCGGTTTCGTCTTGCGTCATATACAGGGGTTGCAGCACGGAATATCTCTGGAATGACGCTACACGCTGCATTGAACCTGGGACAGAAATCAAAATTTGGAATGAACAGTAAGGCTCGTAGGGATTTAATGTCAATGTGGGAAGGAGTTGATTATCTGTTTATAGACGAGGTTTCAATGATTGGATGTGCCTTACTGAATGATATAAGCGAAGCCCTGAGTATCGCCAAGGGAAATACCGACGCATTTGGGGGAATCAACATCATCTTCGCTGGCGACTTCTCGCAGTTACCACCTGTCGGCCAAAAAAGATTGTATGCCAACATAATTACACCCGGAGCTCTTTATAATGCTGACACTCGGCCGAAGCAGAATGTTGTGTTCGGAAAATTACTTTGGTTATCGGTCAAGACTGTAGTCCTTCTAACAGAGAACAAGCGTCAGAGCGGGCCAGAGAATGAGCGATTTTTAGCTCTACTTAGATTTTTCAATTTACAATCAAACACGGGATCCGTCATTTGATTTCCCCTTCTGGGACGCGGATCACTGTATTTGATCACCGTCCTGTTGCCATCACGTCCGGTTACCATCACTGGCCGGCTATCATCACGTGAGGGATGCGGTTTCCCAGTGGTTTCCCAGTGGTTTCCCTTTTTTAAGTTTTTATATCACCGACGAGCGTCGCGTCCTATCACTCATCACCTATCGTTCAACACCTGAATGGTTTTTGGAAAGCATGTCATGTGGTTATACCAATATAATGAGTCTGCCTCAACAACCTTCACATTTCTTAAGGTTAATCTGAGTCTGACCCTGCTCCTCGTATGCTCAGCCTCGTTTGTCCGATTCCAAGATCGCGGTTAGTATCCTGAATTGCCTTGACATCCAGTGCATTGTCCACTGTCAATTTGTAGCCAGCGCTGCATAGCGATCATCATCAATCTCGCATACTGCGTATGGATCACGTGGTTGTTCCACTGTATCGCGTCGAATATTTCCTACTGGTAATTTGTTTACAATTGTTAACAAGAAACAGTAAATCTATCCTTAAGGGCAACCAGTACTCAAATTCGATCCACCCCAGCAACCAGAACGCTGCATTCAACATGTGGTTAGCTTCGAACGACGAAAACACGTGGAAAAAATAATCTATTACAAGTCATTGGTGTCTAGAACTGTATGACATCTATCCCTGTGTTAGTTTATGCTGTCAGCCGTAAGACCTGGCCCAAAAACACGCGAAATAGCACTTCCTGGGGCCCTCAAGTGGTAACTAAGTGCGACTAAGTGAACTAAGTACTTATTTCCGATCATTTTACTGTAAATTGATCTTGATTTACAGTAAATTGATCTCACGTGATCTACACCCGCCAAGACAAACGCGTCGAAATCGCGTGTTGTATTGAGTTGGGTTGCATTTTGTGTGGTCCCAGGCACTCTATGGCATACCCCAGTGCTTTCTACTGTCAAGAAATATTTTATTTCACTCGGAACAGACCACTAAGGAGGCATAAGTCCTCAGCAGACGAACACAACATATGGCGATGCCCAAGGCACTTCCAGTAACTCGCTATCTTGTTCTATTGCTCAGAAATGGTCTTTAAAAATGTGTTTTAAACCTCCAGCATCTTCCCACCATGCTGCAAATAAGATCTCAGGTAATGGTTCCAGGCCAGTTAAAGTTTGAAGGCTGAGACGAGAAAAGCTCTCATGTTTGTCAAGGAAAGCTTACTAGTAAATGTGGTAGTAAACACTTTAGAGCAACTGAATCGGAGGCGTCTGTTGTACTTTGATCTGTTACATATGTATCCCACTACTATTTCTGACTTGCTGCAAATTATTTCGTGTATATCTACCACCATCAGAAATTGACCAGAAATCACCCGTTCGAAACGGCCGTCACCCGTCGCACGGACAAAAGCGGCCGTCAGCTGCCCGTCCCGTCGAACGGGACGGGTGGTTCAGAGCCCCAAAGACGAGGGCGCACGGCATGGGTTAAGGCAAGGGAGTCGCGTTGAAGTGTCGTGCACGGCCCTAGCATTTGATGCGACACTTCGATTTGGTTACACAGGCGAGTTGCGGGGGCTTGCTGCGCGGAGCCTGCGGCGAACGACGACGGCGCGCCGGGCACGCGCCATGGACGCGACGTGTTACCATGTGCAGTCTCTCGTAAAGGCTTGCCGCTTGCTTGCCGCCGCTTGAGAACTAAGCGAGCCTTAGCCGACGTGGAAACCGGCGATCAAAGACCGTGATGGGCCCCATTCGGATGCTGCACGGGACCCGGTGATTTACGTTTTACTGTAAATTACGATAAATAAGGCTACTTAGCAGGCTCCGAGAAGGTCGATGCACTGACTCTGACTATGCATTGCTCAATACCCGAGTTTTATCAAATTTGGACATCGACTGGACAGAGGATAAGTGGCGGCAAGCCCCGATTATAGTGCCGGACAATGCCACAAAAGACGCATTGAATATTAGGGCTGCCAAAGCTTTTGCGGACGCAACTGGACATACGATGCACTGGTATTATGCGAGTGACACGATGTCAAGAAATAAATCTATTGAGGACGAGGTTCTTATTGACAGGCTGAACCGAATGGATTCTGGGCAGACAAACCAGCGACTGGGAAAAATCCCACTTGTTATTGGAATGCCTGTGATGATTTCACAGAACTTCGATGTCCCTGGAGGCGTAGTCAATGGTTGCTCCGGAACCTTGAAGAGTGTTCGGTACAGAGTGGACGCGAAAGGTCGGAGACATGCCATTTCATGCGTAATTGAGGCCCCAGACACCTCACCAGGAATCATCGAAGGACTGCCGGACCACCATGTCGTTGCTCTTGAGGATACTGTCAGCATTGAATTTAAACATTACCATTCAAAGCACACCAGGACGATTCGGAGAACTCAACTTCCAGTTCTTCCGGCATTTGCGATGACAGCACACAAATCACAAGGGAAGACACTACAACAGACAGTTGTCAACCTTCGTCAATGTAAAGGAACCGAATCACCGTATGTCATGATATCGAGAGTTACCTCGTTGGACGGGTTACTGATTTTGAACAGCTTTAAAAAGGACCGGATCACTTGCCGCCAGTCGGAGGAAGTTCGAAATGAGGCGACACGACATCAAATTTTGGCGCTTCATACCATTCTGGAGACCGGATCACCAGAGGAAATGGAGGAGGCAAAGAATACACTGGCAGGTTTATCCCGTCCCCAAGACTTCAGGACAATTGTATCAAGGGAAACTGACGAAACACACATAGCAGAAGATTCATTTGTGCGATTAACCCGGCTCGAAAGAGCCAACCTGATGGCAGCCCGCGCAAATATTGCGCCCCTGTCTTTCAGTCAGTCGGTCCGAGCTCCGTATACTGCACCCAAACGGGTGCCTCGGAAACCGATTTCTCGCGTTGCCATCGCATCCACAGGTACCACTTCGCTCCCATATATCTTGGTTGGATTTAACCTGCAGTCGATTCAGAGGTTGTTCCTACGGCTGGACCTTCTTCGGCCCATTATCGAACTGTCCCACAGCCAAATATTACTCCAACAACACCCGTGGCGCGCGCGAAGCGTAAATTGAGCGGCCCAGTGGCTTCCTCTAAGCCAAAACGCCAGAGGCGCAAGTAGACAATGGTACGTGTCCCGAAGGAAGCCTGGGTGAAGGGTGTGAATTAACTGTGTTGAAGGCGCCAGTCTTGTTTAGCCTGATCCCACCCTACATTCATCCTTCACTGCGGCTCTCGGATACAACAAATCATGCCAGCCTGTTTCCCGCGATGCATTGCTTGACACCATGTCTGGGCTCACTTTCTATCGGCTCTATCCTTGCCTGCGTGTGAGTACAACTGCGTGCTCTTGTGCTGAGAGGCAGTCCTGTCTCACTATGTGTTAGCATTTTGAGGATAAAACACAAACCGATTTTCGAATATCTCTACCCAAGACTTCCGAGGATGAATTTGTGAGTTGCCCATTTACCGGCGATATCAATAGCTTACCTGTCCCCCAGTCCTTGATTCATGTTGGAGGTTATCCTCCTATCCTGTCCATGCTCGGTCCTACTGAGTTGGCTTCGTCCATATATTTTAATCTCCGAATCAGCCGTGTCGGCACAATATATTTTACCAATCAATCTATAACTTGCGGGGGGTTTCACTTGATCATCTGCAAGATCGCTAAAATCGAATCAAGTCGTCGCGCATCCATTAATGTAGGCTGTAGCACTGGATGGAAATTAAAATATGTAAATTGAGGGCGGTTTGAAGGGATAGAACGATGGTGGAAATGGTAATATAGGAGATAGTGGGCTTTGCTGCGAAGCGCGCTACCACGAGTTATGGTAGTAGGGATCGCCAGATGGGTCAGGGAAGGGCAGGGCGGGAGCGGGACGCGACATGGTGGTGGTCGGCAGCAAGGGAGCGAGGCGCGTAAACACCAACAAACATCAGCACAGCCACCACTTGCTGCCACAATTCTGTATATATTCGATACACATAATTTGTTCTTCACGCATATCTTAAAATCATAAAATGCAGTTAATGAGGCCATACGAATAATTTCAGAATAGTCTATGGGACCTCCCGTGTTTCATGGGAGATTCATTGTGAGAGCAGCTTGACTTCGAAAAAACAATACATTACTAGGTAATAAAAAATACAGTAGAGTCCCGGTACAGTAGAGTTACATGTTTATGAGAGGGAAATGGTGCAGAACAAAGAATACAGTAGCAACCAGAGCAGAGAATACGAACAAAGCCATCATAATTCTGCGCACAATTATGGATTAACAGGGCGCGACAAGGAGGACAAAATAACTGACCGCTGGTTCGCTTGGAACCACGACTGCGAGTCTTTGGGTCGCCTCTTTCACCGGCCTGGATGCCTTGGACACCGCCTCATCCTTGTCCTTCTTTTCCCTTTCTTTGTGGGTTCGGACTTAGAATTGTCAGCGTCAGAAACAAATCAAGGATCAATTCTTCAATGCTAATCTCCTCATCGGCAATGGGTTTGAGCGAGGCCGGGAGGCAGATCTATTTATTTGTTAGCCAACGACAACACCGGTCTCGCCAGATCTTGAAACAGTTGCATTGAACTTCGGTGTTGGCCTAGGCCTCGAGGTTTTGTTGCGATGACGCGGGGGTGCAGATGTCGCTTCTTCGAGTTCTTGTTTGTGGTTTCAGTTAGCAAGCATGTTTCGCCGATTGCACATCGTGTGCCGGCTCGTTGGAGTCGTCTTCAGCATGAAATATTTCACCAAACTAGTGGCTGTTATTCTGTTCAAAATTGGCGACCTGCAGATCAAATCCCGGGAAATCAATCACGATAAGAGATACTGCCACGGAACAAGGACAAACTTGTGAATTGCCTTGGGAAACTCGTGCTCGTTCGCGTCCAAAGTACTCGGCCATCGCCGACGCGTGTCGAGTTCAAGAATGGAAGAACCGAATCGTTCGGTTGTAATTGCAGCACATATGCCGAGCTCCACAAGCCCAAACCACTGGGTGTTTTGGAATCCTTAGTGTCAATCAAGGCCTGTTGTTTCTCGCATAAAGAGAGGATTCCTCGGAAGGGAGAGTATCAGAACATAGGACATTGTTTGGGGAGGTCAGACCAAGCAGGAGGGGCAGGCACAGCCGACTTCTTTTGACTGGGAGGCGGTGTCAAGGTGGTCGGTATTGACTTGACTTTGACTTGGATTTAGCGGCAGCCGCGAGTTTGACCTGAAGAGGAAAGTGCTCAATGAAAAATGAACACATGGAACACACCATCGCCTATAAATCTGCCTCCTGCCTTGTCGCTATCATCTCCTCTAGCTGCCTCTTTAGAGATTGGCTGGTCCACGTCAAGAACCTCATCAAATCCACTCCACCATCGATCTCGATCCTCCTCCTCCAGCGCCAAGGAGTTAAAATATCCTGGGTATCCAGCGGCATGGTACTCGGGAGCCGACACATATGGGTCATGGACGTCCATGGAGTCGCTGTGTTTCTCTTGGGATCCAGCGATCCGCTCGAATGCATAAGGCGGGAAATCAGGAGCATCTGTGTCCTCCTGCGGCACAGGGACAGAGTCGGATTGAGAGTGGGGCTGGGTATCGTTCTCAGATTCGGAAGAGGAAGAGGAAGACTCGGCGGACGGCCCGTTAAAATCGGGATCGGCGACCGCACGCGCCGAACGATATTTATGACAGTATGGGGTGCACCGGCACTTCTTTCTGCGTTCCTGCGGGTTCGTAGACCTCTCTGGGCGCCATAAAACACTGCAGTCGTGCGCATTTTAGTATACAGGATGCACCAAGTACCGTAGTACGAGCAAATGTGCCATCCGAGACAGCAGAGTTGGGGGTTCACACCGGCTTAGACGGATTCTGAGGAGTAGAGTAGAGAATGATGAATTAAAAGTAGATTGAGGGAGGACAAAGGTGGGCGGTCGAGGTAGGGATGTAGAGCAGAGACAGACGATGAACTTCCGCCCCAATCATGTACAAACTTGATCCAGCGTCTTTGAATGACTCAATTGGACCCTAGGCGACCAGGGGAGCCTCCAGAGAAGAAAAAATGAGAAGCAGTCAAATTGACTGCCTTGTGGCCAACTGCTTGGTGTGCAGTTGGACTGACTGTGTAGAATTGCAGTCAATTCCGAAGCAGTCGGATTAAATGCCGATAAAATAAATCAATTGCTATAATACCAGCTGATTGCCGAATATGAATAAGAGTGGCAGCCATCAAAATTCGGCGTGGGAAAGTCTTCGTAAGCAAAGGTCACGACGGAAGCCGCTGTCTCCCCTTCTACAACCATGGAACCCATCGGCACACCGCAGATCTCGACCCACGACGCTCATGCGGCGGCTGCAAGACCTCAGGAAGACAAGCGTGAGGTGCGCCGTGACAGAAACCGCGCCGCGGCTGCTTCAAGTCGCGAGCGTCATAAAAAGCAGTTCCAAGCCATGCAAGCGTTAGTGTGTGTCCATCCATATCCCTTATCTATGCTGATGTGGCCTCTGGCAGCCGAGTCGCACAACTTGAGGTGCAGAACGCGCGTCTTCAGCATAGCATACACATGATGCAGCCTGAATCCTTCGCCGCTCTGATCTCCGGGATCGACTCAACGCGTCTTTGAGAAGATAACTGTGAATTTTCGTTCAAAGTCAGACACATACTTTTGGACTTGTAGCTTTCGGCTAGTCTTGTGTTTACCGCGCGGGTCTGATCGTAGTGCGCCGTTATTACGTAAAATGTAGTCTCTCTAGACAGACGCTTTATTGTTTCTTAGCTCGTACCTCGCTCGATAAAGTCTGTTGGTTACCGCGTAAATTAGCCGGCGGCCTGCGTTATTATGTAAGATTGTGTTAGCCGAGCTCACGTGAGTTTGCCCTCGACGCGACTGAGACGCGTTGTAAACCGCTGGCAAGCTTCAACACAATTCCAAACTGCAAGAAACTTAACTTGACATCTTGGATTTGTCTTGGATGAACCCCTGGTACATTTGCGAGTCGTTTCCAGCCTGAAAAGTGCACAACCAATATCTTTCTCCAATTTCAGGCTGTTTCGTTCGGAAGGGATCCAGTTTATCAGAAAGTACAAGGTGATGGCTCAAGAGTTCAACTTACATGAACCAGAGGCTACCCCGCTAAGTCCGGCGATCTGAGAAAATGAGGGACGCGTCGAGACGCGTCTGGTGAAGTGCTTGTTTGTGCAGGCATCTGTGATGGTTACATAATAACGCAGGCCGCCGGCTATTTGACGCGGTAACTAACAGACTACGTAAAATGATGGAAGCAGAATCCGAGTCGCGAAAATCTTGCATGAAGTACGCGTTATTCCATCACAATCTGGTGTAAGGTGGGGTATTTCAGCTCTGGCTACATTTCTGTCTCCTTGAGATTTTGAGTTAGGTGGTGGAACTTGTAATTCAGAATGCCCGAGTCGGAGCTTCGGCAAAGTCGAAATAATACAACATTTTCCACAGTCGCCCCAAAGACATGAGAAATTCAGGTAGGGTCCGAGGGACGCTGTGGACTCGACTGAAATGTTATTTGACTCCTCTATCTGCCGAGGGCATTGAGGGAATCTAAAAAGAAAAACTGTGCGCGACGGGTTTCGAACCAAGGACAGAAGCGGCTTACATGAGATCACGTAATAACGGCGCACTGCGATCAGATCCCCGCGGTGACTAACAGACTCTATATAGCGAGGCACGAGCGTTCATATAGAGTGTCTGTCTACGAGAGACTAGCTTTCGGCCGTCACTTATTGAGCGGCAGGTACTAATTATGTGTACGGAATCCATCTGCTGTAGAAAAACTTGGAATAGGCAAGCTCCCCCTTTAAGTATGCCGGGAACCGATATACAAGCCACATATTCAACTTGAATATGTGTCTTTGTATACCGGATCAATATGCCATATTGATCCTAACGGCCATCACGTGGTTTGTTGCACGTCCCATCACGTGTGCTTGTTGCTCACGTTTGTTTATCTCCAGCCTGCTCAGGTTCCGTACCGATGTTCACTCCCGGCGAGATCGTGCTGTGCCACGACGGCCCTCTCATATATGTCGCACGGATCCTCCAAACAACTGACGACACCCATTTTGTTCACTATAAAGGCTGGAACGCAAAGTGCGTTGGACCATTCAGCCCTCAGCTCCAGCGGCTCGCTGAGGCTGCTCCTCCTCGAATCCCGGCGCTTTATTGACGAGCTCCAGATGGGACGAATGGGTCCCTGAGTCGCGTCTCCTGAAGGACACCGTTGATAATCGCACGAAGCAAAAAGATGCGCTCGCGATTGTCGCTGCATCGCACGCACATCCCAAAGCTAGCACCTCCAAAGTGAACAGAGACAGGACCCAGCGCGATCGATATATACGTGTGAGTCGTCCATCACGAAACCATTCCTTGTCAGGTTGCGGACGTGTTGAAGCAGAAGGCGGACTTCGCGCCACTTGGCTCCCCAACAAAGCGTCCGACATTGTCCACCGTGCCATCGTTCGCAAGCCCGACCAGAGCACGGCGAAGACTATGGTTCGAACCATGACGACTAAGCCATCTGCTCCGGGCTCGCCGTCGCTGACCAAGCAGAATCTCGTCAGGAAGACT
The DNA here is from genome assembly GCA_029378395.1 of Mycena leptocephala. NCBI lineage: Eukaryota > Fungi > Basidiomycota > Agaricomycetes > Agaricales > Mycenaceae > Mycena > Mycena leptocephala. Next base: position 518,942 of record JARJLF010000003.1, on the reverse strand, counting down.
GCCAGAGAGCCCCGTGAGCCCATTGTGTCCGCTTCATTTTATCATCCGTTGGTTCTTCCGCAGCTTCCTTTACGCATACATTCGCTGGAACCGGAGCTTCATCTCTTCAGACTTTGGCGTCGGCCCTGAAAAAACTCAGAATACCTCCCCCCGAGCGGCCCAATACAAGCATGGGCTTCAGCCGAGATCAGGTGTACAGCCCCCTCCACGGTATAAAACAGCTCCAAAGAGCAGCGGCTCGCGCCTCTTCCACGACATTCATGGGGCGCTCGGGAGTCAGCGGACCATCGGAGTCCAGTTCTACTAACCGCGCCGGACCCAAGTCGTTCGGCAGCGCCCAGCGACTGTCGGCGTCGAATTCAGCTCAGAGTTCCAAGCCTTCAACAATCTTGAAAACATGTATCGTCTACGTAGACGTAATATCCGCATTCGGAGACGATTCTGCCAGGTCGTTGATCGCTGACATGCTTGAGAACCTGGGGGCAAGGGTGCGATTCCTCACTCCGTTGTTTCGTCAACTAACCCCCATATGTATATAATTCAGGTCCTGGGTAGTGTTGGGCGTACGTTAACGCATCTTGTTTATAAAAATGGGCATGGAAGGACGTTGCGTAGTTATCGGTGAGTGCCGTGCTGTTTCGTCGGAAGTATCCTGGGTCTAAGCATCGGCCAATGGTTAGACAATTACCCGAGCCCAAACCACTCGTCGTGGGGATGGAATGGGTAGTCCAATGTGCAAAGAAAGGCGCCCACGAAAATGAAACTCCGTACCTCGTTGACCCGGAAGATATGAACACCAGTACTATGAAGGTGTTCTGCTTCATCCTAGCGCTTCAGCCCCAACTGATAAACATCCATAGCGAAGGAAATTCATACCCAGACTGATGCCAGATGCTGTGGACGATAATGGGAAAGGCGATTCTCCCTTTCAATCTTTATGCTCACCTCTATGTGCGTAACCAACCTTCGTTCCTCCAAAATTTGCTCAACAGCGGCAGTGGATGATGTCACACCGCTCGAAAGGGCACGATTGCGCACAGCGGACACCCTATCCTTACTCGCGCCCGAAGCGTAAAGATCTTGAACTGACGTACGAGGCAAAGGCGTGAATCAATGTTAGAGCAGTAGTTTTATTGGGAGAGAGGGCTGCGGAACTCGATATGCAAACCCTGGCAAAGCTCAATACAATTGTTATATCGACGGTCATATATAATTTCTTTTTTTGAGTCTGACTACGGGAGACTATGGCAAAGCACATCCGACCTAATTTCCCTTTTCTTCTGCATGATGTCGGCGTGCTTTTTGTGTCGTATGGTGAGCGAGTTTTTCGGGTTTGAATGCTCGAATGCTCAAATACACAACCACAACCCCCTGCGAACCACAACAGCTCACCACTCACAGGGATACCCGGGCCCGACCAGCACTCCCTCGTTTCCCCGAGCGACCTCCGGCGATCCACCAGACGAAGATCCACTCACAACCACGATCCGACGAACCCGTACCATCCATCCCTCCCGAGCGTGCGTCTCTCCGCCCCAGTCCGAACAGAACTTGCCATCCAATATGCTGCGACCCATGGACCCGACTTTGTGAGGCAACGGGGGCGAACCACAACTCGACCAGCACCCAACCCGCGAACCAAACCCCGATGACCCGAACGGCTTCCAGGCCGGTAGTGTCACCCCCAACCGATCAAGCCCTGCCAGCGACCCATCTGTGCATTCAGACCCGCCGTGCCGCTCACCTGCCGAACATGCGCCCAGTGGATGACTTTACTTTACCAGAGTTTGAATGCAGCACAGGAACTCAAATCATCGAGGTGCGTGCATGAACTACGCGCGGCCAGGGCGGGATTTTGCGATTTCCCAAAATTGGTCCAGAAAGCATAAAATCGGGGCCGCCTGACTGCTAATCGGCGATTTCTGAGATTTCCCTTGGCCATGACACGTATCCGCGTCCTATAATTTTAAATAAACTTTATTCCCTATCAAAGTTGGCCCCGAATGTGTGCGTAGAAGGCGGAAAACGTGTCTGAGGAGTGGAAGTGCCTAACTAGATATTTACAACTGTTTGAGCTGGGCTGATCTGCCTTTTCTGAATCCATAGGGTGGCCCGGGAGTGCTTTATGCACTAGGAAATACATGAAGGAAGAAGTACTATATCATACATAAAATATTTCTAGCATTTGTCCTGGCAGTTTTGACACCCAATGGATTGGTTGCACCCTGGACCGAAATGTAACAGTGGGCCACTCAACTAGTCTCTCCTAGGCAGACGCTTCAACAAAATTTAACCTCGTTCCGGTTTGAGATTGGAATTTTTTTTGTTCTGGGAATGAACTGTTTGAGGTTTGAGGAGAGGGTAAACGTCTTGAAAGAACTTGCGCGGCTTGAAGAAACTTGCGCGCCTTGAAGGGACGTTACAGCTTTGAAGGGGCTTGCGCGGTTTGAAGGGAGAGGCGCGATTTGAAGTGAGTTGCGCGCGACTCGACAGAACTCGCACGAGAAAGTCGCCCAGTCCTCCTGGCGGTGATTCAAGGAGTCGGAGAAACTTTCGGATCAACGTCTGGGTCCTTACGAGATCTTGGAGAAAGTTGGAGCGGCGTCGTATAAATTAAAAGTCCCAGGATTGCACTTTAAATATCCCGTATATAACGAGGCAGACCTGACTCCATATATTGAACCACCGCCACATCGAAGGGAAGAGCGTTCAAATCCTAAGATAATCGGTGGTCGCGAGGAATACGAAGTGGAGGAGATTTTAAACATCGAAAACGCGGCCGGGGATATCAATACCTTGTATGTGAAATGGAAAAACTACCCATTGAGTGAACGCACATGGGAACCGTCGAGACATATTACCAGCGCAAAGCACTTGTTGAACGAATACAACAAGCAACATCATATATATTGCAATTCTATCTCTGCCGGTCCTCAAAGCCGGACATTGGAATAAGATTATCCGCCGATAGATGCCCAGCATTTTATTTGAGCTGATTCGACCCAGAAATGGCCTCAAACGAGAACCGCCGCGCTTACCTACTGCATAATATTACCGCACACGGGCGCGGCGGTCACATTGTCCGTCTTGATGACATTTTTGATTGTTTGATGAATGTTATCATTCGCTTAGTTCAAGGTTCAGCAATGCGCTTGTACACGGCAGATTTATACTCACCATACTTACGCTTGGGACATATCCCAAAACATGACTCCCCCAAATGAGGGGAAGGAATTTGCAGCGCTATATCGCCTAGTATGGACGCGTTCACATATCCTGTCCCTGCGGAAGTCGTAGAGGCTGGTGCGCCTATGTACACTTTTACGTTTGGATTGACGCTTTGGTGTCTCGCCCAAGCGTCCCTAAAGTGTGAAGTAAGTAAATAAGCTTCATTCCCTTTGAATAGCACACCATTGATCAAAGTTCCACCCCTACAGTACATCAAAGTTAGTGGAAACATACTTGCGTTTAATCATTCCTGCCTGTCTTACCGATGAAGATTGGTCGTCAAAGTGGTTCAGGCCACATGGGTTATTATAGAACTGGAAAATAAGGAATAATGATAACGAAAGTGATGAAGTGGATCGATGCCCAACTCACCTGGACTGAATTTGATTCCCAAATAAGCTCACATTCCACAGCCTGCCGGAAGGTGACGCACCATATACCATATCAAAAAGGACTTTTGAGAGAGCCTTTCCAAGATATGCGTCTGGGAAAGGACACTGGGGAGCTCCAGTAATGTAATACCTAACATCAACATGAACGTCTTGGTGAATTATGTTCAAGTTTCCCATACCGTTTTCCAGCGCCCATCGAAAGCGTTTTTATCTGTTTGACAAATGCAGCATACCAGTCGGCGAACCCAGCCTCGATATCGAGGTCTACCCTAATGAGAGGTTATAAATGTGACAATTCATATGTCGACATGCCCATCAAGAACAGCTGATCCGAAGGGTCGAATTTCGGACTGACCACCCAGAAACATGTCCCAAATTTGTTTCGCAAAGTTTTTCGCCTGGGATTCCGTTCAAGTTGTGAATCCCACTGAAGCGGAGTCACCGCCTAGGCTAATTGTCACAATCTTTCCGTGGTTCTGGCAGCTTGTGATTGCTGGAGAGAGACCGCTACAATCCATAAGGCTTGTGTTAGGGAATGTGGCATTTTCACATGACTGCATATTTTTCAGTGGGGAGGAAACGGCCACAGGGAGACAGTACATACATTGGCTAAATTTATGATCGGCACGCCACCAGGGCCGAAGAAGGTGTCCAGAAACGCAATTGGAATGACATTGACACTGGTGTCCTACAATATAGTAAGCAATAGGTCGATACTGTTGGTTAGAGCTCACTTCGCAGTAGGCGCCGAGATCTTTCTGCTGCCATTTGGTGTCGTTGCCTCGCGAGCCATATGAATTTTGGCCCCAATGACTATATGTACGTTGTGGGTTGCGGGAATGAGGAAGAGAAATACAACACGCGTACATTGCAATCTATGGGGCAATGTTTATCGATGCAAGTCAAAAAAAGGCAGACCCCACTTACATTATCTGAGCGATTCCCATCAAATGCACAGACTGAAAGTGCCAGACCGGTAGCTACTGTGAGCGGTGCATTAAATAAGCGTGGTTTCTGGTCCGGCCAAAATCTTGGGGGAGTTTGCTTCTGGCACTTGATGTCCCACGGCGAGACCATCAATTTCCTTTTATGGGCTCAGCCCCATGGAGCAGTGGTACGTGAGATTTATGCTCAAGAGCATTCATGTCTGCTGGTGAATAAACACCTGGAAAGTTGGGAGTTTCAAATGTTTGAATCATAATATTCAATAGTAGAAAAAATGGAATGTGAAACTGAAACATCGTGTTGCTTTTAATTTTGGTTAAGTTCAGGAGTTAGGTGTGTAAATTCATGTTCGGTTTCGTCGCCAGTCCTTTGCCCTAGAAAATGGGTCTCACCACAAGGAGTGTTGCCACGGAGAATTTTTCCGGTATTTATTCAATAGATGAGGTTCAAAAAACTCGGATGGTCTACACGGATGCTCCCAAAAATTGATACAAGATCTGCCTGGTAGGATATTTCAATAATGTAAACGCAACTCCGAAATTTGAAAATTTACATTTCTAATCTGAGTCTAGAACCTCTTCTGCTCCATCATCTCTTGCTTCAGAGGATGGCACAAATTCAGGTTTGACCATTCCTTGACTCCGATCAACAGGCCGGCCTTGAGGAACCCGCAGTATCGTTCCATATAAAATGTCCACGTTGTCCAAGACGGTCCGCAGAAGCGTATATCGGGGACGATGTGAAGCATACCATGAATGACAAGAGGACATGCTGACAGGCGGTCTTCTCGGTACTGATAATAATATCTGGCAGAAATCAGAAAGACCCAAAAGATAATCAAGAGAGAAATAAACACACTGTTCATAAGTTTGTAACCAGTGAATTATCTGATCATTCAAGGTGTCGAGTTCAGGAGTCGTGATGACGAACTGGATACATTTCTTGATGATTTCACCCAGCTCGCATGCGTGCGTGTGATATTTTGGGTTTGAGAACCTATCTTTGAGAAGTGCTGGCGCCAGGTAGACAAACCAGAAGAACCAGGACTCGGCAGTGAATTTACTAGGACCTGCCGCAAGGGAACGAGAGAAGACCGATGGGATGTCTTTCGTCGCGTCCGCCGTCTCCTTCCATATTTCTTCCCACACTTCCTCCGATATCTCGTAATCTTCGCGCCCAGTATCGAGGCCCTTGAAGGTGCCTTTCCACAAGGAAACAAGATTAGGAATGATATTTTCAAAGAATAGATGCATCAAATCCCACGGGTAAGACCGCGCAAAATCCATGGAGCCGACTCTGCGAAGAACAGTGTGACGGTACGCTTCAGCATCATTATCTTATCTACATTCATTCTTTTGATCCCCTACCTTTTCCGTTATCTTCCCGTTCCTTTCCTTCCTGACTACTTATCATCTCGTCAACGTTACTTGCTGTGCTGCGTAACCACCCTCTCCTTACCATCTTTGATACTTACTTAATCCCTGATTCCAGTATATATACCGCGTTGTACGTAGTTACAGGCTTCGGTCAATCTACATCTTACGCCAGTTCTTTTGTTGTGCGACCACTTTGCGAACCGTGTGCCGGAACTACTCGTACTTCCGTCACAAACAGGCATGCCTTTGATTCCATGAAATTTGGCAAGTGTCTCCGCATTTGGCATGGGCTTCAACTCCTTGAGAAGCTTTTGTGCTTGTCGCTCCGGCGAGGCCTTCGACTCCTCGATCTCAATCTCCCGGATAACATCCAGAAAATGGGTGTGTGTACGCAGCGGTAAATTATGCGGATCCCAGGTCGCCGGCTGCTCATGTTCGGCGCAAGGGCAGAGAGGGGAATGTAGTAGATGGTTTTGCCGCCAGTAACGTTGCGACAGCCTTTCATTCGGCATGAACGACTTGGGCTAAGGCTGTTGTGCCCTTTGATATTGATCATTTTTTCCGCCGCGATGATATCTCCGTGGCCGAAAAGATTGTAGGCATGGAGGTCGAAGATTGACTTCGTCAGAGAGTCATAGGTCTAGACTCCGACGGCCAATTGTGCCAGCTCATCTTCCATGGGAACCATGAAGCTATGCATGTCTTTAGGAGGTTTAGGCCCGGGAATGACGCCGCAGTTTATCAAATCGTCCAAATGAGTGCGAGTCTCGGGGACAATATTGTAATTTTTTACGAGGATGGGAGTTGCCGAGGGGCCTTTCCGGCGTCGCTCAAAGAGCAGGTAAGAGTCTGTGCAGACAGACAGTGCAATATCGTTTTTGCCAGAGAAATATCTATGGGGATACTCTTTGCCGTCGACCACCACCTTCTTTTGGCAAAGATCGCGATGGTGCTCTCCGTCAAAGATATCGGAGATTGTGTTAGGCTTATGCTCGTACTGGTGTCGGTACAGAAGCTGCTGAACCTTGGTTGGACCCATAAAGTAGCCCTGTAAACGAAGGCAGATAGCAGAAAAGCCGGCGTGGCCTTTCATCGCTCGCGAAACGTGGTTCTTGGCAAAACCGGCAGTGTGTTAAATCAGAATACGCCCCAGTATAAGCCATGCATGAGCTGCTACAGCAGGATTCAATGCCAGAGAGGATGGCGACGCGATGGATCATAACATAATGTGAGCTGATGCTAAGTTTGTGTCGAAACGAGTATCGCATTTGTGCGAAAGCCCGGTGTGGCATGGAAGAAAGCATCTTGAGTTGAAATGCTCGGATGTTATTACGATCCTGTTCCGTGAGGGTTTCGTTTCCTGATTCAAAGGTAAGCTTTGGTCAATCGTTCCACATCTCTGGCACGTACGGATGTCCCATAGTTCAGCTTCATCTTCCGCACTCAACATCTCTTCTAATTCTCTGAGCATCGCCTCTTTGCTTACACAATCTTCTCTTTCTTGACCCTCGTCAAATTCCAGCCATTCGTCCTCGTCGCCGAGTTCACAATCGATTTCTGACTCAGATGTACGCGATTCGGAGTCCTCGTCCTCGTTATCGACATGAATTTCTTCCCATGCTGGTGATGGACTCCGCATGACGGTGCAGGGTCAGTATCAGGAGTAGGGTCGATGTCCATGGGGGCGGAGTGAGAAACCGGGGAGACAGATGGTCGTCTGTGTAAAGGGTTGCCATCTGCATAATGCAAAGGGTGGCGCATTCTTCCAATTTTTTTCGTCGTTTAGGCATCTACGCCTTCATTTACATCTTCTAGATACTCTGGTCAGGCCGTGGAGCTTGAATTTTGACGGTGAAAGGCCAACATTGAAAAGGTCATGCAAGGACCATGGAAAGACTGTAGTACGAATTATCTAGCTAGGTTTCATGTGAATCCATGCAGAGTTCACGGAGATATGGGCAAATCGGTCGTGAGGATCAGAATTTGCACAAAACGGTAATTTTTCTGTTCACGCCTTCGGTACTGCAATTAGCTGTAATAGAACTTCTCCATATCTTTTGGATGTTCAGGGGTTGGCCACTTGAAAGATATTTGAAATTCCTTTTCCATGTTCTCTTTGTATTATACCTCCTCCTTCTCAACATATCAGAAACAAACCTAAAAGGATATCCAAAACACACTGAGGACATATTTTGAATAAGTTTTGAATGTTCCATGCAGAACACATTTTAAATATTCTTCAAAATATACAGTATTTCATAGTCATGTACTCTGAAACAACCCGAAACATATCCTGACAGACATTGGAAACATACTGAGAACACATTTTGGATAACTCTTGCCTTCCCTGCCAAGGTTGATTGAAAAGTTATTTTGAATATCTTCTTGATGTTCTTGCATCGGACATCTGTAATGTTTGGGGAAAGATATTGGAAAGGCACTGTGAAAGATACTTTACAGCTATTGGGCGCGGATCGAAAATTTCTATTTTGGGGTGTTTTCAGAGAATTGTCTGTAACTCAATCAATTTTCCGTTAATTTGAATGAAACGTCGATAGATCTGTCGGGCTAATTCATGCGCAATTAGTGATACAAAATAATCCATGAAAATATTATGTATTGAGTAATCTGTGGTTTTGGGCTGTTTTTGTGCCAAATGCCATCTAGCATGCTCAGAACATGTCCCAGTGACCTAATATTTTGAGAGGGACAAAATGTATACCTAAGGAAACATGTGATAGAGCCAGAAGTATGGATAATTTTATTACAGGCCCTCTATCTCCATTGGATACATTTGGCAGTTTTGACATTCAGAGATATTGTATGGATTACATTTATGTAGGGATTCCATATAATTCTGGCTCTATCACATATATGTGTTGTCCCCCTAATCTCCCAGTTTATATACATATATGACTCCTTCGGACTCCGGAACCGATACAGCAGTGAACACAGCTCGCGCCAAACATAACGGAAGCGGCTGAGACGCTGGGTCACCATTTAACATCCCCCCTTGACTGGCGTCCAGGATCTAGTAAGGTCGTGTAATACTCGAGGACCTCATTATAGGCCTCCACAAGCTGAAGGAAGGGTAGTTTACCGGTCGCAAAACCTCTGTTCCCGTTGGGACGGGTGCGAAAGGTAGTGATTGAATAAATAGAATACAGTCGCCTCCTGGGGGGTGGCCGTGGGAGCGTATGTCCGATCCAGAGATCAGACGCCCTTGGGTGTGTGGCTAACAGGCACAATGATTGATCGGAATGGCGGACTTTCTATTTTCGCCGTTTGTGCCGCGATCAAATCTTCCAAATCGAGTTTGACAGCTGAGGCGGAAAGTCAGGAGGATAAGAGTGGAATGTTTTCACGACCACTATAAAAGGAAATTGATTGCGAGCGAAGCGAAGCTATTCTACTCTAACACGTGACGAGGGGGAGTGGAATATGCAGAAAACAAGAACAAACTTGGGATGGCGCGGCTGACGGTCCTTGAGGTAAAGAATGCTCTCGAAAACGTTCAATTCTAGATCTTTCGTGATAGGAATAGTACGAAACGATGCGCCTTGATACGGGAATCAGGCCCAAAAACGAGGGAAAAAAATCCGCGAGGAAAAAGGGGGGGGGCGTAAGCATGATTACGCGGCAGCTTTCTGTCTGCTTCGCGAGCATTTCGCGCTTTCGGCGGATCTAGTGACCGGAAATGGGAACGGAATTGGACATCCGAACCGGCTCTTACAGACTGGGCTTGCGTACGGGCACATCCCAGACCATCAAAATGGCTTCAGAGAAGGAAATGGGAGAATACAAAAATGATATGCCTCCTTAAAGTCTTTTACCGGCAATAAGACCTGACCCCGAGTCGAACGGGCTGCCTGCGGATGTCTCGTGTAGACACACTGAACGCAAGTGGGTACCGACGCTATCAACTCTGAAGTAGCACCAACTGAGGATGACCCGCAGCAAAGTATGTAGGCATAAAATGGGTCAGAATGAAGATATCCAATTCCGTGCACCCGATGGAAAAGAGATTTTAGTAGTATTATAACAGGGTAAAGGACGGAAGCGAACCTCCAAAAGATTAAGTGATTCTGTGCAGAATCTTTGTCTATGATTTCTCAAGGGGTCACCCTCACAATATCGGACAAAAAAGCCCCATTTATTGTACTTTCCTTGCGATAAACATCTGGGTTCAAGTAGTTTTTTTGACTAAAGGTCTGATTTTAATGTCCGTTACAGTAATGTATCCATAGAGATGTCGGATGCCGCACCTCGCAAAGCAGGGAGTGTGGCAACGGTGGGCGACGGTGGAAGACGAAGAGTGTCTGGTGGAGGACTCGCTCCGCTGATACGTGATTGTCGGTCGCCGACGGCTGAGCGCGCTGAGCTGCGGCTAATTGTTAAAAGCCGGTTTAGCGGAAGTCCGGGGCCGGGTGGCAGTGCAGCAACCATATATATAGGATGCCATTGCAGGTCAATAGGTGCCCACAACAATTACCCTCGGGGGACCCAGAACCACACCTTATTTCCAGGACACATTTTAGTGGACCTCCCTTCTCATCCTGGAGCCCAGTTATTGCCCTCAGCGTCCCAGAACCACTCCACCTTGCTGGCCACCACCGGCTTTCTCGGGTCTGCGCGCGCCCCATGTCTCGCAGCTTTAATCCCAGGACACGGCTCTTGATGTGACGTCAATCCGCAGTTATGGTTGGCGCGGTTCGTTGGGCATGTCAAGATTCCGAGATGTTGTGGGCTGCATTATTTTGGTGGGTTCATTCACCTTCCCTTCTTATCCTGGAGCTCAATTATCACCCTCTGTGTTCCAGAACCAAGTCACCTTCCTGGCCAGTGCCTGCTTTCTCGAGTCTGTGCAAGCCCCATGTCCCGCAGCCTTAATTCCAGGACGCGGCTCTTGATGTGACGTCAATCTGCAGTTATGGTTGGCATGGCTCGTAGGGCATGTCAAGATTCCGAGATGTTGTCGCTGGCTGCATTATTTTAGTGGGTTCATTCACCTACCCATCTCATCTTGGAGCTCAATTATTACCCTCGGTGTCCCAGAACCAAGTCACCCTCCTGGCCAACACCTGCTTTCTCGGGTCTGTGCAAGCTCCATGTCTCGCAGCTTTAATCCCAGGATGCGGCTCTTGATGTGACGTCAATCCGCAGTTATGGTTGGCACGGTTCGTAGGGCATGTCGATATTGTCGCGGGCTGCATTATTTTAGTGGGTTCAATTGCCTTCCCTTCTCATCCTGGAGCTCAATTATTGTGCTCGGTGTCCCAGAACCAAGTCACCTTCCTGGCCACTGCTTGCTTTCTTGGGTCTGTGCATGCCCCATGTCTCGCAGCCTTAATTCCAGGATGCGGCTCTTGATGTGACGTCAATCCGCAGTTATGGTTGGCGCGGTTCGTCGGGCATATCAGGATTCTGAGATGTTGTCACAGGCTGCATTATTTTGGTGGGTGCATTCACCTATCCTTCTCATCTTGGAGCTCAATTATTACCCTCGGTGTCCCAGAACCAAGTCACCTTCCTGGCCAACACCTGCTTTCTCGGGTCTGGACAAGCTCCATGTCTCGCAGCTTTAATCCCAGGACACGGCTCTTGATGTGATGTCAATCCGCAGTTATGGTTGGCGCGGTTGTCGGGCATATCAGGATTCTGAGATGTTGTCACAGGCTGCATTATTTTAGTGGGTTCATTCACCTACCCTTCTCATCTTGGAGCTCAATTATTACCCTCGGTGTCCCAGAACCAAGTCACCTTCCTGGCCAACACCTGCTTTCTCGGGTCTGCGCAAGCTCCATGTCTCGCAGCTTTTAATCCCAGGATGCGGCTCTTGATGTGACGTCAATCCGCAGTTATGGTTGGCGCGGTTCGTAGGGCATGTCAAGATTCCGAGATGTTGTCACAGGCTGCATTATTTTGGTGGATTCAATCGCCTTCCCTTCTCATCCTGGAGCTCAATTATCACCCTCTGTGTTCCAGAACCAAGTCACCTTCCTGGCCACTGCTTGCTTTCTTGGGTCTGCGCATGCCCCATGTCTTGCAGCCTTAATTCCAGGATGCGGCTCTTGATGTGATGTCAATCCGCAGTTATGGTTGGCGTGGTTCGTCGGGCATGTTGATATTGTCGCGGGCTGCTTTATTTTAGTGGGTTCTTCACCCCTACTTCTCATCCTAGAGCTCAATTGTTATCGTCGGCGTCCCAGGGCCAAGTCACCTTCCTGGCCACCACCTGCTTTCTCGGGTCGGGTCTGCACACGCTCCATGTCTCCTGGCCAGCGTCCCATAACCATGTCACCTTGCTGGCCACCACCTAAGTTACCAGCCTGCCTATGGCAACAGGCTACCCCGCGATATTTGCTTTTTCGTAGGCAGGCTGGTCACGAGGCTAGAGGGGATTCCCCTTCACGCTTTCAAGCTTTCTTGCTACCGTGAAATACCTTTAGTTTGGACCAGCCCGGGCCTGTAGCGCACTTATCCCCCGTCTACGCGCCCTGAGCTTGGAGGGTCTCTCACGTCTTCCAATGTCTTTGACGAAAACCCCCAGCTCCAACACCACCATCGACAAGGGGCATGACTTATTGTGCTGACATCTTTTGAGGGGGCCTGGGGACGAGAGTGGTGTCTTTTTAACAGGGCGGATGGTTCATACTGCTTTTGTTCCATATATATTTTAATTACTATCATTGCTAGAGGTGACTACAATCCCATACCAGATCTTGAAGAAACATTGTATACTACCGTACAATGTGACCTTTATTCATGTTGTTTATTTTGAATTTTAGGATCACTTCAGGCATCAAAGCCTTGCCAAGCCGTCGAATATTCAGGGCCCTTCCATTAATTTTGCGGCCCTGTACCAACCGACACGTCGATAACGCGCTTACAGTAGGCTATTTTATCATTATACCAACACTGCCAGCTCAAACCCCAACCTCTCGCCTCCGTGCCACGCACGCCGAGCACGTCCCTGGCGCATATGGGCACCAAATCTCTTTCAAAGTTGTGGACTTCCTGCGATGTATGCATCTTGAGTTCGTGACTTCATGTACGACAACTTTTTTTGACTAATGCCTGTATTATGTTGTATCGTAGGCTCTAATTACAGCTAAACTAATGAAAAGGGAGCGGCCGCGCGCGCACATTTGTTATTTGTATGTAGATATCTTCTTGAATTAAATTTTGTTCACTGTACAGTGCCAACGGCCAGAATCGACGAAACTCAATTGTCTTCCGGCAATTTTTCTAAATGATCGTTGGCTGCCTCAAGTGAGCGTCAATGCCGGAGCGAAGCGAAGGCCTGTCTTGTTGGTACTAAGAAACGGGTCCTCAACTGTATTTGAGGCTAGATGATGTGTCAGTAATGGCTCAAGATGATTCTCCTCAAGCATGGTGAGGAGAAATACAACGTAACCAACAAGATGACCTAAGGGATCAAGGTCCCTTTATTTAGTGCCTTGAGGCCCCCTCGACTTCTTCTGAGTTGGTTTTTTCAAACCCGGCGAGAACGCATGTTAGACGGTGGGCTTTGATTTCAGAAGCTTAACAAAATTGTGGAATCACTCCTAGAGCTGGAATGGCGTATTTAGGGGGCGTCTCGACCGGTTTTGGTGTCGACAACACATTGTTCGGCCTTGCACTCGACCTCTTCTAGGTTAAATTTTTCAAACCGGGCGAGAAGGCATGTCGTATGCCAGTCTTTGATTTTAGGAGCTCAACAAAATTGTGAAATCACTCCTACAGCTCGAATGGCGTGAAATTTGGCCATCTTGGTCGGATTGGGAGAAAGTGGGGAAAATTGGGGGGAAAGTGTCGAAATTCCCTGGAATCCCGAGAAGTTTGGGGCGACAGTACGCGAGAGTCGAGAAGAGGTTGTTCTTACTTTATATTAGGATGAAGAGGGGATATGTTCTTAGTCATTTCTGACCAATTTCCATGACCTGGTTTGTAGTTATAAATTAGTTTGAAAAACTACACGACTTTTCGGCGGAGCGTAGTGGAAGATTCTCGGGACCCACGAGCGCCTGTTAGGCCAATTTAGCGGTACATATGTAGTATATTTCTCCGTGGATTTATTCTGGGTACCTCTATTCTGGGTACCTCTGGTTTCGCAAGATCGGCACGGACAGAAGCTGTTATGCCCCTTGATGTTGAGAGACTTTTCAATGGCAATGATATCACCCATTTCGAAGAGGTTGTAGCCGCGCAACAAGAAAGTGTTGCGTGATTCCGCATTGAACGTGGGAACACCGACTGCCAAAGCAGCACATTCATCGTCGTATGGGATCAGGAAGCAGTGGGCCTCTTTCATGCCAGGAATTACGCCCACGGACAACAAGCCACCATCCAGTGGATCTGAATGTGTGTGTACCTCTGGTTTTATGCACTAATTCTTTACGATGATTGGTGTGGCCGAAGGGCCACCACGGTTGCGTTTGAACAGGAGATAGGAGTCCATGCAGATCCCGAGCCAGATGTCGTATTTGCTGGAAAAATATCGGTGAGGGAGAGTGTTGCCATCAACAGTGACTGTCTGTTTGCACAGCGTGCGGTAATGCTCTCCATCAAAGACGTCGGATATCTTTCCGGGGATGTGAAAATAATTCGCGCGGTAGAGCAACCACTTGATGGATTTTGGGTTCTGAAAAAATCCCTGAAGGCGAGGGATGATCGGGGGGTAACAGAACATTCGGCGGGGCTTGCCGGTGGCCGAGAAACGCGGTTCCTGGCCCACTTTTCTGAGGCAGCAAGTCTGTCAGTGGACCTCATTAGAATAATCTTGTCCTTTACCTCTTTCCTTGAATTTGCGTACACTCATTCCTCGCATTCGTTACAATGACAAAATCCATCAAACCAAAACCGAGAGCCCTCGACGACACGGATCCCGTTCCACCCGACAGTAGTGTCCCAGCAGAGAGGACCTATCAGCGCCGTGAGTTCTACAGGTTAACTGAAGGAAAGCTACATATGTTTTGTCTAGCATCGCGGAAAGCGAAAGAGCAGGCCATGGGTAACGCTGGTGCGTTCTTGCTTTCTTTACGACCTCTCACAGGTGCTGATACATCGTGCCGGTAGTTCCGAGTCTCTAGGTCATTATTCCCCCCAGGTCGGAAGTATCCCTGATCTCATCATCGTCCGAGCCGACGAGATGAGTTTCAGGTTCAGCTGAAGGTGATGAGTAGTGTATCAACAGGCATTCCACACACCAGAATACGCCATTGTAAACGCTGTCACCCGCGCGCCGGGGTCCTTCTTGCGCAGGAGGTGCGTCGCGATCCCCGCCACCGCGGCGCTGTCGATCCCGCCGCTGAGGTACACCGCCAGCGGGACGTCTGCGCGTCGACCAGGTGCGTCCGCACCGTCGAGATCATCGTGTCGATGGAGGTGGGCGCGTCGGTCGCGGCGGGGTATGAGAGGTCCCAGTAGCGCTCGAGCTGCACCTAGCCCGAGGGGCGGCAGAGGACGAATTGGCCTGCGGCGACCTGTATCCGAAACCTGAAACCTGAGTAATTACCTTAATTGTATCGTGGGACAGACATGTGTGTCGACCTGTATGGTTGTATCCATCAGCCAAATTTGTCCGTGAAGATCCGTATTTCCACGCAGCTATAAGTAGTTTCCGTATCAGCATCGACCACACTGCTCTTCTTACACCATGGCTCCACGACCCGCTATTGAAACTTCGGAAGAGCCTGCTGACATCCGAGGTGCTCCGCCGCTCCACGATTCACCGCACCTCTTCCTCGAGGCCACTCTGGCTTCTACTCTGTCCACTTTGTCACCCGGTCCACCTATCTCGCCTGCATCAAACCGCTCATTAGACCGGAACCGACAGTCTCCAACTTGTTCCGGTATCATATCATACCGTCATGACTTATGGCCTCTTGTTTCCTCGCCAAACGAGCTTTTTCTGAGCCCTTCTGAGCAACTTGCTCAAGTTGAAAAAACGCGATTTTCGTATTTCGCCAATTTTGACGGCACATCAAAAGATTTTGATTTCATCAAGGTGCTGAAAATGTCGGTCTGGGCCGTCTAAATGACTCTACATTTGATTTTGTCCCAAATAACCCTATTCTCATTGAGAAATTCCCAAAAAACCGATCGGACATTTTTTTTGGCCATTTAGTGTACCTGCCGAACCGATTTGCCTGAGTATGACGAGTTTCGGCCGCAATTGACGTCTACTCCCAGAAGGAGGGATGTCGGTGGAGCTGCTTGCCCCCAGTGCGGAATCAATTATTATGACCCCGGACCTCAATCGCGGTTGCGCATTCTTCGGCAACCGTGAATGGAAAATGTCGCTATTAGTATTAGTATTAATATTCCGGAGATGTACACATCATGCTACTCGTTCTGCGCGTGTTCGTTCCATTTTTATTTTAGTTCTTCTTGAACTACGTGAGAGGTAAATTCATTCTACTTCTATTCACATTACTGTATTTTTTCGTTCAATTCGACAGTTACTGTAAGTACTTGTACTGAGGCAATCGGAAAACCCACCGGACATGGGCAGTAAGTTCGGGTAACTGAAATGTAGGGATAGGCATGATCTTGAAGTCTCCCCCAAGAGCCGAGATGTTTGTTGGCTTGAGCTGCGCCGACCAGTTTCTGCATCGAATGGTCCGCGCTCACAAAAAGCCCTTGCGCAATTGGTAATGGAGAGGAATCTCTGAAAATATGATGTATTGGGTAACTTGTCTTTTCACGCTGTTTTCACGCCGAATCCTATTTTGCACGCCCAGAAGATGTCAGGAACAATATCTAGACCTTAGCAAGAATGTGATAGAGCCGGAATTTTACGAAAGCTCCAGATAATCAGAATTCCTTCAAATATCTCTGAATGGTATGGTAGGGGACGCGACTTCATGTCAAGTCGCAATTTTGCGGATTTTGGGCCGAAAGTAGGCGTAAACGACAGGAAAATAACATGTTTCTGTTCAAATTTCACGTTTCGGACTTTGGGCATATAGTCACGTGACCAACCCGCCAAATCTCGGCAGGCGCAAAATTTTTCAAGGATGTGAGAGAACTGGGGGATGAACGGGATGTATGGGACACCGTTGGATATGTACGTAGGGGTCGTGAAATTTGCGTACACATCTTGAGTGTCTACGCTGGGGGCGGGATAGGGGAGACAGACAATACCAGCATTGTTGCCCCCAAATGATGGTGTTCAAATATGGCAAAGTACCCGACTGCCGCCAAACTGCCGCCAACTACCGCCATAGCGGCACTGGCGGCAAAATCCCTTTGCCCAGGAAGAAGCACAGTGATGCCGCGGTGACGACGTCCGTCAATGATCCCGGCCCGAGCGAGATGGTTGCGAGAGTTTGAGGCTAATATATGAGCGGTGGAGGATGGAGATGGAGATTAAGTACTGTACGGTTTCCGGTTGAAATATCCCAACCTGTAGATCTGATTCTGAGTGCCTCGATGTGGGTTGTTTCCGCATGAAAAAATCTTGAGGCTTGAAATGTTCATCCTGGTTCAAGCGGTGTGGGTCGAGTTTTTCGTGGAAGACAGACGCTTCTATGGATTCTTTGCTCACTCTGGAACTGTGGTCTACCTATCCCCTGCTCAACGGCATTCAGATACCAGTGACTCACTGCTGGTTATTATTCCTTGGGTCTGCACTCCTTGGCTACATGTAGGCAATGGCTGGTTGACCCTGCTCCGGTATGTTACATGTACCTGCGCGCTGGCACGCCGGGTCGCGTCCGATTTGATGGGCGGCGAACGACACTTCGATGCGCTGGCATTTGCTATGGGTGCGCACGGACCATTTTGATCGGACTATCTCCGGAAACAAATGATCTCATCTTTGGCTTGGCGGTTGTCATCTGTTCTGGGCATCCCGTAACGACGAAGAACGGTTCTCTCGACTGGGATCTGGAGTTGCCTCGACAGTGGTGTCTGCAGACATGACGAAGAACGGTGCTCTCGACTCGGATTCTCTTCTCTTCCGAGTCTCGGCTCGATGGTTTTGTGTGCAGGCATGACGAAGAACGGTGCTCTCGACTTGGATTATTTTCTCTTCCGAGTCTCGGCTCGATGGTTCTGTGTGCAGGCACGACGAAAAACGGTGCCCTCGACTCATATCATCAACGGTGCGCCCATGTTTCCTGGTCAATAATAATTGTGCTGTCCCCGTTCCGATCCAGGCTTCATTTAGCCATGAAGGGACAGGTAATTTGTTGGCTGTGGACCTTCATCGGAAGTTGAACACGCTGATTATGATTACCCTGTCCTTGGCGAAAACCCTCTTCGTCAGCTGTGGTCCTTCTCTGGAGGTCGAACACGCTGACTCCTTGACCACAATCAGCCACTTGCGTCATAATTTGGCAGTGGAGCCACCCGTTTGCGCACAGTCCGAGAGCCACTGGGTGGCTCCAGTGGCACGCGCGCAACCTGTCTATTGTGAGCACACAGGGCCAAACACAGAAAATATTGTGCAACTTGCTTTGGCGGGGGTTCATTTGCCTGAAATTTACGCCGGTGGCTCGGCCAAAAGATCGGTGGGCATTCCACTCCTGCGCCTCGAAAATGTAAATTGTGAGAAAGCATTGTACAACTTGCTTCGGCGGGGGTTAATTTGCCTGAAGTTTATGATAAAAAGCCTCCTGGTGTTCACGCCGTCGATTCAGTCAAAAAATCGGTGGGCATTCCACTCTTGCTGCTCGAAGACACAAAGTTGTGAGCACAGCAGGGCCAAACACAGAAAATATTGTGCAACTTACTTCAGTGGGGGTTAGTTTCCTTGCAATTTATGCTGGAAAGCCTCCCGGTGTTCACGCCGTTGATTGAGCCAAAATATTAATGAGCATTCCACTCCTGCGGCTCGAAGATGCAAATTTATGAGCAAGAAGGGCCAAACACGGAAAATATTGTGCAACTAACTTACCTCGGTGGGGGTTAATTTCCCTGAAACTTACGCTGGAAACCCTCTCAGGGTTCACGCCAAAGACGGAAAATATTGTGCAACTTACTTGAGCGGTCCTTACAGCTAATTGCAGTACCGAAGGCGTGAATGAAAAATTTCCTGTTTGGGATGTTTTTCAAAGAATTCCCCAGATCTCGGTCAGTTCTTCATGGATTCGGATGAAACTATGCTAGATAATCCGGGCTAATTCATTCACAATTAGTGATAGAGAGAAACCTGTCAAACTATTTTATAGTGGCTGGTCTTGGATTTCAGGCTATTTGGGGGTTGGATGCCTTCTAGCAAGCCCAGTACATGTCCAAATGGCCTGGTTTTGTGAGACAGAAGGCTTGCATGGATTATAAATGATATGATAGAGCCAAAATTTCATAAAGGTCATGGTTGCATTCAATTCTCACAAGATTTCCAGATCAGAGCAGATTGCCCATTGTCCAGATGTGATTACAGGCATCATAGAGTGAATTATCTTGGATTCTGGCTCTATCACATCTTTCTAAATGTATGCTGGTTTGTTGTTGCAAAAAAATCAGCTCATTTTAACATGTTTGGACTATGCTAGACATCATTTGTCGTGGAAACAGTCCGAGATCACAGGTCAATCAATATGAAGTATTTTTTACAAGTTTCTTTCTATCACTAATTGCAAATGAATTAGGCCAAATTATCTAGCATAGTTTCATCCAAATCCATGAAGAACTGACTGAGATCTGGGGAATTCTTTGAAAAACATCCCAAACAGGAAAATTTTCATTCGCGCCTTCGGTACTGCAATTAGCTGTAATTTGCCTGCAATTTATGCTGGAAACCCTCCCGGTGTTCACGAATATTTCAGGGCATCTAATGGAGGTATGTGAGCTTATTTTGTCCTGCTGAGCGAAATTGGTGAGAGAGGTACAAAAATGTGTGGCGCGATCACTGCCTCCACTACAGGTTGGTTGCTCTCTCGAGTCTGTGGAATTATCTTGTACGGGAAAATGGCGTATACAGCCCCGGAACGTCCCGGGCTGAGCCCTTAGTCAGAAACACTGTCAACTCTGCCGGTTTGCATTTTTCCATTTCACCCTCCTGACAAGCATAAGGCATGCCAGAAGCCATATTAGTTTCAGGCCAGACTACCACGACATCTCATCTGAGCCCTGTCGTGATAGTCTGGGTAACAACCAGTAAAATAGCCGAACCCACCCGCTATGTTTTCTCGGTTTTGAAGGGTCTCGCTCGCGGGTTCCTGACTGTACACCGGACCGTGATTAACGCTCCAGATCGCCGACCAAAGGGATGGGACCACCGCACTTTGACTGGACGCTCGGTGCCTCTCATTGTGACCTGTCGAGATATCAGTTCCTGGGAAGATAGCAAGAATGTGGACCACTAGACCATGAGTGCGAGATGCGGAATATGACCGAATGTACAAGTACATTGTTGACACTCTCCCTCGACTCAACAAGAGTATAAGAATCACAAATTGTGTCCTTGGGGCGCAGTGGATGAGCTTCAATTTGTTAGAACCAGCCTGTTGAAAGTGCTGATGACAATAACAGAGTTCCGTGACCTCTGGTTTAACAAGCAAAGCTAGGACAATTTCAAGTATTTGAGGGTAAAAGCTTAAATTTTTCGAGTGTTTCCTTCTCCCTGCCAACTACAGTCGAGCTCGTTTGTTTTCACACACCCTTCGAAAAGCGTGACTTGGTATGGAGAGCTAATTGCATGCCGCAAATTGCCAGATGATACCCAGCACTATTCTGAGCAGCACTGTCTACTTGAAATTGTCCTAGCTGCTTTGCTTGTTAAACCAGAGGTCACAGAACTCTCCATATCGGGTGTGGCAGTGCTGGAACCTCGGGCCAAATCACAAGCACTCGTGGGGATTCCACAGCCACAATTTGATCCCTAGCCAAGAGACGTGATCAGGCGTGTGACCAGAGAGTTCAAAGACAATTGAACCAAAGTGTTCAACCGACCTTCAACCTACGATTTACACCTGATTCAGCATCTTGAAGCAGCAACTTACAATCAAGTTGAGTTTCTGGCATCCAGGTACCACCTACCCCCGGGTTTACTGGTCACAATTTGCGTTGAGATGGCCCAAAATATTGACTGTTCCTTATCCCTCGTGGGAAAAACCTCGGAGGGGATGCAATAGACACCATTTTTCACGCTAATTCTGATTCTGAACTCAGTTTCAGTCCATAATTGACGGTTCGGCCACAATAGAACTTGCCTTGTTTGGTTGTCTGCGACTGTACTAGGGGACCATTTCTACAGTCGAAGTTGTGGGTATATACGCCTCCAACAAAATTACGAAGCCTGACCCTTGGGTTTGGCTTGTGCTGCGCCGAGGTTGCGCAAACCTGCGCCAAATTCACTGCGTTCCGGCCTCTTGTAGATTGTAGACTGAAGGTAGACCAAGGGTCCATCTACAGGGGTAGACACATGGGTAGACACAGTCGATCTAGATTGGTCTACTTCATGTAAACGAATGTAGACAGAGGTAGACCAACGTAGACCAACGTGGCCGCTGGTAAAAATCTGCAGGATGGCCACGCTATACGAGGCTGAGATTGACCCAATCGGGAGCCTGAGGTTGGGCGAGGTGCATCTACCAGAGTAGCCAAAGTCCGTATACATGGGTCTACATAATGTAGACTCGTGTATGTAGATCAACCTCGGCCCATCTGTGTCGATCTCGTGTCGGCAACCTCTGTCTACCCCCGTAGACAGAGGTAGGCAGGCCGGAACGCATGATTTCGTCCTATTTGATGTATTGGACAAATTTCTCAAATCCGGCTTCGTACTTGTGTTTAAACAATGATTTCCGTTTGACTTTCTCTTTTGAGTATGGTGCCAAAGTGTACCGGTGAAGCACTATTATATTTTGAAAACTGGAACCAACTCTTTGGCCCTGATGATGCACCAATCATCAAATTATACATCGTATTAGAATATTTCTTGTCACAATTTCCGTGTACACTAAAATTCACCACGGCATGCCAAAATGCTACGTTCCCCTGAAGCCACAGCTCGGAGGTCGGGCTCCGGATTGGTCATGTGTTCGGTGGGGATAGGAAATAGTTGGCGTATTTAAACTTTCTTTGGCGCCCTTTAGCGATGATCTGACTGCTTTTCCGCACCGCTTTCACCCAAAATGAACAGTTTCAGCAGTGAAATATATAATTTGAGCAGATGTCACAACAAATCGTTGGTGATCTGTTGTTTGTGATCCGGGCGCGGCTTTCGATCGCGTTTTTGAGCAACTTGAAGAGGTTTTGCCGGTTTCCGCGTTCTTTCTTTGTGGTCGGGATCCCTGATGCTGACGTTTCCGTTGAATCGGCGCTCTCCTTGATTGGATGTGCTATGTGCCAATTCAGCTGAAGCTCGAGGTCTGGAACTCTAAGGTAGCCGGTAGATCTCATCCGAATCTGGAACTGAGATTTCAGAACCTCAACCGAAGTGATCGGTTCCACGTCAGCAGTCACATCTTGAGCCTGGGACCGGGTGGTGCACTCGTCTCTGTGACTGCAATCCTCCTGTCGTTTTTCCTTCGGCTTTGCCCGTATCCCAACGACCCCCTTTTGTTTGTACGGATTGAGTGCATTCTCCTCGTCTTCTGGCGGACCACTTGGGGCGGGAACTGTTGATACGCATCAGTACTCAGGTAATGGTGACTGAAATCGTGTCGACGTCCCTCCAAAGTGTCTGGCTCTCCGCGACCGTCTCCTCCTTCCGGTCTTCCTCTTAGCATGTGATAACTCGGGCAGGTTTTTATCATCTCCTTACCTCTTCAACTGCGAGGGACTTTGAAGCTTGCCTGCTCTGCTGTCGTCGCCGTAATCGACCCGCTCAAAATTTGGGCTTTCCGTGGACTCCGTACCAATCTCTTCACCAGTTGCAGTCAATACAACCTCTCTCATTGGACTGGTGGGTTGAATGCGGAGGTTCTGCGCCTCGGATGAAAACCTCACACGCTCATAATCCAGAAGCTTTGCCTCCGACGTATGATATGTATCTTTGTCCCACGCTTGCGGGAGAAATTGCAAGGGGTTCTCCGGGGCATTCATATCCTCTGCATTCTTCATCACGTCTTCGGTCATTTCGTGAATAATCTCTGTACGTATGATAAATTCTAATCCCATTGTTAACGGTACGCCGAGGCCCACCTTCCAGAAACTCTCGATAAAGCTTCTCGACCTCCTGAAATTGGTGTTCCAAATGAAGCTCGTTTTTTAACCTCTCCACATTCTCAGACAATTCGCGACATTTCTTCCGTGAGTTTGTTGTCATCATACGTCCACGAACGCAGTAATCACATAATTGCGGCCGCCAAATTTTTGACGGTGATGAGAGCTCGCGTAGGGGTGCTGGTGTCCCGAGAGGGAGGATCCGGGCGGCCATGTGTCCTTATTTGTTGGAATCGCCTTCTTAAAATGCTGCAGCGATAAACCGGCTCCCTGGTCACCTTACAACTCGATCAGCCACGCAAATGTGACGGCCGTGAACCACAGGTAACCACAATACTACGTGCGAGGGCGCGATCACCTCGGCATGCCAGATTTGAAACCGGGCTTCAAATGACCTGACGCGGTGCGAAATTTGCCGTTTTCGTTGCATCTGTTTAATTAAGGACGCAATCCCTCTTCCGGAGCGCACGACAAGGAAATCTGAATCGACAGTCCTGCTTGAAATTTCGCCAGATTTGAAGCTCATGCGATGGTCTGGTTCATGTCTCGGCAAACACGTCCGATCCCACCCGCAACACAAAAGGTTCTGCGCAGGAAGGAAAAAGGTTTTTCAAGGAAAGTGAAGTATAATAAATTTCGCTGGCTATCACCTCAGCATGCCAGATTTGAAACAGGGCTTCAAATGAATATATACTAACTCAGCAAAAAGTTTGTCTTAGAGTATTGGTGAAAATGTAGCCCCATTTTTGGGTGCCACAGTGATTTCTCAACATACCTTCTGCCGAATCAAATGTAGCAGGGATGATCACGGACCCACACAAATACTTTCAGAATTTTATCACCTCACTGTAAGTTGATATGCCATCAACTTTGCCTAAACATCAGAAACCACTCTCTTGCTGTTTTTGTCAACTCAGCATAGGGTTTTCTCACAATAATCCGAATCACCCAATTTGTAGTCCAAGGTACGAGCATTCATTATACCAGCTGAACCATGCAAAAATATACAGGCAATTGAGTGCTACACGGCCTGCAAAATGGCCAAAACAGCGAAAATGGCA
The DNA here is from genome assembly GCA_029378395.1 of Mycena leptocephala. Lineage (NCBI taxonomy): Eukaryota > Fungi > Basidiomycota > Agaricomycetes > Agaricales > Mycenaceae > Mycena > Mycena leptocephala. Next base: position 494,822 of record JARJLF010000003.1, on the reverse strand, counting down.
GTACAATCCTGAAAATAGCTGTTTTGGCAATTTTGTGAGCTCTATAGCATCCGATTGCCTATATATTTTTTCATAGTTTACAGCAATTTGCGGTACATAAGGCGCGGGCCTTTTTGTTCTGTTTTGCGATATTTTGCTTAGAACACTCGCTACGAGCTCAATTGTGGTCAGAATCCCTCAGGAGTAGGTGCGTTCGACTCGCACTGCAAATATGCAAGGTTTTCAAAACGTTGGAGTGACTTCTTCCACATATTCCATCACAAATTTTCAGATTGTTGGCCGCCAACATTCCGAAAATAAAATGTTCGAATGGCGGTGTAGAGGTTCGACAGAGGCTCGCGTGACGCGTGACCTCAACCAACGTTCGTGATCGACAGAGGGGTGCGTGATGCGTGACTACCGATTTGAAGGGAAAGATACAGTAGTGTTTCATGCCCAGTGAAAAGTCCGTATGCCCGGGTATGCCCAAATCTGCTCAAATGTGCTGGGATCAACTCATTTGTGCTCGGATGTGCTGAAAGTTGTCGTCTCAAATATAAATAGATCTGACGTCAGATCTGTGCATTAATCCGCCTCCAATCCTCCTCAGCCCGGGGGAGATTGCGAAAAAATTGTAGAAAAATAGGGAAGAGAGCATTCCAAATACAATGAGTTACTAGACTGGCTAATGGATCGGCAGAGACAGTGAATATACGACGCAAAGATAACCGCAACTTGGCTGCGTCAGCCCAAAAAAGGAAATTGCCTGCTCTTGCCTCCCACCACCACAGTCGTCGGTCTCCTCCCCTTCCCGCTGGCTCAATCATGGGTATATGCAAGCCCAAAGGTATGTTGCATGTTCCCTACTGTCCCTTACTCCTTTAAAGCGCTTCTCACTCGGTGTCGGTGGCTGTAGGACCCTTATCGATCTTGTATCGATCTCAAGAGATACCGCTATGTATGTCCTTTGTTCAGTCTCGGATGTCCTACCCAGCTCATTTCAGGTCCTTTCAACGTCGAAGAACCCCCACTGTCGTCTCAATACACCATTAGAGGCCACTAGGACACTAAGATTGTGATTGAAATGGTATCATGAGTGCGTCTTTCATCTCCTTGGCTCTGAATCATCCTCTCGTTGTTCGCAACCTTCTGCCTCCTTTCCCATATTCCCTCATCTTCGTCTCCCCCTGCTTTGGCCTTGTCCCAGTGTCTTCGTCCTCATTCAGTGTGTCTCACGTTCCTCATCCCCGCCATTTGTCTAATAGGTTGTCTCGCCCTACGCACACCTGAGAACGCCGGTGCCGATGCAGTATAGGTGCGGCTTGTTGTGCCGTAGCAGACGCCCACGACATCGCTTGCAGATCTCAAGCATGACGACAAAGTTCTGCGACACGGTGGGATCTGAGTATTATACAGATGAATATGATAGTAGGATTGTAACGCGCGCGAGATCTGCGTAGGATTCCCACGCCAAGGTTATAGGATCCGGATGGAGACGTAAAACATTCGTAGAATTAGCAGCGATGTTCGAATAGTTCGTAGGATTGGCGCGCCGCGTAGCAAGTCGCATCAATGTGATGGTGACAGTGACTGACACAATATTTTCCCTTCCCGCCACCACCTCCGCACGTCGACGAGCATGTTCTGTGTGTGCGGTTCTGGGCAAGCCGCCCCCACATCCGACACAGCAGCGCGTTAATGTCGCGGTATTGGGCTGGGGACGATGCGTGGACAAATCCACCATTACAGGCTTTGGCGCGGCGGCACGAGGAGAGCGGGGGAGGTTTAGAGTATGGCAGCGGCGCGTTTGATGAAATAAGGTGCGTGGCCATCGGCAGCATGACCGTGATAGCTCCCATTCAATCGATACAGCCAATCGTGGTCATATCGGACAGCATCGGACATTCTCGACAGCTTATCCCCCAGCTTCCTCCTTTGATCCCAAATGAGAACATAGAATCGTTCAAAAAATAGGTTTTTGATTCTCACTTCTGCTTGCTCTCCCAACCACTGCAGATATGCCGAGTACGACGCACGCCGGGCTGCCGAGATCAATATGAAGCTGGCGACTGGTAACTTGAACAACAACCAAAATGAACTTGTCCATCGGTACGCCAGCTCTAATCGACGTCATGCGGCCGCGAAAGACAAAGGTATTCGGGCTCGAGACGCTGATGAACGTGTCGTCACCTTGAGACAGGCCAAGGCGCAGGTGGAGGCAGAGCTTAAGCAGGCTACAGCAGAAGCAAAAGTGCATCATTCCTTCGATCGCTACCAATGCTGACTACAAACCAGTCAAATTCTTCTGGCCGAGTACCTGGCAGGCGTCCGTCGAAGGGGAAAAAGGCGGAGACGAATACTCAAGGAAAGGTATGCGCATAATCGAGGCCCTCTTCACCTACCTCGCTCCTTTTCAGTTGAATACAAAGCAGGTATCTGCACTGCGCGTGAGTCCCTTTTTCGGATCCAATTTTCAATCTGAATGCTCATAACGACAACTCTCAGCGTTCATCTTCGCATGTCGCCTCTCGTAGCGTAGAGTTGGAACAAGAAGGTATTCAGGAAGATGAGTACGAGGGTATGCAGGGTGGAAAAGAAGGTGAAGCATTGCAAATGGATGAAGAAACAAGTGGACAGGTGCGTGAAATCATCCTTTGTCATTCCTCCACTCACAGCAAATCAGTGACACCTACGCTCCCGTAGAGCCAAATCTCCACTACCAGCACTCCACACTTCCCCGAGTGACGCGGCTCCGTCGAACGCCAAACGTAAGTTGACTTCGGCAGCAGTCGTGCCAACATCCCATGAGTATCTGTACCCTTCGAAATCTATTTGATTTTACATCCTGTGCAGCTTTCGGTCTTGGATGTGCAGCTCATCCAGATTCACCGTTGCTCTTCTTTCAACAGATCATTCCCCAAGAAAAAACTAGCCGTGTTTCGGAGCCATTCTTCGAGGTCGAAGCAACGCGACCTCCATACTAGCTCCGGGTTCTCAACGCGGCAAGTACAGGCATGCGGATGGAGGCCAGTCAACTTGCTTTTCTTTCAAAGGATCGTCTGGGCTTATGATGTCTAGCTCATAATATTCTGACATTGTGCCCTTTTCCATTGAGCGGCAGCCGAAGCCATCCACAGGTACATTTAATCACGTTAAAAACATCAATCCTTTCCTCATTCTAGTCTTCACGAGCCTAGTCGGTCCCATCTTTCCAGGCCGAAACTACACCCATCTAGAGAGAGGTAAGCAAACTTTATTTTCTATCATTGAATCGTGTTTTTCTGTGAAGGTTTCAGGGCTTCATGAATACTACTTGAGTGTGTGGTGTACGGTCCACGCGGGGTTCGACTCCCCACACCCAAATGACTATTTCTCTTCTGCAAAACTCCCCGTGCAAGACACGAATATTTTGGTGTCGTCTTTCCAAGGTGATTTTTTTCTGAATGGCTAACTGTCTAGCACTTGAGTATCTGCACTGAAACCCGATCCGGTACGACAGCTTCTCGAATCTTCTCGTCACGACCTTTCCTCCTCCTTCCATCACACCTCTTTTCTTTACCCTTCCCTGGCCACACTCAGTAGTGGAGTAGTGCACTCCGGAGTCGCTGGGAGTCGGCCTGTGGCGGCTAGCTGGACACCGACGATGGCGGCAAGAACAAAGGCTTAATCCCACGTGCTACTACATCACGTGACTACACCGAACTCCCTACCACAGTAGCAAACTGACCTCCAATGTCCGTCACCCTGAGCCTTTTCTATAATCTCACACTCAAAGTGTCTTTCCTGGCTACTAGGACCGAGCACTTCTGCAAAAAGTGCAACGCGACCGTCAGCGGTACCGCTGACTGGCACCACAAACCTCGCCACCAGCAAACCGCCGACCATGTTGTATATCCGGACGAAGTCGAGGTTACCATAAACCACAACAAAACAACAGACCTGTTCCACTGCGTTCACTGCGAATCCAAATACCCCGATGCTGGTGGGATGCGTGTACGTTCTTTCCTTCTTTGGCCTTCTCTCAGCATTCAATACTACTTCATTCCCCTTTAGCGCCACGCAAAAAGCTGTCATGGAATCTCGGAGCAGGAGGTCCCAGAAGATATCGACCAACCAGCACCCGGCGCCACTCCTTTTGCCAATCCAGCACTGCTCGGGCGCACGGACTCATTTGACCCAGCCGATCGGCAGTCCCTCTCGCCCCGTCGACATTCCACTCCCTTTCCCCGCAGCCCCATCCCCTTGGCCGACTCGGAATGGGAGTTCGAGCTCGACTTGTCTCAGTATTCTCTGGACACGCCCGATGCTGCTACAGTTATCACCTACGACGGCGTCAATCTCCCGGCCTGTGCGTTGGTCATCAACACCTTATTCCGTATCTGTATCTGCATTTCGTGCGGATACGCTGTTACACCGGGCCGACTCGTAGACCACATACACTCCTCCTTTGGAAACCTCACTGCTGAGATTGTCGACAAGATGGTCCACGAGTTTGATCTGCACCCTTCCCTAGCGAATATTCCACTCCCCCAAAACGCCCCCGCACCCATCTTCGGTCTCTCACTCGAGGATCGCCTCTATTTTTTCTGCGCGTGTGGCCATGGCTACGTTAACCAGGCTGCGCTCCGTGCCCATCAGGGCAGTCCTCGCTGCAACTCCGACGATGCTACAGTCATTCGTGGCTACGGACAATCCTTCACTAGGGGTGCCCACCACACGATTTTCCGCGTTGACCCTAAGAAGCTCCCTCAGCGCAACCCCGACGACCCTTCTCCAGCCAATCTGTTCGTGCGGAATCAGAAACCCATGTTCGACTACTCACGCCTACCCATGGTTACGCCCGATCGCGACCTCGATCTGGCCAACTTTGCCCGCCGAGAAGGGTGGTTAGGTCTTGCCGAGGAGAATAACCTTTCGCCCGTGGACATGGACGAGATTGTCCGTGGCTCGACCGACGAGGATGGCGACCTTCACGAGCTCAAGCCTTTGGTTATCAAGTATATCAACAATGTTCAGCCCATGATCAAAAGATATACAATGTTTGGACTTCATCGTCTAATGGCGAACATTGGAATGTAATCCCATATCTTCTTCTCCTTAGCATTCTTCTGACTGGTATTTCCAGTAACCCGCACTCCCTCGCGACTTTTAACATCCTTACGAAAGACTCACAGCAAAAGTACGGGTTGACTTTATGGTGTCTCATCTTCTCCCTCCTCCGCCACCATCGCGATGAGCTTGATACCTTTGACTACCCGCTCACCGATGCTCAATCCCAGTGCCTCAAAGATCTGGACGACTCCATCCTCGCCGGTTCTCATCCTGACACCAAACTCAAGAATATCCATAAACTTGTTCACGCCCTCTTTTCCCACCGGAAACACGACAATCGGTTGGGTAAATTCTTCTCGGCCATAAACTGCTATGCCGTGTTCACCTCCTTCAATCCGACCGAGGCAACTCTTCGCCGCGCGTCAACAATCACATCAACGTTCATGCAACTCATGTACGTGAACCGGACAGCGCAGATGACAGAGATGCGCCGCTTGATGGACGCGGATCCGTCCCTACAAGTATTCGAGTATGTCCTTTATATTTTCAGTTGTGTCGCACCCATCTTTACACGGTCTCCAGTGCGTATCGACTCGTCAAGGAGTTCCTCGTGGACATGGACGAGACCCCCATGGCTTTTCTCTTTGAGAGCTATGCGCTCCTCAAAGTCATTAGCTCGGACGAGTACACCGACCAGGATGCGAGTTTTCAGGATGAACTGTTTACCAAGCTGAATTATCAGGGCGAGACGGTCAGATTGCGCGACTTTAAGACGCTTCTCGTAACCCTGCAGCGGCAGTATGCAACGATCGTCAAAGAAGAAATCTTCTTCAACGATGAGGAACTGCACCCCGACGACGCGAAGGAGGACCAGCCGATTAACCTCCAACGGTACATTCCCGAGGACCTTGTCCTCATGTTTGACCTCCTTAAAATCCGCGACAACCCTCATAACCGCGCTGCGGGCTACTCGTTTCTGGAGCACCCCGAGAATCGTTTTGACAGGTATTCTACGTCCTACGGGCGCTGGCTCCTCTCAGATCGCGAACGCGCAGAGCGATTCGTTTACATAAACAACGGCGAGTTGGTTTGGCGCCCGGATGCATCTGAAGCCCTCATGCACTCTTTCGACGCCGCTGACGGCAAACTCGTTCTTCGCTGCGGATTCAGTGCGGGCGGCTCTGCGCGGGGAACTGACGTTGCAGCTCAAAGCGTCCGCAATCGTCCAGCATGCGCCATCCGCAATGTTCAATTCCTATTCCACAACCTCACCCTCATCACCATCCAGGATAAAACGACGCATAACCGCATGAAGGACCGTTTCGTCCCTAAAACGCCAGCGCCGTCGGTCTCGGAGGATCTGGTCTATTCCCTAGTTGTCTTCCGAAACTTCCGCACCTCCGTTGCACGCGAGCTGCTCGATGACGAGGCTGCGCACCGGTTTCATGAATCCTTATGGCCGCGTCTCTTCTCCAACCTCACCTCTGCCGCCCTCAGCAGCGCCATGGGCGACATAACGGAAGAAATTATGAACGTCTGTCTCCCCATGACACGCTACCGTAAAACGGTGGGCACGTTCGCCAAGAAGCACGCCAATCCATTGGACTTTGAGGTCCAAAAAGACTATTATTTTGACATAGCGTAAGACCATACCTCAAAAATCGCAAATAATGTCTACCAACTCGCAAACGAGGGCCCGGCGGGAATACCCCCGGAGCACATTATCGGCTGCATCCGCCACTCTATCTTGTGGCAAAAATTGCTTAACATTGATCAAGACCGTGTTCTTACAGTCACCGCCGTGGGCCCAGATCTCGTCAATCAACTTGGGCCACTCGTGGCTCAAAATGGTTTGTACAATTTTCTCGACACCTCATACAAACTCGCCTGAACGACGAATAACAGATGCACCTGCAGCTGTGGCCGTGGATACCAACTCGGTAATCCAAGGTGTGGTTGCACGGCTCGAACCGCGTCTTGAAGCGACGATAAACGATGCCCTTTCCAGTGGCTTCCAGCGTCTCCAATCGATCTTTCTTCCCCCTGTCCCTCTTCCCGATTATTCTTCACACCATCTCCGTCCTGTCTCAGACATACGACCCCATGCTTCTCACCTCCAGCAGTTCCGTGACGCCCTCGGAAATAATGACTTTGTATACCGTTACCCGGAACAGGCTGTTCTGGTGGAGAAAATCGTCCTGCGGGACGGTAACGTTCTAATCATTATGCGTTGCGGCTCAGGCAAGACGTTTTTCGTTCTTCTCTGCGTCAAGCTTTTCAGCCGCGGTCGCCAGACCATCTTCATCCTGCCTCACTCTGGTCTCCACGAAGACTTGCGCCGTCGAGCAAACGACCTACAAATAAAGCACTCGGAGTGGAAACCTAATAACGAGTTCGACCCGCAAGCCACGCTCATCTATGTCGCTGTTGAATATATCGAGTTTGATCAATTCAACAGGTATTTCTATCCCATTGCTCTATTTTTTGATCCATAAACACCTTTCAGATTCGTTAAAGAGCTCTGTCGTCAAGACCGCCTAGCGTGGTTCTACTTCGAAGAGGCCCATAAGGTCTGGACGGACCGCCACTACCGCGAGATCTTTGACGCCGTGCCAAAACTCGTCCAATATGGTGTTCCCATCCTCGCTGCCAGCGCTTCCATCCCTGACCAGAATCTCCCTGCCTTTGCTCGAGTCACTGGTGTAGAAGACTGGCAGATAATTCGCATGCGGGTCTCCAGACCAAACGTTAAGCTGCGGTTCTGTAGCTACGGGGACATGAAGCAGACCCAGCTGGCGCTCGTAGAGTACGCCACGGATCAGCTCAAGAAATACGGGCCCGAGGACCGCATGATGATCTTCTGCCCCATGAAGCAGTATGTCAAGGCTCTAGCTCCTCTCTTCAACACCGAACCCTACTTCTCGCGCCAAGACCCAAAGGAACGCGAGAAAAACAACCTGCTCTTCAATGCCTGGCGCAAGGGTCACCCAAAGGTTGTCATCTCCACCTCTTTGCTGGGGTCTGGCGTAGATTATGACGCAGTCCGGGACACCATCAACTTTGGTTACCCGTGGAGCATGTTCGACCTCCAACAGCAGATTGACCGAGGTGGATGTGACAATCTCCCTTGCGTCAGCACCATCCACACCTGGTAGGAAGACTACACGGATCTCTGCAAGCGTCAAGGTCCCCAGCGTGAGGGGATGGGCGACAAATACATGATTCGTTGGGCCGACGGCGGTTGCCTTCAGGAACAGATCAGCTCGTTTTTGGACGGTTCCGCTCAGACCTGCTTGACCATACCATCCCTCCTCTGCGAACGCTGCGAGTCGGAGCTCAGCTCTTCACCTCCATCTCAACCAGTCGTCCTCACATCCCACAACCCGCTTCCTCCCTACTTTCGCACCGCTACTCCCACCAAGAAAAACGCCTCACCCGCGCATATAGACTTGTGAGTCCTTTTCCTTGACCTCTAATTTTATCTGATTTCTTTTCCGCACAGGAATGGCTTGTCGCCCAACCGGTCGTAAGCTATTTCGCATGTCTGCTTGACTATCTTGCTGAATATATCCAGTTCTTTGTAGATTCCTGCTCGGCCCTCTGCTTCTAGCAGCCAGTCAAAATCCAGAACAAAGTCAATTACTATTATCCCTACAGGATGGAAAGCATTGTACGATTGATCGCGCCCAAATGTTTTCTTTCTGACAATCATTTATTTCAGGCCAGACAATGGACACCGCGAACCATCAATGTAAGCGACCAATTGGCGCCTCTGTTCCTTGCTGACTTCTTCTCAGGACACCCACACCTGTAATGAAAAGGTCCACAAACCAACCATTCGGTCCAGTTGAGGGCTCTTTCAGCGCACCCAGCCCACTTCGGTATGTGTCTTACTATTGTAAATTCTCCGACTCAAGTTTGCGTAGCCCCTTTGAACATTTACCAGAACCGTCACCGGCTAACTCACAACGGTGCGTGTCCCTCTTCAGCTACAGTCACGTTTATAACCCTACACCAGGTCAAATGAATCAAGAGGTTATGGGCCAGCCATTCCCTTTGACCTGTCCAGGCACGCAATTCTTTTCTTTCTTCAAAATAATCACTCAACTCTCCAAAAGAGCCAACGCGTTTGTGGCTTCAACGGTCTCTCCCTCGTAAGCTTGAACTATCGACGTTCCAATTAATTTAATTCGTTTCCACAGGACCCGAACATCAAGCATGGCCCACATGGAAGTCCCCGCGCCTCCGCCCAGGAAGCCCGGTGAACCACCGTATGCTTAAATTTCTATAATCTAGCATTTACTCAAGCTTTAATCTGTAGCCGGCAACCTACCCGTGAGGACTGGGACATTATTCTCAACACACCCTGGCCTGGTTCTCAACCATTGAGCGCCGGTCCGATTAGGTGTGTAACCCTGCATTTGTTGTGGATAATGTCCTCATTTCATCACCAGAAGCACAGAGCCACATGCTCACGCTCGCCACGGTAACTCTCAAGGGTAAGGTTGAATAAACTCATTTCATATTCCGGCTCATTTCCACATGTAGCTCCCAAGCATCAAGCGCAAGCGCTTTATTGTTGTAAGACTCCTTCAAACCTTTCTGCTTCAATTCTGACTCTTTCTAGGCCAAAAAATATACTGCCACCAGTTCCACCCGCACAGTATGTCCATCTGCCCTCCCATTTCTCACCATGTTTGACCTCGTTCCCTATAGACACCAAATTACTAGCTCCTCTCATGCGCTAGCGTCCACAACCGCCCCAGCATATAGGTATCCTCGTTTTTTCAAACAATAGATAATAGTATTCACTCTTCTACTTAGTAAAAATGCAACTCAGATGCAGCGTTATCATCCCTACGCTCGTCCTCCGTATGTCATTTGATTTGCGAAAGGAAAACACCTTTGTATTGACTTTTACATCCGCAGGGCAGCTCAAGCCCGTGATAATGCCCCTGAACCACCCTCCTACCGTCCGGCTGCAAGGTATACCATTTCTTCAGCATTAATCCCCATTCCTAATTGGATTTAGGAATCCGAACATCCCGCCTAATTCCGTACCCACAACAACCGCGTACGTACAAGAAATGATATTTCTGCTTTACTGTCTCACCTTTCCTCCAGCACTGCTGCCCTTGTGAACCCTCCTCCTCCCAAAACACCTCGTGTTCCGCCCCCGTCGACGCCCTTGGACGATGACGGCGATCCCATTTCTTTGGTCAATCCACCCTACAACCAGCCGGCACCCGTAGCCAACAAACCTCTTCCCGGGCGCGTTGCTCAGAATCCAGGACAGGTGGCTGCGGAAAAAGTCCAGAAGGACACTATGGAGAAGCTGTGCAATAAGACGCTTGACCTGCTCCGGAGCGGATGTCCCACCTGCTGGGCACGTGGCTACGCTAATTGGAATACGCACTTTTGGAACAAGTGCGGGGAGGTTTGTGCGGGCGACAATGACGAGGGGTGGAACGTCTTCAAGGATACATGGACCATGCCTAATTATAATAATGGATGGTGTTGGGGATGCCTAATGCCTCAGGTTCGCCCCTTCCCCTTTATTTTCCTACTCGTTTCTCATTTTCACAGAAGGCCGCGGGTGGAAAACACGCCTTCAAACCCCTCAACCAATGCGACGTCCGTAACATAATGAAGCCAGCTGTCTTCGCTTTCATCATGAGCAACAAAAGCAAAAAAGTAAAGCCCGAGGACTGCCCGGTTTGGGATCCCCAGGCCGATTGCTCACCCGACATCCTTCCTTCGTTTCTCCTTGCCCCTCTTGACAACCCTAAGCCCTTCCGCAGAATCCACTACATATTTTTATGGCTTGCTTTCATGTGTAAACTTGTTGAACTGCCTCCTGAGCTTGTTCTCTTGTTTCCTGATTGTAGATAGTGCTTCACCTTTCTTGTTACGCATTTGTTTTACTCGCTAGAATTATTTTGATTGTAAACGAATGCAATTTTAACGTTCAAGCAAATATACAGTTGATCAGTGCGACTTTTTTTCTGCCTGACTCGCCATTGAGGCTGCTGGGGTCATCAACCCAGTAACAAACCGGGCTAGTCCACTGAAAATGCCTGCCTCTTCTGCCTCCACAACAACAGCTCGTCCCCCAACATCCTCTACCTCACGTTTCCTCTTTTTCTTTTTGGGCTTCTCCATGGGTTTTGGCTGACCTAGGAAGCCCTCCCATGGGATACGCCTGTGCGCTGGTACAATTCTACCGCCTTTGCTCACTGAAATAAGACAATTTAGATTGTCTACATCAAACCTATTCGTAAAACTGACCTGCGTATGCATAGTTATCCTCAGGCGGCCTGTATCCCAATGACGCACAGTCATAGATGAATCGCTTGTCCAGGACCTGAACACCGTAATGAGTAGGTGAAAATCCCTCACTAAATACACTGGACTTACACGATATGTTCCGTCATAGAATCTGCAAACGTTATTAGTGTATTCCCATATGCCCGGCCCCTCCACTTACACTGATATAAAATCAACATCAAAGGCAGAATATGCAAAAAAGAAGACAGAATGCTTCATCTCCTCCCTCGCACGGGCGACTCTACCGCCCAAATCCTCTATGGTAGATGTCAGCGCCGCGTTCACCTATGTCAGAATTCCTACCCCAGTCAGTGAGAAAGATATCAGGGATACAATGGCTAAATGTTGCATCTGTAACTGTCATTAGTTGCTTGATCAAGTCGCAAGATATGGCACTTACATTCTCCTTGAAAAATCGTCATGGTGGTCAAAATGGTCCCACTTTCTGTATTTGTCTTCGATTGCTATGCCCTCACCAGCGCCGCCTCGGCTTAGGTAAAATTTGGGTAATTCAACCTTTCAACCATCTCGGCCAAGTTCAACCGCCGATTTTGGCACGTCTTGAGGGGTGACAAAGGAACTCGTAGTGACTAGGGCTAGCACACGATTGATCATCTATTGGAAGTCGAAACATGGTGGTCGAAAATGAAAGACTGGGCTAGGCGTGATTCGACATATACCGGGTGGGGAAGTGCATAACATATACGAGTATTCAAGCTAGTTTTTCTCTCCGGTCCAGACCTCAATTTCTTGGTGAGAATCTCACCGCGAGTGTCCTACTTCAGATTTCCTCCGAGTTTGGTGTCTAATAATCCGCCTGGTACGAGAGGACCACAATTCTGATTAACAATGTTGCCCTGAGGTTTGCCTAGAGTTCGGCGGCATGGAGTCGAATCTAGACTATTGGTGAAGGCCAATGACTTCGCTCGCTACCCAAGCTTGATACAAAACCAGCAGGTCAACTGTGGACAATATGATGATAAAGACACCAATGGCAATGCATCCACGATAGGGCTGCCACCCGTGCCGTTACGGCTACGGCCGTGGAAAAACGGCCCGTCGAATGGTTGAACTTCTCCTTGACGGGACGGCACGGTCAACGGCACGGCCGTGCTGGCCGTTAAATGGGTCTATGGGATAATTTGGTCTCCGCTCCCTCCAGAGTTGCATCTCTGGGTATTAGATAGCTCTAGCACTCAGGTAAGCTCAGCAGGGTTAGTTTTGGATGGTTAGAGACACATATACCCTCAAAGACATCATTTTCTTCATGCAGTTGACCAGATTTGAAGCTCCGCTATCATTTTCGGCAAGTGCCGTAGGTGCACCGAAAGCTCAACTGCAGTCATCTCAAGAGATCAAGATGGCTATGGTGCGTAAACAATGTATCGGGGAAGACATGAAGGCAATACAAAGCAGAAATGCCCCTCAAAGAGGGCATCTGGCCAAGAAAGTTAGCATACCCGTTGAACGGCCGTGACGGCCGTGTTTCACGGGCCGTTGAACTGCCCAAAAAAATTGCTACGGAACGGGCACGGCACCCGTTGCACGGGTGCCGTCGAACCGTGGCCACGGCTACGGGCGGCAGCCCTAATCCACGAATTCCCAATGGTTCGAATGGCGAGAGTCTTTCCAGCTTGAGAAGGATCGATGCACATGGAGTCCTACAAAAAGGTTAATGGCACTCTTAGATAGGCGGGTGTTTGCGTACTAGTTCGGGTTGAAACTTGGTTGAAACTGGCTCTCGCTGAGCGCTTGTTGGGCGCCTACCGACAATCTTCACCGGGCGCGGCAGAAAAACTAGGTAAATTCTCTGACCACCATCGCATGTCCGAGCTGGTAGGATCCCTTGTTCTCACTCTGCGTTGTACCGGCGACTGCCGGTCCAGGTCTTGTTTGCCCATGTTTACCTCTCACCACTCACGATATTTATCGTTGTTTATCAGTGGCAACTTTGGCACCGATTGACGCTGCTTCTTAAGCTTCTTTGCTTCGTACCACGACCATTGCGTCTCTCCCGCTCTTATTCTCTTCTTTTAGCCTACAATGGCGTCTTTCTCCAGCCTCCCTCCTGAGCTGATTCTGAAAATTCTCATGCTCTCAGTACCTGACGATCTTCGCCGGCTCTCCCGCGTCTCATCCTTATTCCGCCGGCTCGTCCCGCTAGCGCTTAACGCATCACTCGCCTTCATTTTCTCAGAACGTGCGGCTACTGAATTGGCAGACATGTCTTTGGAAGAGCCGCGCCATCAAGTTAAGGATATGGTGATTCGTTTGAAAGAGTACGATGCGAGTAAGTTTCACATATCGCTTTCCCTGTTGCTCCTCCCAACTTCTGTTGGAGATTTCCGAACCCAGCAGACCGTATTCACACTGCTTGGTGCATTCACCAACCTCACGGACCTTTGGCTTCGGCATGGCCGCGTCACTGATCATATACATGCATCAGTAACACGCCTTCCCAATTTACACCACATTCACTTTGAAAACTGTGGCATCTATGCATTCCCTCGCAACTCCATCGACACCGGGAACCGTCCCTTCACTGTTACATCAATTATGCTCGATAATATTACCATTTTTGATCGGGACGGCCGCCCGATTACAGACTACACTGCTGCTGTTCGCGATCGCAGCCTCACCATCTTCCCCCTTCCACTGCTGCACAACATTCACTCCCTTTCTCTCCTATGCTATACATCGGATGCTTCCCTTGCGCGAGGGCTTCTGCACGACACTCCCCGCCTCCCCCAGCTCCTTGTAGCATGCGCAGATGGATCTTTGCCACCAGCCACACTCGCCATCTCGAATTCCCTCTTGATGACATTCACTGGCCCACTCCATGTTGCCCTTGTCGCCTTCCCCTCCACATTACATTTGCGCGACCTCATCATCACAGACTTCAACTCACCAGAAGAAATTACTAAATTCTTGCGCCATGCTCGGGCGGCCCTCCTTCACAACCTCACAATCACCCTTACTCGATGGGATACACAGCTCGTTGAGCTGATTTCGCGACAATTTCCCACCTGCAGGCGCCTCCGAATCAACTACCACGGCTCTGGGCCGTCCCGCGTAAGTCCTCTTTTATAGCTGCCATTCCACAACTTATTCCGTCCAGGATTTCTTCGTCTCGCATGCCCTTCAGTATCACTGTGTTCCGACCCTACGTAGACAGAGGGTCCATCTACCCCTGTAGACCAAGGGGTAGACGGACCCTCTGTCTACCTGTGTTCACGCCATGTAGACGCAGTACATCTACATATGTCTACATCGGTCTACATTCGTCCACTCACCTACACCGGCGTAGACACATGTAGACCGACGTAGCCGCATGTAGGCAGACGTAGACACATGAGCTAATTTGGACTGAGGAAACACAAGGGAATCAAGTTGAACTGTGACATTTTGCGTTCCTCGGTGGGTCTACCTGCGTCTACAGCGTAGACGTATGTAGACTTACGTAGCCGATCGGCAGCCGACGGGTAGACGGACCGTGTCTACGCGATGTGGCCGGAACGTAGCTTGATGTAGATGTAGCTTGCCGTAGGTCCCGGCGTACATGTAGGTAGCGGGATGTAGCTGAAGCTCGCCGCATGTAGCCGCAGGTAGATGTACGTAGACAGGGGTCGGTCTACGTAGGGTGGGAACGCAGTGATTCGTTCAATATCCAGACAAAATTTGGTGTGATTATTAGTAGAGCCGTATGCCGAAAGTTTAACTGAATGGATTAATTTTCAGCTGTATAATTAGTAGGAAATTGAGGCCCCCCCCATGTTTTACAAATATTTTGCTGTTGCCTAGCCTGGAAGTTCCTTTTGTGTGGCTATGAATATTGGGTGCCTTTATCTAAGCGCCCTTGGCGCCTATTATTTCAACAATCAACTAAACCTGATAAATCCCTAATCCAAGTCATCCAAGTACTCATTCGAATCGGAGTTCAAGTTGGAGCTTGAACACGGTGTGGAAGAGGGAGATGCCCGAGACGTAGGTTCTTGGAAAGGGTTGGTGATCCGGTAATGGTAGAGTAGATTTTGGGAATAGAATGTGGAACGAGGGCCTGAGGGGTGGAGTACGAAAATGGGATGAAGAGACCGTGTCGATAGCGTGCAAAAGTGGCGTGAAATGAGAAGACGAAGAGACGGCGAGATACGGCGAGATTGGTGGCTAAACTAGCCCACTGGTAGGTTTTTCACTTGAGGGAAGAGGTGCTCCACTGCAGCCTCTGGGCACGTAGCCTTGCACTGGACACGAGATGGTGGTACGAAGGTAAAAGGTGATTGTGTGGCACTATTTACGATACAAACAAATGATGTAACGTATGATAGGGGTAATTATGAAATGAAAATAAAATATGAGTAAGTACCTATTTCCGCATGCGGGCCATCCGACCCTACCACAACGGTCCGCCTGATCGGCCCACCCCGATGTCGCCGATGCCGAGGCATTACTGGTAGTACTGGCAGTCGCAAGTTGAACTTCGACAATCCTGGGCGTATTTTGAGGGAGGTCTAAAATAAGACAAACACGCGCGGAAACTTGAAGCGCCTTGGCGCCCGGTGAAATCATCGCGCCCAGGGCATACAGGTCCGACTCGCAGGATGCATGTGCATATTTCAGATGGTGTTCTTCGTGGAAGACACCATTGCGGCACTGCGAATGAGTGGGTTATAGACACCTTGGAACGGATGACTGATTTATCCAAGACCCGTACAGACATCCGTGGAAGCATGATGCGTAAATTCCTTACGCTCGCCCTTCTCTTGTCGCAGACTCAGCCCTGGTTGAATGGCCTTGACGGACGGTTACAGCATTTTCTTCGGCAACGCGTTCGCTAGTGGCTAGGTATCTCTCGAGCCTCTATGAGGGATAAAATACGTACGCCAATCATCGAACCTTATCCAAGTGTTCAAGTTGGAACACGGTCCGTCTGATCCGCCGACCGATGTGGCCGATGCCGAGGCATTACTAGCAGTACTGGCTGTCGCAGCTTGAGCACAACCTCAACAATCCTGAGCTTACTATTTTAGCCCCTGATGTGTCCACGCACCCTGAAGTGGAATTTTTCCTGATCCCGCTGGCATTTCGAGCCCGTTCCCTCCGGAAAAATCCAGGAATGTGTTTACTGTAGCTATAGGTAGGCCAATTTCAGCCCAATTGAAGTTGTACAGCACACAAATGAAATGAAAAGGAAGATTTTTGCCACATTTTTCCACACGCCAAAACACCTGCCAAAACCGATTCCACTTCTGGTTCCATCAACGGAAGGTTCATATCTTCTGCAATTCAAGGCCAAAAAATATGAAAATATTCGAGGCTGTAGAAAAGACATACATATGCTTAAATCCGGGTGCCGAGAGCAATTGGGATAGAAGGCATCAAGTTATGGCGCGAGATCATTGTCGTGGACACATGGGGGCTAAAATAGTATATTGAGAGGCTGATTGGCGAGGTTCTAAAATTAAAACAAACACCCGGCCAAGCTCGGTGAAATCTTCGCGCCCAAGGATAGTACAAGTCCATTTGCGTTATTCACTCGCAGGATGCATGTACAAGGCTATATGTTCCATGATGTAATCCTGGATTATATTCCCTTTAAAAGCCCCAAGTCCAGGACGTATTCCTCAGCTTGACTTCGGAACTCGACACCGGGAGCAAGTGACTTTATTCATCACAACAGCATTGCATTGCTAATTATTCATCACAGAACATCATGCTCTTCAATGCCAACATCCTGCTTGCTGTCCTTGCGGCAAGCCCATTTTCCGTTTGCGCCGCTAGTCTGAGGGCGGTCGATCCGGGTTCATCGCTTGTGAACATAACACGCAGCCTCGGGAACTTCTCCATCACTGTCCTGGCGACTTGCCGGCCGAGCCTGACCGACTGCGACCAATTCTGCAACGACGATGCGGAGCAGACCGCGACGATCAACGACGACTGCCTCGAAGATTGCGAGGACGACCTGTGCGATAGCAGCGACCCCCGGGTTTTCGAATTCCCCCCCGGGAGCGACACCCTGATAGACTTCTCTGCCTTCAGAGATCTGTCTCGGGAGGCGAAGATCGCCACATATCTTCAATCGCCTGTCGCGGCGGTAGGTCCTCATGAAGACGGAGTATTCTGCGATGGTTGTCGCACCGTGGGAGACTGGCCGAGGTTGGCGGGGCGTCCGTCTCCCAAGGGTATAATTGCCCAGCTGCTCCTCACGCTTACATGCGCTGCGGGATGTGCTGCGGTATGTAGTATTCCTTCCCTGAAGCGGTAACTTGCCGTACTAAAATATCGTCTCAGGGACTCTAAGGCAGTGACAGTCGCTGAGAGCACCGTCTACAGTTCAACCTGTGGGAATTCTGCGCGTTCTCAGTATGAAGTAGAGGATTTTCAATTCAACATAAGAAATGGTCTAGTTGTCTGAATATATTCGTGGCAGTACGCTCTGTACACCAAACTCAACTTCATGTGAGAGCCGAGACGTCGTTGTTGCTACGGTCCGGGATACTCTTAGAGGCGGAACAAGAATGAGGCAGACTGTACGCATTGATCCGCCCTTTAGCGCGCCGGTTCAATTCACTCGCACAGAGGAGATTCGCGGCCTTTGCTTGGAAACAATAATCCGTGGGCTCGTAGCTCGCTGCATTGGGTCGTGCGAGGGCGTCGAGATCCACCCCTTTGCAAAAGTTTTGACCAAAGCTTGACACGAATACGACTCGCGGGGTGTAGAGCTCTATGCGGGCAGCAAGAATTTTCGGAAAGAGCAGCTTGATGAAGAGGAAGGGTGTAACTTGGGCCGTCGCCAGCTGGCTCTCGAGATTATCCACGGTTAGCGTGAACGGTCCAATGGGCGCGGCAGCACTGGATTGATACCTATATAATCTCTCGCAACGTGGAATTAATCCGGGTCCAAACGAATGTTCAACATACATGAAGGGGTTCTGGGAATGCATTGGCCTCGGCGGCAGCCTTGCGCACGGCAGCGAGCGACGAGAGATCGAGGACGAGGGGACGGATGTTGGCTGAGGGGACTTCGCTCTTGATGGTATCCTCCGCGGTTTTTAGTCTGCGTATCCAACCCAAAGGAATTGACTCCGCGAGCAGTAGAAGATTTGTGAACCTGTCCAAGTTATGCCCAGCGATAATCACAAGATTGGCGTGCTTCGCGATGGCACGGGCGGTCTCGAAGCCGATCCCACCCACAGAGGCGCCAGTAACCAAGACTGCGGAAAGTTTCAGAGCCACAGCAGACGTGATTTCGTTTTACGTACCATTCTTCCCCTTGATTTCCGATGCAAGAGCTGTCGAGGCTTCTTCCGCCGTTTTGCCGCTCTGTTCTGTGGTACAAAACAGGTGGCTATGTCGCGCCAGCGGATTTCCAAAAAAGCTCTTGGACATAGCCACCTGTTTTGTACCGAAGAACAGATGATAGCGTTGATGCCTGGTAGGAATTGTATTACCTTTCCTTTCGGAAGTCCGCTTATTGAATCTCCGTGCTCAACCTGTTGAATCGGCTAACAGGGCATCCTGAATCACCTATCGCTCTTCCATTCAATCTGTTGAATTATCCCAACTTTCTAGACGTTGAAAATTCCTACTTTCGGCTGCAGGGGGAAACGAAACACCCCCATGTCGGAAAAATTGGATTTGGCTGATCAGACATGGATTAGAGGTCATAAGTGATTTCTGGGGGTTATAAGGTTGACGGAGCCTAATCAGGTACCCTGACGCAACCTGGAGGCCAATTATCTGGCCTTTTCAGACGCCGTCAGGCTGATCATTCTCGGAAATCGCTTATAATCGCTGACCAGCCAAAGTGGATTTTTCCGACACACTTTCTGCTACTGCATCACCCTCATTTTGGATATTCTCTCCTAGGCTATGCACTGACCTTTTGTTCGATTTCCTGGGGTTCAAATCGGGACCTGATGCTCCAATCCCGACGCCCGCACCACTTGGTATCTCGGATGAAGGGCTCTCCTCGCCTTCTTCGCTGTCCCCGACTTTGATGCTGATTCATTCCTTCAAAACACTGGGTTTGACATCGACGCCATGGGCACGATGTCTTTCCCGGATGGGCTTCCTCTCTCTGAGTTCCCCGTAGTATCCAGCCCTCAGGCTCAATGGTCGCTGCTGCTGTCTTTACCCCCTTCCTCTCTTCCCCTCGAGCTGTCGGTAGTCATTCCCACTGTACCATTGCCATCCCGACCGCGCCACGCAACCGTAGGCTATCGGTGGACCCGGCAGACATCATTAGCAAGCCCCGTGCTCGCAAACCGCGAGTGCACTGTGGAAGGGTGACCTGGCCCGCTCGTCGCCAGGACCCTTCACACGCATTTCAAGCGAAGCCTATATTTATTGATAAGATCATCTATTATTTTATTTCATCTTCTGCATACCCATTTACTGATTATTTGACCTCTATAGCATCTTTTGTATTCAAATCTGTCATCAATTCACTACATGCTTGCACAAACACATTGGCGTGTATTTTACAGCTGAGCCATTTTCCTCAAAACATCAAGCACATTTCTTCGGCCACGTGGGAAACATTTAATATTGGACTCTTGGACTTTTCGCCTATTTTCTTACTCACATATCTCATTTTACACAGACATTTTACTCTATGCACTATGTACTGCCAACGCGACGAGTTCAACCTGAGTTCTTCGGCTTTCTCGGACTACGCCGGGGATCGAGCCGACTGTGGATTGGGCACCCACATGTCAATGTCTTGCGGGGGACATGCTCTCCCTATCAGTCTTTGCGTAGCTCCCGGACAGTTCGTTTGACGACGGTTTGACTTTAGCTACGGCTTTCTGACGGACTCTTTACGTACCTTTTGGCTTTGTTTGTTACGTCACCTTCTCTCTTTGTCTTTTACCATCACCTCAAATCACTCGTTTCCGAGCATCCTCGCGCGAATCCACCCTCTTTTGGACACACTTGAACTAAGTTTTCTATTTTATCCACCACCCCTGAGATCCATCTACGGCTACATCCTTTTTCCCCAGCTCTCACTTCATTTCTTGCTGCACGGCTCAAGACCCATCCGGCACGACCTTGACACGACCTCAGTCTACCAGTAGACCCCATTTCCCTTCTTCAGCACACATCTTAGTTGTAAACCTAATAATATATCTGTCTCTATAATAAATCATGGATCCTGCAATGAACTTTTAGAAAGGTTCCTACCTTGCTCTTCTTGAATTGGAATTAGCTAAAAGCGGCACAGAACCTGCAAAAGTGGGGGAAAGTTCCTTAATTGAGCTCGGTACTTGCCTGGTACAGTGAAACACCGGCAGCCGGTGGAATGGTTGCTCGGCTAACGCAGATAGTCGTTGGCTTGAGGTGAAATAGGCGTTTGGCGGACAAATAGGCGTTCAGGCGAAGGGATATGCGTTCAGGCGACGGAATAGGCGTTCAACGCCATCAATAGGCGTTCAACGTCATCAATATCGCCTAATGGTACTAAAGTTGTCGTGCCTCAGTTCATTGTTGATTCCTTCCTTCCATCTCGCTCACCCAGCCTCCGTACCTTGTGAAAAAAAGCGAATTATGATTTTCGACTTTGAGAAATTGCATACATCCCAGCGACGAGGCGGCTTCCCGCTCACATTGGTACACTACTCCACGCGAGGCTTGCATTCAAGAGCTTATGCTCTAAGTCCACCCACTCCTTCTCCAGGTCATCAAAACTGCCGCCTTTGTTGTTCCCACTCCACCCCTCTCCGAGATCAATGGCCACCTCCAAAAGTCGCTCGGAGCAGTTGATCAATTGAACCGGAGGCTCAGGGAATGTCTGAATTGGTTGTTGACCGGAATGCTGAACCGATACGATATAAGTTATAAACTCACTTTGAGCCACTGAACCAGGTGGTGGACGTCTTTTCTCCGATAAGACGTGGGGACCATCCGAGAGAGGTCAATATCGACCACATTTAGCAGTAGATCAGGTGAAGGGGAACACAATCTTAGAAGTAAACCCCATCCTCGACTTGTATAACTTCGGTTCCAAAGGTTAGACTGAAATTGCGGGATGACCTGGGAAAAACTCACAAGAAAAGAGATTCTTGTTCCGTGTTAGTCGCTGCATTAAGAATACGCAAAGTACCTTTTGCGAGTCCCAAGGCCAAGGTATTTGAACCCAACAAGGTCTGGTGCGAACTCAACGCCAGCAGCTTGCGGACCTTGGCTCTATCGGTGCCTAGAATTCTACGCAGGGGACAGATTGCTGCCCTCAACGTCTCCCATGAGAGGCCCAATCCCACATGGATGTGGAACAGACAACGGCCACAACCCTCCCCACGGATAGTGGCCAGGATTCTGAAGGCACAAAGAATCTGAATCAGCTGCGGAGATATCTCCGACAAGATGTTCAGCCCGCTGCCTAGCTGCTGTTCTTCTTTATTCATCTGGGAACCATTCCAAACGTATTCACACCACATCATAAAATTGTAGTCCTCCCAAAGTTGAATCAGGCCTTGGGACACCGCAACGAATTTCTGAATCTGGATTAGCATCATTACGATGGGGCATAGGAGCATACAGAACCTTCAACCAGCCAGGGAACCTACTGATTGATCTCGAGTAGAAATGGTGAAGAAAGAGATATTGCGGGTTGATGGATTCTACAAGCAGTAAGAGTTCGGGGGATGGCGGAGCACAAATTATGTAGCCGAAGACGTCGTCCCTCCCTAGGCTCCTGTGTACAAATTGGTGGATTTCCTCATGTTTGAACCATCATAACCTACCATGAAATGTGGTCCGGTTTGTTGAGCAGGGGATCGTCATGTGAAAGTGCTTCCAGAAGGTCATGGGTTAAATCTGTGCGGCATTGAGCAGCACTAACACAAAACGCTCCCGATCGGGAGGGGTTGGTAAGGAACTCGTGGAATGAGGCATGGTGAAAGGAGAGATAACTGTCCTCTTCCCGGATGACAGAATGCAGGCCTCGAAGAATTAACCGAACATCTCCAGGTTCTAAGTGGAGAAGCTGTTCGATTGAGCAGATGTCTCTAATCAGCCATGGCGCTGCGATGCATGCAAGAATTTTGAGGAATTGAGCGCGGAAATCGATAGGAACACCAGATAGGATCTGGAGGTAAAGCTGGTCAAGAGTCTCGAACGGTGATCCGGAAATACTGTTCTTGATGCCCAGCACGATATCGAGACGCTCCGCTGGGCGGAATCGTTTGTCGTCGACGAATTTGATGACAGTAGATGCGTAGATGAAGTATCCAGATGAGTTGTCAACAAGTTCTCCAACAATCTTTGACGGAGGCCAAGGATATGGGACCATAGCCATGGTCCAATGCTCTCGATGAATCCGGTGAAATTCACCCAGCAAATATTTTCGAACGTCCTTAAAGGACTGCTCAACGTTGAAGGGTCGATGACATCCGCGCAAGCATGGTTCTTCAAATGTCTCCCAAATGTGAGATTCTGGTCGGCTAGCAATGAAGAAAAGAATTGGAAGCCGCTCTTGGGAAACCGCATTTCCAATTGACCGTAGAACTTCCTGCTGAATTTCCTCCCCTTCACATTCGTCGAGGCCATCAATAACAATGGAGATTGGCCGGGAAAGACGAGCCTTTTGACATGGCGCGATGATGAGGTTGTGAAGCTGTTCAGAGAACACTCGGTCGACAATGGCAAGATCATTCTCGGTAGTGTCCGAGATGCTCTGCTTGAATTTCGGAAGGAGAGCGAGTTGATATGCAAGCGTAGGAAATAGCCTCTTTGCGTTTCCACGAGAGGGGTGGCCACGCTTGAAGAAGAAGCTACCGCCCAGGCGCCCGCCGTCCTTCAGCCGTTGGCAAAGTGATTGTGCTACGGCGGATTTGCCCGAGCCAGCGGGTCCATGCAGCCAAATGATACCGGTGCTGGGTTGATTGTCCTCGTCTGATAAAGACGCAGCATCTGAGTCATACTGCTCTTGATTGTCCTTATCTGAGGAAGACGCAGAGTCTGAGCCGTACTGCTCTGTATCCCCATCCGATGAAGATGCAGACATTGAGTCACTATCTACCTCATCGTCCGTGGATGTCCAGTTCCTAGGCGGATCAATTCCACATGCCCAGTTCCAGAAGACATCAAGCAACTTAGTTCGCGTGTCTGGGTGACAGCGTGGCTGAGGGAATCTTTCGGCTGAGTCGTAGAAGGCATCACCAGCGATGGACCGATGAAGAATCTGCAAACCTATGGTACTCGCATTAGGGACAGAATCAATTCAATCACAGCACTCACCGGTCTCGCCATGTCGTTGAATGTTGTTCACATTTCCACTGACAAACGTCCCGCCGTTAATGCTTGTAGCAGGTGCGTTTGGAAGATGATTCCACAGAAACTCATTATTATTACTGAGGGATAGCTGCGATCCGGAGCTCCTTTCTGCGGGAGTTTCGCTACATTGGCGAGTGCGGGGGTTGAAGTCAGCGGAGTGATATTTCCCGTGCTTATGAGTATTTTCCCAGGGAGCCCCTGAGCCGGAAGGATGGCCGGCCAAATCGAGAAGATATGTGATCGGAGGCAAGCGCAACTCTGGAGAAAATGGGGAACCTGAACGGCGATGACTTGATGGACCCAACAAGGGTGCAAGGGGCAAAGCCCTCCTGCTGGACATTGTATCCATATCGAGACCAAAATCGACAGGCCTGGGATTCAACATGCCAGGAAACATGTCAGGATACGGACGACGAAGGACCTCAGGGTCGTTCAACCGCGCTTCTACCATGATTTTTCGGCGGTGAGACGTGTCTGTGGAATATTATAGGTAGATACATCGTGAGAGGGCCTCGAACGCACCGTAAGGAAGCTTCCTGGTGATTCCCGCTCGTTCACTTCTTTCTGCGCCCACCAGGGAGCGATTCAAGTCTTGACCCACATGAAACTCAGGTCCCATCAGAACTCTGTCGGCGTCCGGCGGTGTAGGCGGCTGGATGCTCTGGAGATTGTAATCGCCGCCGACTTCAATGAAATTTCCACCGTTGATCTGTACATGCGACGAGGAGTTGAAGATCGGCATGGTAAAGGGTAGAGGAGGGAGGGGCCAGAAAGCGCCAAGAAGCTGCTGCCTGCCACGCAACACGCGATGCTGTACAATTGGTGCCGAGGGCGCGTCTTTTCAGCGCTAATAATACCATGACAGCTCTAGTAATGCATTACTGTGCCTCGACCTGTGCGTTGGTGCCGCAATGATCAATCTCAGGCTTGCTGTGGAAATAGTGACAGCCGCAACCGGAATGAATTCGAGGTCGAAGAATATGGAAAACAATGTTGAATCCGAACAAGAAACCGTTCCCTGCTCACGGCGGTGCTGTACAATTGGTGCCGAGCACGCGTCTGTCGAATGCTAATTATTCGTATACTAGTTGCTACCCGTGAATAAATTCACGGGCCTCTAGATCCGCATTTTCTGTAAGATATTCCCAGTCCTGTTCCCTGTTGGTTGTTCCCAGTGAACCTGCGGTTAGATTAATGACCCCTGTGGTTTGTTTCTCCCAGTTCTTGTTCTGCTGATCATTCTCGTTGCTTATTCCCTTTTGGTTTTTCCCGGTGGACCGGTGATTGGTTTACAATGCCCGTGTGGTCATTTCCCTCATTTCTCCATTCCCGTTGATTGTTCCGGCTGCGTGCACGGTGGGCGGGTGGTGAGATGCTTGTGGGCTTGTATCTTCTGGTTACTCCAGCTCTACTGCATGTTTCCCGGTGCACCGGTGGTTATATTAGTTGTTTTCCCGGTATCAAAGATGCCGCCGTCCCGAAGGTATTGTTCAATGTCCCAATAGCACTCGCGAATAAATTTATATTCGAAGGCCAAAGTCTCACTGTATCTTGCAGCTGGTCTGAGTTATCTGTCCCAAGTTACATGTTTCGCACTGTGTTGACAGTTGTTCCATTCGCCGGTGTTTTCCGTGGAGGGAAGTGCCGTCATGATGGTGAGGTGAGGTCATTGCATGACCGTGCGGAAATGGAATATCAATGGAAACTTCTGTAGCCTTCGCATTTTATTATATAGTAAGATTAGGATTCTCCACGGCTTTCATTTGGATGTCTTTGGCTCTATCCCCTTCAAGGCTCTCCATTTTACTGCCTCTCCCCTCTGGTTGAATTTTACAGCATTTCCCATCAACTTCCCGCTGTGCCATAATGCTGTGGTGCGTCACCCAAAATTTTTCCGATGTTGAATTCCATGTCAAACTGCGCAGCTGCCGCAGGCTGTAGAAGATAACCAAACTTAGGATTGTCGAAGTAAGAAAGCTGAAGCAGCACCGCAACAGGTCCGCTGCACTGTAGAAGCCACTTTTATTGTACTGTGGACATGTTCCAGTTTTTTCATATAAAAAGCTCTATCCTCCATCTGCTATTCTAGCATTTCTTCCCCGCGATTATTTTATACTGTATTTTTCCTCAATCTTGGTATGTTGCACAACATTCCACACACATGATTTTTATTGCTCTTCGTTGCCGAAGCGAAGTGCCGGCATATCTTGTAATACCATGAGAGTTCCAATGCATCGCTGTGCATTGGTGCCGCAACCTCAGACTAGCTGGAGAAACACCCACTTGCGAGAAAGCCAGTAAATGGCAAACACTTGTACTCATTCTTTGATGTTAACTGTCCCTATGTTTCTAATCCATGATTATGCTAGCACAATACTTGCAAATAAGGTCTGAAAAGTGGATTATGGTGGTAAGATTTTTAAATTAAGGTCTGAAAAGTAGATTATAGTGGTATCTACCATAATTGATCACAAATAAGGTCTGAAAAGTGGATTACGGTGGTAAGTATTTTAAATGAAGGTCTGAAAAGTGGATCATGGTATTTGCCATAATTCATTTCAAATAAGCTCAAAAAAGTGGATTATGGTGTTGGTATTTGCCGGATTATGGTAGTATTTGAAGATTGGTCTTGCCAAAACTTCTACAAGCACCTGGCCGACCTTATAGAAGAGTCTATGTGAAATGACATGCCTCAGTATTGCTGGTACTTCTATAAGGTCTTTCACCTCGCTCTAGCAGTGCTATAGCCAAACAGAACCAAACAATGACCAACTCCGTCCATCCTAGTTTGATTTTGACTTATACGGGATTGCCCAGCCTTTTAGCACTCATGATAACTTATTAATTCAAGACACAAAATACCGTGTGCACAATATGCAGTCCCTCCGCTCTCCACCCCCACACCGCATTCCAACCCGCCGGCGCCTACGTGCAACACACATCTGGATTGGGGACACGATCCACGACTTCGCAACCTCAGTCGGGCGCTCACGGCGTTGGGATGGGTTCGGCCAGGGTGAGGGTTTTCTTTCTGATTTTTTGGACATTGTTGTATATTCTTGGGTTTCAGGCGGCGGGATGCCGCCTTTGCGGGTTGGGGCACATGTGGTAGTGGGCGAGCCGCCCACACCACATCAGTTTGGCCGCGCATGGCGGCAGCATCCTGTAGATTAGTCATTCCCTGTGGTTAGCACGAGCCATATCAATAGCTTTGGTGCACTCCTAGCGACCTGCGGAAACATGTGATAGAGCCAGAAACACAGATGAATTACTTACAGTCCCTCTAACTCCCTCGGATACATTTGCCAGTTTTGTCATTGCAAGATATTGTAAACATTACATTTATCTAGGAATTTCATATATTTCTGCCTCTATCATATGTTCCCTCAGCTATAAATGTTGTCTGTCTGACAATATTAGGCTGCTGGGACATGTTCTCGGCATGCTAGATGGCTTTCGGTGCAAAAACAGCCCAGAACCAGAAAATACCTAATACATGATATTTTCACAAATTCCTTTCTATCACTAATTGCGCGTGAATTAGCTGAGTAGATCTATCTAGTTTCTATGTGAATCGGTGAAGAACTGACCAAGATATCGGGAATTATTAGAAAATATCCCAAAACAGAAATCTTTGGTTCGCCTTCGGTACTGCAATTAGCTGTAAGCTGTGTTGTGGTCCAGCAATTGAACAAGGCAATTACAACAATGATGGAGGATGGAGGAATTGTCTCCTCCATCTGCGTCACTGATCACATTGGGCCCAAGAAAAAGCGTGGGAGCTGTTCACCAAACATCTCAGTTGGAACCAGGAATTCAACACTCCGCAACGAATATGGTCTACCCAGACCGGATGCTCCACCTCGCTCCACTTTGACGTTTGCCGACTTTTCCCGATTCTTTGACTTGGAAAGTGTTCAAATCCCCGCCTTCCTATTCGCACATTGGTTCAGGGGCGGAAGCGTTCATTGGCTTCAAAACAAAGGGTGGAACCTCGGCTTTAAATTTACAGATCGTTGAGAGCCGGGTTTCACTCTCACGCAACATCATTATCCAGTGGAGCGAGAAGCCGCGACATCAATGCATCACCCTCGGGCCAGAAGCTCACTCAGTAGAACCCTTCCTGCGGTTGCTTCCATCCATCAGACATTGACCTTCATGCATCTATTCAACAGTACTATTCATTCGCATTCACTGTCCAACCTAGACTGACCTTTTGCCACGGACTTTGGGAATTTTGCACTGTCCACCCATAATCTTGTGTTCGCTCGTTGAAAGACCGACATCGGAATGACCGGGGTTTTTAAAAAAACTGACGGATAACCGAGGTTTTTGATCTACTCAATGCGCCGGTGCCGGTTTAATTAGTGTAGATAGAACTCCCTTCTACCTGGTAAAGAAGTCATTCCAAACCCACCTTCATCTTCTGACTCTTTCCCACCTCAATTTGCTCGCCGGTGAGCAATTGGTACAGTTTAAATTCTTCGATAATGGCCGCTGTACAGGCATGAAGTCAGGTTAGTAGTCTATGAGTGCAACACTTTTTTGTTTCTTGCCTTCACACCAGCTTCAGCGTGAAAAGAATTGTGAAGTCCATCCGGAATTCATTTTACTTGGCCTTTGGTCCGTGTTCTTGTTCATTTGTTCATCTTGTCGCGAAATCATTCAACCAAACGGCAAGAAACAAACATCCAAACATCCGTCGCCGGTGGTTAAATTTCCTGAAGACGTTGTGGATGACCCATCCCACTCAGGTGGAGCATTATTCCAGCCAAAAATCCGCACTCATTTCGAGTGGAGGCTTCAAATACATTGTTCAGGGTCGCTGCTCCCTCCTCAACTGCAACTACCCCATGCTTCCGAGGCTTGTGCGTGGACGCTATTGTGGAGTAGTGGGTCTTCGAGGCAGGAGCAAGCTCGACAGAGCGAGTTTCAAAATTTGACATGGTGGGCGGATCAGTGAGTTACCTGTGTAATTTCCTTATTTGGGGGGGGGGATCCTTGGGCCGCCAAAAAAAAAAATTATATGCCTTTTACATGCCAGGACATCTGAAGGTTTCCTACATGTGGGAGATCCAGGAGGTGTTTTACAATCATCCTGAGGGTCAGCTATTGCTTGAGTGTAGAGTGTAGCTTTGCAGACAGTCACCCCCATGTAACAATGTTTAATGCTAGTTCATTGCCCCCCGAAAACCGAACCTGGGAGGAGGATGAAAGTGCTGAGGATGCATATTTCTTGTGCAGGAAGTCACTATGAGCTTTCCCTCAACATGAATTGTCTGGGAACTATTTCCGAACCTGTTTACAGCCGTTTGCCGAACTTAGGGCACGGCCCGTCTTTTTTTTTTGGCAAGTTTTCACCAGAACAATGATTGCATGATCATTACACGACCGTTTGCCCTAGAAATAGGCTCATTCGATTTTCGGAAGTATGTTTTTAGACTCCTTTCGACCAGTGCAGGAGCAAAACTGTCTCTTCAGATTTCCGATCGAAGCTCTCGTTCTTAAGCCCCAGGCCAGAAACCTCTCTATAATCCTGGGGTCTGTGCAACACCGATTCCCGAATCAATGGGGCGCACGTCCGGACCCGAATGAGCATGCGAACGCGTGATTTGCTCCCAAAACGTGACTGTTATGGAGACCTGGTATTTCGCGGGCGATTGGCCAGTGCTAACCAGCGCAATTTTGAGCACAACTGTCTCATCGCAGCACTCGTTCCTGTTGTTCTTTCCGGCGAACCACAATTAGCGTTGCCGTTAGGTCCGGTAAGCCCAGGAGTGCATTGAAGGTGGTTCGACCGCGGGGCCGAGTCTTCATTCGGTCCGGCCCATTGAACGGGACCGAACCAGACCGAATGCGATGATTTCCGGGGCCTCCTCTCAGCCTTCAGGTATAAATCACTGCGTTGAGGCCAGGCCTACACCGGCAATCGTCTAGACCGTTGGATCTGCTGCCTATTTCAGGCTAACTCCGCCGAGATCCGCGTAGCCGCCTAGCCGGTGTCCGGGTAACCCATTTAGACACCGGAACCGTGTAGGTCGTGGGGCGCCGGCGTATATGGCTTGGGCAGCTAGCCCTGGCCGACCCCACCCCGGACATGTCACGTGACTTTCCTTTTCCGGAACGAACAACGCTTTTCGACTCTTTTTAGGTAGTGAATGAGAGGAAAGCTACTGCGGCATACTAGGTATAACTTATACGAAATGATATGGCTTTTGGACTTCTCCTGTATAAGACACAGGTCACAATGACGAAGGGAGGTAGTATGATGTATGGACTCCGGTTTGGGGACTTTCATTGGTGCTTTGGCACAGCGGTTAAGTAGCGTCTGTCCTCTGCTTAATGTAAGCGAGGCGCCCTGTGTTCGAATCTTTTTGGCCGCCCTTTTTTGTCCCCATTTAGGCTGCGCCCAAGCGCGCTTTGATGTGTTTCAGGCGCAACAAATAAATAAAATCAAATTTCTGTTTTTCCTCCCTCCGCCATCGCGATCATCATGGAAACGACACAGGCAGTGCCAGAGCCCCGCATTTGCGGAAGAAAGGACTGCAAGAAAATCATTGCTCCCACAATTCCGGGGGAGAAGGAATACAAGGCTTGTGCAATCTGCCGCGAAAAGGACAAAACCCGAAAAGCGGCCAAGAGAGGACGCGACAAGGAAGATGAGGAGGCTTCCAAGCGTGCACGCATCTCTTCTCCGGCTGATGGTAACGCCAATGCGGACGACTTGCCCGGGAGTGATGAGACAATGCCAAACACGGCCGTACGCATCATAATGACTTCGACGCGTCGTAGACTGACAATTATCCTCATCAAAGGTGCCTATCAAATATACCAGTCAACAAGCACTTTTTTCAGCCTTGCGCGAGGCCTTCAGAACAAAGAAAGATGTTGAATTCAATGGTACATACCAAATTCCCGAGGACCCTCTTGTGACGGATAAGGAACGCGTCAAAATGGTCATATACGAGGTCTGGAAGGTTTCGGGCTATAGGTTCAAGTGCGTGCTTCAAATTCGCGGCTCTAGACGCGTCGAAACACGTTGAATTCAATGGTACATACCAAATTCCCGAGGACCCTCTTGTGACGGATAAGGAACGCGTCAAAATGGTCATATACGAGGTCTGGAAGGTTTCGGGCTATAGGTTCAAGTGCGTGCTTCAAATTCGCGGCTCTAGACGCGTCGAAACACGTTAATCTCACGTGTTTTTTCGATGTAGAGTCAAGGACCACAGGGTCCAGCACACCGGACATAAGACTCGTTTGCACTGCTGCCAGGACAAGAAGCATAAGGGAAAGGCTCAGCCAAGTACTCGAGAGGGGGTTAAGCATCGGGACACACTCGGAATGCAACCTTTCGACTGCGACAGCAATCTCTGGGTTAAATGCCAAGATGGTGACATTGAGGACGAAAAACAGATCACGGTTTCGGTACGGCACAGTGGTTCATATGTCCACTATTACGACGTCTCCCTCCCGTCTGGCGCTGCAGGAATGATCCGCGAGGGTTTCGAATGGAGTACCCTTGTCGCGATGGTAGGGAAAATTCAAGCGGTGTACCCGAATGTGACGGCAGTTCAAGTGCATTCGGCATGGCACGAAATGAGCAAGATCCTAAGGAAGCGCGCTGAGATGCAATTACCTTCAGCAAAAATTCTTCTGGAGGAATTCGGCGAGGATTGCGATGTACTGGACGTCCATCCGGCTGAGGGTGTCGAGCAAGTCTGTTGGACGATGAAGAAGATTATTGAGCCTTTACGCGGGAAGATTGTCGAGATCGGCATTGACGCTACATGTACGTGAATTTAGTCTGGATAATCGGAATCATAGGACTGAACCGTACATATTATAGACGGGACAAACTCGAAGCACCTGGAGTTATATACCGTCCTAGGCGAGCACGATAACTCTGGGTTTCCATTGGCATACTGCCTCCTCTCGACTACCGGAGCAGATGATCTTGGGAAGCGCAAACGAGCTTTGGAAGCGTGGGCTTGTGAACTGCGCCACAAGTATGGGGTAATTCCCGTGCTCGTTCATTTGGACAAGGATATGGCCGAGATTGGGATGGCCAAAGACGTATGGGATGCGAAAATCCAGCTTTGCTTGTGGCATCTCAGAAAGGCAGTACGCTCCCGGTATTCTGTTGACTAGATAATACATAAGAGTCCACTGTATCAAAAATTTAGAGCAATCGGGGGTGAAATGCTGAGGCCGCAGCTGTCCTGCCTGAAATCAGGATTTTTTGGGTGAAAATTTTATTTGGAAACCAAAACAAAAGATCAAGGAGACCATTGACTGCGGATTTTCAGTGCGAGTAGAATGAGATATGTCCCTAGGTAATCTGACAAAAATTGAAGTCGGGGCAGCTGTTCTGCCCAAAATGGCTGAAAACAGAAAAAAATCGGCTGCGCCCTAAGTTCCGCAAACGGCTGTAATTCATTATGGACAGCACAAAACTCGGAGATGAGGACAAACATGGCTCAATGAATAAGGGCCATACTAATATAATCTTAATATGATGAGAGGGCAGACGTGTTGAGGTCAACCAGAGGGACTCTTAGATCCTAGCTGCTTTAAATGTGTCAGTACCAATGCGAAAACTAAGAAAAACAACGCGTCCCGATGCACCTTTGATGGAATGCACGTGATGATGTTTAGGGTTAGGGTTTCCTTATATGGTAACGCGAAATTTTGAGAAAAAAATACAAAGCCATCCCGCTGGAACAGAAATGAGGTTTCCTTCACTTTTCAAAAAAAGAGTGAAAGACTTTTTATTGAAACTAGTTATTGAAAGTCTGAAACCACAGGATTGTTCCCTTGGTCAAACTGAAGCTTTCTGTGGTTTTACTTTGTGTCCCCACCCCGACGGCCCCGACTAGTAAGGGCGGGAAGGCGGCGTCACGCTGTGACACATGTGACTCGATGGATGCGGATGTCCTCTACCTTACGTCCGGAGTTTGACAATAATATTGGAGCTGACGGCTTTTACTGAGTAGATCCCACGTATGCACTAGACTGCGCACTCGACCTTGAATATGAGGAGAATGAGGGCCGGCGCCGGGACGGGTACCGAGAAAGCTATAGAAGCCAGATGCTCAGATATATGGCCGAGCAGCGGTGAATTCATTTTTTTTTTGTTTGCTTAATGGAATTCTGGCTCAGACGTGCAACTCTCTTGACTGTAAAGGTGGATGCCTAATAACTTTAGGTAGTGGGTCCCGTAGCGCAGGACCCCTGTTTATACCTTGGGAGGCTAGATCCCTAAAATCCTGAAATCCTCGATTTTTGTCCGAACACTTTTTTCTTTCCCACGCTTTCTGAGACTGCGAAAATCGCGTTTGCCAGCGGGTGCTCACTTTGGTTCTTTTTGGGTCAAAATTTTTCTTGAATTTTTGTCCGAACCGCTGGATCTAGCCTCGCAGGGTATTATCCGGGGTCCTCGTAGCGCCCTATCAAAAGTTTTTGGTGGTAATGATGGTAATGATGGCAAAGTTTTTGATGGGGATGTATAAACCTCCATTAGGGTTTTGAATCCCACAGCCTACAACGACGTCGGAGGAAGAGTCCCGGAAGGATATTGGGTGGGCAAAAGGTCATCTTGAAAGACACTACAGAACTGCTGTTGGGCTGGATAGAGTCTCCTACCGGGAGATCGCAGAGATTGAGAACTACGTGCTCTGTAAACTAATCAATGAGTGTCTGGATCGTACTGATGCTCCGTCAATATGGCTTATAACGCTAATTGCAGCGATTGGAAAAAAGGACAAGCCTGGAGATATGCGGCATAAAACAGGAGCGAGAGAATAATTGGCATAGTACTTGCCTCATCACACAAGCGTTGAAGGTCGCCAGCGCTGAC
This sequence comes from Mycena leptocephala, assembly GCA_029378395.1. Classification (NCBI taxonomy): domain Eukaryota; kingdom Fungi; phylum Basidiomycota; class Agaricomycetes; order Agaricales; family Mycenaceae; genus Mycena; species Mycena leptocephala. The sequence continues at coordinate 461,332 of JARJLF010000003.1, read as the reverse complement.
TCCAGGTTCGAAACAACTGCGTTGGGAGCCAGCGAGCCGAACACGTCTGCAAATGAAGTGCCAAAACTATGGCTGACTGCGGCGGCATCCAACACGACAGCGCAGAGTGACCAAACTCTCCCGGAAGATATCGAGCATAAAGGAATACTCGGACGACGCATCGAGCATGAAAAATCACAAGCAATATAAACATCACTTACATTAGCGCGCAAAGGCGTAGGCACAGATCGACGCATTGAGAGTCCGCGAACCGGGAGGTCTTCAAATGAAGGGCCGCAGCGCACCGCTGACTGCCGGGGCGTGAAAAGGTGGCCACGAGAAGCGCGGATCATCGATTGTCGGTAGAGGATGAGCCGTGCGCCGTGTACGAGGTCGTAGCGTTGGAATTTGGGCGGCAAAAGTGAGAGATGGCAAAATTTGGGCAACAGTAATGAATAACGCACCTAACGATTGATATTTGGACGACCGACGTTCAATACTCGTTACAGGGGCGCCTGGAAGGGGAAACACGGATATCTGGGGCGGCGACGGCGAAACCGGTGGATGTGCGCGCAGAATTCAGCCGTTTTGGAAACTGACGTCGAGTGATAATTCATATCACCCAGTGCGTGGCCATTGGCATCTACAGCGTGTGACGACACATGACAGAGGGAACGGCATCGAGGAAGGTTACAGAAAGTTGGCACCAGAACACCTGAAGAGGTATACACAAAACATAAAAAAAAGAAGTAGGCCTTCGGCCGATTTGGGACTAGTCCCACTTTGGTGGTGACTAAGCGGTTTGCACCAGAGACGTCTTGCATTCCGGATTTGAATGCCCCCCGAGAAAGGGCAAAAAATGTATTTCAGCTACCCGCCGTTTCCGATGAACCCTCTTGTTCCTTATATCGCTGGCAGTCAAAATGGCCCTCTTCATTGGAATTTACAGCCCTTTGCAGAACTTAGGGTCGCGTTTTTTTTTTTTCCTTTTCGAGCGCTTTTTGATCGTTTTGACCATTTTGCTTGTTCTGAGCTCAGTTTTCCATGTGTTTGGATAAAAACTAGATGGTCCGAACCGCAATGTGAATGCGGAGGGCATCTCGTCCCCACATTTTTTCTGCCGTGTTTTTAGCGAGGGAAATAAAATATAAAGCTGTTTTCAGCGATTTTTCTTACTGCATGAGGAGTTGCTGCTCCAATGTCCTGTACCAGTGAAATAAGATTCGAAAGACTATTACGGAGGGCATCTCGGACCCTCATGCAGTAAGAAAAATCGCTGAAAACAGCTTTATATTTTATTTCCCTCGCTAAAAACACGGCAGAAAAAATGTGGGGACGAGATGCCCTCCGCACTCACATTGCGGTTCGGACCATCTAGTTTTCATCCAAACACATGGATAACTGGGCTCAGAAAGGTCTATTTTGCGAGTACTTTGGGACTGTATACACCATTTTTATGTACAAAATGATTCCACCAACTCGACTTTTCAGAAAACACCAAAATATTTTATTACGGAGGAATTAATGAGGGGATGTCTGGGTTTAACCATGCAGATCCTCATGAAATCGACAGAAGTTCATGCTGGCATTTTATTTGGAGTCGTTTGACCCCGAAATGACCCCAAACACCCATCGGTCATTTATTTTGTCCACGTAGTGTATGCTGGCGCACTCCAAGCTACATAATGGTCTCTGTCAATAGGAATCAACTGCATCGCCGGGTGCTATTGAAAAACTCAATTTTCCAGTCATCCGTAAATGGTGTTTGTGCCAAGTATTACATAAGGAGACCCTTTGATGTCCCCGAACGCTGGGAAAGACACAAAACAGCCTAGGCGGACCTCGGTCGCTTGAATACATTAAGACTTTCGGATGAGGATTCCCGGCGCACTACAGTGATACCAGAAGGGAAAGAAGACGAGGAGCTTGTTGTCTTAGGAGCAGTGGCCGAGAGGTCGCGTCCACGATCTACGCAAGGGAGTTGTCGTGGCCACTTCGGGAGGCGTGGCGCGGCCGGAGAGCACTTCGGGGACGGAGGCGCGTCCGCAGGCTGTGACCTCGGGCCTCCGAGGGGGGTTTGAGGGTTGAGCATTTACACATTCACCGCATACACAAAACCAGTAGAGGTTACAGTGATAATCTTACGAGCATGCTGCCAACGTCGCCCAAGGTGTGATAGAGCTGATAAATTGTGCCTGGATTTCTTGGAAGGAAGACTGAGGTCAATGCCGATGACACATGCAACCAACCAATATCACAGGATTCTAGTCTATGAGAATGTGGGGGGTAATACTGGTACTCGCTAATCCAGTCAACTCGTAATCTGCGTGTGTTGAGAATGAGAATCTGACAGTCGACAATCCCGTGAACGAACGCGAGAGTGAAGGCGCGAGTTGTTCGGTCTTCCACTTGGGCTTGGCGTCGTCCGATGGGGCCAACAGACCAGACCTGGCTCTTCCTCCTTGCCCACCTCAGGTACCTACGAATCTGTTACGTAAAGGGCCTCTTAGGTAGGTTTCTTTGTATGGCAATAACCTACCTAAGAGGGGTGCGGAAGAGGAGGTCATTTGCTTCTGTTACTCAATCTGGAAATTATCCAAATTGGGTAGCTGGTGCGTCGCCTCCGCCTCTGTACGTGAGTGGTGCACTGCAGCCGGTGGACGGTATGGATCATATCAACTACTTATTGTGCATTTATAGTAAAGAGCATGGGGCAGTAAAATGGAGCACCGACCCTTCCCAGACTGCTGGCACATACCTCCGCAACCTCCTCCCTGATCAGGGCGGGGTATTCAGGCAGTTGTAAGTTCGGAAATTGGATAGACAGATAGTATTTACCTTAAATGACCAGTTTTGAGACAAGCAAGAAGCACAGAGACCGTCAGAAAACATATCGGAGGTTCCGCGCGGAACCTCCTCCCTGAACAGGGTGAGGTATTTAGGCAGTTGTAAGTTCAGGAATTAGATAGAGAGATAATATTTACCTGAGACGACCAGTTTCGAGACAAGTAAGAAGCACAGAGACCGTCAGAAAACACATCGGAGGTTCCGTGCGGAACGTCCTCCCTGAACAGGGTGGGGTATTTAAGCAGCTGTAAGGTCGGGAATTAGATAGAGGGATAATATTTACCTTATACGACCAGTTTTGAGACAAGTAAGAAGCACAGAGACCATCAGAAAACACGTCGGAGGTTCCGCGCGGAACATCCTCCCTGAACAGGGCAAGGTATTTAGGCAGTTGTAAGTTCGGGAATTAGATAGAGAGATAATATTTACCTTAGACGACCAGTTTCGAGACAAGCAAGAAGCACAGAGACCATCAGAAAACACGTCGGAGGTTCCGCGCGGAACGTCCTCCCTGAACAGGGCAAGGTATTTAGGCAGTTGTAAGTTCGGGAATTAGATAGAGAGACAATGTTTACCTTAGACGACCAGTTTCGAGACAAGCAAGAAGTACAGAGACCGTCAGAAAACACATCGGAGGTTCCGCGCAGAATGTCCTCCCTGAACAGGGTGGGATATTTACAGTGTTCAGTGGATCATGGACAAGGGGATTATGGTACAGAGATAATTTTTACCTTGCACAATGGGTTGTGAGGGAAAAACATCCCCAGGTGTTGTCAGGAACTGGTCCAAACAGACCTCCGCGACCTCCTCCAAAAAAACAGTGTAGGTTAGTCGTGAGTAAGGGGGAAGATAATAGAGGAATAATATTTAATCTTTCACGATAGGTTTGAACAAAATTAAATGCGCGGAAGTGGTTGAAAAAAAAAAGTTTGGATCGGGATGAATGAAATCGAGCTGTGCATAAGTTATTTACCAGAAGGAATATGAAAGCCATGCAATTAGAGCCAGCAGGCTAAACATCAGGATGATATCAGTTATGGGAGGAGGTGCCGGCGACCTCCGCAGATGGTTGGAGGAGGTGCCGGTGACCTCCGCAGATGGTTGGAGGAGGTGGCGGAAACCTCTGTAGATCCTCTCTAGGGACCTCAGCTAAATACCCACCAAGATGCTGGCAAGGGAAGAATTTATGGTCAAACCACAGAGACCCAAAAGTAGCTGCTGCTGAAAGTCCTTGACAATCATGTTCAGATGAAGTGGTGGCCAGAGGTTGCGAAGGTGGCGGAGGTAGCGGAGGCTACTTCGGTGACCTCCGCTCTCTGCAGCAGTTACCTCCGCCAAACATCTGCCAGAACTTGAAGTGGAGAATTTCTTCTCAGAACAGAGATTAATGAATTAAAACACAGCTGAATGGATTGAAGTGTCGCTGGCAGCTGGAAAACAGCGCGAGAGATCCAACGTTGAGTTCGGCTGTCATCGGCCAGACGCTCGGATCACCATTTGATCGACCAATCACAAATTGAATAACGGCCGACCATGCTCAAACCACTTGCTGCACGTTGAATATGGAGCCCAAAAATCTTATAAAATCAGAAACAATTTGTTTCATTCGGCCCCATCATTAATTGATCAACGATTCCAGGGTTTTATTCACCTTACATGGCCATGCACGAATTGCAGTCGAGTTCAACTAACTTGCACTATTCAACTTCGAGGACTTGTAAGGAATTTTATTTTCAAGTCAAATTAGATTTTTTGCTTGGCCTACATTGATTGGTTTGAGCTTCAAATGACTCCTAGGACACGATTAGGTGTTTATTGAAGCCTGGATAGAGAGTACAAGTATAAAATATGCAATTTCCGCCTTCTCTGCAATATATGGTCTTCTGTTCAATACATTAATTCCAGGCTGTGAGAAATTATAAGATACATGAGATATTCTCTGCGCAAATCAGATTCGAGTTGAAAAAATACTATAAGGTTTCCAGTCAATTTCTTAGGGGAACGAGAAATGGTGGGGCCTATCCCCGAAACAAAATCCTTTATTTGATTGAAGGGGTTACAACGCACACTTTTTTTCTTTCTCTCTTCCATTCTCAACTATTTCCTGGGAGCCCTTATACAGCTTGGAAAGAAAATTCTCAACATCTGGAATTCTTTTGACCTCCGCCTCCACCCTCCGCGCCCTCCGCACCTCCGCAGTCCACATCCTCCAACCACTACAGCACACCAAAAACTCTGTTAGTACATCTATCTGCATTCCAACCTTCCTAAATATTAAATGACGGGCAGCAAAACTTACAATCTGGGTGTACTGGGCTGACCTCCGCCACTTCCAGCATACCCTTCCAGGTCTCTCTAGCTCATCATTCAATATTCAACCAACTAGATTAGGTACATAAGAGTACATATTTCCTCAAGAGTCAAGCTCAAGTGTTAAATTATGGTTTCTGGAAGTAGCCGGCACCTCCTCTCATTACTGATATTATCCCGAGGAGCCTATCGAAACAATTCCTTGCAATTGAATTCCTAAAACATTGTTTGCTCAGTAATTTTAATTTTGTTGTTACTGTTAAATGGCAGTTGGCGTTGGTCAGCGGCGCCTCCTCCTACCGCTGATGTTGTCTCAAAACGCAGACTGGAGCCTCCAAAACCTGCACTACTCTCGGTAAATGACTTGAGTCCCAGACAATTGTCAAATTTCATTCATGTATTCTTATCCAAACATCTAGAGTTGCATACACCGCGCCGTGCGGAACCTCCGATGTGTTTTCTGATGGTCTCTGTGCTTCTTACTTGTCTCGAACTGGTCGTATAAGGTAAATATTATCCCTCTATCTAATTCCCGACCTTACAGCTGCTTAAATACCCCACCCTGTTCAGGGAGGACGTTCCGCGCGGAACCTCCGATGTGTTTTCTGACGGTCTCTGTACTTCTTGCTTGTCTCGAAACTGGTCATCTAAGGTAAATATTTTCTCTCTATCTAATTCCCGAACTTACAACTGCCTAAATACCTTGCCCTGTTCAGGGAGGATGTTCTGCGCGGAACCTCCGATGTGTTTTCTGACGGTCTCTGTGCTTCTTACTTGTCTCGAAACTGGTCGTCTAAGGTAAATAGTATCTCTCTATCTAATTCCTGAACTTGCAACTGCCTAAATACCTCGCCCTGTTCAGGGAGGAGGTTCCGCGCGGAACCTCCGATGTGTTTCACGTACAGAGGCGGAGGCGACGCACCAGCTACCCAATTTGGATAATTTCCAGATTGAGTAATAGAAGCAAATGACCTCCTCTTCCGCACCCCTCTTAGGTAGGTTATTGCCATACAAAGAAACCTACCTAAGAGGCCCTTTACGTAACAGATTCGTAGGTACCTGAGGTGTCCTTGCCTTGGAGACCGAATCGTTGTCGAAGCAACGAAAATCTATTGCCAGTTGTAATGTCCATGACATCTTCCGAGTTTATTAAGGTCTTGCGCGTCAAGTGCAGAACCGATGAGGAAGACTGTGAAGTGGCGTGTGTCGAAGTCACGGTATGACCAAACACAAAGGAACCGGATAGAAGCAAAGCCCAGTCAGATTCCTGCGCCAAGCAGCCTTAGGGCCTGTTTGGCTACAGAAGCTGGCCAGCATCTGGTCGGGCTTTTGGGCTTGATCCTGGGATTTTCAAGGATTTATCGGCTTACATGGTGCTCAGGCCAGGATATGAACCATTTGGGAGTCCAAAATCCCCGAAAATGTGATGGTTCTAGACGTTGAGGAGCTGTGTGCGCAAGTAAAATTTCCTAAAAAGGAAATAAACTCTGCGAGCTTCTGTAGCCGAACAGGCCCTTATACGTAGTCTAGTGTTTACCGCGGCCCTGTGTATGCAGTGCGCCGTTATTACATAATCTTAGGTAAGCTTCTTCCGAGTCGCGTCCCACTGCACGGGAAACGCAATTTTCAGTGAGACTTGAGGGCTTACGAAGCTTCATTATCCATGACTAACTTTCTGTCGATTCAGAATTTTGAAAGAAGCCCTTGAATCAGTGGTGTAAACAGGCGGATAGAGAGATATGTCCGGCGCGCTCACGCGAAGGAAGCGGGGCCAGACAAATCTCATGGATTTTTGTGGGATGCAAGGTGGGATGTCAAATGTTACCCCGGAACTGTGGAACGAGCACCTGATCAGGTGATTTGCAATGTATACAACCACGTCCAGCTAATTGGATCGATTTTTGCAAGGAAAAATTATGAGGAGCGTCTACTACATCTTAAGTGTCCAGTACAAATTGAGAGAAATGAGGAGTAACGCGGCTTGGAACAAGCAGGTACAGGCGCCACATCCACATGATGTTGATTCTTCTACAAAAGAAACATGGTTCATGCACTCTATTATTCTCAAAGTGGCATATCAGAGGCAGTACTAGACCATGGATGCACATACAACAACAGAAGCGGGGAAGAAACCAGTGTTGGGGTGTTAACAGTTTGAACTGGCGAGAGCCGAAATTCAGACCCAACGGGCGACATTTGAGTGACATAGCATGCTCCAGCGCGAGCTGGACATGTAGGAATATGCAGACAGGCGGGAAATGTCAGAAAATACCAAATTTCTCGTGGAAAGAGAATATTACGGTCCTGTTTGCAAACCGGCGCCAATGATTTAACCGAAGTCGTAGTGGAAGTGCGTGCGCACACCCACGGGAACGTCTGGGTTACCGAGACAGACATTCTGATGGACGGTGGATGAAGTGGCCGATGATCAAATTACGGCATGCCGGTAAATTGCCGTCACCAAAATCAAACACAGTTCATTCTCAGCTGCACAATTTATATATATACGGCCACAGACAGGTAGCCAGAGCTCTCAATTATGCGGGTAAAATTCATTGAGGGTAACAAAGATCCGGCCGGATTGATTCGCGACACACGTCGGAATTTCTCGCCCGTATTCTTACACACATTACACACACTCCTTCAATAAATCCATTTCCTACTGGGATACTTGAGCATGAGTTCATAGACAGGGCTTTTCGGAGCCTTTGAAAATTGCCTTTTTAAGGGATGACCGTGGGAAGAAACTGAGTGAATCAACTTCGACCTCGACCCGCCTATTCGCAAATTGGAGTATCGCGGGGCTGATGGGTTGGGCTTGGACGGGCTCGCAGACGAAGTCAATTGAGGAGTTGGATAATTTGGTCGATATATTGCAGGACGAAAGATTCTCGAAGGAGGATATCAAGGACTTCAACTTCAAACAGGAAACGGCTAAATACGATGAATATCTGGCGACTTCCGACACCTCGAAGATACGAGATGGCTGGAAATCGGCGTCAGTCAAAATCTCGGTCCCCGATGGAAAGAAGCACGCGTCCGAGGCCGAGGCACCTGTCTTTGCCGTCCCTGGGCTTTTCTACCGCCCCCTGGTTGAAGTTATCAAGAGCGCAATTTAGGACGTCGGTGACCGTTGTTTCCATTACACGCCATTCAAACAATTTTGGAAGCCCAAACCCGACGGCCCGTCTGAGTGAGTTCACATCGAGATTTGTCCTCAAACGCGATGGTGGAAGCGCACACAGCACTTCAAAATCAACCACCGGAGCTGTACACTCGAGCGCGTCATTCTCGCGTTGATGTTTTTGGTCTGATTCGACGCATCTCGCCAGCTTTGGGGACGCGTCCCTCTGGCCGTTGTACATGTTCTTTGGAAATCAGTCAAAATGGCTCCGCGTGAAACCGAGAAGCAACCTTTGTCACCACGTCGCTTATTTCCTAAAGGTGCGTTTCACAATCGAGCCGTAACATATTTTCTAACCCATTTCGTCAGCTCCCAGACTCTTTCCATGACTTTTTCAAGGCCTTGACCGGCGATGCGCCCTCGGCAGATGTTCTCACTCATTGTCGACGGGAGTTAATGCACGCGATCTGGCTTCTCCTGCTAGATGACGAGTTTTTGGAGGCTTATAAACATGGCATTGTTATCGAGTGCCAAGATGGTGTAATTCGTCGCTTTTACCCTCGTATTTTCACGTACTCGGCCGATTATCCGGAGAAGTAGGTTTTAATTTACTCACGCGGTTACGATACTGATTTTATTCCAGAGTCCTTCTGGCAACAATCCGCAACCTTGGGAAGGCGCCTTGTCCTCGCTGCTATATTCTGAAAGAAGATATACCATGAGGAGATTTCTTCCGAAAAATCCCGGTTTCAGGCAAGAACACTCCCAGCCCCGCCTAGTTTCCCACCAAGAAACCGATTGGGTCGCTGGCTCCCGACGATCCCGCAGCAGCAGCATGGCGTGCCGAAACTACGTGAAGACGCGGGTCCATTGAACTCTTCGCTCCAGCCTACTGCCCAATGAACATGTTGGCGCTGTTGGCAGAGGAAAACCCGACGTTGATCACCGTTGGGTCAGCCATCAAGCGTTCAACGTATACAGAGGGGAAGTTCGCCGCTGCCGGAACACCGAGAGCAGACTCAAGCAATTTTTTGAAGAAGGCCGGCGCCGCGAGCCCGTGCAAATGCCTCGTGCATCGCTAACTTATCAAAGGAAATGTTGTTAAGAAACACATCCAGAGTATTTCTCGCGATGAGTCGATAAGCGAGGCCAGTTTTTGGGTGAGGTTGCCTCCAGATGCGTTCAATTAACTGCCTGTCCTCCTGAGCCGACCAAAGAGTGTCCTGAAGCCTCGATGTCAGCGATGCCGAAATATGGGTCAGGGAGAAGTAGTGCTGCTTACTATCATAATTAAGATGTTTGCCACCGGAAGGTTCAGGCCAATCATTCCAACTCCGGATATGATCATTATACGAGGTCCAGCGGGATCATTAAATTGCTCGACAGCGTTCTTGCGGTCGGCAATGGTCATCAGGCCGTTGAGGGTAACCATATTACCCCGCGCAATCCCTTAGAGTCGCAGAACCGTTAGTATCTGTTCATTGGACGACGGCCACGCGGCGTATACAAGAAGCTTGTCTGGTGACATTGGAATAGGATTTTCACCGAGTGTAGATGACGGAAACACCACGCTGCTATCCACATTAATGGAGACTGCGAGCCTGCCATCTTTTTCCAAATGATATTTTATAATTTCGGCTAGAGTATCGAGCTTGCGAGAAGGATCCATCCTCCATTCGTCCAAAGATTCGGGGTTGGTCCACTCATATCCGGCGTTGCAGCTAGGGTGAGTTATAGCCCGGCGGAACCTAATATAAAATGCCTGAGGATTAGAGTTTAATCGCAGGTCAAGAGAAAGATGAAGAAATAAGAGCCTTGGACTCTCGTACAATGCCGATAGGAATAAGCGGCAAGACGACTAGCATGGCGAGCACTGTGCCATCAAAAGATCACCAACAGTGACCCAACGCTGGTGAGGTAGTGCTTTGCGTGACCCCTCCAAACAATTGAAGTGACTTAACTTCACTCTCTTGAGCCAATTCATTTGCTATGATGTCAAGGTTTCTGATCTCTGAATCGTAAAGATCCAGGAGGAGCATGTGTTCCCCATAGGCCTTCAGGCGAATGATACGGCTGCCCTCGTAATCTTTGCAGTTAACGGTTCGTCTGATTACCTTTCCTTTGAATGCATCCCTGATGGCACCAATTGACTCAAGCATCACCTCCTGTACTTTGTTTGGCATGTCATGACCAGTGAGATTGGCGTGCAAGACCAGGGTTTTGTCGCCGGCTTGTTTCGAAGTTTTTCTGTCCTCCCGTGCTGCAGCTCTGAGGTTCCTTTCGATCTTCCTGGCGTCGTCGTCTGGTCGTTGGCCAACGAAGGCGGGCAAGCCTAGCATTCGACCTAAATTCCATAAGTCCTACCAGGTTCTATGAGGATAATTAGAAAGAAGAAGAGTGAGTCTGACCAATATCCGCGTAGTAACACGAAAAATCGAAATAAAATTATAACGACGCACCGCTGCCGACAAAGTGATCGTCCGGGGTGTTTCTGACATGGAATTCAGCGTAGATTCAGAATATGAGGTCAGTGGCCGGATCCGGCGTGGGCGTCACAACGCGCGCGCCGGTTCTGGCCCACCACGTGGATGGTGGATGCGAACGGCGTGGAGGAGGCGAACAGTACGGGTCAGCGGATACAGGGAGTGGAAACAGCAGGTATAACGGGTATTCGGAGGCTGGCCCTGCGGAGAAAATTGCATCAGGGGTGAAAAGACAAGAATTGACATTATGACGCACCTCAAGAGACTAAACCCCGCATTTCTGCAGGGAGCAATCCCATTCCATCGTTCCGGGCGCGCGAGGATATACACTATGTCATCAGGGGCGAGTGGGAAGCGCCACAAGGGAGAGCAGTACAGACACGAGGGAAAGAATTACTTCCATCTAAATCAGCTTGATGAATCTCGAAGGATTTTGCTCCTTGCGAGTAGTTTCTCATCTTCATATCGCCTTCCCGGTGCTGCTCACTGAAATGTGCTTGATGAATCTCGAAGGATTTTGCTCCTTGCGAGTAGTTTCTCATCTTTATATCGCCTTCCCGGTGCTGCTCACTGAAATGTGTACCGCGGCGAGTAGCCTGGATCTCAGCTACATCCAGCAACGGAATGAGATTGGCGAGCTCAGCCTTCCTTGCAGCATCCTTGGCTTGTCTCTGGGATTCGGCATGCTGCTTCACCTCGACTGCGATCTTCTGGTGCTCGATAAGCTCCCTGCGACGTTTCTGGTCCCTGTCAAGAATGAAGAGCTGCCAAGCGCCTGGATCAACGACCAAGCCCGCAGGAGGAAATCGGGGGAGACGGTTTCGTTCAGAATCGCGCTGGCCATCACCTTGAATTTAAACTGAGGGAAATCGCTCTCCATAAAATGTCACGTTTTGTCGGCACATTGCAAATAACACGCAGTGTGTTGCGGGAATTCCCGACGCTAGTGAGTCGGCCCAGCCGAAATACAGCACCACTTCTGTCAAGAATGAAGAACTCCCAAGCTCCTGGATTACAGCAATTGGCAGTACCGAAGGCGCGGATCGAAAAAGTTCTGTTTTGGGATGTTTTCGAAGAATTCCCGATATCTCAACGAGTTCTGCACTGATTCACATGAAACCTAGATAGCAATACTCAGCTAATTCATGCCGAATTAGTGATAGAAAGAAAGTTATAAAAATGATGTATATTCAGTGACATTGGTTTAATGGGCCATTTTGTGGATGAATGCAGTTTACAGGCATCTAGACACATCCAAATGATGTGGATTTTTGTCATGTAAAGCTTTGATACATCCTGAAACTTGTCATAGAGTTGTAATCCTCAAAAGTGCAATCTATCATGCTTGTAAACACATCAGGACAATGAGCGATACACTGCAATCAAGAAATATTGTGAAATTTGAATCCACTGCTGAGGTCTTTGCAAATCTAAATCTATGACAACTTGCAGAATGTATCAGAGCCTTACCTGACAAAAGTTGACATCATTTGGATGTGTCTAGATGCCTGTAAACTGCATTCATCCACAAAATGGCCCATTAAACCAATGTCACTGAATATACATCATTTTTATAACTTTCTTTCTATCACTAATTCGGCATGAATTAGCTAAGTATTTCTATCTAGGTTTCATGTGAATCGGTGCAGAACTCGTTGAGATATCGGGAATTCTTCGAAAACATCCCAAAACAGAACTTTTTCAATCCGCGCCTTCGGTACTGCCAATTGCTGTAAGGACAAGGGCCAGCAGGAGGAAATCGGAGGAGACGGTTTCGTTCAGAATTGCACTGGCCATCACCTCGAATTCAAACCGAAGGAAATCGGTCTCCGTAAAATGTCACGTTTTGCCGGCAGTGTGATGCGCGGCTTCCGAGCCTGAGAAACCTATGAGTCATGTTGTTACCGTGGGGGTCCGATCGGGTCAGAATCTTATTACATAATCGTCGGAGTTTGAAATCCACCGCAACTCAAGGTTTGTTCAAAAGGCATCTCTTCACCTACTTTAACCTCATGGGGGCTCTGGTATACATCCCTAAGCATCCTATCTCCTCAGAATCCTCGAAAATGTAAGTGAAACGGCGCTTCAGGTCCGTGCGACATTTGATGCCATTTTTCAGCAGCCCGAAAGAAAAATCGTTCTGGACCGCAACTGGTGCTCGAAAAATTCCCAGGACCTGGCGACATGGATTTCTAGCCGAGTCAACCCATCCTAGGATGGTTCTGAATGAATACAGTGAGTTAAATCCTCAACGAGTGTTTTCTATCGAAATGTGATTATGTAATAACTTTCTGACCCGATCGGACCCCCGCGGTAACTAACAGACTTCAACAAACGAAGTACGAGTTTCTTAGTTGAAGCGTCTGTCTAGAAGAAACTAGGTGCGCTCCGCTTAGTCACCATCAAACTGTGACTAGTCTCAAATCCGCCGGGGGGCGGATTTTATGTGTACCTCTGTGACTGCCTAGTTGCGAACAATTCCGATATACTTCCCATTAAGGTTGAGAACTTGATTCGGGTAAAAATACCACCTGGTTTGGACCGCGCCAATGGTATACATATCATGATCAAACTTGAATCAAACCATGCTCACGACAGGGCGAGACGCCCTCCTATCTACGACCGCACTCGTGACGGGACAACACCGCGCGCTCTTCGAGACCAACGAGGATATCGAGAGGGTCCGAGATGAGACAGCGGTTAAGCTTCAAGAGCTGCAGTTCCAGGTGAACCGCCAGCACTCAAATACCTTCATCTCCCAACTTGTCGCCCTCCATACACCAGCTTTCACACACCAGTTTCTCCTTTTACTTTATCTCTCTTGTTTACCATAAAAGGTTTCGCATTTATACCCATACCCGTAGCTACAAATACCCCATTCTACTAAGTAGAGTACAGTCGCATAGCCTAGTAGGGCCAGGTACGACTACCACAGAAATCAAATCAAATCAAGCCAGGAAACCAGCATGGAGCGCTGCCTAAACGATAGTCTCCGCGTTCTCAGAAACTTTGGCTCAATCGAGGCTCATCTGAAAGAACTCACCACGTTCGGGGAAAGACCGCGAAATCTATTGGAAATTTTGGTTTCCATCGTGACGTCTCTGCGGCAGTTTCCATGCTTTGAGAGCCAAACTCCATATTTCACTTGATTGATTCTGTTTTCATTGGACGGAGATTGAACTTACAGGCGGAGCCCAAATAGTAAAAGATACAAACAACCCCAATCCTCCCTCGCCTTGTTACCCACGTTCATCCAATCAACATATCCGAGCCAAACAACCTCAGCGTTCAGAAAGTAAGGCGATGCCCAAGGTGAGCTCACGGTGCACTGCACCAATGGCTCAAGCTAAGCTTCACAGGGCCTGCGACCCCTGTCGAAAACAGAAGGTCCGCTGCTCCGCCTCGATCCGCACTGGCGGCCCCCATACTCCGTGCCACCGTTGTGAGCAGCTTGGAACGGCCTGTGTCTTTGCCGACCAGCCCATGAGGGGAAAGCCGAATATGGCAGCAATGTACGACACTAACGCACTTTCCGCCACAACGTGGCATCCAAATGCGGAAATTTGATGGCGGCCAGAACGGCAAGTGAGACTTTGCCGGAGACGTGCCGGATAGCTGTGCTGACCCTTTAGAGTCGTCCATCCTTCTTAGGTTAGGTTTAGAACTCGGCGTTAATTCAGCTGAATGCAAAAAGTGTTGTACAAGCTAAAGAATAAGCATATGTAAGCACCCGTAGAATATATGTATCTCCCATAGATATATCCCTCCTTGACCCGAATGCAGAGCTTCTCCACAAGCTCAAGACACTCGAGGCGGAGGCGTTGACCGCTAGCCATTCCTGCCACCACGTTATCCAGCTCCTGCGCGACCACGCCCGCCACGTCCGTCTACAGCAACACCGAGCCACGGATGTGGCTTGCAACGAGACCTCCAAGGACGAGCGCAAGAAGAGTCCGAACGAGAAGAACGGTATCGCCGGATGTCACAGGCGCCTCTGATGCACGAGCCGGTGTGTCGACGGCCGGAACAGCACGGGGTCGTCGTGGGCGTTTTCGGGCTCAGGCTTGATTGGGCGAGTCGGAGTTTGGTTGCAGCAGTTGTCGAGTGCGCTGGATCTGGTAATGGAGGGCTTTGAGGACCCTGGTACACATGGGCACTCGGTCGCTGCGAAGGAAGACAACCGAGGAAGCCAAGGTAAGTATTTGGGACATCCGGGACGAATAATGAGCTAGGCGGGTCGCTGTGGAGGCTGCGGACGAGGCGCGGCGAGCGACAGGGAAGGTGAATGCCGATGGAGATGCAGCCATGTCGCTGACCACTCTTCTCAGCAAATCGTTGACAGAAGAGTCGAGGCGGAGGGTATAACGATATACGAGATCGTACTCTCCCAATTTTTCGATGAAGTCGGCGTGGAGCATACGATATACGAGGTGATGTTGATAACCGCTTTCATGATCCTGAAGGTCGCGTTCAGAAGGCAAAAAAAAAATCGCCGACAGAACCACATACGAGAGGAGGATAGATGATGATAAGCGCGTTTACTGTGGGAGCCTCGGCACCTTCGACCAAGCAAAGCGAAAGGTTGGGAGTGTTGTTGTTGCGACGGCGTGCGAGAACTGGGCTGGGCTGGGCTGGGCCACGAGAACGCCTGGTGGGTAAACCGGAGGTGGCGCTGTGGGGAAGCACCGCGTTAGCATGGCGAACGCGCTCCCGGTTGACGTGTGACGTGTTGAGCGTAGACGCGGACGGCGCGAGCGTCCCCATGCCAAGGAAATGCCGGTAGGAATCTGGGGCGACGAGTGGAGTCGGCTGGATGCGTGCGCGCGCGCTTTGGTACGGTTGACTGACGGGAGCGGGAGCTGGGATATATGTTAAATGAGCGGGAGAAAAAAGTGGAGCATATTGGCACCTACGTTCTCTTGCCTCCTGCGTGACAAGAGGGACTGAAGCTTGCGCAGGGACGATGGGAGTCGGAGTCGGAGTAGTAGGCGCTACGGTGTTGAAGCCTGGATTTTCCGCCAGGAACCGAAGGTATGATTGGTATTCTTGAAAAGTAACATTGTTCGACTACTCGAGCATTAATTTCGGAATATTGAGAGACAAGAGAGACATACAGTCATTTTTTGGGGGCAACCTTGGGGTGAAAGATGCTGAGTTGCGGGTAGAGGCAATTCCAACTCAAAAGGAAGTCGTCCATCGTGGTCGCGGGATGTTCCATGGGCAGCACTGTGGTTGATGGCGTTGGCCACGAGCGTGAGCGATTGCCCAAAAAGGATGGACTGTGGGCAGCCATGCCCACAGTCTAGTCGTACTGAAGAGTTCGAGGTAGAGACTGTGACACGTCATGTCCCGATTAGGAACTATCGTGTACGCCCCGATCAACTATGCACTTGTCCGTATAAACCACAGTCTACCCTCAAAAAAAGTACTGTTTACAAAGTAGGCACTTCAACCACGGAGTACGAATATTTTGCGAAGAATAATGCCATAGAAATGGTGTACATTGTGCTACTCGCTGCCTCAGTGTCCGGGTGCGTGAAGTGTGAATGTCTGGTTGATCATTCCTGACCTAGGACCAGGACCCTGGGAGCTCTGTATTCAAAAAGGATTGGAGTGCGAATCTTCAACAATATTGTCATCATCCACTTGCCGGTGAACATCTGTCTAGGCGTCGCGCTCCTTGTTCTCCTGTTCCGGGAATCCTTCAAAGCACCAGTGAAAACCGCCGTGATCACATTATTGATCATAATATGGGGCCTGGAGAGCAGTGCGTCTATTTGCTTTGAAACTCCAACTTGTGGTCCAACTGTTGTGTATGTAGCTGGACTTGTAATTACAACCACATGGTTGAAAACAGAAAGCCACAGAAATGTCTGGCATAAAGACCTCAAAGACGTTCGACAGGAAACTTCCTCCGGCTCCACAACGAGTGCAGTTGGAGATACTGTAGAGTCGAATGAGTATTGGGATGCTCATATAGTCTCGGTCTATGTAAACTAGCTGGATAGCTCGTAAATCCGAGGTACGGCGGTGCCAACAGAATCAGACTCCATATTACTGCAGTTCCTGAAAATAATGACAAACACGTTTTTTTTCGGCGCAATTCCCAAAGAGGAAATTTCCTTACAAAGCCTCTTGTGCCGTCCTCGCTTCCTTTTCCATGGCGGACAACGGCCACGACCACGACCACGACTACCAGCACATGAATGACGCGGATATGATACAGGAGGTTATTCGCAAGGCCCCAAACGGTACGTCTCTTGTCCAAGTCTGCGTTGCATCGACCTGAGCCGCCAACGACAGCCGCGCGCAAATTCCTTGTTTCGACACCAGCGCTAGAGAAGGATAGAAGCGAAAAGCGCCAGGCAAAGCGATCCAGCTCGCAGAAGCCCTCTGGTAGCCGCGGTCAGCCCCGTAAAAAGCGCAGGACGGATGACGACAACAACGACGAGATCGAGATCGTCGACGATGACGACGACGAGCCTCCGGTTACTATTACCGTGTACATCTGGATTCCTAAGACTCTTCCATCCCTCCCTATCAAGTCCCGTAAAGCAAAGACTAAGACCGACGACGAGTATCTCAAGAAAGGCCCTTTCACCATCCTTCTGAGCGACAAGTACCCCCAGTTTCTTGCCAAGCTCGCAGCCGCTCTTCCCTGTCTCCCTGAGCACATTCATGAACAGAAGATGGTGTGGAAACCCATAAAACCGGGCAATGCATCCTTCCTCCCTCTCGGCGGACCCGATGGCTACAAAGTTATGGTCGCCAGCGCTGCTGACCGGAAACCCGCCGAGCGCATGGTGGTGCTTCAAATGCCCGCCCCGGCGCAGCCGATGGAAGAAGAATTGGTGTGTGATGCGAAACTTCGGATGGGTTTACACTGATTTTTTACAGCCGTGGGTAACCGCTGCTGCCACCGACGAGAAGCCACCACGGTTCGACTATACAGAGCTAGAACCGTCGGGGCCGGGTGATTCTATCTTACAACAACAGGTGCGCAGCGCATATATTCAGTAAAACGGCGATATCTACTGATTACATGTAGCAATCATTCAATAAAGCTACAAAAGAGGAGCGTGCCATCCTGGAAGAGAAATATCCTATCGGAAACTACCCCCACATCGACCCAAATAAACGAATATACCATGACCCAGAAAGCGGTTTTTATTTCGAATTGAACAACTCGCGAATGGGTGTATGGTGCAGTGCGATGGTGCGTAACAACATCCTGTGTTGCAGCTTGATGACTGATGCAGCTCACGTAGGCCCAGAAGAAGACCGACAAGCACAAGCCTCCCCTTGACTCGCGCATTTTCGATGCTAATCAACGCATAAAGAATATCGGCAATGCCCCTGCTGCTCCCGCTCCGGCTGTAAATGCTCCCCCTGTTGTACCTCCTGCCGCCGCCGCCCCTTCTCTTTCGATGTCTGATATCCTTATGGCTTCTCTGTTGTCGCAATCTGGTGGTGCAGGTTTTGCTGCCCTCTTTCCCCATCTAAATCCCGCTGCACCTGCACCTGCTCCCTCGGTTGATCCTCCACCGCCACGCACGGCCCCTCCATCGCCTGTGAAGAGGCATCACGTCACGGTCGAACGATTCTGCGAAGTGTACGATATCGATGCTCTTGACTGTGCACGGCTCCAAGAGGTCGGATTTCGACCTGGTGATCCGACGGAGCCTAAACCCGACGATGATTTGAAAAAAGCAGGCTTCTCGATATTTGGATGGAGACGTATTCATGCCGCAAATGTTCGTGACTTGGGTGCCGGTAAATTTGACGATTGATCACTTTGCATTGTTTGTTCCGTTACTCGCATTACAGTTTTACATTTCATCGCTCTCAGTATTTTACATTGTATTCATCCTTGCACGCTATCGTATCAAATGCATACTTGAAGTTACCAGATGTAACCTGCATGCCGAAACCATCCCACGGCCATGTCAGCGGTGATACAAGCTGTTGATTCCAGCAGAGCCTCGATCGGGTCCTCTGCCTCGTTTATTGCACGACCATGTCGCTGTAGATATGCTTTCCCTCCAAACAAATGAGGCCCAAGAAGGCAGTGTGGGAAATGCTTACAAGTCGAGAACGACTCCTCAATCGGGTTCAAGTCCGGGGAATAGGGAGGAAGAAAGAGAATCATAGAAGATCAAGTCGTTGTAGGCACGGTATTCTTCTGTACACACCGTTTTCATTGAGGACTTCTTGAAGTAAGTCAGTGTGGTGAATGCGGCAGTTGTCGAGAATGAGAACACTTTGCATGTCGGGATAGGGTTTCATTTGTGGCAGCTTCAGAACGGTCATTGCAGAGGAAAAGCGATGGAGTGGCTGCACTCACCACGTCTTCAACTATAAAATCAAAAAACTCATATGCGTCCATCGAACCAAGTACGATACGGGTTGCGATATAGCCCTCAGTGCTGAGTGCAGCGGTGAGGGTGTGGCGGTCACCGCGGACGAAGTCCTCAGACGATTCGGCCCTTTGTCCGGCTGGAGAACGGCCGTAACCTCGTGCGAGCGTCCGCTGATCCTTGCTAGATTCATCGACAGCCACAAACTCCATTCCCGTACCAGAAAAGTTGTCGGGATTCTGAATGCACTCTCGGAACTCCTCTCTCCCCTCCTCGTTGCGTTCACTTGCGACCTTCTGGAGAACCTTGCGAGTGAGCGTACGAGAGTCGCCTGTAGCGCAGAGATAGAGATCGCAATGTCGTGATGAATCGCGAGGTGCCACGCGAGCTCGTCTAGCATCACTGTCGGATCGTGGAAATATACCTCGCGGATGGCGGTGAGAGCAGCTAGGCTGATGATACGCTCACGACCGCGAAGAAGGGAAGCGGGCTTTGTCATTTGACCGAATTCCTCAAAGATGTCGCGCCATCGATAGAGGCTGCGCGGAGAGACGCGGAACGCATAGCAGATGTCTTCGGTCGTCCACCCGGCATTCCACAGGCGTAGGGCACAGTCCTTGAGGTCGGAGCTGATACGACGGTTGCCCATAGGTCGTGGAGAGGACAGAAGATGTCAAGAGAAAGTGCTACGTAAGGAATTTCCTCTTTGGGAATTGCGCCGAAAAAAAATCGTGTTTGTCATTATTTTCAGGAATTGCAGTAAAGTTTTATCGACTATCATAAAACTTTGTGGAGTCTGACTACGGGAGACTAATCTGAGGTGTGTACCACGTTCCTTGAGCTTTCGACCTCCAATAGATACTTCCTAGACAATCTCGCTGAAACCCCCCCCGCAAAGCGAACGAAACTGAAGGCTTGTCTCCGCGGTCTCGCGGCATGATACTGCTACGGGTGCGGACAAAATCAGCAGGTTTGTTGAAATCTTTTGACACCACCTACGGGTGCGGCAACTTGCCGTCACCATTCCGACAGTACTAATCTGACAGGCACTGCCCTGGCGCCACAATTCTCCCACCTGCAAGGCAAACAAAGGGCTCCGTCCCACTCGTGGAAGCTGGCCAGGCTTTTACTGTACTGTATTCTTTGAGTTCGAATCAACAGTCACACGTCACGCCCAACCTTTTTTTATCGCGGCAATATTTTTTTCTCGATTTTTCCAAGATTTTTCTGGCGAAACTCGAGAGTCACGTGAATATCGAATTGAATGATTGTAGAGGGCCGGCAAGTTAGATGAGCTTTTTTGGTGTTTTCACCCTTTTATGCACCATAATTTGGCTACATACCAAAAAAAAATTAATCCCGGAGCACCCTTGGATTTTTCTGGCGAAACTCGAAAGTCACGTGAATGTCGAATTGAATGAAATCATATGATTGGAGGAGGCCGGCAATCGGCGGGGCACAAAGAGACGGAAAAATAAATGCTCAAGCTGGACCTTTGGAATGAGGAATTTCCATCTGCGCAGGATCTTATTGAGTGCAGTTGCGGTTGGTGGCCTAAATTCCGGCCGGAGTGATCCAGCAAAACTCTGACGTACCACCTAATTGTAGAATTTTATCTTTCCGATGAACATAACCTACAAACAATGTTTTCGTCCACAGACCCCAAATAGCTCAAACAGCACTCGCTTACTACAACTGAGGTGCGGGGTGGGAATTTCTAATTTGGCGAACAAAAATACAGAAAAAGATGGCACTCAGAGGTGAAGTGAAGATAAATAACGCTTCTACGTTGTTTGGCCAACTTCAGATAATTTATTTTGCTCCAGTCTTCAATTGTTTCTCGCCCCACGCACGTTCACAATTCTTTGCACCGTGCGTGGGGTGAGAAACAATTGAACTCTACATAAGGCGCGGGCCGTTTTTTTTCTGTTTTGTGATATTTTACTTAAATCGGAAGAGACAGTTCTGCTTAGAATTTCACTGGCTATCACCATGAAATCGCGCCAATAAAAGTTGGCCTTCATATTAAGTCACGTTTTCTTCGCGGCTTGTTTCGGGATCTGACAAAAAAGTTATTACATTCAATAGGGGGTTTCACATATGAAACTTTGGGTCCAGCTTGAGCCCCAACTTGAGCCTCAACTTCGACCCCAACTTATGAAGTTGAGGCACAAGTTGGGCTCAAGTTGGAGCCTCAATTGTGAAACACCTAGACAGACTTTATGCTCAATTTATGCCTCAATTCTGACGTCACCGCTTCGCGTAGTACGGAAAGATGGGGATTCAGGCGCGAGGCCGGCTTTAGCCGAAGTTGGGGCACCGAGTTGGGGATCAAGTTGGGGCACAAGTTGAATGTCGGATCGTGGTCTTGCACGATTTGACATCCAACTTGGATTTCGAGTCCCAACTTGAGCCCCAACTTGATACGAAGTTGAGGCTCAAGTTGGGGCTCAAGTTGGGCCCAAAGTTTCATAAGTGAAACCCCCTAATGATGCTCAGCGGAAATTGCCGATGCAATCGAATCGGCCGAATGGACAGCCACACCCTCAGATAGTGTTGTGGGCAGAATGCTGCCATTCTGCCATTTGACCTGGCAGAATGGCTGGCAGAATGGCTTATTCCAACGAGGTTCGGCAGAATCTGGGAGACTAGTTGGGGCAGCAGGGCTTGAAACCGAATCTGTTGGCTGCCATGTATAATAGCATTGGGCGCTAAATAGCCCCCAAAAGTGTAAAACTTGGGAGTTCGGTAGGTTCGGAACAAGCCCGCGAAGTTCCGGCCCGGCGCGCCGGGGGACCTTCTTGAAGGGGCTTGCTTCAAAGTCCGTCAAATAAACAGCTTGCGAATCACTTCCTAGCCACTTCAATATCAGCTCAAATCCTTCACTGTAAGCTGGAGATATGAGAAAATATGTATAGGTATCCTATAGTAATTTTGGCTGTGTTCTAGGATCACAGACCAGCTCTCGGGCGTGCAGTTGATCTGATGTTTGTGTATTGTGGAAGATTGTCCTCTGCAGGTCTAGCGGCTTGTCTGATTAATTACCTCCCAGTATGAAAAATGTTTTCTACCATCCTAGGAGTACTGCTAAATTATCTGGGACTTTTTGGTGTCTTTTCCGCAGAGGTGTGGGATCTGCGAACGCGCCAGTTTGCGTGTCACACAGTCACACTGCCCATCACAAAGTCAACGCGTCCTGTATCCAAGCAGAACACTGCTGTAAGAAAACTTGAATACATGTTTGAATTTGGGAGGATCAATGGGAATGATAATAGTTCGCTAATTTGCTTATGTTCTTGTCTGGAGACCGTTGTGAAACATTAACCACTGCAATGTTTATCGTCGTGGCGAAGAAGACCGGAATAGGGTCACTGAACAGCGGCTCATCCTGGCTTGCAAAGATATGTTACATCCACTGTCACTCGTACACATGGCGTCCACCCAAACTCAAAATAACGTGAATAATGAGGGGAGCGCAACGTTGCGGAGGCAAGGTTACCCGCTCTTGCTAGGAATTCCTAATCCTATCATGAGCACAGCCAACTATTTGAAACCAGAAAACATACGAAGACGATGCGCCTTGATAATATCAGCCAGTTTTTCCCCTTCCTTCTTCTCGCTCTGTTCCATCCACTTCCTAATTTCGTCACGCACGTCTGCTTCCATAGGGAACCCCACATAGGCATCCACCGCCTCCGAGAACGCCAGAGCGAAAGCTCTTTGGTGAGCAGACCGTTCAGTAAATGTTTTTTCTGCACAAATGCACAGAACTTTCATTGTTACATCAGCGACATGTAAGAGTGAAGTGAAGAGCCGCATACGAGCCAGCAACTCCGGAAGAGCAGAAGGAGGCCGGATTGATTCTTCCTATAATTCCGAAGGAAATAAGAAAGACACTGATTGAGTTTACGCATACCAAAGAGGGAAGCATTTTTTGCAGGGTAACCTTGCATGATCTCACATTATCTTCCTGGATGTCGAAATACATGTGAGTGTGAGAGCTAACCGAGTGGGGGAAGAAGTTTTCTATGCTCACAAGCTGGGGGGGGGGGGAGGTAAGACAATGAGCGTGGAGTATGTATGATAGGCAGATGAGAAAACCTACTGCCTATCCGGATTGCAGGTAAGTCGAGAGGAGCAAGCAAATTCAGAGGACAAGCAAGAGACACTCACACCCTGCGGAGATTGCGGTGCGGCGCGTTCAGTGAAGTCGACGGCGGCAAGACCAAGCAAGAGCCACTCACAAGCTGCGGAGATTGCGGTGCGGCACGGTCAGTGAAGTCGACGGCGGCGAGACCAAGCAAGAGCCACTCACACCCTGCGGAGATTGCGGTGCGGCGCGGTCAGTGAAGTCGACGGCGGCGAGACCAAGCAAGAGCCACTCACACCCTGCGGAGATTGCGGTGCGGCGCGGTCAGTGAAGTCGACGGCGGCGAGACCAAGCAAGAGCCACTCACACGCTGCTGAGATTGCGGTGCGGCGCGGTCAGTGAAGTCGACGGCGGCGAGACCAAGCAAGAGCCACTCACACGCTGCGGAGATTGCGGTGCGGCGCCGTCAGTGAAGTCAACGGTGGCGAGACCAAGCAAGATACGCTCACGTCCTGCGGTGATCACAGTGTTGAGTGAAATGATGGGCTGGCACGGAGCAAGAACTTGACTCACATACTGCGGGGCGAGCTCCTCTCAGCCAGTTAATATGAAACCGCTGGTCATGGACTCCCACTTGCCTCCTAGGCGGATCAAGTACCCGTCTGCACAGTCCACAGACACACACACCTCCTATGGGGATCATCAATGCCAGGAGATACCCGCTTGTATTAGAAGAAAAAGTCACCACTCACATTCTGTCTTGTTTAGCTCAAAAAGTACATGTCGCGATTTGGAATACAATCACTCACACGCTGCAGATTAGCCTATCAGTCAAATTCAACGCAGGAACACGAGAGGACCAACCCAAACATGGGGGAAATGTGACAAAACCACCGTCTCTATGTGAGCTGGAGGATGCATTTTATGTACCAAATCCCCCAAAATCATCAATCAATGCTTACGGCCATGAGCTAGCAACCCCCTGCGAAAGCCTTCGTCAACAACATCTGTTCAAGACACCCAGAAATATACTCACCCCCTCACCGCCCAATTGATGCAAAGGTCGATGTTGTTTTGCTGTACCGATACAAACAGCAGCCTGATGTTGTCATCGTTGAGTGCGTTCGCTGTTTTATCAATCAGTTCAACACAGCTACTGGCTTCGCATCGCATGTCTGCCCCGATGGTCAGTGTAGGATCTATACAATAAGGCTGAATCACCGTCGAGTTTAACGTATTCAGACGGAGGAAATCGCAGGTTTTTGAGCCGATCTAGGAAGTCCCTGGTCAGCATGGTTTGCGCTAATTCCGTCTTCCCAGTTCTTGCTTCTTTGAGGCTTTTACCGCCCCCATGAAGCTGTTGAAACGCTGTGGCTACGAGACCATCGAATTTCGTGAAAATAGCAATCACGGGCACTTGAGTTTTATGCTGAGTATACTTCACTGCACAAGACAAGCACAACTCGCCTTTCCCAGTACCAGATGTGTTGAAAAACTGCTCGTCAGCGTCCAGTATCGGCCTGTTCGTGTCCGTGGGCATACAATACCTGTCGCGGAAATGGTCAGTGTTGCTAACAGGTATAACACCCCCTACCAAACGGCATGGAGTTGGTCGGATAACTCGCTGCTGGCAGCCCGTTCCTCGATAAAGGTCTTTATTTTCTTCATTTCGTCGTCAGAACCCGCTTCAAGCCCGCGCGAATCGTGGAAAATGAACTGAGGGTTGCTCTTGAAGATCAGCTCGTTTTCGATGTCATGCAATCCGCGCTGGATTACAATAAGCGAGAATAAAATCAGTTGAATGCAAGCGTAAACCTCCTCCGATCCCTCGACGGTCGCTAGATCGAGCTACGATAAGGCATCAGTTCGGTTTCAACAGTGGATTCACAGTGGGCGACTCACCTTTTTACCACGAGGAGTGAAGATCTCAGGATCGTCGACGGAATTGCACACACGCTTCAGCAGGGTCGTCTTCCCGGCATTGCGCCTCCCGATAATGAGAATGCGAAAGTGCCCACATTTGCTACGGAAATCGATGGCCTGTTTCATATTCATGGCTGACATCGAGTAGACAGTTTCAGGGGTGGTCGATGGCTCGAGGATGGTAGCAGAGCAGAAGAAGGCAGACAATGTGAAGAAGAAGAGGAGCAACGTGTGCGCAGTGTGGCTCATACCTTATCCGGGTTATTTGCGGCCCTCGGCCGCAGTGTCCAATCCCCTCGGGGATCTGTCTAACAAACTCGCACCCCAGATCTGCTTCTTAACGCCTCGTGGTTTGACAATCTCTCTCTGTGTGAAGCCTTTAAACTCCGCTTATAGTGCCAAAAGAGGTCAGATTAAAGAAGTGATCAGCGGAGGAGATTAAAGCGGAGAATGTGTGTTAAAATGGCTTCGGACGAACCCGCATAAATTTATAAAGAGAGTGAAGTAATTAGTTTTTCGTTTTATTTGGGATTTTTTGATAATCTTATAAAGAGAGAGATTGCCAAACCACGAGGCGTTAAGAAGCAGATCTGGCGTGCGAGTTTGTTAAATAGATCCCGCTGCTTGGGCGGAAAGAGGATATCGGCTGCAAATCGGCCGTCCAGTACTCTGGATGGATAGTGATCAGAGAATTACGAAGTCGCCGATAGGCGGGCGTTTAACGGATTATTGGTGGGCCGATAGCGTCATTACGGGTGCTTCCAAAGTTTCGGGCTGAGAGCCATTTTGGACCCGCAGGCCGACGAAACTGCGCAATCTGTCAAGCGAGAACATACGTATATCAGAAAGTTCACGTAGTTCTTAGGTTGGCTAATTACTATAGAACAAATTTCCCCACAGTGACACTTTGAACCTTATCCCAAAATATGCATAGGTGCCGCCTCACTGCCGCCTCACTGCCGCTTCAGTGCCGCGGCTATTCCCCGCAGTGCCGCGGCAGGCGCAGTAATATACGCGGCAGTGGAAACATCACTGGTCGGCATCGTTCGGCATCGGCGGCCAATGGCTGCCCATTCACTTTCCAGTGGAATCCACTGGCGTGTTCCTTTGAGTCGCTGGCTCGTTCTTCTCTGGCAGAGACACCCAGACACAGGCAAGGCCGAGGTGAGCTCAAATTAGCAATGTAAGTTTGGGCGAAGTGAGTGTACCACCAGAGACCGAGGTAGCCAAAGGCTGTCCACCTTGATATTGGAATTCAAGGCCAGAGACTCCAATATTAGCAGGGAACCCGTTGCAAACGCGCGGGGAATTCTTTGCTATCTACACTACATATATATTACTTTCCTGTAATTAAGGTACGAATTAAGGCTGTCAGGTACAGGCACGGGCACAGGAATGAACAGCAGGGACCTGGTAACAAAGTGCGCCACAGCCGGAGGTAGACAGGGGTACACCGAGGTAGACCAACATATGTCGACATTTCAGGGTAGACAGAGGGTAGACTGAGGTAGACTGAGGTAGACTGAGGTAGACCCAGGTCAGTCTACAGGGGGTCTCAACACAGTGATTTCCGCCACTACTTGAAAATCAATCATCCGGAACATCGGAAGGCACTTACGAAGTTTGTCCTTTCAAGTCACAGTCTTGCTGTTGAGCCCCGGCGTTGGAAAGAAAGGCGGAAGAACATTTATTATTCCTCGACAGTGGAGACTTTGCAGATTTTGCTATGTGCATGTTGAAGATGCGGCCCATGCCCTTTTCGCTTGCCAACACGAGGAGTTGATGGAACTCCGGCAAGAGTTCCTGACCCAAATCAACAAAGAGATCCCAGGCGTCACACAGCAGGATCTCGATGCTTTGCAACTCTTACCGGTATCACGTTGAGATGCGGCAAATGGTGAGTTCGGCTGCTCCCGATTCCTTATTTCTGCCCTGGTCGACTTGCAATTCAAGCAGCTCAACGTGACCGCACACCCGATATCGAAGGGTCTCCTCAAGTCAAGTTGGTGCGTTCATTACTGTACCACGCGCCGTTTACTCAAGGACTTTACGGACCTGATGTCGTTCTCAACTTACTCTTGTGGTGAACTTTGGACTTCTTGCTCATTTTTTGCTCACATGTCTTTGAATAGGACTGAAATTCGCCGAAAGGGAAGAATCCTTGGGAGTGGTGTAGCTTCCTGGGTTTGTATGGTGAACAAAAATTATCAAGACAACACGAACCTTACTCACATGTTGATCGATTTGCAGATTAGCTGCTGGACCCCTGTATTTATCTACCAGAAATGCCTTTATTTGAATCCCTCATCCTGACTGAACGCACAATCAACCTGATTGAATGGGCCCCTCAACCTGACTGTTTGAACTCACTCAAGCTGAGTGTACGACCCACTCAGGCTGATGGTGATTTCAGCCAAAACTCAATCAGATTGAGTGTATGAATTCAGTCAAGCTGACTGAGCGCATACAGTCAGGCTGATTGTAAGTACTCCCCACAGTGTTCCATTGGAGTCGGGGTTGTGGGGCCTCAGCGCGAGCCTAGATCCGGAGCTCAGCCGACGCCGGCGTATGCAGGCGCCTCCACGTCTGCAATGTCTGCAGAACCGGAAACAAGGAACCAGAGTGCCCGGAGCGCGTGCAAAACTGAGCTGGTCGTTTCAATTGGGTCGCGCCGGTGGGCATAGTGGCCCAGTACTGCCCAACTGGGCTTTGGGGTTCCTTTGCCAGTGGGCGCGCGTGCTAGCAAGAACTGCCGAAGTGGGTACGACAGTCAGCTGGCTGGGCGTGAGCGTGGGTGCGCGTGGAGTACCAATGTTGTACTCGGGAGAGAGGAAAAATAGCTCCACCTCGTTGGACTGTTGGGCCGCCGTTTGACCGGACCACTCAGGATATTTGTTTCGTCTCTCTGTTGAGGAAGGTAAGCAACAACCCAGAAGATAAACGACTACACTGGCAAGCCAATTGAACAAAACGACTCCAACCGACGTGAGAGGGAAGTTCAGAACTCACCGCCCACCCCTTAGCTCCGTTCCACCGTTCAGCGCCACCGTTTTCCACAAGGAACTGCAGGTGGCGCCGTTTCAGACGAAAAACAGATAAGAAATGCTGGCGCCGCTGTTCTGCCGAGGTTTGGATAGGAAGATACTGCCGGCACCGCCATTTTTCAGAGTGAACTGCATGTGCCTCTGTTTCAGACCGAAAACGGCGGAGAAAACTGCAGGCACCGCCGTTCTGCTCAGGTTTTGAATTACAATTTCAGCCCGCATTTTCAAAACAAACTGCAGGCGCCGCCGTTGTGTGCAGGTTCGGAAAGGGAGGTACTGCAGGCGCCACAGTTTCAGCCCGCATTTTTCAAAACAAACTGCAGGCGCCGCCGTTGTGTGCAGGTTCGGAAAGGGAGGTACTGCAGGCGCCACAGTTTCAGCCCGCATTTTCAAAACGAACTGCAGGCACATTGCAGAAACCCATGATCCATAGTGATTTTCAGCGACAGAAACCCATACTATTACTAAAAAAGGAAATTCCGTGATGACCGGACATAATAAAAATTGCTTTTTTGCGCAAATCGACACAGGAAATCGACAATCTATGGCGGGAGGCATCGAGCTCCTCAAAGCCGGCTTCGCTGCACTTGAAAAACATGTCGCCAAGCGCAAGACTACCATCGAGGACCAGCTCAAGAGGAAGGAGAGCGTGTTGACGATGAAGATTCCGCCTGGCTCGATGGTCCCGCAAATTTGATCGACGAGCGGCAGGCCTCGAAAATGCTTCCGACTATGAGAGGGGCCTCTCCCAGCTGGGTGATGGTCCCACCCGCCGCGAGGCACTTGACGCCGCCGCGACAGTGCAGAGCTTCATCAGTACACTAGGTGACGGGTACGCGTGCAAGTTGGAAGCGCTTCTGGCTACTTTCGGGCGGCAGACTCAGCTTGAGGCAACACATGCCCAGGTAGAGACCTCAATTACTGATTTCTTCGCTAAAACACAGTAGATACTCTTCGTTATATATAGCTACATGTCTGCAGCAAAAAAAAAACGATTTTATTATTATTTTTTTCGGATTTTCTCTATACCCATACACCGCCAAAACCCATACTCTGGGGCTTCCACTGAAAGGTATGGATTACGAGGGGTTCGACTGTATAACCATTTTCATTGTCTCCCGCTATTTTTGTGCTGTGTAGCAAAGAAACCTCGCGTTCAGATGTGCAAATGGCGGTCGACAGACTTGGTGTTGCGCATAACAACGGTGACGCCGGCGATCTCCGGATCACGTGTTTGCGCAACAGCATTGGGTCAACCGCGTTTCATTTGGTTCTAGTTTCCAGGAACATGGGTAGGAATTGAGGCCGCAATGGCTGTTCTAGCGGAAACGTGCCAAAAATGGAAAAAAATGGTCCGCGCCCTAAGTTCCGCAATGGCTGTAAGCAAACCTCAGAAAGCTTTATAATCAAAATGGCATCAAACTCGATGCTATGTGCCCGCTTCAAATCCCATGCCAAAATTGACGCGCTGAGCGGGTAGCCACCAGAATTTCATGCAGAATGGTCTCCCCAGATATCTTTGTCGGTCACCCGTGCGATTCCGTTCTTAAGCAAACATCAGAAAGCTTTATAATCAAAATGGCAGGCCATAAGCATTCATCATTCTGTGGGTCAGCGGGCACGAAGACAACGAGAGATCGCTGTCAAAATTAAACAGCACAGTTCAGCCAACAGCACAAAGCCGTCTCGACCAGGAAATGTCCGTTCCCAAGCTCAGAAACTACGAACGACAGATGGAAAACGATCCAGATTGCGATATCGCCCTTCATACTTGATCATTAGCTAAATTCACCTGATCACAAATTCCATGGATCTCTTACCAAGGCAATTTATGCGTACGAATCGAATCCATTCTGGGGTTGCCGCGATTTGCCCAGTTATCGTGAACGTATGCCGGAGTCAGCCAAATACCATCAGTTGGCCTCTATTTCACAGGAAATTGACTCGATGCCCAACTAGATCATTTTCCTCCTCTTTCTGTTGAATAAATCCGTCTAAATGAGTCAAGCCATTGCCAACCCAG
Source organism: Mycena leptocephala (assembly GCA_029378395.1). Lineage (NCBI taxonomy): Eukaryota > Fungi > Basidiomycota > Agaricomycetes > Agaricales > Mycenaceae > Mycena > Mycena leptocephala. The sequence continues at coordinate 431,152 of JARJLF010000003.1, read as the reverse complement.
AATATCGCTGCCATAGAGTTCTATTCAACTGTTGGAAGAATGCTTGAACTGTTCAGGAGGCCGCAAGGAGTCAACCGAAGGTTGGCAATGAGGGGCATCATTATTACAATTGAGGCCCCCCCTATCCCCGCGAGACAAGACAAGTCAAACGGCCACATAACCGTATTGGCTGTCGATGGACCGCATGCCGTCAATTGCTCCACCGCTCCACTCGGCGAGATGTCGAGTTCTTAGCTAGCTCTCCACTCAACTGTTGCATTGCTATTCATAAAATGCGGAGATGTCGAAAAGCCGTTTCATCAAGCACGATTAAGTTGAAGGCCTCATTGGATACATACAGTGCAATAGATTAAGTACAGGTAGCCCTAGTTATTAGCAAATCAGCTCGTGGGAGATGAAGGCAGGGGAGAACACACGGATCAAATAAAAGGTTTCAAAAAATATTGAGTGCTCAACTTGCACTGGATTAGGGCGCTTTAGGACCCACTACTAAAGATAGTGGGAATTAAAGTTGGTCGCATTGACAGCAATTTTAGAAATTGAATATGCAATAGCGACAGTTGAGCGACAGTGCTGAATATGCCGTGACTACTTTGTCTCACGGACAAAACTCGGTACGTCCACTTCTGAACGACGACAGATCAAAATAGCCAGAAGTGAGAAAGAAATATTACAAAACTTGATTCGCCGGTGGTTAAATTTTCTGTGGGTCTCCCAGAGTACTCATTCTATGGCCGCGACCCAAATTGAATGAAAAGATCTGTGCCCATTCCACTTTTGAACGAAGAGGAAGCAAAATATTCCCGAGAAGTCAAAACTGCCCAAATACAGAAATAACTGGTTGAATTGTTCCAAACATCCCACCCAGATTTGCAAGATTCGGTTGCCCTTCTACAAGAAAACTGACTTTCCCGACCCGACTTTATCGGGAATTTTCAATGCCGCCGTGCCTCAGCTTGCATTGCAAAAGACAAAATTAGAAATCACGTGTTCAATTGTTTCTATGTACTACCGTAGTATTTTGTTCCGTGCTCATTCAGAAGTGGAATGGGTACCGATTCCTCAGTAGAATAATATTCGTAGGTGTGTAATGAGTGCTGTAGGACACCAACAGAAAATTTAACCCCCCCTGCACGCTCCCTTGCTAACGCCGACTACCAGGCCGGTGGTTCCAATGTTCCGAAGACCTCGACCAGTGACGGCTGGGTCTCCCAGTTCAATCTCGTTCTTTCTTCCTTTCCCCCACCATCCCCCGCGAGTGCTCGGTGCCCCCCGTTTGCGCCTGCCCGTTCCTCCTCTTCTCCCGTTTACTGCCTTCTCCCTCAAGTCTCCCGTGTCCTTCAAGCCTTCTTGCCCCCGTTCCATCCGTGGTTTGGTTCCAAGCTCATTCTGCTCTCGTCCTAAGCTTGCTATGACTTGAATGATTCTCGACAATACCTCAAGGCCTCAAGCTTTCAAACAGTTGCAAGTTGTTTCTGATCCCTGCTTCAAGTTTGAGAAGAACACTCGATCAAGCTTTGCCCAAAATCCTCAAGCTTCTGGATGCTTCCGCAAGAGGATCAAGATCTCAGTTGTACCGGTCAAGATCTCAGGCGTGCTCGTCCCTGATGCTCTCAGCCTCTCCGCCCCGACCTTCGCAACCTATGTTTCATGGCACGCGGACGGTACGCAGTTGTGGACGCATGTCTGTCCCCGTTCGGCTAGCTGTGGCTATATGTGTCTATGTCATGCGGACAGGGTCTGGCTGGCTGTGTCTACGTCCGTCTACGCCCGTAGACGCATCTTGCTGCCGCTAATACCCGTCAAATACTCGATTCTCTACTTATACCAACTTCGTGCAGTGTCTGCCAGTTACTTACTGCTTTGTGCATCTTTCAGAGCCTCCCAAATACTATGCACAAACATCAGTTGATTACAGACTCATTACGTAAACAGGAATTCAACCTAGAACGAGTTCATTCCACCATTGTGAATTTTTCAAAAAGAAGTTTGTCTATGGGAGTCTACCTCTGGCTACCTCCGTCGGCCCTCTGTCCATGTCGGTCTACGTCGGTCGACTCATGTAGACAGACGTAACTGAGGTAGACGTACCACGTCTACGTGGTGTAGCCATATGCAGCTACATGTAGCCAGACTGCCTTGTCTACATCTCTGTCTACGCACATAGCCAGACCCTCTGTCCATTGGGAGCCGGAACACAGTGACTAATAGACTGTTTGCGCTGCAGCCATTGGAACCATCTGATGGCTGTTTTGTGTTGCGCAACTTGATGGCTCATGGCTCGAATGGCTTCCGATACCCACCCATTTTTGATGAAATTGAGTCATTTGGAGGTTGAACAGATAGTCTACAGGGTTCCAGTCACTGCTAAAAATTCACCAGTCAGACTGTTGAGCAAAACTTCCTGATATTACTAAATTTTGTAGTCTGATGTAGTTGCCGGTCATTCCTCGAGGTTCATTCGGGTCAACACAGTCAATAATACTCTTTCCAGCATGAATGGACTTTCAAAGACATCAGTTCATTTGCCATTCATTAGCCACCAGCCATCAGTTTGCGCAACGCAAAATAGCCATTGGATGGCTCCAATGGCTGCAGTGCAAACAGTCTAATAGTGTCCTCTATCGGGGACACACGACCTGATACTCCTTGGCCCAGGATCAGATACGCCTAAGACGCTTAGGCTCATTGCCAGCCCGGAGAGCGTTCAACGCACACTTTTTAGTACATAGCTCGATACCGTGACAATGTGACCATCCTGCGCTGCGGAAAATACAAGACCTGAAGTTAAACCAATTGGTCAGTTACTCCTGCTGAGTTATTTGAACAAAAGAAGCGGGCGTTTCCCTTTTTTTCTACTCCCCATCAAACGCGCAGGCGCCGTTTTCCAAGTATTGAAAAACATGGCACATAATGATAAACTGGTTTACAGAGGGTGTTGTGAGCGTTTAGCGAATATCTAATCTAGGACAAGACATGCCGCCGCTTCGCCCTGGCAGAGTACTACGACTTCATCCAAAACACGTCCGCCATAAGATTTTCATCACAATATTTGGATTGAACGCATCAATCGGCGAGGCCAGTCCTACGGCCGAATTATACACCACCAGGGCGGCAGCTTCATCCTGTTAAATTTCCAGTTAGCAAGGGAATGAAAATGAGTCGGACTGGCGCACAGTAACAGCAAGATGCTTGAGCTGCCTGATGTACCACCGCAGGTATGCGCCAGAAGATAGACTTTCCCCAGGCAGCGGCTCCGTCGTCGGTACACCGTAGTCTAATATCACGGTTTAAAATTCGTGTGCATGGTGGGCGGAATACGCGCATACCATTGAGTCGTGTATTCTGCCACATCAGGTCAGTCTTGTCAAAGTGTTCCGCAAAAAACTTGGTTGAGAAGTTCAACGGAAGGGTATTGCTAGACGCTCGCAACACGTTGTGGAGAGCAAGATGTAAGAGGGTTTACACAAGAGCACCTCGGAACGCTTTCGTGCAACCCTCACTGATCGCGTTCAGCTTGTCGTACAAGGTATGTTGGAAGGCAACTCACCCGAAGAGCGGGTTCACTGTGATACGATCAGTACAAGAAAATTTGCAAAGTGAAAACATGCGTACGCGTCATAACACTGTCACCCATTGCACCCCAATTGGAAGGTAGGTTGGTCGCTTGATGGTACCGAACATACTGTGTCGGTGCTGGTTCATTGTTCGATTGGGCAGATTGAAAGCAAATCAAAATACACACCAATTTTCAAATTGGCAATGGCAGCCGAGTCGTTGACCTCTTCCAGCATATCCATGACCTTAAACACCCAATCTGGGATAGGCTCCATCGTATTCAATCCCTCGACAAAAACCTTCAGTTCGGCGAGATTTGTGGGCGGCGACCGATTGGTTTCGTGCTGACCGAGGAACACCATGACTGGCAACAAGTGAGTGAGTACGCCCATGGCAGAGACAGAGTACGGACATGTGTTACCGTCTGGGCGCGTCAGAGCGAACATCACACGCCCGTGTTCAACACCATCTTCAAAGAAGGTGTACATGTGCCCAGTATTCTTGATATCCGGTGGAAGCGGCATACGATCAAGCCAGGCCTGGTTGATACGGAACATCATGGACGAATAACGCAGTTTCTGGTCGAACGAGATTTTCAACTGCTGCAGCGGCAACTTTCCCGCAGGATAAATGTCCGAAATTCCGTATCCATGCCGTCCGAGCCATTAATGCCTGCGCGCGCAGGTCCTGTGCAGTCTAAAGAAAATGAGGCATGTTCGGAATTTTATTAGTTACGCGACTGACCTGCAACCAGAGCAGCCGGAATCTCCTGTAGTCCAGACTCCGTCCTCACTACCACCGCGCTCAACCGGGAGTGGTCCGCCGGATCGGGGAGAACATTGGTGACGGTACCGGTTAACAGTTCAATGTGTGGATAAGCATCCTCGTCGATAACGAGGCGTCTGCCCGGATGTTAGCCTCAAGGACACAAAGGACATATTCAACCAACCTAAGGAGCGTCTCAAATCCTGATCGGGAGAGGTACATGGTTTTCGGCAGTTCTGATTTATAAGAGAAGGGAACATGGAGTAGAACGCCGGAAATATTGAACCTTGGGTTAAATGGCAGGATTCTAATGAGGTGAATAACATATGGCGAACATAAGTGAAGAATGGCACTCACCTGATGTCGGAACGACAGCATTCATTCTCAATCTTTGGGAAGAGAATCTTCAGGCCCTCGAACAAAAATGACTGGAAAGCTAATGCAACAAATTCAACTCGAAGCAAATGATTCAATTCAATCAATGCACACCATGAAGAGACGCGTGAACGGACAAGTTTTTGATTCCATCCGTCCATTTTCCGGCCCTCCTCAGACGCGACCCAGGCTTCGGCCTCCACGATGAGAACACGTTCAAAGTGATCGTGACAAACACGCGCCGTCAGCAATCCGGCAATACTAAAAAGATGAAATGATGAACAATAAGCCATAAGTACTGAGGTCGTCATGAGGGTACCTTCCGCCGCAAATAACTGCAGTTCCCGGAATCTTCATATTAGGATGGCGACTCTTCAACAGTGGAAGATCCACAAATCCAGTGTGCTTCGCTAAGAGGTGGCGACGCAACCAGTGCCATGAAATCACCAAGACCGAGTAGGCAGCCGGAGCAGCGAGGAGGATCTTTGAGAGCATTCGAGTGTCAAGATCTGAAGCGATGGGAGATGCCCTTCATATATAGTTGCAACGGAAAGTTCGGCACGCGGTTGTTCTGGCTCGTTTCTGGCCCGAATCACTTCCCCATTAGCTACCCAATAGCTACCGTTACTTACCTCCTGCTAGTTTATCTAGAGTACTGCCGCGTAGCCAATATGGCCAAATACGGCAACCAATTAGAACTTCAGTTTCAGTTTCAGGCTACAACTGAGCCTAGGTTGACGGATAATCCTATTCAGTAACCCCCCAAGTTAGAGATAAGATAAGGCGGAAAAAATAAACCAGTCTCCCGCCGCTTTGAGAGTCAATGGGAGCATCCATGCAATGCGCAGAGTGCGGTCGGATTTTGAATTCTTGTTGCCCTCAATATTTTTCTCGATTTCTTTGGCTCTTTCTGAAGACTTCTCACCTGTTCAAGCGAGTCGCAGCGCGGCACTGCAGGGAATTGACGCGGCAGTGCGGGGAACTGACGCGGCGGTGGCTGTGCTATTTAGGGAAGTCAAAGCGGCTGGGCAGAACTGATTCTTGAGCTGATTCTGGTTCGATTCTCGTCCGATTCTCAGAACAGAATCGATCGAGAATCGCAGTGAGGTTTGACCGACCCCGTTTGAAACTGATTTCAACTTCGATTCTAAGTTCGATTTTGCTACGATTCTTGCTCTGGATTCTTGGATTCCTTTGAACACAAACCTAAAGTAATAATAATATATTTGTCTTGGGCAAGTGGTCCACTTGAATCATATTTTACCTGCCCAGAAGGAAGGTGATAATACTCTTTCAAATATTGCAGTTTCACATTGCTACACAACCAGGGCTATATTCGTGAAGAGGTTTCAAAGAAGTTTGGTTAATAAGGCATACCACGAGTGCGAGTAACCCGCGGTTTCATTCCCGTTACCGTTAGGTAAGGGTTCTTAGGGAGCCCTAACTTCAGCCACTTGCAGTGGATCACATTTTTTGTCGGCATTTTTTGTCATTACGGTTTCTCCCTGCCAAAATCGTGAAGCCGATTCTCTTGCCGATGGTTGCCGACGCTGAGTACGTAATATCTTTTATTCTAAGTCCGATCCTCACGGACTTGCCTCTGTTTGTGGGCCGTGGCAGCGACTCACGCTATCCTTCAACTGTACCGTAAATCTTCGTTCACTTGCACTTTCTCTGCATCTTGGTGGGACAAATAAAATTTCCAACAAGTTTCACACCTGGCTTCATGATGTCATGTACGTTGGTCTAATTTAGAACAGATGCGAGAATAAATTTCGGTGGATGATGCTGCATTTTTTTCCAAATGCTCCAATTCTAAGCACCCGCCGATACTACCCGCCGCCCTAAGTACCTGAGATTTCCTTTTGTTGTTGTATGGTTTTGCAACTGCTGAAACCCACCCACTAGTGAGTTACTGTGCCTCTTTCGTATTCAGCTAGGAATGTTATTCCTTGACTGCCCTATATGTCGAGAAAGGTACACTGTTATTTGTCTGTGCCAGTTTATTGACGATACCGAGAATGGTTTTGAACCTACTCAAAAGACGTGTTTCACTATGCAAACATAACAACCTGCATAAACGGCTCCGATATACTCCCATATTCAGATCGATGGTATTCCGCATGCAGCTGCCCCGGACCTGAAAGAGCTAGCGGAGGAACTTGCGGAACGGTACCCCGAACTCGGTCCTGTTGTTGGCGCACCATCATGGGTCAATAACCCCCTAGCGAAGCCCAGATCTCTGCTATCCTTGCTTCGGGCAGTAGGCCACGTGTGGCGGGTTCGGTCCTCATGCGGCTTCCATCGCGTGAGAAGGTTGATTTGGCGGTTTCTCTGGGATGTCTCCGTCTGGTAGGCTCGGCACCTACGGTTGTCCGTGTTTTCCCGCACCTTCGTATTACGCGATGCTAGGGGTGTCACAAATTTGGGCACATTAAGGCGAGATGCACTGTCAAGGAGACCAAATGTGGTGGTTGCGGCGAGACGTCTCACGGGGCTGTGTGCTTGTTGGAACCCAAGTGCCTGAATTGTGGTGGTGACGATCGTGCTGACATTTTTGCATGCCCAGCAAGGAAACGTGTCGCCGAAACCGTCCGCCTCCGCGCTGTCGAGCTCTCCAACTACCTCAATGCCACTTCCTCGGCCCCTATCGCATCCCTGGCGCCACGGCTGCCCGAAACTGTTTAGATGCTGAATCTAGTGCAGATAAATTCGTGGAAGTCGCGCAACCCGCTGGAGATTCTGGCGAGCGAAGACGACTTCGACATCATATGCGTTCACGAACCCCACCACAACGAAATACTCAATTCCCGCGAATACCCAAGCTACGCCCTGATCTACCCCGAGGCCTTTGAAGAACACTGTGTCTCGGTATATGTCAAGCTATCATCCATCTCCCCCGCCAATATCTGTCCGCGCCCCGACCTCTCAAAATCCGGTGATATTGTTGTCATCGACTTTACCCTTGACTCCAAGAAATTCACGCTAATAAATCTTTATAATGACTGCATTACCCGCGCAGGCGTCAAGCTCCTCCGTTATGTTCTCTCTAAACTTGATACGTACTCCAAGATTCTCCTGACTGCCGACTCCAACTCTCACCACCCGCTCTGGGATCTCTTGACCAAGACCCCCATGTGCGATGAGGACTTCGAACTGCATGATCTGCTAGTCTCCTTTGGTCTGCTTCTGGTTACCCCACCCGATGTTCCGACTCATACTTCTGGTAACGTGATTGACCTCGGTTTCTGTTCTCCCTCGCTCTTTATGGCCGTAGATGCGACTGTGGACCCGTCTCTCTGCGTTGGTAGCGACCACCTCCCCATTCACTACACCCTAAATTTCGAGGTAACGCTATCTAAATCCATAAAGTTCTGTGCGGATAAGATGGACCTCGAAGCCCTCTTGGCCATTCTAAGGGACAAGCTCGGAGATCGCCCGCTACCGATCATCACCTCACTTGAGGAGCTCGACGATGCTGTGAACTTCTTGAATGGGGTACTTCTTGCGGCCCTCGAAAATTCGACTCCGCGCCACCGGCCCTGCTCCGTGGCTAAGCGCTGGTGGAGTCCCCTCCTCACACGCCTTCGTAAATCTATGAGGAACAAAAGACGGGCTTATCAGCGTACCTTGGTTCCTACGGCTCGGTCTGCTTGGTCAGCAGCACGATGTAGTTATTACAGGGCGATCTACCAGGCAAAACTTGATGTCTGGACCACCTTCGTGAAGGAACTGGAGCGCATCGACGTTTACAAAGCTCTGAAGCGTCTCAAGGAACGGCGGTCAGCAGTCTTCCCTTCGATCTGTGACCCCGCATCTGGTGACATTGCTCTCTCCCATGCGGATCGCGGTCGAGTTCTGGGTCGCGCGTGGTTTGGTCCTAAAGCCATTGACGTAGCCACCATTGTCCAGCTTCCTAACCCTCCGCAGTCCCCGCTGATCCTGGTTGTCAGCATGATCCGAACGCACTCTTACTCGTGCCCATCCGTGAACTTCGTATTCTCGATATTGTGCACTCGGCGTGCAAACCCCTCTCGTCTCGTCAGATTCACTCGGAATCTGACACGTGGCAGCTTTAACAACCTATCGATACCCCCTCTCGTGCAACGTCTCTTGTACTCTAGCGGTCCTCTTACTTTTATTCCCCGCCAACTCATCCTCCTATTCTAAAACCTTCCGACCACCGACCCATTTAACGAACCTACACCCCGCCCTTCCACACCGTGCAGCCCGACAACACCGATCTTCTCCGCATGGTGAGTCGTTAACCTATCCCCCCAAATCCCACCGATAAGTTGGGTCAGCGCCATCCAGTTATTTCTGGCATGGAGGGTCAAAAGGCTCGGCAAATCGTGGCTTATCTTCAGCCTCCTCTCGGCCCTGTCGGTTGCCTCTGGTATCATGGCGTTAATATCCGGCGCTTTACATTTTCCTGAAGTCCCTCGCTAAGTCATCTCGTGAAATTTAAGCATCAAGGTACTTAAAATTGCATTCCTTGCCGATCGAGGCTCGATCTGACTGGTCCGCAGGACTTTGCCGTTCTCATCCCAGTCGTTGATCCTTGGTGTGAGTCCTGACAGCTTGGTTGTATGTAGGCTTTGATATCGCTCTCGGGTCTGATAGTATCCCTGTCGGTAGTCTGTGATCTATCGCTGACGTACTGATCAACTGTGTGTTTGATTGGATCTGATTTAGATCATGATTTACCATCACTCCGACTACCGCCTCGGTTCGGCAACCTCCAAAGAGTCCACGATTCTCAGAATCAGCAGTTTGAAGAGCTACCAGAGGCTTATGTTCTGATCTAAGACATCATTGATACCAATTTGACCATTCACTGGGAGAAACTGTTGAAATTGTAGTGTTCTACCCCATCTATTTTGGTGAGTCCTGCAAGGGTATAGAGGTCTTGTTTGATTAATGGCTTATCAGCTAAATCATCCCTATTTGATCGTGCGATCTTCGTTGCGTTCGACTCGCGTCAAAAGACCCTCGATCAGGACTGCCTTCCTCCTCCCTGGAACGGGCTTGTAATTCTCCCAGCGCTTTGTGTTGGGGAAAAGGCACCGAGCAGGGAAAACATTGTTAGTATTCCTCGTCGCAGAGAGGTACTGCCCTGGGTGGATTTCAAAGGTAGAATCGTCCTTGTTGATATTGGTAGCAGGCCTGCAACATGGACCCTAGTGTGGTGGCGCAAGTCAAAGTTCTCAGGCGAACGAAGAGAAATCATCTGACACCGATTCGTTGGCATATACGTTCGATGGAGAGATTAAATAGAGACACCCAAAGGATGTCTCCAAAGGCCTGATAATCGAAGGGAGCGAGCTGTTGCGAGTGAACTTCAAAGGTGGGTGGAGTACAGGCAGGCTAAGACGAAATATCCCTTAGAAAATGATCAGAGCCCCTCTCTGATCACGTCCATGTATAACCACGAACGTCGGAAAATCCCGCATTGCCTTCGTTGTAAAAGCGGAGTGAGGAGATTACAGCGGGCTCAGAAAACCCGAGATAGATTTGAGTATCAAAGACAACAATTTTCGACTTTGGGATGAGTCGAGGGTTCTCGAGGACAGCCGTTGCAGTGGGTTCGGCAGACGACATTGCATGAGAGAAGATTTGGTTGTTGCGGCGTGACACCTGCATCAAAAGGCCGAGATATTTACTGCAAGCGGGTTTGCGAGATGGTGGCGCGCTGGTCCCGTCGGCCGGTGAGTTTACTTTGGCGCCCTAATATGTTTGATACTCATTCTTACATTCGGACGTAGGGCCGCGCTCTTGTGCAAGCAGGAATGGGTGATGGTCGTCCGCGTTTCCCAACGTCCAGTGAGTCTGTTCATGCCATTCTTTGTACCTCGCCTGACGTGCGGGAACTGGGTTGTTTTGTTTTTTTGGAATTTTGGTTCAAGTTTCCGTTCCATCGTTTTCAGCACTCAAATGTCCAAGTGAGTATTGTTTAACCTTGCCAAAGACCTCACTTATTCGCGCGTCAAGATGTTGTTTTATCCCGGCGTTCAAAAATCTCCTTCTGATCCGACTTTGATCCTTTACCTATGGAATGGCGGCCCTCAAACTGGCGACGCAGTAGCGCGTCCTTCAAGGCGCGTATCTTTTGTTCATTGGAGTGCGGTCCTGGCCGCCGTGTGTGACAGATCTGAAGGACGTAGCTAACCCTGATGAGGTTAGTGATGGCTTAAATGATTCAAAACCTCAAGGAATTCATCAAGGTTCATGATACGCACGTCCGATCCCTGGTTAGTAGCTTCATCAATATCCCTATGTGTTCTAGGGTCCGGCCGGACATTTACCGTGGCGTCACCAGATAATTGTCCAGCTGGACAGATAATACTGGGGGAGGTACTAACCCGCTGCTCTTCGTTGTGTTCTGTAATCGCCAGAGCAACAGAACCGTTACAGAAGGGGTCTTGCCAAAGCTCGCCAGGGATAGACCCCTGGGTACCCTGACTCCTACTAAACTCTTATTCTGAACTCGGAGCCGGCAGACACTCGCCAACCCCATTTCTCCCGCCGTCGTCGGTAGAGATCAACGTGGGAATTTTAGAGATGGTGGTGGTGACGGATCAAGAAGGCCCCAATTCTGCGTGTTCTGATTCCTTTCAAATTCTCTGAGTCAACTGAATGGAACATCTCCTGCAATTGACACAAAATAATGTATATTACCCTCATAGCCCCATCCACGACCTCCCCACGCTTGCTACCCTCCTCCTCACCATTTTTTTGGCCAGCCAGATGACTCCCACGTACCACGTATAGTGCCACATGGGCCCCAAGTATGGCGGTCCAAATGCACATTTAATTCCGCGCGCAACATATGACCCGCGGAATCGGGAGATCGCACAAACACGCAATGTCTGAGCCTGAAATCCGCGCAAAGTCGGCATGTTCAAAACCCGCGCAAAGTCCGTCGGCCGAAAAAAACCGCGCAAAGTCCGAGGCTTGAAAATCGCGCAAAGTCGATGTTTCAAAAAACTGCGCAAAGTCGGCGGGTCAAAAAAAAAAATGGCAAAGTCGGACACAAGTGCGCATGAATCAGTATTGAATAGCAGAGCCAATAAGTCCGGATCCAACGGTAATCGCAACTCCAACTGTAAATATTTCTGGCAATGCAGCTCGAATGGGCTCGTCCGTTTAAAAGCAGAAGAATGGAAGGCATCGCAGATAGAATACCTGCTTTGTGGTGGCTCAAGCAAAATTTCAACTGGGTATGCACAGCTTCAACATAGTCGCCGCAAACATTCGGGAACTCTTCTATCCAATGCCTCTGACCAGGAGGATTGGAAGATACACAAGTCCAGTGAAGGTTTGTGTAGTAATGAACAGGGTCGTCATAATTTTTTTACCTTTGTTCAGCTACTGAGCACCACACAGCCGGAAACACTGAAGTTAAGGTACAGCATTATTGCATCTAGCTCAAGCTCTATTGCTTCTTTGTTTGCAAACATCTTGCCTCCCCATCCTTCCAATTCCATTCTCACCACACCTCCCAAGCGTGGGTTCGACGTTCCAAGGCATCTTTTCGATCCATGGAACTGAAAATAATTTTCCATTGAATTTTCCAAGCTCTAATCTCTGCACTGAAAATTCCGACTCAGAAGCAGCATTACTTCCGGCAAACACTCCACTTTATATATGGTTCCTTTGTTCACCCTTATCCTTAGGTTCATTTTGATTTTACGAATCAATTGAATGTCCAATGTGCAAGCTTGCGTGATGCTGTATGCCCGACTTGGCACGAGACTTTTGAGTACTCAACTCTGCACGGTTTGGTTGACCCGCCGACTTTGCGCAGTTTTTTGAACTATCGACTTTACGCGATTTTAAAGCCTCGGACGTTGCGCGGTTTTTTTCGGCCAACGAACTTTGCACGGGTTTTAAACATGCCAACTTTACGCAAATTTCAGGCTCAGACATTGCGTGTTTGCTCGATCTCCCGACTCCGCGCAAATCAGGTAGGTGGTTTAAATTTGCGTGGGATTTCGTTCGAAAGGGCTTATATAGTGCGGAAATTCATTTTTGGGTCATATGTTGCGCGCGAGATTAAATGTGCATTTGGACCGCCATACCCAAGGGGCCCACGCGCACTCAAAATGGAAATGGAATGAAACCATTTACATTTTGAAACGCGTGCTCGGAATGCCACCACCGCAATTCGCTGACGGTGCGTTCCCCTCGTCGCGCTTCCGGCACGGTATTGTTGGACATGGCCCAGGTTGTTAACAACGGTCGAGGATGGCATATTGACTTCAATTTTGCATGAAAGAAATCGATTTCGTCCCAATTCCCCGTTGAGAACCTGATGTTTTGATTTTGATGATTGTCACCGCCATGATGACTGAGCTGATCCCTTTTCCGTGCCAGGGGCTCTCGTAGACAGATGCTACAAACATTTTTAGCTCGTACCTCGCTTGCTTGTAGTCTCCTTGCGAGCCTCCGTGACATGCTCAATACTGTTCCTGGGAAGCAAAAGTATATCAAGGATCTACCAAACGATCCTCGCATTGTCTGTGGACAGGTGCACCTTGTTCTAGTCACCGAGACATACCTCTGTTGCCCAACTGCTTCTCATTAATACAGAAATTGCCATGTTTGGTGAAAGCATGACTCTGGACAGCCACTAATGGGACATTAGTGTGACCTGAGTGCTGGAAGATCAAATTGCCCACCACACACTTGGATTTGCACGTAAAGCCATGCTGATTTGCGGTAGCACACAAATGCTCAATTCTGTCAAGTACTGCCCTTCCCATCAGCGTTCCACACAGAAATTGCCATTTTTGGCAAAAGCGAGACTCTGTACAGCCACCAACGGGACACTAGTGTTTGGGAGATCAAATTGCCCACCACAGGGGCTCGTTTTCATCTGTGGATGCAGGGAAATAATTTCCGACTATCCTGAGAACAAAAATTGTTCCCTCTCCCCTTGCTGAGCCCCAAGAAGGCTTTGATTTGAGTTTGAGTGGTGAATTCTCGACCTCTCCATAGTAAGCCAACTGTGTATGCTATGGACCTAAGAATTTAGGGCTGCACTTTAGACACCAATCTCTCTCTCAAAACAAAACCAGGGATTTCTAGCTACCATCTTTGGTGGTCACCGAGGGTTACATCCCAAAACACTCGAATTTCGTTCGGGCATATGTATGAGCTTTTTTGAGGGGGTTATTGTAGGGTAGAGGTCATCTGTTATTAAAATATATATGAGAATGCATCTTATCTATCTGTCTGTATTCAATTTTGGCGCACCAATGCACTCTGTACTTTGCAGAGCGTGCCATTCTGTGCACACCGCAATTTCACCTCTTTTCCTTGGCTCGAAGGGAAATATTTAAGGTGCTCATATACCTCGGAAGTGCACTGTTATTATACGGAATATTGAAATTGAATGTCCTTAATGATTTGGGATACATTAGGACGGCTGATATCAGTCTGAATGAACAATGTGAGGAGGTGGTCCATTAAGCCGTTTTTGCCGTTTTAGGAAACCGCCGGAACAAAAAATTCCGTAGGTCGAGGAACCATCATGTAAATTCGCGGAAACTATCTCAACTCGCTCACAGGATGGATACCTTGGTGCTAGAACCCATATACCTGCATTTACCGCAATTGACGTCTGGGCTCGAGGTCAAAAAGACCATGGTGGTCCACTAAGCAGTCACAGATAATATTGTGCTGGGCTTATCGTAGATTCAAACTCAGTTTTTCTTAGCAGCCGCAGAGCAGGTAAGGGTTCGCCGAAAAGGGGAAAGTACACGTGATGCTCAACCAATTAAAATGTGTTACCATTCGATGGGAACTTTCTCTTTTGTAGTATAGATATCTCAGCGGTGACCATCTACCGATCCACAAAAATGCATCTGTCTTCCTGTACACGACGAACATTGCCGGCCAGGTTTGACGAATACCAGCTACGAGAGTGGTTTAGCACGATGTTAGTACATTGAGAGATGAGCTTACCTCACTGCGGTCGGCGGATTGCGATTGGAAATCGGACCTCCAGGAAGGATTGACGGTGGGCCGCAGGTTGAGAGCATGTCAGCAATACACGGCGAGGTTGATGAGGTGTGTACGCGTGCACGCACCCTTGAAATGACATACAGCTGCAATAATGATCCTGAGTTCTGGTCAGGTATCGTAAATACGCGGTGGCCGTAAACGTACCAACAGCGCCACCAAGTAATCTTGGGTGGGGTGTTCCATTAACTACGGGTATTCGGATTGAACCTGAACACAATCGTCAGCGATATTCGGCTGGAGTTCATGAAATACTCACCACTGCAGCCAAGGAATGAACAATCAACAAACTCCATTCGATGAGCGCACGGGGAAACGACAGGGGAGAGTGCAACAGAGAGGAAGTTTCGGTTTTTGCAGCGTGGAAGCAAGGGAGCTTTGTCGTAAATCTTGGACGGCTTGAAGAAGATCTTGCTCGGATCAGAAGCCTTCGAGACTCTTGCGTCCGACGCTCGAGAGGTCTTGCGCAGCGAGTCCTTGAATGATCTGGGAATCTTGATACGGTGGAGAGGCCTTGAAGAGTCTTGCATCCGACGCCCGAGAGCTCTTAAGCAGGCTCTCGAATGACTTGAGGGTCTTGCTATGGATCGGGGGCCTTGAAGAGTCTTGCAGGCGACACCTCAGAAGTCTTGCGAATCGCATTTGATTCTTCCCGGCGTCGATTGCTGCTCGAGTCACCAATGAGAGAATGTGTTTCCACGTCGAAGTGGAGCGGTTTGGTTTTCATTGAGGCTTGTTGAATCTTGTGAGGACTTGCTCAAGTAAGAGCCCATGGGCGGAAGATTCTGCGGGATGGAGGGATGATGATGGGGGAAAAAAGGAGCGAATGATGGGGAAGAAAGCTAGCGTCCCTTTTGAACGGGTCTTGAGCGCTGCATCAGAGAACATGTAGTTGAACGCTGCCTGATCGGCGAGGTTCAAAATAGCGTCCAACGAAAGCTAATCTTTGATGCACAGGTCAGCTGGTTGACCTAGAAGCTTTGGGGCCTCGATGGGGCCCAGTGTGCGCGAAAAGGGTAAATTACACGTCGGGAATTAGCGAGCGCTCGTGGCATGTGAAAACAAAAAGGTGCATACTGATACGAGGGATCTGCTTAATACACGAGGTATCTCCTCCCGAGGGGGTAAACAAGTGCCGAGGAGTTTTCGACAAAATGTCTTCGAATCTGGAAGAATCCGGTCGAACCTCGAAAGTAAAGGCTTTATGCGAAAATCAACCCATGCAGAGGCATTGGCCAGCAACGTATCGAAGGTTGGGACAATAGGCCTCGCAGATGCAGGGAGTTTATGCATCTTTGGGATGATTTTGAGCACCGGGACTTTGGCTAATTTCCTGTGGGTAATGGGAAAGGGACGCTGGGCGACGTCAATGACAAGTTCCCCAAGTTTGGGTTTTCGGCGCACAAATACTGTTCAACCTTCCGCAAATGCCGGGGTTTGGCTGATTGGTGACGGTGTTTGTGAGCAACAGCAACAGACAAATTCTTTATTCAGAAGTCGCGGGTCTTGAACATGGGGATTAGCAGGATTTAGGTGTTGTTCACGGCCACAATGATACGTGGAAAAGGTATGTAATGATCGATTTCACAAAAGCAGTCACACTATCGAAAGCTATGTGAACAGCGGTACGAAATCTAAGCCGCAACATCGCTTTCTCCGGATGAGGCAGTCGATTTTTTCCTGTCGTACATATATAATTAACGCTTGTGGATGCAGACCTGATAAGTACCTGTAAATTTGTCGTCGTGAAGATCTCCAGGTTGAATTCACGGAGATTTGGTGCGCTTTCGAGGATTTCTGCATCGAAATGAGAAGACCCCAAGACTATAATAAGAATAAGCCACTTACGTCTGATCTGCCTCAAATCGAGTTGGTGGGGCCTGCACTCAAGCACTGCTTCGATCTTGGAGCAGCGTCGTTTCATTGTAGAGGCAAGGTCCAAGATAGAGCCCTGACTGCAGATTACACGTTTTACGTTAGGACAGCAGCTGAGGACCTTGCGCGCAAATGAGGGGAGGACAATGCAGTCAACCGTGGTAAAATCGCAGTTGAAACCTGGGAGCAATTTCTTCTCCATGTGCACTGTGCGGTGAGCCATTATCTGCCAGGAATACATCAGTAGGGTACGGGGGAGAGGATATGGGTGGCTGACCTGCAGAGTACGCAAGTTTGGCATCTCGGCCAAGCATTTAGCAAAGGCCGGAAACACTTCCACCCCGGCGTGATGTGGGAGTAAAACGTTGACCGTCCTATGCGAAGTGTAGTCTGAACATATGAAACAAAGCTGTGTCGTGGAACTTACTTAACATACACCGTTAGTTTCTGTTCGACGAGCCCAATGCTGGTCCGTTGCAGGAGTTTTGCAAGCCCAGTGTAAAACTGATAGTCAGCACGTGGGCCTTGGGTGGAATGCATGCAAATGTTGAGAGACTCGAAACGCAAGGGCAGGAAGACTAAACGGTATCGATGACAAGTTTGGGATAGGGCGCAAAGGCTGTTTGTGCGGTCGCGATATTCCGAAGGAATGGGGAGCTCCCCCAGGTAGGGAATTTCCACAGAGGGCCCAAGAGAAGCCGCAATCCAGTGCAGAAGCTCTGTTGGCATTGTCTCAAGGTTGGCTCGCGAAGTCATCTCGGAAAATGTGCAGGGACGTAGTAACGTGGTGACGGATACCGGCTATTTATCTTGGAATTCATTTGTAGACATCATTTATGGACATCATTTGTGGACATCATTTATGGACATCATTTGTGGACATCATTTGTGGACATCATTTGTGGACCACCTGATAATCCCATGTAACCGTCCTAGTTAGGTGTGCCGTGACACACGTCAGGCCTTTTAGATGCTCACAATAAACCTCGCAATAACACTCGCAAAATATCTTCAAGACCTCGCAATAAGTTAAGGCTTTGAGCGGCACTATGTCCCGCCTTCGCGCTCGCTGCCCGACGCGTCGCCGACGATGTCGGGCGTAAACAATTGGGATAAATTCTCCAAAAGATATTCAATGAGTCTAAATAATTCGTAAAAGTTGAATGCGCCTATCCCGCCTCTGTTGGTTTTTGTCTCGTGAACCAGATGAGATATCACTCCAGGCTGTTAGGCCATTGGTTACAAGCTCATGAGGAGCTCTACTGTAGGTACTGCATTTATACTAAAATCCTATTTTTCTTGTATGTTCCGGCATATTCCCTCTGATTCCATATCAATCATCTTTTAGTCAGCGCCTCGGCCATGTGTGCTGGATTGCCAATGTCCAACAGCCCCCGCCCAGCGTCCCACCTGCGCGTCCTGCGAAGCCTTTTCCGTCGCCAACGCGGTCAACGTCCACGCCGAGGTCCCGCAAGTCTTCAAGATGAGTTTCCGTTGCCAACGCGCCGTCCATCAGGCCGCACAGAGGAACATAAGATGATCCGCAAGGTCAGGATGCTTCTGCTTAAGTGTGTCAATAGGTGTACGAAGTTGGAGCAGCTGGCCCCAGATGATGGAGCGACCCTGTTCTAGCCCCTCTATCGCCTTTGCATATTGACAGGCATCAATAGCAGCTGCGGCAGCATTGCGAACCACCTTACCTGCCTTTAGGATGTGATGATGGCGGTCAATGATGGATAAGCCAAGCCAAGCCAGTTGAGGAAGGAGGTCAAGGGCTAATGTGTAAGCTTGTAGGAGAGATGGGTGTCGAGAGATTTGGGCAACTCGTCCCCACATTGAGCATGCATTAAATCGTACATGGGCAGGCCCAGCCGCAATGACTGAACTTCGTAACTTCCAGCGTCGACAGTGGGATACTTCTTTGAGTCCAGCTGGTACTATTCAGTCATCCGGTGGCTGCAACCAGGACTGGTCGATTTAATTGACCGACATTGCTGCAATTCAAGACCAAGGAAAATGAAAGCGGTCTGACGATTGACACAGTTTGCGAGAGGTTAACCCCGTCTCTGCCGAAGTGAACTACCACTTTTAGGTAAGTCTTCAATGTCGGGTTATAAAAAAATGACTTTGGACGCGTCACGCAGGCACCCAAGTGCTTCGAGGAAAATAAACCAGCCATTGATGGGAAATGCGCGCTCTGTTGGCTCCGAAATCTTGCCACTGCACTTCCGGCAAATATGAATTTCAGCATTCTCAACCTGGCATAAGATTTCCAGATTTTTCCCCACCCATCAATCCCAATATGGTAACATCAACACGTGATCCCGGCCTCGCCGCAAGCGACGGCGAGAACAATAACAAACGTTTTCAGTATATTCTAAGTGTGACAGGCATGTTTTGGACGTGCTTTGATGCATTTTCTGAGTGGCAATGCCATCATCGAGTGCGAAAATGAATAAAAAAGCATGTGTTATCACGGAAAAATGTAGAATTAGCGGTAATAAGAGCATCTTGCAGCCGCATCTGGAGCTATTGAGTGAGGAAAGTCGTAGGTACGATAATATAACTGGTCAGATGGCGCAGGATTTGGATACACTACTGCTGGGCTAGGAAGGGTAGAGGGCCCAGGAGAGGACAAAGGCAGGGCCCGGGAAGAGTAATAAGGCGGTGGCATATGCGGATAAGGCGTTCGGAGATCAGGGGATAGGTTGACGGGGTGAATAATTTGAGGGATCTCCGATTGAGCGGGTGGAGGAGGGGCAAGCACTATAGGTGCCGGTGGCTGTCTCGCATCAGGCTGTCCCTTCCGGCCGCTCTGTTCTCCACCAGAGAAGGGATCTGTGTGCTTCGATTGTCGCTTCGATTTGACATTGGTCCCCATAACCTTCTGAGTTAATTCCCAACCCGATCCTTCATTCGGAGCCACCTTCTTACGTGCCGGTAACACCTCTGCATCATTAAAATGATTTTCTGCCAGTACAGTATCGACTGCACGCTGCAGAGTTTTGAGAGCATCGGAAAGTCGAGGAGGTGGGGCAGGACGTGTGCGGACTGCAAGGTGCTGCAAACTATTAACGAGTTCCTGGACTTGATGGTCTTCTTGCGCGGTAAGATCATCGGTGATCTCTTCTTCTTCGTCATCCTCGGAATCCGATTCGGGAGACGTGCCCGACGCAGAAGCGTTGAGTAACGTTACGGGTAGGTTCTTCTGGACCTCAGGGAATAGCCGCTGCACTGCACATATGTGCTTGCAGAAGTCGATCAAGGGGAATGAGAGGCAATCACAGGTGTATGCTTCAACATCGACCGAATAAACCTGCGCAGAATCTGACTGGGATCGTACGAGATAAACTGTCTCTCCTTCGACCTTCTGTATGGAATCTTCGGTGACAGAGAGGGCGCGGGATTCGACCTCCATACGGCGCTTCACTTCGAGGTCCGGCCCCTCGAAGCCAAAGTCCTGGCGGCGATGCTTCGCGATGAAGTAAGGGATTGCCGAGTTAATGAGAACATGTAAGAGGTGATCTACTCGTCGGTTTCGCTTGCCCTCCAGGAATTTTCCCTTCAGCAGATGATGCCACCTGCGAGAATAGTTAATAATGGTTGTGCGCCACAATTTTAAAGGTGCTTACGATTCAACGAGCATGTTGGTGTCACAGAGCTCAAAGATGCTGCGGTCCCGGCGGTATCTGGCGGACCACATCTCGACGTCGCGCTGGCTGAGCCAGTTTTTCTCGAGGTACGCAATAACACTCGGTGAGGCGATGCATTTAATTTCCTCCCAGCGAACATCAAACTCGGTGTCACCAGTTATTCGGATCCAGCCTTTGAGAAGTGCCCAAAGCTTGGGGTAATGGACAATGGAAAAATGCTGTTGCCACGCATGAAGGACGTGCCACCAGCACAGCAGGACGTGTGATTCCGGATAGCGGCGGATTAGAGCATTTATTTGAGCCCAGTCTTTGTCAGACATGAATTTCCGTGGCGTTATATTGGGGTGGGCCTTCCGAAGCAGCAAGAGGAAATAATCAATCGTTGCTTCTGTCCCATTCGACGACAGCATCCAGGCGGCGGGCATTATGGAGATCTATTTTCTCGAGTCTGAATCCGGGTTGATAGCCAGCGCAATTCTGAGCAGAACTGTCGCTTCGGTTTTGCTACTGCTCCTCTGGTTGTTAAACCACAGGCTCAGAAGGTCTTCATTCTGCAGGGAGTGCTAATCCATTCCAAACGCATCATAGATTGAGGATCTGCATTCGAGATCATGAAGGTTTGCTTTTGGCTGCTCGTCGCATCCTTGTCCCACATTGAATTTAGATTTGGATCTTTAAATTTGCCGGCTCGTCGCACCAAAAATATGTGAACTACCTCCTTGAGGTGTACTGTATGCTGCGCTATGAGGCATCAAAATATCTCAACAACGCCATCCTCAATAATTGGTTACTGAATATCAAAGGCGAGCTCGGGCGACACCTGCCCGGCGACCAACACCAAGAGCATTACAATAAATGGCTCGAGGCTATGGCCCCCAAACACGGCGGCGATTTCGAGAACACTTTCTATCGCGAAACCATTTCCCCGAATGTCCACCACTTCCTCGAGATCAAGAACGAAATCGAGACGGCATTCGGCTTTCAGCACCGAGGGCCGGAGTCAGAGCTTGAAGAGTCCGAGGACGATGGTGGCGACGAGGAATATTAGGACATGAAACCTGTTGAGCAACTAAGAGAGCGAGGACAAGATACTGAGATGTTGTATTGCTAGAATACGAACAGTTTTTATACTACTCAAGAAACCATACGGAGATAACTAAGTAAGCGAATGAATAAGACGGAAGTTGAACTGCCGGTAGGCGATGCCTAAGTCACACTGCTTTATACTGGCTGCGGGTGCGTGTATAGCTGGTAAATCCACCTTTGAAAAGCATGACCTGGCACAATGGAGGTGCATTCAAATGGCGGACATTTTGAAAAGCATGACCTGACACAATAGAGGTGCATTCAAATGGCAGGCATTTTGAAAAGCATGACCTGACACAATAGAGGTACATTCAAATGGTGGGCATTTTGAAAGCGTGACCTGACACAACAGAGGTGCATTCAAATGACAGGCATTTTGAAAGCGTGACCTGACACAATAGAGGTGCATTCAAATGGCAGGCATTTTGAAAAGCTTGACCTGACACAATAGAGGTGCATTCAAGTGGTGGGCATTTCGGAAAGCATGACCTGACACAATAGAGATGCATTCAATTTCAAATGGCTGGCATTTTGAAAAGCATGACCAGACGCAATAGAGCTGCATTCAAATGGCTGGCATTTTGAAAAGCATGACCTGGCGCAATGGAGGTGTATTCAACGGGCTAGCATTTTGAAAAGTGGCACAACAGACCTGCATTCAAATGGTGGGCATTTTGAAAAGCATGACCTGACACAATAGAGCTGCATTCAATTTCAAATGGCTGGACTTTTTTTTTTTTTTCAGAGCGTTTGGTATAATGAAACTTAGTCTGCAGAAGCATTCCAAGCTCGTCCGCTTTTGTTGCTGGTTTGTGAGCCACCTTTCAGGCCCCGCACGTAAGAACGAGGGCACCTACGGCAAATCTGAGCAGACAGTCTTGCTCAGAATTATGCTGGCTATCTCCTGCTAAATCTTCGGTGAAAGATGAGGTTTTCATAACAGGTCATGTTTGAATGCCTCGCCTGGTGATTCGGCTCGGATGTTTCCGTCACTGGGGCCGAGGAATCTGTGTTTGAATACCACATTGGCAAACAACGCTGCATCGGCTCACCGAGACCTTGCAGAATACCTTGTTTGGGATCTGCGGATTCAAAACCCGCGGGTCGACGGGTTACTCACGAGTTTTGAAAAAACCACAAGTACTTGTGAGTACCTGCAGATTTACTGTCCATTCTGGCTTATAACACCTACAAATCAGCAGTTTCTCTGTTTTAGACTACACCATTTGAATTGGAAGTGGTGTTGGACACTCTGCTACCATGCGTTCTCGGCCGTTTGTTGGTGGTTCCAACGCAATTTCAACAGTGTCATTCTTAATCACCATTCCGTATTTGTTCCATTAATGCGTTGTAATTTGGGCCTTGCAGTGCGTGCATCGGGGCATTTTATGAAGCCTGCTGGTGTACCCATGATTCATACATTCCGAGCCAGCAGCGCAGTCAGTATCCATATCTCGAGTGAACAAGGGACCGGCCTGAGCTTGAGGGCCTGGGTCTGTTAGCACTGAGGCTGGAGTACATCAAAAATGGGTAAAGGAATGGGTACTATCGTCACCATCCCGGAAAAACCTAGAACTCGGACAAACAAACATTTCTCGCTGAATACAGAACCGTTTTCTGAGATTTTGGCTTCATACAATCTGTGGGTTACGGTGGTGGCAGAAATGGATTGAACAGGGTGGTTTGTGCCCGCGTGAGTATCAAATGACCCAGAACGAAATGTGGAAATGAAATATGACACTTTTCGATGTTTATGGACCATTCACCAAGTTACCATATATGGTAACCCATTCAAAAATGATTTTTTATCTATTTTTTTGGGGGGGAAACGCATTTTAGGAGGTGCACTCAGAAAGGAACTGCGTCTCTAGGCTGAAAGTACTTGAAAAGGCGAGTATAACCATGTTTTAATCCACCCAGATTGGTCGGATTTGAGCTCGCAATTACGGCTATTGTCAGTACTGAGGGCACGAATGAAAAATTTCCCATTTGGGACATTTTCGAGGAATTCCCCACACCTCGGTCTGCATGAAACAAGGCTAGATATTTCAGGCTAATTTATGCGCAATTAGTGATAGAAGGAAATGGGTAAAAATACTTTATATTAGATAGTCCGGGAAATTGGGCAGTTTGGGGAATAAACTAGTCCAAATTTTTGCACGGGTGTGCAAGATTTTGAAATTTGAAAGATATGGTATGCAAAGATGCGTCTCCTAGGGGATATGAATTTGGCCACACGATCAGAGAGGTCTCGAACATCTACATTGTGGCAATGTGAGTCTTCAAGCCCACATATGTTGAGCCGCAGCTGAGTATTCAGTGTCTGCAAGCATCCCAGTGAGAGGGCATAATTCTGGACCGTCTTGTTAACAAACCATGGGCAACTGCCTGAGCGGCTGGGATCAGTCAGATAGTCGCCAAAAGAGGCATGCAGTATGTGGGCATTTTCCCCAGGACTCCATTGCAAGACACAACTAAGACAGGCTAGTACGAGGGGGTGAACCGTGGGAACTTCACGCATGTGAAAATCACTGAAAATGACCCAAAATCCTAAAAATAACCGATTTGTGGCGGTTATTGCGAGCCCAAATACCCACACCCAGACAACATAAAGTCAACTTCTGTGTCAATTTGCACGGGCAAATGAGCCATTTGTTGAATCGTCCATCCATCCATCTATGATGGCTCATTCAACAAAGATTTGTTGAGAACATGGAGCCCCCAGTGCCATTGTAAGACTGTATCAATTTATTTGCATCGATTGTTAAAATTATCCGGGCAGAGTTCGGGCTGCAATACCATTGGAAATCGATTGAATGGGCCAATATCAATGGAATGACGACCAATTTGTTCATTCGGATGGGCTAATGGTTCGCGGGTGGGCTAAATTTAGGCTATCAACTTATCAAGGCCGGAAGTCGGTTTCCGAAAACATATATAAGAGGGAGACATTTCAGATCCAATTTCGGCCAGACCGCCGCCCTGTTGCACATTGAATGTTGAAGGGCTGTATTCCGATCCAGTACGTCGAATTCCGCTCTTTTTCGATCCCGGTCTGACGCTGTGCTGGGAAAGATCTGCGACCTCCAAACTTAGCTTATACCCCACGTGCTCTCCTGCTCCGCCCTATTTCGCGCCCGGGCAGTGGCAGTCAGTTCTCGGCCTGACGGCCCAACTAGCTATATAGTGCCTCCGGGTGTGGATGAAGAGGTGTGGAGAGCCGGGAGTCGCTGCGCCTGTTCCAATACAGTACGTCGAATTCTGTTCTGTTTCAATGCCTGTCTGATGCCGTGCTTGGAAGAACTATCAACCTCCAAACTCGGGTCATGCCTCACTCTCCACTCTGCCATATTTTACACTAGGGGCAGTGGCAGCCAGCTCTCGGCCTGACGGCCCAACTAGCTATACAGTGCCTCTGGGCGTGGATGAAGGCGTGTAGAGAGCCGGGAGCGGCCCTTCAAGTCGCTGTGCCTGTTCCAATGCAGTACGTCAGATTCTGTTCGGGTTCAATGCCTGTCTGATGCCGTGCTTGGAAGAACTATCAACCTCCAAAATCGGGTCATGCCCCACGTGCTCTCCGCTCCGCCCTATTTTGCGCCCGGGCAGTGGCAGCCAGCTCTCGGCCTGACGGCCCAACTAGCTATACAGTGCCTCTGGGTGTAGATGAAGGCATGTGGAAAGCCGGGAGCGTCCCTTCAAGTCGCTGCGCCTGATCCAATGCAGTATGTCGATTTCTGTTCTGGTTCAATGCCTGTCTGATGCTGTGCTTGGAAGAACTATCAACCTCCAAAATCGGGTCATGCCCCACGTGCTCTCCGCTCCGCCCTATTTTGCGCCCGGGCAGTGGCAGCCAGCTCTCGGCCTGACGGCCCAACTGGCTATACAGTGCCTCTGGGTGTAGATGAAGGCGTGTGGAAAGGCAGGACGTATGTGATGTTGTCAAGAGTTACTTCCCTTGATGGTTTGTTGATACTCAAGAGTTTTTCAAAAGATAAAATAACATGCAAACAATCACAAGAAGTTCGTGAGGAAGCAAGACGGCACCAGTATTTGGCTCTTCAAACCATAGTCCGGACGGGCAACCCGGAAGAAGCGGCCCAAGCAGCGTCAGATTTAAAGCAATTATTTGCTTCGGCCAGTGATCATCACGATTCAGTTCAAGAAGACGAGAACCAAGTCAAAGAAGATGTTTATGTCCGGCTGGAAAGGAAAGAGAAAGCCAATGCTGTCATCACGCGTGCTTATGATGCAAGGCATTCAGCTATGTCTGGGGCTTTGCCCAGACAAGTCGTTTTGCCCAAGCGTGTTCCGCGGAAGTGGACAGACACCCCAGGTGAGCTCCTTGACCTCTTGCCCTAGCCAACCCTTACTAGTTTCTCAGTCTCGGCAGCCTCTGGAATGGACCTCCCGGCCGCACTTGGGTCCAATTCTCCACCCAGGACACCAACCAGGGCTAAACGGAAGGCTCTAGAGATCCCGGGTGCTCCTAACAAACGTAGGCGAGCCTATGGTGGTGAGTTCTGCCTTGTGAGATACACTCCTGCTTCTGATACATTCCATGCTTCCACAGACGATAGTGTGAATATTGGATCCTTGAATCTTCAACCGCACATCCCAATCTCGGATTCATCTGTCCACATACCCATCACATCCTGTCCCCGTCCCTTTCTATGATCTCTCCATAGTTTCATCTGGTCCTCGGCTCTGCTCAGCCTTCAGTCTGTCAGACTGTTCCTATTGAAAAATGGCGGCAGATGTCTCAACTGAACCTTCTCGTATCAACAATGCAAACTCTTCCTGCTCAATAAAAGGATCCCCTCATGGACCGATGAGACTGCGGTGCGTCTACTCAAAATACTTGTAATACTTGTTCTTTCATGTTTAATTTCCTTGTGTAGGGCCGGTTGAATAAGGCCACGACCCACCGTTGCCAATCGAATTCTGGCGAGGGGCCTGCCTAATTGGTATCAATTCGCCGAGCTCGACTATCAGGACAGGAATCTGCCGACAATGACAGTGAGACACACATGCTACCATTCGGAGGCGATCTTGTGAGCCGAGCGCTGCTGCTGTTATTTACCAACTCACATCTCGCTTCCCAGCCATTGGGTCATTTTCCCAAAGACCATTGGGCGATGAACATTCTGGCCCATGGTCCGGAAATAGCCTTTGAATGCGACGTAAGTTGGCTTCTCTTTGTTTACTTTGGCTGTAGTATGTTTCGATTGAATTGCTTTCCAGACACAATTCACCCTTCACTTTGCTCTTTATCCCCCCCCAACCCACCATCTTACCATCTAAAAGCAAAGTTTTCGATCACCACTGAACGAGTCAATGCCCAACTTTCTCGCTGGAGATTTATCCACAGCTGCCATACCTCCCGGGCCATCTGCCTCGCAGACCTTATCTGCCTCCTCCTCCTCCAGCAGATGTCTTCCGCACACACTCCAAGAATAATTGTATTCCAAGTGTCCCACACTGTCCATAACCTGGTTTTGTCGCCCCCGTGGGGGATCTTCCGAGAGTGAATTAAGACCCCCATAAATTATTTTATGCAGGTGAGTCGTTACTTGGCTGAGTCCAATTCGTTCGGTTGCTGATTTATTATTTCTTAGTCCTCTGCGACTCAGTATATACTATTACAGCCTTAGCTCCGAATATATATGTATATTTTGACATACACGGAAGATGAGATTTTCAGACGCTATCTACTGTATGGGATCGGAATTGTCGGACTTTTAAATGATGGGTTGGCAGCTGAAAAAATAGGGGGTTCCACTTACACTAATAAGTCAATGTAGAACACCTTCAGTCAAGTTAATCCCATTAGAGGACACGATTTTCCAGAGCTCCTGGCTACGGTGTCTTCTGATTAAGAAATTTCTTTTAATATCTGAGTTGTATCTGAGTTTGAATTTCATGATCCGAAGCTCTGCATGCAAACAGGTAGAATTTTGTAAATTGCAAAACCCCTGAAGTTAGTGGGCTCTGCCGCAAAGCGCGCTACAACTGTTATTCGAAAATTTTTGTGTCTGTGACCCGTGACATCCGAATTGATCGAAACAGTACAGTATCCGCCAACATTTGCTACAAGGACAAACAAAGATTTCGTCATATAGAATTGGTCATCGCGAAGATAAATCGAAAGAAAGTGGGGTAAGATATAGAAATACATGAAAATGCAAGGATATGTTCTTCAACCTGTTACTGACTTGATTCCTCGTGCGCGAGCCCGTTTCACCACCTGGAACCAAAGAGATTCTCTGAGGTCAATTTTCTGTTATTAGTCATTTCTGCCTCGTGTTCGGGCCAGTATCCGTTGACGTGAGAGTTCCTCAACCGGCTTGTCACGGCCGGAGACACCGCGGTGGCACGACCACGTGCCGCAAAGGGGTATGCTTAAGGACGTGTTTCTGAGGTACTAGACGTGTCAAATCCCTCAGCATAAAAGGTATGTGTGTTTATTGACCAGCCATTTCCGTAAAAGATCAAT
This sequence comes from Mycena leptocephala, assembly GCA_029378395.1. Lineage (NCBI taxonomy): Eukaryota > Fungi > Basidiomycota > Agaricomycetes > Agaricales > Mycenaceae > Mycena > Mycena leptocephala. The sequence continues at coordinate 403,321 of JARJLF010000003.1, read as the reverse complement.
TCTACGCGCCTGTCACGACTTCATCATTGCGTCATGGACGTCTCTAGAGACTCTCTCCAGAGAATTGATCCCAGCAGATCCGATGCTCTCAAACTACCATATATATGCATGCACCTCTTCATGTCCCTCACTCTCAACGGCTCATAAGGATCCTTAAATCGACGTAAATCGAGCCACAGAATGAAAACATTTTGGATGTTCATCTTTCCAAATTCTACATATAAGGTGGACCTTTCGTATATTCGAGTATAGAATATAGTGTTGAGTATCTCAAGTCTGTCTTGGCCCAAATTCAGAGTCCCCACACCTCAGGAAGCCTGTTCAATGTGATGAATCGTTACGCAGCAGGATTATATGGATTCAAAGCCTCCGAGGACATATACACAATGATAAAGGATACAGATACTATAAGGTAGTAATAAATGAGATATTGTGTGCTTCAGAGCCGTAAATACTGTGAAAGAGAAGACACACACGCAGAAATAGGGAGACGCGACGCGTTTGATGGATTATATAATCGCAATTTGGACGCTTTCTCCGGAGGTCGGTGCAGCCTTCCACTTTTGACCCCAGAGAAATCTGGAAGACTTATTTGGGACCTATGTGCGTGTATTCTGCGAGGCAGTATTTATCTCAGACAGGATCCACTGAAAATACAGAAAATCAACAAAAGCAAAATTGAAATTTTGCCTCGCAATATACGTGCACAAGGTAGAAAGAAGACGATCTCGCCCCATTGAGAGTCCGCTCTTAGATGTGGCTGTCGAAGCTACACCGAGCTCGCGAGTGCTTGACAGCATTACATAAGCGCCATCAATACCCAATGCGTTGCCGGTCCCCACAAATTGGAATAATTCAGCCACTGAGTGGCGCTGATGGTTGCTGCGCAAACTATCTAATATTATGCAAACCATATTTATGCTCCGAAACTCTAGTACCTGGTCCATACGTATTGAACAGGGTGGACCCTAATTTCCGCTGAGCCTGCTCAAGCCATGTGAGGGCCTGGCCTGCTCGGGCTTGGCCTAGTGGGCTTCAGGCCAGCCCTGAACATCACGAGGGAGGAAACCTGAATTGGGGGCCGCATATCGTCTATGTATCCCATCCTAAAGGTTCAGCACCTGCCTCGAAGAGGCCTAATCCCACGTCATATGAAGCAGGTCTAAAATATTAGGCCACTGGGACATGTTCTCGGCATGCTAGATGGAGTGTCGAGGATCCCAGGACAGCACACCCCCAGAAATACAGCGATGCCACGAGGGTCAGGTGGCCATTCTTTCCCCAGACCAACAACTCATCCTCCCACTCACCGTACTCAGACTGTACTTCCCACTTCCCATTGGCCCCGCAGACACGCCACTCCGGCTGCATGGAATCCCACCATTTCCACCATGCCCTAGCATATGCAGTCACGCTCCTCACTTCGAGAACTTTGGTGCGGTTCCGCCCAATCCAACGACCGACCTCTGCGGGACGGCCCTTCGAGGGTAAGGCATATTTTCCTGTTTCGAATTTGGACGCCGTCTCGATACGGATCCACGCCGTCAGAAGCGCGTCGAAGTGTGGACCTAAATTGACAGCTGTCACCTGCGAGAAAGCGCTTGCCGTGGCTTTGCGGGGGCATACGACCGACCGCATAGCAGTAGTCGCTCGGGCATGGCACGATCACTGTCATGCTCATGACGGTCGAGTGGCAGCGAAGTGGAGGTGTCAGATTCCAGACCTGCAGCTGAAGGCGTAGACGTGAGAGCAGAGACCATAGACATGGTAAGAACAGCAACATCTGGAGCCGTGGCAGCTAAAAATCTTGGTCAGAAAAGACCACAATGCAGAGGCAATCAAAACATACTTTGAAGATCAGCGAGGACGGTTGTTTCCTGGCTGAATAGGTATGCATAATGAGCGAATGTGTTCAATGTGCTACCAATCTTATTCTGGTGCCAGGGTAGGTATTATTCATTGGTTCCACTCCAATGCTTGAATGTAGTGAAGCGCCTGGGTTCGAACAACCAGAGGATAAGGCCTGGAGCAGTCGACGAAAATTTCCTTTTTGGGAATCGCGCCAAAAAAAAATCGTATTTCCCATTATTTACAGGAAGTGCAGTAATCAGGATCGGTTTGGGATTAGTGAATGGTGAGCAGATACTATTCAGGCATAGATTGGTATTCCCAGGTGTTGTCTCGACGAGAAATGCAGGCGTGGTGTTAGCTGGGCTAATGTCAGATGAAAAGGAACGTTGCAGGGGCCCGTGAGGGAGTTTAACATGAATCGCAGTTCAATTTATAAGAAAAATGTGCGGCGTCCAGCTGAGCGCGACCTGGTAAGGCAGTGCGGCTGAGACCGACACAGGTTCATAACTCATTACAATTTTTGATACCATTGCGAAGCATTTATTATCCACATCAGTTGTCTCGTCTGCAGATGAATGTTTCAATTCCTGAAAGTCATTGGCCGTGCGCTACGAAAAGGAAGACACACCGGGCACTTGACCGCCATCCGGGTTCCTTGGAGGAGAAATGGAAATGAAGGTTGAATTGCAGAGCCGAAGCATTGCCTAGGTCAATTTGCATCTGAGCCGCCGCGCGAGTATGGAACAGTGTGTGCGGCTGCAAAAAACCGCAATACAGAAAATTCATTCAGCTGAAGGATTGCCTTGGAATCATGTCGGACCAGTAGGGACAGCCAGCATCTGCATCCCCTGCGTAAAGTTGGCATATGTTGCACGAAAAAAAAAAGAAGAAAAAAATGATGCATGAGTAGCAGAACCGTCAGGTTGAATAGCCGCCATTGTGTCAGATGGATTCAGCCAATGAGCTGCCTGAAGGAGGTCACCGTCGAAACAAACACTCTTCTGGCGGTAACAGTATATATGCTTCAAGTATTGATGATGAGCATCGGTTAGGAGCAACAGACCTTTCTCTGGCATAATGGTTCGCAGCTTTGCTTCTCTGAACAGACGGATGAGGTAGAGACGAAGAAATGTTGACGGTTTGATGGCACATCACGGTCACGTGCTCTACCATTGCGATCAAAACCCGTACGATCCTGCCATAAATTTTACTAGGGACCCAGACATACTGCAGCAGGGAAGGTAATAGGATTTTAGACTCAGATAATTTGTTAAACTGTGGAGGGAAAAAATTTGGACCAGGTGTTGAGGCAGGAAGCGCATATCACAGACGGTGAGGTCCGACTCGGGGCCGCCGCCTGCAGAGGTAATAGGATTTTAGACTCAGATAATTTGTTAAACTGTGGAGGGAAAAAATTTGGACCACGTGTTGAGGCAGGAAGCGCATATCACAGACGGTGAGGTCCGACTCGGGGCCGCCGCCTGCAGAGGAAGACTAGGGCGGCGGCGAGGATGAGGACGACGGGTGACGCCGGCAACGATATAGAATCCGTCTCAGTGAAACGCGGGAATCTAATGTACAGGTGAAAGCAGAAATCCATCCAAAAACACCAAATACAATCAATCCGATGCGTGCGGGTTCGGGGCTCCATACAAAATATATGCATGTTGCAATCCAGACGATTAACGCGATAAGGGTGCGGGAAAAGGATAATTGATGATAGGGCGGCGCGACCAGCGCGCCGCCGAGTGAGTCGTACACGTTCCAAATCCACCTCCATTGGCTCTCCTTCCAGCTTCTCCTCCGAATCCACTCCACCAACACATCGTCCACCCAAACCCCTAATCCAAATCCAATCCATAACAAAATCAAAACATCCAACAAGATCCCAAACTCAAGCTCAAACCCAAATCCAGCCAAATCCCAATCCATCCCATCCAACGAACACCATTCAAGAAACCAGAACAGGGGCACGAGACCCTGTAGCAGGACCACTAGTCTCACCAATGAGAACCAGGACGCTCCTGCCGCGGGTCGGGCCGTGTAAGGCGCGCGACGATCCATAATTGGGCAGGGTACTGGAGCCGGGGCTTGACTTTTGACGTGTCCGCTAAAACAAAACCAGAGAAACCGAACTAAGAGAGGGTGAAAGGTGGGGTATATATATTTTCTATCGAGTTTACATCGAGATTTTATACCTACATTGTTTGGGCCACACAGCCAATCACAAACAGCTATTGTTCACATAGAAACATGTTCCCGTTTCCTTCCAACACGTCCCCTTCTCGACACGCCACAGACCAGTGCGCGCTGTTCCCATCAACCACGTGCCCGTGATTCCGTGTTTCAACCACCTCTGAGGAATATACTGAAATTGCCGAAATCAACTAGTTAATGGTGTTTTCATGCCTGGGCACAGAGCCAGCTCATCATCAGCAAGTGGAAAAAAAAAGAGGAAGACAAATGACGGAGATGGCGTACAGTCATGCATTGTGTACATACCATATGACAGGACCACCATTACCAAACCTGCCTCCAAAGCATGCAGCCGTTCTCACAGAAACTGTCGATAGGACAGATTCGAAGCGGAAATGCTTGATTCGAGGTACACAAGTTCCAGAGATATTGCACGTGATGTTTTCACCGTTGAGCTTAAGGATCATTCCGAGTCATATGCACTGCCAGAGACACGAGAAGACCTTGAAAATGATGTGCAAGATTCAGACGAAGTCCAACGCATGATAATCCCTGATGACGAGGACGATGGAATGATGTTGCTCACACCAGACAACCTCGGATCAAGGTCCCGAAACTGAGGATGCCCGAGAGAAGAAATATTCAAACATGTTCAGTGACATGTTCTTCCGGCCGTCGGAGCTTAAATCAATGTGTGTCTAGGATATTCTGAGGAACTATGTCAAGGAGAAGAAGCCCAAATCGAAGACTCAGCGAAAGACTTACCTGCGTTTCAATCAAGGGCATCCCCAGTACACGACTCACTGCCTAAAGAAATTGGACGTACCCGTAATACCTGTCTTAACGGGTTCCCGCATTCCTCGGAATGACTTGGACAACGACCTGACAAAGTATGCTGTCGTCATCCTCACTTTGTTTAAGCCATAGTCAGAAACCAAATCCTCTCCTCTTAAATCTGAAGACGTAGCTTGGCCAGATGCCCTCAATGACTTCAAACGGTCCATGTTGCCCGAACATGCGAGAATTGTGCTTAACATGCAGCTCTTGTATCAGACTCGAGACGCCAACTTTGACTTTTCAGCAAAACGTGGTAAACGGCTGGCTGAATTAACGAGAAGAGCAAAAAATACAGGACTTGTCGGAGATGACGAGGGCGACAAAGAATATGATCCTGTATGGGAAAATGCGATGCAAACTGCCATTGATCCCGGAGAATTGAGTGCAGACTGCATGGCATTGAGGAAAGATACCAGATCGACACGAGATGCAGACCAAATCATTTTCCAGACGAGTAACGTTGGCTGTTATTCCGTGCAAACTACGCCGAGCAGTGAGACATGTGCTGAGTTTGGACAAAGATCGCGGCTCGGGGACGAAGATGACATTCTCAGAGCAAGTGTAGCAGCAAAAGATCTTTTGAAGGAGAAGGATTTGCTTATTAAACACCGTCTGAGAGCTGCGAAAAACACAGGAGAAAATAATGTGCACCTTGTTCCAGCATCTTTGAGAAGGCCGCAAGCTCTTTGCACCACATTGGCGGAGGAAGCGAAGCGAGCTCGCAAGTTATATGAGAAAACCTATACTGCGCTGACCCGAATGACTCGCCTTGGAACTCTCTCCATCCATACCAGCAACTCTGTGTTGCGCTGATCATCAAACAGACTTTAAACGATGAAAAAACTCGTGCGTTCCTACTGTTAGCTGATAAAATTGGTCGTGAACTAGAGAGTGGCCGTAAAGACTCACCTATATCCCTGCTCTGTACCGGGCCTGGGGGCACAGGGAAATCGGTGATTTTTGGAGCCTGGAAAGAATTTTATGACATTACCGGTCATCCTGAACGGCTGCGCTTGACGGCGCCAACAGGTGTTGTCGCTAGTGATATTGGTGGTTGCACAATTCATTCGGAGGCCAGTCTGCGAGTGTCACCTGTCAAAATGAAGTCTACGCCAACTCTACGCAAAAATCTTGAAGAACGGATCTCATCGTTGGAAACTTTGATCTTGGACGAAATCTATTTTTTGAGTGCGCAAGATGTCGCTAGACTTTCTGAATATCTCTGCATGGGAAAGGGCGTAACTGATTCTATATGTGGTGGTTTAAATTGGGCAACTTGTGGAGATCCTTGTCAACTACCACCACCGGGAGGAAATTCACTATTTGCCCGTGAACTGGTTCAATGTCATACAAATGATAATTTGAATGACCTACATGAAACCGTTCGCCAGGACGTCAAGGGGATACAAATTTGGCATCAAGTCGAGCATGTTGTTGTGTTGGAGGAGATAATGCGGCAAAGAGGAGATCCATTATTGATGAGCATACTCAAATGGTTACGGAAAGGGACATGCACCGAGGACGACAAGGAAATTCTGGACAAATATGTGTTATCCGATGGAGAGTGCAGTGGAGCGACAAAAGATCTCACTGACATTAACAGATGGATTGACGACCCGATGCATGCATGTCCTTTAATTGTTTATACAAATGCCGCGCGAGATCGGCGCAATGGAAACATGGCTGAGGCCTTCGCAATTGCGACAGGCCAAGACTGCCACGTTTACCACTCGCGCGACACGAGAGGACGTGGGCGGAAGCGCCAGCAGCTTGCTGGCCTGGCAGCTGAGGCTGCCTGGTCAGTACCTGTCAAAGAAGCCAACGACCTTGGCGGCAAGGTAGCATGGGTCCAATTCTATCGTTGAAATGCTCACCGTGTACGTTAGGTACCATATGTGCCTGGGATGGCCGTATTTTGCACTGAAAACCTTGCGACGGAGCTTGGAATTTCTAATGGGAGCCCTGGGACACTCATATCGATTATATTCGAGGAGATCGAAGGCCGCCGCTATGCCATCTCAGCGAAAGTCGATTTCAGAGCATACAACAACAGCAATCAGGACGCACCATTTCCCCACCGGATCACGCTCAAAACCGTTACCAACACAATCCACTTCCGCCTCCCGAATTCTGAAAAGACCTACAGTGCGACTCGCTCCCAGCTCCCCCTCATTCCAGCATTTCCCTTCACCTCGCACAATGCCCAGGGCCACTCATTGGATGTGTGCTGCTTCGATCTGGCCAGCTGTCCAACAATCCAGAGTGCATATGTCATGCTGTCGCGTGTACGATCACTCAAAGGACTCTGCATTCTCCGACCTTTCAGGTTGGACCGTATACGAAACCATATCTCCCAGGAGCTGCGAGAAGAACTGAAACGCACCGAGCTCAAGGCAGAAAAAACCAAAATACATTCCCGCGAGCGACTGTCTTGGCTCTACGATGTGGTTCCAGAAGGTCAGGTCGCACTCTTGACTCAAGCCACCAGGCTCGAAAGGTCCGATCTGGACATCGCAATGGCCCCACCAAGTAACTGACAGGTACGAATTTATTTCAGACCCTAATCAACAATCTACTAACCTGTTATCAGTGTTACCAACTCCAAATGCACGAGATTTACATGCCGCCTCTCTCGGAGTGTACTTAGGAGTATTGAGGTTGAAATTGGTCTGTTGCGTAAGAGTGTTGTGAATGAACGGAATAATAACCGCTACAATCCCGCTGAATTTCTGTATGCACCAAGGAAGGAAAGGATTGAACAGCGCTGAGGTGAAAAACTCACTCAAAAAAAGCGGGAGTGTCGTAGATGCCGTGGTACGGGATAATCACCGTTACTACTTCATACTCAAAAACCTGTCATGCGAGCCCAAAGCCCGCTATTTTGGGCATGCATTCGGAGGAGAAAGATCGAATGGTATTGAAGTAATAAACACACTCAAAAAACGTGACGGTGCCATAGAAGCCGGGGTATGGAATAATCTTACTGTAGAAAAATGGTGCCGGCGATCGGAGATGATCGGACTATGAAACCTCGGATCATGAAACTACAACTTGCAACAGTCGAAATATTTATTTGAGTACGGAGAGGCTTACAGAGCTCCAAATTTCCACAGATTTGATACCAGTGAGATCAGAGGAAGTGAACAAGGTCAGTTCACATAGGGCCAGTTACAGCCCCCAGTTTTTGGCCCAGCAAGAATTGTATTTAACTCCGACGCGATGTTATGATGGCCGTCGTCAAATGCCGGTATACAATCAATTTTCACGGAGAAACCGATGTCCAATTGAACCAAAAGGTTCAGCACCCGCCTCGAAGAGGCCCAATCCCACATCATCGAGAGGAAACTTTTGGCAAGAGGGATTTCTATTTGCTTCAAAATTGATGGAGCTAAAAAAGTTCGGATCATCCAAATTGGGACTCTCTGTCACATCGGCCTCCAATTGGTTGAACACCTGTATATCTCAGTCTTTACTATGTGCAGGAAGCTTGCATCGTAGGGAACTTCACTCTCGAACATTAATTTCCATTCTTTGAACTCCCATTCCAGTTCTGAAAGCACTCTGTCCATGATTTGATTCAAGTTTGATCATGATATGTATACCATTGGCACGGTCCAAACCAGGTGGTGTTTTTACCAGAATCAAGTTCTCAACCTTAATGGGAGGTATATCGGAATTGTTCGCAACTAGACGGCCACAGAGGTACACATAAAATCCGCCCCCCGGCGGATTTGAGGCTAGTCCCACTTTGGTGGTGACTAAGCGGAGCGCACCATAGGTTTCTCGGGCTCGGAAGCCGCGCAACACACTGCCGGCAAAACGTGACATTTTATGGAGACCAATTTCCCTCGGTTTGAATTCGAGGTGAGAGTCAGCGCGATTCTGAACAAAACTGTCTATTCCAATTTACTCCTGCGGACCTGGTCGTTACTTCAGGCGCTTGGCAGCTCTTCATTCTTGACAGAGGGGTGCTGTATTTCTGCCGGGCCGACTCAATAGTGTCGGGATTCCTGTCAAAAAACACTTCCAGCAAAGCAAGATTCGGTGTAAAGTCACTGGGTCCCCTTTTCAGCCGCGCTTCGCTAGAAATGGATAGCCCTGCTCAATGCGAAACTTCTGTGTCCTCGGAATTTTTAAGGCGTGCCTTGGGCCTCAATGGCGACCCAAACAAGGTCCTCACCCACACGATCACGGGCTCGGAATTCACGCAACATGTGGGCACCGGCAAAAAACGAGTTGATTGCATGCTGTTTGTTCCTGTTTGTCCCCACCAAGTGGACGGTTTTCGGTCATTTTGAGCACTTTTAATAACTCACTTACGCGTTGAAAGCCGAAAATCGGTGGTTTCGGAGCAAGTAATTATATCACGTACTCATCTAATTCACCCGACTTTGCGGCCCAGATATGAGCCAATCCGGCCGCAATATGGCTAAAATGTGTACTCAGTCCCCACTTTAGGAGGCAATTGGGGTCAATGTCCAGGACAGATTTATTGTATGTTTTTGTGCACTCCCGCGCTGACTGAAGCAGTCAGAGAAAATAAAAGATGAATATTTACCATCAATCAAAGAAACAAGTCAGTAATTTATACCCATATTCCAACGTGTTGAGCCCACATTTCGCAAAACCATCAAAGCAGGCCAGATAATTGAGCGGAGTTTGAAATAACACTGCATTACCGGTGCCCACAACATGCTGCGTGTTATTTGGCATTGTGCCGACAAAACGTGACATTTTATAGAGAGCAATTTCGCTAGGTTTGAATTCGAGGTGATAGCCAGCTTGAGTCTGAACAAAACTGTCTCCTCTGATTTCCTCCTGCGGGCCTAGTCCTTAATCCAGGAGCTTGGCAGCTCTTCATTCTTGACAGCGGCGGTGCTGTATTTGCGCTGGGCCGTGCCAAAGCGGTGTGTTGCTGTTCCTCGGATCGTTCGACTTTTCTTCCTTGTGATATACTGCTTGAGGCTTTGGTGTCAATGACCAATACTATCACCATCTTCATGTTCAAAATTCAGGTTAATTAGGATGCGGTGCAATGAGTTGAGATATATGTTGCCTCCATAGATAGCTGTCAGAATATGCACTTGTAGCTTAGGATCTAGCTTGTTTCCCAGCCATTCGTTGTGGACATCAGCACAATCCAGCAGGGATAAGACATTTGGAAGGATACCTGGGGATGAGACTGCGAAAATTGACTACATTGTCCCGATAACAAATGATGATTCTGATTCCAGTACGTAGAGAGTCAACCGTTGCCCTCCCCGGAACTTGAACGCGATGGAGCGCAGCGATGGACGAAGGAACATGTCTACGATGATTTTCAAACGCGCTGAAAAAGTTCGCGATGGATATTGACAAATGGAACTTGGTGTTGGCTGAGCTCAAAGCTTCGGCGTGTTTCCTTACGGCCGAGTGTATTCTGAAACGTAGGTTACAGTCACCGGATAATTGAAATATTCAAGGCAGCGGCGACATGTGACATTGAAAACAGCGTTAACATGTCTAACACTGACTCGATATCCGGGCAGAGTGCACAGCAGACCGAACGATCTGGTCACAGGGACAACGAAGCATCCTCTCCGTGGTCAGCACCCAGTTTTATTGTGGGTAAAACTGCATGAAATACAGAGATACAGGAGCGGGTAACAATGAACATGATGTCCAAGCAATATATCACGCGAAAGATTCAAAGATGTCATTGTAATTATGGGCATAACAGATGGCATAGAACCAACCGGATGTAGATGGACAGCGGCAAGGCAGTGGCTTATCGCAAATGCAGGATCTGGTAAAAAAATATGAGCTCTAAGCGTGGCAGACAATGGTCAAGAACTTACGCAGCGAGGGTGCAGTCACCGATATTTGGGCACCAGCATCCATTCTTCGGGGCCATGCGGGCTGAATGAGAAGATGATGCTGTGACGGAAAGTTGGGATAATGGGCATTTAATTTCATCGAAACACACACCTGTTGGCCGCTGACCAGGTTGAAAGATGCCCAAGGAGAGGTGAAAAGAGGTATGTGGCAGGGTCTTGCAACAGAATAATAGCCAATCACAGCCCAGAACCAGATTATAGGCGAGACTAGCGGTTACAGAGAGCTCGAAATTCATGGAATACACGCCGTTGTCAGATGGAAGGGTAAGCACACCAGAGACCAGCGACTCTGGAAGTCAATATCCAGTCCAGAGAGACAAGAGAACACTTGGAGAGAGGGTTGACAGAGGTTGAGAGTGGGACGACATCCAGGTACAAGCAGGAACATTCCACGTCATACGGAAACAGCGGAAATGTTGGGAACTGGATTACAAGAACAGTGCTGACAGCAAGCTGACACATTTTGGCAGAGAGAAAAGGTGATTACGCGAAACATGCTGACGAAAATGTGATGCACGGCCAAAATCGAAAAATCAGGCTCTCTAAGACCCGTACCTTACGGTAGCGGGAATGATTCAAAGTGGTATTCCACACTACTCGACGAGTACTTTTTGACTATGTAACTCATTTTTACCTTGACACACGAAAAAATTGTGCTTCAAATCCTGAGGAAAATTGCCTTATATCATTGGAATTTCCTTTTTTGGAAATCGATAAACATATCTAAATATCTTCCATTCACTCATATTTTCCTTCCATAAGTTGTTCGGAGTGATTTAGTGACCAGAATACCGAGAACCACCCTCTGCCATTAATTATTTCGGCAGCAAGTATGGCTTAAAGGGTGCAAGAATCCCTGAAATCACTCAAACATTATGCCACAAGTTTATTTGGAGTGATTCGACTCAAGAATGGGCCTAAACGAGTGCGTGCAGAACTTTCCGTCGCCACTGTACATCAAATCACGCTGTAGGTGGCCAATTCTGCTCGCGGAGATGCATATGTCTGCAGCACTGTCTACGGGGTCGACTATCCAGGAAAACTTGAATCTGGCCAGTGTGTGGCTTTCTTGGAATGAGCACAGCAAAGACAGATGTGTCTACCCTCAAGAGCCTTAATGGTGGACATCCCCTTCAAGGGAAGACATACAGCAAATTTCGTACATATTCTATTCCGGTAAAGTTATGGGAGCATCATAAATGTTTCATCTCCATCCTACGAAAATTTTAGGTTCAATTGACGCCTCAGAGCCGTTTCAATCTCATCGCAGTACGGCTGAGACGCTATGTGCGTATTCTTTAGATCGATACCTAATGTTACATCGACCGGACCATGAAAAGAAGTATCGCATTCGGGCAGTAATGACCTGTATCACCGGCTAAAACAAAACAAATATGTGAGACAGAGGGGATGCATGTGGAGGATGGCCGTTCCGAGGGTCGTAGTGCTGGCTCTAAGGTGCGAGGAAGTTCAGCACTAACTTGCAGAATTAACAAATGAGATAATACGACGATGTTCAGGGATCTTGGGCAGCAGCGGCAAATGCTGCAAGACTGCGTAGACTGTGATGAGAACGACGAAGGATAGACGAGAACGAGTTCGAGACGAGAGCTGTTGCTGAGAGCCGAGGGCGAAGCTCTGTTTTTATTGCGGTTCAACTAGCTAAAGCGTGAAATCTGCTAAACTGGATAAAGATAAATAACGAGAGTAAAACTTCGGGGAGATGTGCCTGGGACCACAAGGAATGTGTACCAAGAAAAAGGGAATTAGGAATCGGATGGAGGCTCTGCTCCCTTTTGTTAATTTTTCAGGATCAGGGCTATGGGATGCTGCATTGGGGACACCCGAGCAGAGTTTATCAATACAAAACTTTAGATCTGCACAATAGAGAGTTTGCGGTGGAGCCACCCGGCGCCACCAGATGGCTCATTCGGCATGCGGTGCCAGGTGGCTACGTCATTTGGTGGCTGATCAGGTGGCATGGGGAGAACTTTTGTTGACCTTCTACACACACTATGCCCATTCAGACGCGTGCCCATACACGCGCGCGCACCGGTGGAGTGCCAGAAACTAGTACTTCAACCCCTTCTTTGCTGCCAAACTCTGAGAGCAACCCCAATATTGAGTCAGACAGCGAAGTTTAGCCTTCTGCATATGTAGAGAAAGCAGTAGGATTCAGTAAGGTAGTAGCCACTCAATACACGCCATAATGAGCAGGCAACTGAACAGCCACCAAATGACGTAGCCACCCGGCACCGCATGCCGGATGAGCCATCTGGTGGCGCCGGGTGGCTCCACCGCAAATTCTCTAATATACAGTCCATAATGCCTTAGAGTGTAGGCCCCTTACGTATTATCAATCCCTAGAGTCTAGGGTCCTCCGAAATCCGCCGGATTTGTTGGCCGAACCCTAGCTACTAGGTCAACAATAATATTACTGTGAGCCAGGAATAATATTATTCTACGAGCCTCTTAGGTTGAAGCCCGGGGGCAATTTCAATGAAAGGAAACAGTACAAAATGGAAAGATTATAGGCCTAGAGTACTGGGTGGAGCCATTTTTCGATTGGTCCTGGTCCAGCGCAAGCCAGCGCAATTCTAAACAGTACTATTGATGGCCCACCTTTGCAAAAGTTTTTTGATGGAGGTGCGGCTGAAGCATCTGGGCTCGGATTCCTCTGAAATTTGGACTGAGGCGAGCCCTGCATGTCATTAGTTCCGTTGAATATTTGCAGACTTTTTGAGAAACTGAGAAGGGAGCCTAGAAGATGCCGAGAAGAAAACCCAAATTACCCACCTTTGCAAAAACTTTTGGCAGGCGATTGGCAGGCGATCAATGCCATCAAAATTTCCCAAAATCCGACTCTTGATTTTCTTTAGGGTTCAAATAGGGCCCAAGCATTCTATAAACTTTGCAGTACATTTTCAGATACTGGAATTATCTCCTTGTTTTATCCCGAGGCAATTGAGCTTGAATTGAACTCGCCAGATCGAATTTTTGCAAAGGGGTACATTTTTGCAAAGGTGGGCCATCAATAGTACAAGCGGTCGCCGGCGCTTCGTGCCGGCTCCCACTTGCTTCTGTCAGCTGACCGCATAATGACCGCATAATGCTTGATCCTGGTGATCGGAAAGTACATATGGAGATACGGCTTCAGATGGACAGAGGGACTTAATTTTATAAAGAGAGGACATGAACCCTCATTTTTCGATCGGTTTTGGTCCCCAGTCAGACTCAAAACAAAAAATTAAGACAGTCGAAATTTTTCTATTACAGCCATTTGTGGAACATAAGGCGTGGGCCGGTTTTTTCTGTTTTGCAAAATTTTGCTTGGGGATCAGCAGAAGCCAAGGCCGCGGCCGCGGCCACACGATGCGTATTTCAGTCTCAGAAGTAGGTGTGTTTGACTCGTACTGCAAATGTGCAAGGGATGGTCCCTTACGATTTTTTGATGGGATCAAAAATAAATGTTTTGCCATTTTGATCATGTTTCCGCTTAGGACAGCTGTAACTCGGGACACACGTCTCAGATTGACTTAAATTTTGGATATGTTATACACATGCATGATATCTAAGGGATGGGACTCTTGATGGGAAGTCCCGAAGAGCATTACCCCTATAGAGTGCTTCACATTGGGACAGAAAAAAAGGGAGCAATGGGGAAACTTCGCCGCAGACGGGACAGTGCAGCTCATTTAAATGGTTACACACTACGCTTTTTGGATCCATTCCATTGCACTCTCAATTTACTTTCCCCTCTGAAAGCGTACCTGCATTGCCCCTGCTCTGCTCATTGTTAATAAGAGAATGCCCGGTCTTTTCAATGTACTCTTTCTGTCACTGCCTGCGCAAACCTCGTTGTAATTAGCCAAGCAAAAGTGCTGTGGGCTTATTCTCTTTCAGGCCGCATTTTCCGATTCTGCGGACCTGTGGAATGATTGCCAGCTGTCGACAACGGGAATTTGGACGTTCGGGGTCCAAAGGATTGCCAGTCTGCAAAAAATGCCTTATTTGTGCTCAAATCCCCGCTACGCCGCAGGAAAACAGATCTTTGTCACACTGCGGGCCTGTGCGTGTATAAAGGGACAGAGTTTTGCGCCTTGCTTTCACCCCCCCCCCCCCCCGTTCCTGCTTTTAGCTTTTGTACATCTGTGTTCTGTTGCCTGGTTAATTCACTGCTTTCCCCCAACTCCGGCGGGATTCACTGTTCTTGGGTTGCCTATCTGGGGGGTTTTTTTTGGGCGCTCAACAATTCTCCGGATGAAGAGCATTCCCCTTGACCTTCGCCCGATCCAATGGTCTTTGGTTGCCTAGCTTGGGTCTTTGCTTGGGTGTGGCGCGCAATTCCCTGGATGAACCAACAAATAATTCCTGAAATTTACACTTTAGCCTGTTACTCCCGCCTTTCCATGAATCAAACAATGCCAGCGCAGTTCCCACACCGTCGAGGACGAAACTCTTGGTTTACGGATGATAGATCAAATTCGTCCGTTCGAGTGCAGGGAGCAATTTGTAGCACTCATTCTTGCGCCGATGAAATGGACTTTCCTATAGAGTTGTGACGAACATTTCACCGCGGTAATAGCCATTTGCGGAACATAAGGCGCGAACGAAAATTTTACGGTTGTAGTAAGTGTTTGTATGTTATGTTCATTGGAAAAATAAAATTCTACAATTAGGTGGTACGTTAGTTTTGCTGGATCACACCGACCTGAATTTATGCCACCAACCGCAACTGCACTTAATAAGTTCCTGAGCAGATGGAAATTCTTCATTCCAAAGGTCCAGCTCGAGCATTTCTTTTTCCGCCTGTTTGTGCCCCGCTGTTTGCGGGCCTCCTACACTCATATTATTTCATTCAATTCGACATTCACGTGACTTTCGAGTTTCGTCAGAAAAATCGAGAAAAAATTATTGCCGCAATAAAAAAGGTTAGGCATGACGTGTGACTGTCAATTTGAACTCAAAGAATATAGTACAGTAAAAGCCTGACCAGTTTCCATGAGTGGGACGGAGTCCTTTGTTTGCCTTGCAGGTGGGAGATTGTGGTGCCAGGGCAGTGCCTGTCGGATTACTGTCAGAGGTTATTGGAATGGTGCCATGAATGGCGCCGGGCCGCATTGGACGGCAATGGGACGGAATGATTGGGCTGGTTGTTTAGCACCGTGCGGCTGTGCACATCAAGACCGGCAGTTGAGCATCAAATCGGCACGAATGGGCGGGCATCAGCGGAGATTGAAAAGGCTTCGGACAGACGGACAGACACACGTAATTTTATAAAGAGGGTGATTGTACATTGTTAGGGTGGACATTCTCAACTTTTACATCTATAGTGCTTAGAGCCAAATTGAAAAGCTTTGAGCTCCCTGTTCGAACGCACTGTAACGTATGCCAGACGTTAGTTGACCGAAGTCAAAGTCATCTACATCTACATAGTAGTATCTGCCTGAATCGTTTGGTTGAGGGACCCACGCGCCTCCGAAAGTAGTCTTCGCATTCAAGATTATCGATGATTCATACAATTTCCGCTGCTAAATGAGTCTTCCGCAACGTTGCGATTCCTTGACTCGTACGCTTTTAAGGTCGCTATGCGATATTGTCCAGCGTGTAAATTTCTGGACAGTGAGAGGTATTTCGTTGGCATCCCGTCGATACGTTCTGCATGCACCTGAAAACAATGTTGCATACGTAGGCGGGATTCCAGTTATCGTCATTCACAGCGAAAATGGCCGCCTGTGTGGATCCACCGTCACCCTGTTTGTAATATTACAAGCAGCTTTTAATTTTTTTCGTGGAAGACAGTGACCCATGACCGAAGTGTGTTTGAGAGAGAAGTGATGGTGGGTGATTGTGCGGCAGCACGGAGCGCGGCATCAGTTGAAAAACAAAGCTGACAACCTTTTTCTGTGAACTGCGAGTATTCTGTCGAGATAAAAAAATTGGATTTATTTGAGTTGCCTTGCAATAAATGGAGTATTTTGGAATTTGTCTGAGCTTCCTGAGTTTCACCAAAGTACTTTATGGCAGTCTCGGCAAGTTGATCCAAGCGCTGAGTTGGCGGAGTTTGAAAAGGCTTCAGACAGACAGAATGTTTAATTTTACATGCGGCTGCTCGGCCGCTTCGCGGCCTCGCACCCCCTTCCTTTTGTGTCCAGAATGGCATCTATTGTCAAGGAGCCAAAATTTCGGATCTGATCTACCAGAATCGGAGTTTAAAAGCTTCAGACAGGCTTAATTTTATAAAGAGTGAGAAAAGGCTTCAGATTCAGATTCAGACAGACACCCGTAATTTTATAAGGAGTAGGAAGAGCGTGCTGCAGCGCTTCGAGCCACAGCACTTTGTCCGAAACCGTTGGTGGAAATCTTCAAGACTCCAGACTCATTGAACAGTTTGTGTCCATTTGTCTTATACATTCTCAACTGCTGGCTTCATAAATGCCCTCAAGTGTGAGCGACCCGAACAGAGCACCTCAGGCCACCCTTATGTGACCCCCTTTAGGTATATTATTTACCCTGACTTAATATATCTAAAGGGGGTTTTCCTAGGTGGGTGTCCCATCTGGCATGGGATATCCCACTCTTATAGGATATTGCCCTGGGGCATCCCACACCTTTTTAGAAGAGACATCCCATGCAGACCCAAGAAGTTTTGTGGGATATCCCACTGGCCCATTTTAGAGGCAGGACCCCTGACACCTGCTCTGGAGAAAAAGTGCGTTTTCAGGCTCATTTCTCCACCGTTTTCTATTGTTGAGGGTGATTCTGAAAGCCCTCTCTTGGGGCTTTCATCCCAGGTATAAGCTACGTGTATGGAAGCACATTGATCTCTGCCTATTATCCAGTATTTGCTAGAATTCAGCTGCACTGCACTGCAACCCAGCGTCATTGCAGCCTAACAATCAACAGCAGCTGTTTTCTTCTGCTGCCCTTACATCCACTACTACCCCACTCTATTTGTGAATGAAATACTGTGTGCAGCTGTTCATTCATGCCGACCTCCTCTCACTCCCTTATTTCATTTGGTTCGATCAAAAATGCTATGTATCAGCAGTACTCGTAGCAATGCACATCAATTTTCGCAGTTGCTGCTGGCAGGAGCTGTTGACTTGCGCTCCTCTTCCTCCTCACTTGATTTTCTTTGTTCGCAAACACCATGTGTCTCCCTTTAGTTCACTTTATGAGACAGGGTTCAGACTTGAGTTTCGTCAAGTTTACATTCACATGGCTCCCCAAAACACAAACAAAATTAAATCCTTTGCAGAAAGTATCTGTGCAGCAGAGGAAATGTCTGTGAAGTATCTGTGCGAATCATGTGGGATGCCCCACATTCAACACAAATGTGGATGGGACATCCCATCTGTGTTTGTGTTCAGGTGGGACATCCCACATTGTTTTTTGATTGGGTGGGATGTCCCACTCATGTTTTGCATTGAATATGGGATGTCCCACCTGTATTCATGTTGATCATGGCTGAGCTGCTTCGAGCATCAGACTGGTGTAGTAGGCATACAGGTCACCAATGGGTTGCAGAGGTAAGTCCTCATTTACGGAATCGATCTCGTGCTGAGAACCTGGCTCTGAAATTGATTCGAAATCGTTTTCCGAGTGCACAGGTGTCTCAAAAGTTTGAAGGGGTTCCCCGCCCTCCTCGACTCCGGCTAGGTTACTGAAGCGGATCGCGAACGTCTCAAGTACCTCAGTGCTCCGATACAGTGCATCGCGCGAACTCGATGCGGTAGGTATGTGTACTGCATGAGTCGCCATTCCTGGTGGTTTACCCTTCTTTTTAGAAGGAACTGATTGGTTTTTCGGGCAGTTACGCGCGAAATGACCTGGCTCATTGCAGTTGAAACACAAGTCCTTGGCAAGCATCTCGTTCCGCTTCTGAGTTGACATGGGTTGACCAGTTTTTGCTGGTCTCATTCTTTGCAGATACATCAACTGCAGATGTTCGCATGGTTTCTTCGCGAGGACGGAACGACTTGCCACGCCCTCCACGACCACGACCACGTCCACAGAATCCTCCGCGAGAAGGTTGGCTGCGATTCTGGGAGCGGCTCTCACTCGAATTCTGCGGCGGTTGAGCCGCTCGCTTCGAATAGCCTCCGGACTCTCGGTCCTTGGTAGCGAGTTTAAGCAGAATTTCTGCTTGCTCGGCTGACTTTACGATCTCGTCCCAGGTAGATACCTCAGGATCAAGACCCTTGCGATAGATTTCGGTCTGAACAGCGAAGGTAAAGCTGTTGAATATTTTAACAACCTTTTCCTGGTTATCTTCTAACCCGATTGTGTTATATATTTCGGACCATTCCGCAACATGCGTGGCAACTTCTTTCGTGCCTTGGAAGCAGCGGTTCAAGTGCTTCCTTTGTGTGTTACGGAAATCCACCGGGAAGCAAAACTCAAGAAGTTCAATGAAGAAGCGCTTCAAGTTCCAACTTTCCTCGCTGGGTACTACAATCTGGTTGTAGAAATACAATGCTTTACCGTCCAGGTGATACGAAACAAAGAAGACTTGCTCTTCTTCTGGTACACGACCCATCTTAACGTATATTCACGACTCTCTCGCAAAGCACTGAATAGCATTGGCATTAGGTTCCCCATTATATCGAGACGGCGGTATCGGTTTCAGCAGCATTTTCTGCTTGCAAGTATGGCCTCATCTACGTTTAGACGACAAACGAGGACTCGAAGCACCACGCCGTGATCCAGAAGTATCGTGGTCCGAAGAATTGGAGCTTTCGCCCGAATCTGAACTCGAGCCATCCGACGGGTCGGAAGGAGGTGGTTTGGATACAGCAGCAGCAGCTGGAGTACCACGCAGAGCTCTCTCGAAGAAATTCTCTGCTGCTAGTCTTCCAGGTGTGATACCTCGCAGAATGGGAACTTCGCGTGTCTTTGACACGCTTGTCTTTATCCTAGGCCTTGGAGCCTCCTCAATTTTAGGTGCTACCAAGGTAGGTTGCTGTCTCTGATCAAGCTCACTGATTTTCTGACTCAGTAGAGCGTACATCTGATCAATGGTAAGTCCGGACTTGGATTCGCGACCGTTGTTCGTGTCATGTTCCGAAACAGCAGGAGACAGGTCAATTCCCGTCTGTTCAGCAAACTGAACATTGTCAACAGGGTTCTGGAGTGATTTCACTGATTCAGCCCTTTCAACCGGTTCCGTGGAAGGAACGGGACTTTCAGACGAACGATCAGAAGATGCGTAGAATTACTTGTATTCACTGTCGCACTTAAACCAATGCCCTCTGGTGCATTTTTTGCGTCTCAAAATATGGATTTTAACGCGAAAATTTGCTTCAGAAATTACGGGTTCATTCGGGTTCGAACCTCCTCCGAACCTGAACCGAACCCGTAGGAACCGAACTTCTAGGTTCGGTTCGCGGTTCGGCTAAAGTGCCGAACCGAACCCGTCCTGAGGTTCGGGGTTTGGGAAATTTGAAAAGAACCGAACCTAACCGAACCCCGGCAACACTACATGGATGACGAGATCCGGTAACAATTTGGCTTCGTCCCGCTCCATCACTAGTCCGGCCACGAGACAGATGTGGGGGGGCTATATTTGGCCGGAATTTGGTCATCTTCGGACCTGATCGAGTGATCACAGCCTCCTAGCCGAGCTCACTTGCGGGGTTGGTGGAAACTAATTGGAACGTACTATACAGCTCGGGATAATCAAAGTCAACAAACCCTTAATTTATTCATAGCGAGAGAACGGCAATTTTCTGAAGAAATCTAAGCGCGGATTCGAAATCTACATAAACCTAAAAACATGTCCGAATCACGGCTCGGTGGATCACTTGCTCAATTGACGTCGCTCGTGGGACGCTCAGATCAAAAATTTGAGGAGAACCTCGGTCACGGAAAGCCCAGAACAATAATTTAAGGAAAGTCAAATTATCGTCCTGCGCTCCCTGCGACCAAATGCGACGAAACAAACAGTCCACGGGCGCCGACCCCGGCTGACATGTCCGGCAGTTTCATCGCTCAGCATCTTTTGATAAATCGCAAGCTGGGATGGAACTGTGCCCGTGCACAAGTTGGCTCGGATGATCTAGTGAAATTAGATGAACACTGACCCTTCGTGCTATTATGCTTGTACACCCTAACTGCATCCTTTCCCTGCTTGATCGATGTGCGCGGCATTTCGTGCCACTTTTGAAACTGGTGCAAAAGTTTCTTTGTAGTCGACACCGCTGAAGGGCTCGGCGATCGGCCTCTATCCCAGCCATGGACCCGGACTCGGTGCCTATGCGTACCGGGATTTGAATACATCTCGGGCTCCGGCCTAGGCATATATAGAATGGGGTGCCGCCGCAAGGCGTCAGGTATCTCACAATGCCTAAAGTCAATGGGGCTTTACTCCCAAACAAGGCGAGATTTAAACATTCGGAGAGGGTTGCTGTCTCACCCCATTCAATTTTAGGCCTGCCTAAGCTGCAAGAGAAGGAAAACTCGCTGTGACCAGAGTTCACCCTGTCTGCAATGCAGGCCAGTGACTGATGATAATGCGTGGACGATACTAACATTTTCGTAACTCACAGTAAGCGTTCTGAGAGGTGTGAAAGGCCTAGCACGGAACTGGTGAGGGCGCCCAAACGGAACTCAAAAGCAACTGCTGACATCGGTCCGTTGTCCCTCGTACCTCGCCGTCAAAAGCCAATAATGATACCCAACCAGATGCACTCAGGGCAGCTCTCGCTAAATTGATTGAACGGCTTGAATTTTTAGAAGCTACAGTATTCGGCTGGACCTTTCCACTCGAACAGGGTCAACACAAAGACGCTCCTCAGCATGTCGAGGAAGCAAGCAACCCGTGGGCCGAAGCTCTGATGCGTCATCGAAGAAATACCGGCCAGTCATTGTCTGGGTCAACCGCGTACGATTCCAGGCATGCCAGCGGAAGTTGTTTCAGTACCAATTTCCCATTCGATGAAAACGCAAATTTCCCCTTCGATTTGGAATAAATGTTACTTTCCGGATCCGCTGTAAAAGAATCCAGCCTGATCATAAAAGCAGCGATGATGTATGTACAGTAAGTGGAAAAAAAGAATGTCTGATCGGGGACTAGGTTTTGACTCAAACTAAAATAGCAGCCTGTTCGTAGTGGAATCAAAAATGAATTGATGCGCCATCAGAGATGTGTAGACAAGACAAGTTTATTACTCGTTCTTTAAGCATTCTTCAGGCGTGGCCTGTGAAGCCTTCTGCACCGGAATTGAGGGGTGAATCCCATTCGCGGCATTTCAATGTTGCTCGGCATTGCAAGGTTCCTCGGCACCTCAATGTTGCATGGCATTTCAATGTTGAAAACAGCCGGCGGCGTTTGCCCTCCATCAAGGGCACTAAGGCCTCAGAAGCCAAGTTTTTGCACCGAACGCTCCGAATTCAACAGGGCTATCCGTTTCCCTTGGGAAAATGAGCAGTCGCTTCGCGCTGGGGATATGGAGGGCCTCACTTCTTGGGACTGCTTGTAAGCATCCTGCGTTCATTTACTGGGTCCGTTTGGGGTCGAAGTGCAAAACACGTCGGACACTGGTGCGCAAGTCCCCAACAACCACCGACGGCCACCCACGACCCTCCGAGATTCCGTAGAAACTCAACCAGGACGAAATAAAATATTCTATCCCGCTAGACTGTTTTAAACTACTTCCCGATTCTCCTGTCCAAATTGTTGCGGGAATATCCTAGAGAGAGTACGACGCCACTACTATCTAGTAGAGGTTTCCCGAATAGTATAGAACATTCTAGATTAGGTTTAAGGACTCGTAGTTTAGCTCAATTATTATCATCTGCTATTTCTTATCCTCGCTGCTTGCCCGATATGGGTGGGAAGAATTCTTCCTTGAAAGTACCCCGCTCGCTATCCTGCCATGCAAATTTCTCTTCATTTACCATCATAAAATGGTGAACCAAGTCTAATAAAGCAGGTAAGGCCGACAAGCGGCAGAGCCCGGTAACGAGAAACTAGCACTGGGAGACATCTATATTCGACCACACCGGGATCATGGCAGCTGTCCGTACAGACAAGTGAGGCAAATGGAAGGATCAAATTGATCGCGTCTCTGGCCTTCCTGCGCAAGATTTAGGTGTGCAAATGCCTTGCAAAGCAACGGTTGTTCTTTCCCAAACCCGAAATCTCTTATAAGGCACCAAAGTGGGCTCAGATACGCCTGAGAAAATGCGCTATTAGTGGCATCGGGAGCGGGAAGCAATTGCAATGGTTCAGAACGATGGAGATTCTCTTGAGGCCAAAGTTGGGCAGAAGAATGGAAGTCACAGCTTGGAGGTATTAAGTGTGCGTGAACGAGATGAGCCAAAGCTTTGTTCCGACGAAGACCGCAGCTTTATTCAAGTGTCAATTTGTTTTCCTCGATGCTTAGTGACCTATATTCTGATGCTGGCCAGTACAAATGTATTGGCTAAAGATACTTGAAAAGGCGACCTCATTGACATTTTAGTGGACCTGGGTCGATGAGAATTTGAGCTCGCTATGTAGTCCCGCAAGTTGGCCATTTTTAGCGATTTTGGACCATTTTCGGCGATTTTGGACCAGGATAAATGTCTATCAATACAGGCAAGCCGATATGATCGGAATTTCAAGTACTTTCATGGTATGTAGACCATTTTTGCATATCTCATGGTTCCAGAGACATTGAAACAGGTATGGTATACTTTACAGCTCTTTGCGGAACTTAGGGCGCGGCCGTTTTTTTTTTTTCTTTTGGATCAAATTTCACCAGAATGCTTATTGTGGGCTCATTTCTCAACTGTATCTGGATGTATTTGGGAGGGCATGAAACACCGGGATAGTCAATGCGATGTGTACTTCAAATGTATTGTACATTATGGTGGGCCAAATTTTCATTGCCAAATACTACCAGCTCCACATTTGAAGTATGAGTCACATTCACTATCCCGTTACTTCCTGCCCTCCGGAATACATCCAGGCACATCATATAAAAAATTTAGGTCAATCCAAGCACTACAGGCAATGTGGCACATGTTCTGCACCCAGACATCCAGAAACACTCAAACCTGGCTCACTAAATCCTCTTGTGGTGACCAAAAAAAAATCCTAACATGCCATGCCTTGCGGAATTTCGGTGCGAATCGAATGAGCCTACTCTCAAGGCGAACGGTTGAGAAATGAGCCCGCAATAAGCATTCTGGTGAAATTTGACCCCCCCCTCCAAAAAAAAAACGGCCACGCCCTAAGTTCCGCAAAGAGCTGAAAATTGGGCAGAAAACCATGAAATCAGCAGAATTTCATGATGAGATTTTATTTGAAGTGATTTGACCAAGGGTTAAGCCTAGACGACCGCACTGATTATTCTTTGCCGCCACTGTACCTAGCGAGGCTTGATAGAGCCGTCCACCTGAAAGGCAATTGCAGAAACCCAATGCACGACGGGATGTGCACTGCGTTGGTGAAGGTGTACAGCTCGCCACAATCCGGACTTTTGTTGTGCGGCTCAGTGAATTGGAGCATACACACCGGATTCTAGGTCTCGGATTTGTTTAGGCAGATCGCAGTCTGTAGATGCTCTCCAAGTTCGGAGACAGTGTCATCTCGCGCACTCCAGAGGTATGTTTGGCCGAGGCACAAGCGTTACTATAGAGTGTCTATCTAGGAGAGACTAGGTTTCGCCAGGAATCCCGGGCTCGGAAGTGTAATCTAGGGAATAGATTACACTTCCGAGCCCGGGATTCCTGGCGAAACCTAGTCTCTCCTAGATAGACACTCTATAGTAACGCTCGTGCCTCATATAGGCCAAACGGCTGGAGCTGATAACTTCCAACTGCAACCTGAAGGTTGTTTCGGTTTTTTTTCTCTTCCCCCAACACTGAATTCCAACCAACTCAAATTTCAGATCGCAATTGGAGACGTGTTCAATTCCTTGAGTCCCACACTCATGAGCGATCGGTCCCTCGGAGGCTGCCATCTCCACCCCCTCCGTACTCGTTGAACTGGGATCCACAAAATCTGCAAGTAGAGCTTGAAGGTAGATGCTTCACCAGATACGAGTTGGACCAGTAGTGAAACCATGAATAAATGCATAGATCAAGGGCTTTTATTAGATATTCTGGAAATGGAGATTGGCAAGCACATCAAGATTGCGGTCAGGGAAGAAGTGATTTCACGTTTGTGGTTCTCGACTATTCTCGTAGCGACATTGGCGCTAGTTTTTGTGATGTGGACATAAGCCACCCAATGCATTTCAGTCTTTTCCGGATAGACCATTGAACGAGTCCGGGTCACCGGCGAGTAACCGCAGGTAAACCGGCGGGAATACTCCTGGGATACCTGACTCGCGAGTCCGGGTATGTGGGTATGGCACGGATCCGATTATGGGTTTCGGTGAAATTTTCACCCTCGTCCTTACGCCAGATGCCTGGAAACACCCCATAATCCAAGAGGTGGTGTAGCAAGGCCCGGGCAACACGCAAACGCTGCCGTTCCATTGATCGAAGCTTGCCATTGAATCGAGGTATGAAGAAGTCTACCATTCCGGTCATTTTCTGCTATTCAGATTCTCCTCGGAAGCATTATTGACCTCTCAAGCGGCCAATCAGTGGCTTGCATTTTGAAACACGTGACCCTATTGCATTCGCCACACTCTTTCAAACACTTCCAATTCCAGCACCGTCCCAGAGCCATTTTTTGAGGTGTCGACCCGCAATGTTTCTGCATTTTACCTCTTCCCGGTGGAGAAGAGGAATGAGTGTTCACTTTCTGGTCGAATCATACTCTGTCTAGGTGAATGCACCCTCCAACACGTGGACAGAGATTTTAACCCCAGGTGAACCACATTGTGGAATATTTGCTGAATTTTCTGGCTGTGCGCACATTTCACCTCTTCCCAGTGGAGAAGTGGAATGAGGGTTCATTCTCTCCTCAATTCATAGTCTGGCTAGGTGAATGCATCCTCCAACACATGGACAAAAAATTTAACCCCTGGCGAACCATGTTGTAGAATATTTTTTGAATTTTGTGGCTGTGCACATATTTTATCCCTTCCTGGTGCAGAAGTAGAATGAGTGTTCATTTTCTGGTTGATTCATAGTCCGGCTGGGTTAATGCATCTGCCAGCGCACGAACAGAAAATTTAACCCCCGGCGAACCACGTTATGGAATATTTTTTGAATTTTGTGGCTGTGTGCATATTTTATCCCTTCCCCGTGCAATGACATCCACCTCATTCCTTTTTCGTCCACCTCATGTGTATCCTGCATTCAAATGGCTGGCATTTTGAAAGGCATGACCTGGCACAATGGAGGTGCATTCAAAGGGCTGGAATTATGAAAAGCATGGCCTGGTGCAATGGAGGTGCATGACCTGGCGCAATGGATGTATATTTGAGGAGTTCGGTGAAGATTGGAAGAGTTCAAAATGGTTTAGTGAGTCATTGAGCAACGGTTCAGGCATTGACCCCTGGGTCACACTGCCTTGACCCCTCCTTGACCCGGGTCAATGCCAACACTGGAACGAACTAATGTTGGGTCATTTCTATTGACAATCCCCTGCAGACCCCTCATCTGAAGCCGAACGGTACGTTTGGGCAAGTACCACATTTTTGCCCCATTTGGGCACGCCGTCCGAAGAAAATTCATACCGACACTAAAACACCACGTAAATTCGTCCAACTTGGCTCCACGGATTCCTACGATGCACACCTTCGTTTTGAACCCCATTCGACCTCTCCCCTTGGACTACGTGCCTCGAGGCATGGCCAAAAATGCTAGGGTGGCCAGTAACCCAGTGACATACAGTACTTGTCCCTTATCCTCTGTTCTTGTTCTTGCTGCGAGATCACAGAACTTCTGGGATTTTGAAAAGCCTGACCTGGCACAATAGAGGTGTGTTCAAATGGCCGCCATTTTGAAAAGCATGACCTGACACAATAGAGCTGCATTCAAATGGTAGCCATTTTAAAAAGCATGGCCTAGCACAATGGAGGTTCATTCAAATGGCGGTGACACGCCAACCAGCCGGCCAAGCACGAGCAAACCTAAAACAGGTGAGTAGCGCAAGGAAGGATGGTGGAGGTTATAAGTGCGAAGTGTACAATCAAGCCCGGCTCCGTGACAGGTAACCGTGCAGTCAAGTCGTAGGCGTAACTGATGGGTGGAGTACGAGAGCGAGGGTGGGGGTGAAAGCGAAGCAAAGACTGAGTGAGGGACTTTGGGGGAATCCAAGTGTCGTATATTGCAGCATGGATCATTACTTATACAGAAAATTAGGGGAGTACTAAGAAAGGAAGTTAGAAGATAAATGAGACCTATTACAGATCTGGGGAGCGGAGATTCCAAGAAATATACACAGAAGAGTATAGAGAGGATGAAATCAAGAAAAGTGGGCAAATGTACTCGATAAATTGAGGCAAGGCAGATCTGGGGGGGTCGAATCGAGGGTTGAAGCAAGGGAGATATAGTACAAATACTTGCCGGAAATGTATAAATGGAGTGGAAGCAAGGTGGGAGAATGCACGAGAAGGCAAGATTAAGTTAATATGCAATCTAGGGTTTGATTGCGAGTGGTAGTATAAATGGAGTGGGAGAAAGAGGGGAGCGAGCATGGAAAGGTAAGATTAAAGTTGAAATGAAGAAGGATAGATTATCGGCAGTGCTTGTTGATTCGAGATTGCGTTGAGATATGATCTGAAAGCCGACTTTACGGGTTTAGCACACTAACATGCTTGTCATCTCCTCCCGACTGAAAAAGTGACCGTCCTCGGTGACTAGCCGGCGACGAGAACTCGACTCCAAAATTTTGTGGAAGATGAAAGGGCTCAGTAAATCATCATAGCCCGAACTCCGAAGAGCTGCGCAACCGGTTGCGAACACCTATGCGACTTGTGAAGGATTGAAAAATTGCATGAGCTCCTCCCGACTGAAATTCTGACAGTAGGAGCCTAGGACTCATCGTCCAAGGGTTGGGGAGGCTCAGTGAGCTCTAATTCGAGCTCCTCGGGATCGGCTAAGGTGGACTGCTCGAGCTCGCGAAGGCGTTCCGTGTCGATATCAATAAAATCATGGAGTGGAGGGAGGGCAATGGAAACGCGAGCAAAATAAGGGATGACGCGGTAAGCTGCGATTGGCCGGTGGAATACTGAGCCGTCGAGTTCACAGAGAATATATGCGCCTCCTAGATTGCGGGAAATGACGATGAGGGGGCCGAGGTATCGTTTCCGCATCTTCTTGCTGAGCGATTTTTCTATAGCCGTGTTTCGCATGAGGACGAGATCCCCTCGTTTGAAATCATAGTCACGAATCGTGGATGCGTGCTCTTGTTCAAAACGCAGTGCTGCACGCAACCGTGCTTCATACACGTCAGAATGGAGCTGTGATAGCTGCTCACGGCGTTTCTGTAGCGCGATGGCACGGCGGGCGATGAGCTCGGTGGTGATAGGACAGATTCGGGGGGAGGAAGAAGATATGTCGCTTCTGATATGTCGAGTGGAAGAAGGGGATGGGTACCAGTGACAGCGAAGTAAGGGGAGCATCCCATTCTTCTCCGGACTGTAACACGATCTGACCAAAATACGGAATACGTCGCAGTGTGCCAGCGACTCTGGTCGCCATCAACAGCCTTGAATAGGCTCTCACGGACGTCGAAATGCGGGCGTTCGACTAGGCCGTTCGCACGAGAGTTGTAACCCGAGACTCGGATGTGTTTGACGTGATATTTCGACTCGAGGTAAGCGAGCGCCTTCAGGAATGGAGGCCCGTTGTCATTGACAATCTCGACTAGAGTGCCCCAGCGACAAATTATGTCCTGGAAGATCCAGTCCCCGATTGCATTGGCGGTCTCGCGACGGAGCATGCGAAATTCGGGGTAATGGGTAAGTGAGCAGCGACCCTGGACAATGTATTTGAAGCCGCTGCTCGGGGGCATGTGCATAGTGTCCATATACACCTTCGCAAATATCGGTGCGGGAATTGCCACGGTGGGTGGGATGAGAATTTTACGAGTTTGGCGAAGCTGACAGAGATGACAGGTGCGAATCCACCAAGTGATGTCGTTGGCCAAGTACGGCCACCAGCATCGTTCGGATAGAAGGGCACGTGTGGCATAATAGCCTTTGTGGCCAACATCGTCGTGGGCTGACCGGAGAATAAACAATCGGCGGTGAGTTGGGACGACGAGTCGATGGCGTGACTGCGGGTTATACCGAACGAAGGATTGATATTGCTCGTCAGACATGTCCCGAGGTCGCTCAAAAATGCGGACTAGGTCTACGCGGGCATCTGCGAGTCGTGCTGAGTCTGTGCGGGGAATAATATCATAGGAAAGGGAAGGGGGAGGGTCCTGATTATCCGGCGCTATATCAGCTGCAAGCGTGGCGATTGTGTACTGGGAGCGAACGACATAGGGCGAGTCGTTTATCATGTGCATAAACCCATTCACCTGGTCAATCCAGTCTTCGAAATCATCGTCTGGTTCAGGTTCATCACCAGGCTGGGCGGGACGACGTGAAAGGCCGTCAGGGCCATGTAAAACCCCTGGAACATGGACAATGGTGAAATGGAAGGTGAGAATAGCCAAAATCCAACGATTTATGCTGGCGCTTGGTGCAAGATCGGGGTTGGCGAGCATGCCCTTAATGTGGCGGGCATCCAGTTCAACAACAAGGTTTCGAAGACCAATGAGATGGACTTTCCACGAGCGCAACGCACGGAAAAGTCCGTAGAGTTTAAGTTTCGGCTGAGAAAAGCGAGCCTCGCGGTCGTTCAAAGTAATTGACCCAAAACGGGCATAATAACGACGGGTGAGGTTGTCGGGGTCGCATTGTGCAAGAAGAAATCCCACAGCAATAGGAGAGGTGTCGACACCAAGAATTACTGGTGCACTAGAGTTATAAACCAGCGGATGAAGGGCAGAGGAGGTTATGAGGGCCTGTTTCAAATCTTCCTGGGCAGCAATCTGCGCAGGACCAAATATGAACGGCATGTCTTTGCGAGTGAGGAGTGTGAGGACGTGGGAGCGATGGGCGAAGTTACGGATGAAAATACGGACGACACCAATGGTACCAAGGAATGCACGGACCTCCGAGAGGTCCTTACAGGGTCCCCAGTTGAGTATTTTGGCGACACGCTTTGGATCTGGAATACGGCCTTCAGGGGTGCAGACATGACCGACTACGACAATCGTTTCGGCGCAGAGGATGAGTTTTAAACCAGAAAAAGTGCCACCACAATATTCTATGCGCTGCACAATACGGTTTAGATTGTTGAAATGTTCCCAAATGAATCGGCGAATGCCGGGGTTCTCGGCGATCGTTTCATATGAGCCATCCTCGTGCTGGTATCGAGAGGCTGGACCACGCCCAGGGACATCGTCGATATATGGAATGGTATATTCGGGAATCTCGGGCTGCAGGATGAATGTGACATCGTCATGAAAAATCGGGACAGAATTTGTCCAGCCCATAGGCAAAGTGACGAGTCTGAGGGCACCGTAGGGCGTTTGAAAGGTGGTGAAATCACGGGAGGAAGGGGCAGGCAAACGCTCGTCGTAGCCTACATAGAGATCGAGCATAGCACCGCAGGCACGACCTGCGAAATGCTCGGCTAATTGGTCGGTGAATGGAGTTACGCCGGAATGCTGAATTGTGACAGCATTGAGAGGTTCCAGAGAGTGGACAAGACGGAGGCTGGTGCCGTCTTTCTTGACCACACAAAACCACCGAGAACGGTATGATGAGTTCGAAGGCTCGGAGACACCAGCCTCGATCTTAGTCCGAATAATCTTGCACACCTTGTCGTAAATCCCAGGAGGAATAGGGATATTACGTTGAATCCAAGGCGTGTGAGGCATGACAGGAATGTCGATGGGAGGGAAGAAGTCCGTGCGGAAACGGCCGCGTTCGGAGTCCTGCCAAGCAAACGCTCTGTTATGCAAGCACATGAAGTCGTGCATCAATGCGCGTTCTGCAGGCCACAGAAAATCACCGGAGTGTGCGGCATCCAATAGATCGCGGCGCTCGGTGGTATAACGACCAGTCGGGACAAATGGCAGGGGATTTGGGTTGAGTTTCGGCATA
Source organism: Mycena leptocephala (assembly GCA_029378395.1). Taxonomy (NCBI): domain Eukaryota; kingdom Fungi; phylum Basidiomycota; class Agaricomycetes; order Agaricales; family Mycenaceae; genus Mycena; species Mycena leptocephala. Next base: position 372,507 of record JARJLF010000003.1, on the reverse strand, counting down.
TCAGCCAATGGATCGCCATGGATGTGGCGTTCAATGCGAAACTCGCTGGGAAGGGTACCGAGAACGGGGCGAATCTTTGAGCAACTGGTTTATATTTCTTTTTCGCAAACACTTCAACAAGCGGGGGAAAAGTAGAGGGAGAGGGACGATTTATTGGTGCAGTGCCGGTAGTAGAAACTGAAAATAGAGGAACAAAAGTCGAACCACGAGTTGAATCGTGGATGGGAGAAACCGTCGGTTGAACGATAGTGGGAGCATAGGAAACAGTGTTGGTGTCCGAACCTAAATTCGTACAGGCCGACAGATAGGTGTGCTGGAGTTGTGCGAGGTTGATTCAATAATAAAATTCCCTGTATCGTTTGGGTCTCGTACAATGACGAGCGCAAGCTCTCCTTGATCACAGATCAATTCCTCGAGCTGGGAAAACCCTGGGAACGATTACGGGGAGGGCCTCGAGGAACTGTTGGAACTGTGGCTAATTTACCCGAGTTGGGGTCGCAAATTGTAATGGTTTGGTCCTCGTTCGCAAATTTCGGACAATGCTCTGGGTGAGCACGTCGAAAGGACGTCCAAGGAGGACATCATAGGCTGGGTTGCGAACAACATGAACCTGCAAATACAGGATGATGTCCCCGATGCGGAATGGGACGTTCCGAGCGAGTCCCAGCGATGGGGTAATGGATCCGTTGGCCGATTGCATGCGCAGAACAACGCGTGGGTCGTAAAAAAGAGCTAACTCGTGGCAAATAGACTCGGACATGGCGTTGATTTGAGAGCCTCCATCCACAATGCATTCAACCTGCTCACGATTGTCGATAATCGGCAGGATGGAACGGATTGCGGACGACTCCATGGAGACAACGAGGTCGTCAGGGACGGTACCAATATCATAGTAGACAGAATATGGGTCCGGAACCACAAAAGCGCCAGCAGGCAAGCTGTATTGGGCAGACTGCAGATACGAAGCTGGCAAGGAATCAAACATCGCAGCGGACCGGGCATCCAGGGCACGCTGTTGTTCGAGCGAATCCAACTCGGCAGCATATGGAAGGGGATCGTTGATACTGTGGAATAGTTGTTGAACAGAATCACCTGCATTTTTATTGTCTTTGGGTGGAAGACGACGAGAAGTGGTTGCCTCGCGCATGTGAGCACGAACCTCGGGTGCGATGGACAAGAGCTGACGCTGAGTTATTGTGACAGGAGAGTCGAGCGACGCGTCAAAGACAGCAGTCGCATCTTTCTCGCTGTATACGGGGCGCTGGTGCGATAGGCGGGGGCCGATGTTTCTGGCGGGGGTATGCCAAAGTTACGCTCCTTCGAGGGAGCATACGCTGCGTCACGAGCACCGGAAAATGGATGCTGAGGTGTTGTAGGTGCTGGGGTAGCAGGCGGCACAGCAGCAGCGGCGGGAGCTTTGGGAGGGGCAGTGGCACGAATATTGGGCGGAGGAATGGTTCTCTCCTGTTCTTCTTCGTGATTATTCGCTTCCAAGCTAGCCACGAGTGCGGATGGCGTTAATTTCCATCTCCAACATCTGGATCCGATCCTCCGCAGAGAGGGTGAAGGTGCGCTGGGTAGAGTTGGAGGAATAGGGAGAGTTCGAGGTGAGATGATCCATGGCAACCTCAACGAGCAGCTGTGCCGCTGCAAGCTGTCCAGGATTTTGCCTGTGCCATTCCTCGATACGCGCACGCAGATCCTTGCCTTGGATCGTCCGAGGGACAAAGGCACCGCTGGGGAGAACGACACGGCCATCTGTGTTACGTCTACACTTCCCCCGAGGATCCGAATAAATAGGGCAGTTCCCTCGGTTTTCCATCCCCCATCGCCCAACCCATCTTTCTCGGTCTATCCCTTCAACTCCAGCTCCTCGGCTCGGATTGGTTTCTCTTGGGCTCTGTAACTACTGGGTAACCATGTCATTCGATCACTCAATCTACTCGTGCGAAATTGCAAGGCTCATTCTCTTGGCGTCTCTCCAGCTTTGAGTAACTTGCGGATGTTCTGGATCCCCCATCATTTGTTGCAGAAACTCAACTTGCTGGCTGACAACATCCACATCGGTGTTCTCCATATCTGGGTCCTGCTGTTTTCTCTCAAACCCAGGCCAATGCCGATGGCGAGGACCTCTTATTTCCTCAAACTCATGTAAATTCTCACCTTCGTTCTCCTGTGTGCCCCTGTAGTAGTTCTTTTGAATGTGTCCTTTCCATTTTCTGAATTGCCAGAGCGAAGCGGCGGTATGTCTTGTAAGGACTATCGAGGCTGTAGAGCTGTCAAGTGCTGTAACACATCAGAACCACAGCTTTCACCCCTGCTGTAACACTGCTTTCCGAATCCTGTCAACATCAGACAGATGTGTGACCGACCTCCATTCCAACACAATCATTATATACGTGCGGAAGAAAAGGTTCACGCATACCTTTGGATGTTCCAACGGCCTCGACGAATTGCATCTGTGAGCCTACACCGCCTTCTTTGACTATCCACCGCACGCTTCGATCCGTAGCATCCCCATTAACCTTGATTCCCAGCGTCTCCGCGATCCGCTTCAGCACCCCGACGACACGATGTGGCTTGACACCATCAAGTGCGACAAGATCCACAGCCATTTCCCGACACTGTTGATTGCTGTGGCATACCCACCTTCGCGGTCCAAGTCTCTGAGTCGACCCAGAAGCCGCCGCGGATTTTTACTGCTATTATTGATTTTGCTTGCGACTCCCTCTCCGCGCCGCGCATTCAACCTCAGAACCGAGTCCTCCGAGCACCCCGGTCGACATAATTTTGTTTGCCGATGCTCATGATTAATGTCTCCGAACGGGACCCGACACCTTCATGCGCCTCCTTTCAACACTGCTCGGCCGTAAATTGTGGCCAAGCAACAACATTTTCTCGAGAATAACCCGTGACGGCGGTCCTTAAACGCACCTTACTATACCTGCACCCAAACGAACCCGATTTGAGTACCTTGGGCCCTCCTGGATCACGGGAGGATTTGGGGGAGATGGTATATCACTCTCGCAAGTGCCTGCCAGCTGCGAGTTCAGAATGCGAAGTCAGCAGGAGTCAAACTGTAGTTTTTCGTTCAATTCGACAGTCACGCGTCACGCACCCCCTGTTGGTAACGAAATTCGGCCCATGTCACGCGCCACCCAGGGGTCTGTCGAATACAAAAATTGACACCTGACCCAAATCTCCCTGGGAGACACAAAAAGGGCTAAATTTTCGAAAATTTCCTTGTCCAACCGAGGGTGTCACGCCAAATTTCGGCCGCTGCCGAATTGTTGAATCGGTTTTTTCGGTCACGTGTCATCCCCCATGTCGAATTGAGCGAAAAAGTACAGTATCTTGCAAAGATTTGAGGCGAGACCGACATCCATCAAGCAGCACGAAAGTGAATGCGCGCGATCTGCTACGAGGCAGCCATGTCTTGCAGACAAGGCCGCAAATGTATGGGTTCAAATCTGGTTAATCAATGACAAGGTCGATGAGTTCTTGGGGGAAAATTTGCATGGGGTGCGGGTGCACGGTCACCAGATTGGAAGAGTACTTTCAACTGGCTTTATACAGAGAAAAATAGAGAGCCTATCCCAACAGCCACAAATACCCAGCCCCCAGCAGGCACTCCGAGCAATGCACAACCAGGTTACGCTCAAACCCCAAACAGTCCCTCCCCTTCAGTGACTCGTTTACTGCCCCGGCGCATCCCTCCGTGCGTAGGCTTTGCCCAGATACGCTTGTCGTCATCCCCGCATATTCCTCCTACCAGTTTCGGCCAGTCCCCGGCCTCTTTCCTGCGCCGCTTTCGACGCCTGGGACGCCCTCCCCCCCCTTCTGGCTAGTTACATATCAACACCACGAATTCCGTCTGTATCGTCCGAGTCTCACCACACAGCCTGGGAAAATCCTACATTCGATTCGAATACCTTTTGACTTCAGGAGTCTGGCTTGATTGAACAGTCTACTTTGATATTGATTACCGACTGCTTCCTTACCTATACAACAATGACCTATTGAATGATATTCAGTACTTGGCGACAACTTTGCGGGATTTTTCGAGAGCCAAGTTTGCGCGGCTTTTTTGAGCCACAACTTTGCGCGTACTTTTTTGAGCCGCAGCATGCACACGGGCAGATGCTTCTTCTGCAGGGAATAAATATCTATTCAGTTCGAAGAATTTATCTCGGGGAACTTACCACCTTTCACAGCATCCTGGATTGTACCTAAGGCTTCAGTTGCATCATCGTGCTTGATCAACTGTGCCACAAAGTGATGTTCAAAGTCATTCTCGTCGGTCTTGTCGGTCTTGGTGAGGCGAGTCTTCAACTGTTCGTAAATCATGTTACAGTTGCGGCAAAAAAACATGCATCACCCCATTTGGCAATTTCCATCAAATCCACTACTTTTCCTTATTTCTGCCCTCAGTTGGGCCTCTGTCCGTGCTTGAAATGTGGTATTATACTCCTGACAGCGTCGATGAACTGATTCTTCTGAGATAAGTCAAGTTATATACAGTTAGGAACCTCAAGTATCTGGTGATGGTAGGTCGTTGAGCCTGATACACGTGTTCCGATGCAATAAACACATTTCCGGTTACTTTCTGTGATGACGAGTACAAGCTGTAGAGCGCCGCAGACTACGCCAAGTGTGTCCGCCATGGTGCTTGAAGTCGAGGTCGGAGCGAAGTGAGGTTGAAGAGTTATATTCCCGGGCCCAATCAGAAAATCCGTCAGGAAGTCGAGAAGATCTGTCAGTGTCAAAGTGTCATGAGAAGACGTGTCACCGTTCCTCCCAATCAGAAAATCCGTCGGTCGCTGAGGGGTCCTGAATAATACATATGTACTTGAGTACGTCTATGCACCACTCACAGCTTCTTGCATAGTAAGAAACGTTAATAGAATACGGTGAACATGTATTGCGAGAATCGAAATCCTGCGACCCATCAGAAAATCGAATCCAAGTTGTTGAACTCCCTATTCGTCCTGGCTTCGGCCACCCATAAGGATAATATTTTCCACCCTGAATGGTAGGATTAGGCCCATGGACATGGCAATAGCCCACAATATTATGTGCCCTACGTCGCTGGATTCCACCGATGTGGGGAAGAATATTTTTCTCTGAGGAGCCATGGCTTCCGCTGCTGGTGAGAATAATATTTTCCATCCAGCAAAGGAGGATTCGGCCCATTGATATATTGCCACTCCTTAATATTATGCACCCTACACAGCTGGGTTCAGCCAACGTCTGATAATATTTTATTCCGAGGAGCCTTGGCTTCGGCTGCCCATAACAATAATATTATCTGGTACCCTGACCCTCAAAAATTACGTGTGGGTGGTGGGGGCTTCAAAACGGCAATTTGATGCCTGGTGCGTATTCAAATCTTAAATACGTCAACTGCTCCCTTATACCTGCCCAAAATGGTCAAAATACATTATAATGCACATGCCGGGCTGGCTGGACAGCCACATTTTGCTTCAAAACACAAAATTGGTTGAAAAATCAGTCTGGTCATGTGTACATCGCAATTGTTGCTCTTGGGGGGTTCAAAACGGTAATTTGATGCCTGGCACCTGTTCAAACCTTAAATATGTCAAGTACTGCCTTATACCTGCCAAAAATGGTCAAAATACATTATAATGCATGTGCTGGCTGGCTCCAAACCCTGCAAGATGAATTGGTGCATCTCACTGCGGGAGCAGGATACCGCAGCGTGATCGGAATGATGTGGTCCATCCTGGACAACGATGCCCCACAAGTCGCCGCTGATGTGTATGCCAATTTATTCAAGACAACGCAACCAGATTAAATGCGGGCAGCAGAATCGCTTCATCTTGCCGTGTGGAAGCTCCGGGACTCAGACCAGGCTGGAGGATCAAAATCATGTTCACGCTGGGCGCCATTCATACATATTGGGGTTTAGGCGCACACGATCGAGATGATATGGAGTACTGTTGAATGGCTCATAATGCATAAGCTTGTAATGCATAATGCTCGTAATGCATAGCTTTCGGAAGTCCACTGAACGGCATTTTGCCACTGTACGGGCACCCCATATGTAGAAATTCGGGTCTTTACCTGCTAGGCTCCCTTTGGTCACCGAAGCAAAGCAAGGTAGGTTGGTTACAACCGGATGAAGTAGTACAACTAGACCCTCGAAGACGAAGGAAGTGAGTTGGACCTGATATGTGCTTGTTAGACCTCAATTGATGTTTCTCCTGAGGCCCGTGCTTCGAAATAGAACAATAGTAAGCTGGAGAGGCTCATTATTTTGTCTCTGGCTATCATAAACACAATACTCATCATCACAAAAAGTAACCGGAATGGGCGTACCACTTGAGAAATCAGGCGGCTCTGGGCAAACTCTTACTCCTCAATTCCCCTGAGGTCTCCATTGATCTGACCTAACAGAAAACACCATCCATTCTGCGTTCCTTGTGGTAGAAAGCCGGGTTTAATCAATTTTTTGATCAAGGGTGTGATTTTTTATCTCTGTTAAATTATTCATGTAGGCTCATAGGATGGCCTGAGATCCACGAAATCTCGTGTGTGTATTCCAACATATCTAACACTATTTATGAAGCCATAAGACCTTGAGGAATATTGTCAAGACAATTGCCAATAGGGGAATACTGTTATAAGTGTGAGACCTCATACCTCAAGTTCAACTGTCATATCCAATGTCAAATTTAGTGTAGATTAAGAATCCGTCCAGATGACGAGTAATAAGTACAGCCCTTAACCTTAAGGATGTTAGGGGGTGGCTGTGCGACCTCCCCGTGTGAAACAGTCACGTGTGTTTGGTCAACCAGTCTCTTCCTCAACTCTTCCTCTTCCTCTACCTTCACGATCCTCGACGACGGATATATATCGAAAAACGAGTAACAAGCAAAAAAATGGACCTCCGCAACCACCACCACGTGATAGAACCCGATGGCACCCTCCCCGCGCCCCAGTACTACTACGCGGACCCCGAGCATGACTATCAGTACGCGGCAATGGCGTACCCCCACAGCCAGATGCCCCCGTCTCAGGCCCAGGCCCCTCAATCCGGGCGGGAAACGCGTGCGTGCAGTGTGCCGCCATGTCGTGCACATCCATCCGATTATTTCTGACTTTCTTGTCTTTTTTCTGTGCCCCGTGTGCAGGCCAGCTCGACCTGCAGCAGCACCTCATCCAGCAGCAGTACCACCCAAACATCAATTTCAGTTCGTCACAGCAGTACCAGAGCTCCCAGCCTCATGTTCCTGTCTCTCTGTCCCTCTCAGCTTCCCCTCCCTCTCCCTCCGCGGACCTGTACGACCCCTCTCCCCCCCTCTCAGGCTCCGACACCTCCGCCGATGGTATCTACCACAACAGCGGCGCTAGCTCCCCGTCCTCTTCGCCCCCAAACGGCCTTGTGCAGCACGGCCATTTCCGCTACAACCGAACCCCGTCTCCGACCAGCTCCTCCGGCTCCAGCCGCCGCCACCGCCGTTTCCGGGACTCGGACGACGACGAAATGAATCTGCTGTATCCCGAGAGCCTCGTGCAGAACCGCAAGGAGGCGACGCGCCGCCAGCGAATCGAAGCGGAGCAGCGCCGCCGCGACGAGCTCCGCGACGGCTACGCAAAGCTCAAGAACGTCCTCCCCGTCTCGAACCAGAAAAGCAGTAAGGTCTCGCTGCTTGACCGAGGTACGCATTTCCGTGGGTTTTATTCACGCCTTCGTGCTAATAACTTTGCGACCGCAGCGACGAGCCACATCGCTGTGCTCGAGTCGGAGAACAACGCCCTGCAGGACCGCGTCGCGAACCTCGAGGTGCAGATGCGGCGGCTGCAGCCGACAAACGAGAAGTTCTCAGGCCGGTCCCTCGAGCTGCCGTCCCTGGGAATGTACGAGTGCCCGCTGCCTTCGACAGTAGTGGCGACACCCCAATTCCAATCGCTCGCAGACGTGATGCCGGCGCTGCCAGACGGCACGACCTCACCGTTTTCCGACGGCGGCTTTAGAGCATAGATATTAAGCTGTTCCCAATGCTTTGGAAGTCTGCGTGAGCAGTGTCTCTTCGGAAATCATTGGGTGAAAAAATAAATGGACAAAGTGAGCACAGGAATAAGGTTAAAGGACAAGAAACAGAGATTTCTGCCGTTCCCGATATACTCGGACACAAGGATGAAAGTTTGCCGACGGCAATCCAATCCCGGTCCGTTCTCCTGGAATTTTTACATTGGTCAACGTGGCAGAGGGATCGACTCTATTATCCCGGATGCTCATAAACTGTACGAAATCAAGCTTTCGGATATGACCGGCAACCGGGCGGTGTGCTACCCCATGACTGTTCTGCCGGGGACGAGGGTGCGAATCTTCAGACGGGGGTCCCAGGTTCAAGAGCTCGTCTTCCCTCTCAACCCATACGAGTCTTCTCCTGTTATTCATCACCTACCAGTTTGAGTGTTACGCGACCGTTGCGTCACCTGCAGAACAATCCAGTCAGATTATGTATGCTACACTACCGATTCTTACAATCGTATATATGGAATGAAGAGCTTGCAATGCCCCGCGCTTTGCGAGGAGGGCACCCAAACAAAATCTGAAGTGAAAGTTTTGTTCAGAAATAATGTAAGCAGAACCAACAATTCCCGTGCCGGCTTCGGGCTCGGCGCCGCGACGCTTAAAAGGATTATCCTTGAAACCCGCAGTCGCGTTGGGAAAGACGGCGAGGCGCGAGGCGCCGTCGGGGTACATGAAACATAGGTGGCAGAGAGATCCGTGGATCTCCTGCAGATCTACCAACGCGAACTTGCGCCTGGCACGCACGCCCGCGATCATATCGCGCATGCGCGCCAGGAACTTCGCGCGCTTCGCGTCCGGCAGCGCGACGAAGTCCCATGACAGACCGAGAAAGACGATGGAATCCAGGAACTCGTTTCCGTCCAAGGAGAGCCGTTGGGTGAGCAGACACGTTCAAATACTCCAGAATGAGGACGAAACTCACGGAGTGCTCAAAGTCAGGACAGGGCGACCGTGCATGCATTGTAGCGCGAGGCAAGCACGAGGGAACTTGAATGGGTGAATTGGCGATTGGGTCGTTTCCGCAATCCTTTACATTTTGAAACGCGTGACGTATTGCCCTTTCCCCAATCCTTTGATCCCGGCACCTCAATGTTGGGTGAACGCCAAGAGCGACAATCGCCTGTTGAGGATGAATTTATTTGACAACCCCCGTTGCTAAATGACAACCACACGGCTGGGGGGTCAAAAATGAGCTGGATGCTCGAGGTCCAAGGTGGATGATTTTTTTTTTGGGGGGCCAGTTTCGTCGTACGATACATTCATCTCCGCACGGAGGGCTCGTACAGATAGCGCTTGCGATTACAGCGGCACAGATGGAATGGAATGATGCGCGAATTAATATTAAAGGCTTCCTTTATAATCACTCCCAACGGAATGTTGCCCCCATTCCAATACGATGGAATGTTGCCCTCAGGTCACGATTTTCGGCCTCTGCATTTTTTGGCCCGCTGAAGGCGCAAAACTGCACGGATTCCCATGATTTTGCACGCGAACTTGCTTGGAATGAGCCTGGCCTGCCCCTTGGACTCCGCACGGTCCAAAAATTTGCCAGGCTGCTGTACAATTGGTGCGGCAAACCTTTGGTTTATAATCACTCGCGCCCCCGTGCGGATGGAAGCAGATAATGGCTTCCCGCACCCCATCCATTCCGAAAACATATTTAAACCGAGGGAAATGCTCATGATGCCTCATATAAAGCGGGATGTTCAGGTAAGTGTCATATCCGCAGCAATGTATGGGTCTTATCTGGCTGTTTATAGCTCGGCGTTCATGCATACCATCACAGTTTACCTGCGTTTCGTGCGTGGAAGAAACAGCAGCTGATTTTCCATCACATCCAAAACACAACGCATTTATTTCGTGGTCATCCCAAGTCCCCATTATGATTATGCAGGTCAAATGCATTTATAACCTTTCATATAGCATAATAAAATTTTCTGGTATTTTTCTGGCTTTAATCGTGTCCAGAAACGGGATAGAAACGCAAAATAAAGCAACGGCGACACGGGCGTCACAAGTGAGTTGTCAACAAAAAAAAAGTTTGAACATCTTGAGTTCAAACCGTGATGGTTTACAGCTGTTTGCATAAGTAATAACTAAAAATAGAATAAGAAAGAGCGCATCTGATGCGCGAACTTTCCGCGCTCATTATTCACTCAATTCTTAGCGGATTTGGTTGATTTTATGCGCGTTCGAGAGAGATTAAGCGGCGCATTCGACCTATACATAATACGAGGCGTGATCTGGAAAATTCAAGGACCTCAAACTTCGGACATGGGGTTTTGAACTAGTCTGTAGTTAACCGCGCCACCGTGTTCGGTGGCCTGCTTATGACTAATCTTCGGAGTTTGAAATCTGTTCCCACGGCCTTTCGCTCCGCGTCACCACTACTTCCCCCTTGCGCTGGCTTCTCTATCGGCCACCATGGCACCAAAACACCGTTGACGCGACCCCAAAGGACACCGCATCATCACGAAAATCGTTCAAGAGCAAATCCCGTTATAGAACGACGGCTCTATTTCTGAGTTCTTCACTTATCTCGGGACCCCATCGACTTCGCCGGTTGAATATGCCTGCGATACCGCCAGGAAATGAGGAGATCCTTTGGGTGCTCAATGAACATCCCGAATGTCAAGTGATTATCGCGACAATCGCGTTCGCGAATGGTCAGTATGAAGGCTTTACTGGCCAGCATCTCGCTCGGGTTCCCAGACACTTTTGACCAGCTGTGGCAGGAGAAATGGCGCGTTGGAAGGAACCTTGAAATAGTCTCTCGGGCTCTTCCAGCCACGGTTGCCGCCGCTGAGAAGAAATTGCGGGTAGGCGTATATGTCCCGATTACGATGCGGATTTAATTCCATCGCAAGATTCTTCCGCCGCCAATTCGACAGCAGGCAAAGGAACCAGGACGCCGAAAATCCCCTCCACGCGTACGTGATGCGGACACGGACACGGGCAAGGAGAAGGACAAGGCGCGAGTGATGTCGGACTGCATCGCGATCAAGCACCAGCTCGGCAAGGGGCACAACGCCGTCGTCTATCTCATCGAGTATAATACGGATCTCACCCCGAGGCCGTGCGTCTTTCTTCTATTCGCTCATCTATGTGATGCGCAATGCTAACTAGGTGCGATGCAGATGAAGAATATCCCGTGCAGCAAATAAGAGGATGGAGAATATGAATCGGCTGTACCCGAATAACCCGGGGAGGGCGGGGGTGGGTGCGTGCATCTCTCTCTCTCCTCCTCTGCCCATGTCCTCCTCCTTCCTCTTCCCATGTGCTCCCGCTAATCACAACTCGTCCTAAGGTGCCGCACCCCTCCCGCGCACCGCATCCCCCACGCCCCTCGTCGACCGCCGTGCCACCGAGGAGGCCCAGATCCGCCGTGAGATCGCCATCATGAAGAAGGGCGACCACCCTAACATCGTCAAGTTCTTCTCTTTCCTCGACGAGCAGATGAGCGCGAGTGTAAGTGTTCCTCCCTTTCTACCATGCTTCCTCCTGTGGTCCTTCCGTCCTTCCTTTCTCTTTCGATTGGCTATGTCTGTGCGACGTGTGGGATACATGCTTGATAAACCATCTCCCTCCACAGTAAACGACTACATGGAAGGCGGCGAGCTGCAACGGCAGGCCCAGGCCCCTGGGGGCGGCCCGTACCTCACCACCAGACGCGCCGCTGCACGAGCAGTGTCGTGAGTGTCCGACAGGAAGAGAAGAACCCTTTCTAACTATTGTTGCAGGTCGAGGAGTACCTTGCCAACCCCGAGGCGTTTGCCGTGGCCGAGGTTGCCCACAGCTGCGGCAAAGAAGGAGGAGGCGGAGGCGGAGGAATCCGACAAAGACGAGGGCTTCGATTGAGAGCCGGAGTGAGCTGTGGTACGCTGATAATGGATATCTTTTGCGCGCAATTGTGTGAGAGTATTCAGTCCGCTAAACGGTGGTGTAAACAAGAAAAATTGCGACTCGAGCATATTGAATATGAGTCTTCGATCTCGGGTCGTTCTGTTCGCGAGTATGAGTGTGAGAGAGCGGCGAGAAAATTGCCTAGACTTCGAATTTCGCTCCATGTTTCTAGGACTCACTAGGAGGTCATCTACCTTTTTCCAACAACTGTGTTTGTGGCGCGCAATGAGACCTCTGATGTGGTGGAGCTGATGTAACAGGAGTGCTCGGAGTGGATGCAGAGCCTCGGGCGCGAATTGATTCGATAGAAATAGAAGGAATAGGGAGCGGCGGTGGTGTCTTTTTATGTGCAAGCCGAACAGGCGGTTGTTGCCGAGAATTTCAGCTCATAAGAGTTGTCTAGCCAATGTCTAGAATGGGTATACGCGTCCTATATGGCAAAGAAAGGTAGGAAGCGCGAGAAGTCGCGTCTTTTGTGCTGCTAATGAGCGTGGGAATCTTTTCAAACTCCGACGATTTGTCATAAGCAGGCCAGCGATCAGAGCATCAACCTTATCAACAGACTATAACATGCGAGGTACGAGCATATTGTTATAGCGTCTGTCTATGAGAGACTAGGTTTTGAACCCCGGCTTGTGATGAATCGCTCTGCGTCAATTTTGAACCGTTTTATTTCATATTTGACGCTGGTGGAGCTGAGATAGAGGCAATCATGAATACGCCATCCAAATGTGCCCCACCTTTCTCGCACAAGTTCAAGGTGAGCTTTTGTCTAAAATTTCAAGAATTCATTGCAGCGTGGGAATTCCGGTGTGAAACCAAAAGGTAAAATATGTATACCCTGTGCCTCAACAACGCCTTGGAATCCCATTTAAAATCATCTGAATCGCTTGAGAATTGACTGAGTAATTGGTGAATGAAGTTCAGGTTTCGAACCCCATGTCCGAATTTTGGGGTCTTGGAATCTTTCCAATTAGCTCTTGTGTTTTATATGGTGTGAATGCGCTGCTTAATGCCTCTCGAACGCGCCTATACTCAGCCCAATCGGTCCAGAATTGAGCAAGAAACGGGCGCGGAAATCGGGCGCATCAGAGGCGCATCAAAAATGTTCTTCTCATTCTATTTTTAGTTAGTGTCATTACTTATGCAAACAGCTGTAAACCATCTGATGGTTCCAACCAGTGATGGTTCCAACCGGTTCAAACCGCACAGTTAGAGGCAAGTTCTATAGGAGAAACAGTCATGGTTCGAACTGGTTTAAACCCAGGGGTCTCGTTGGACATGACACGGTTTAAACTGAAACCCTGCTGTTGCTGCGTTGATGCGCTCGAGACGATGCTTCAGCTGAAACATTGCTTTGCCTTGCAAGTAATAGTAGGACTCGAGGCGCCGATGGTCAGGATTACTGCAGGTCCGAAAGCCGCGTTCGGAATTGTGGTTGCATGTTGTAACGGCGCACTGGCTGTCCAACTGACGGTGGCACGTGCAGTAGCGGTGTTTGACAGTTGGAAGTGGTTCCAAGCAATCGTGGACGCTACAACAAGGCCGTCCAATGGTGATTCCATCTGTAACTGTAGAACGAATAGCATCTGCATTCAGAAGAGGGTTATTTAAAGAGAAATTGAGGTGATAAAGACGAACATTGAATTCCGTTGTCATCAGTATCAGCTGCGCAACAAAGATTGCAGGCATGGTTCCAAGCAGGTTGCCCGATTCCAGCCATACGCGAGTTGCGCTCATGGAGGGCAGGACGCAAACATTCGGACTGAGATTGTTGGGTACTAGATAGTTGCAGTGTTCTGTCGTGAGCCTGATGGTCGAGATGTAGTGAATAGATGAAAAATGCATTATACGCATCTTCGACATCAAGTTCGAGGCTTGTCGACCAGGTTGCGGGCAGGGATGATATAACTGAGTGGTTGGAAAGCCCGGAGTTATATGTACGAGCACAGTTTGTTGCTGAGGTCCTTCAAAATGTGTCAAAAGGCTTTCTTCAACCATGCAAACCAAAATAGACATACGAAGATGTAGCCATCATGACAGAAAATAATTCACAGAGGTCCTTGTCGATGTAGAAGTGTTGTGAAGATTGAACAAATGTAGGTACACCGGGATAAAATGTACGCAGAGTGGCCTCTGGAACAGGAACTACTCGAGTATGTTGGAGTTTGAGCCGAGACCCAATGTCAGCAACAGGGTTTACACTGGAGGGTTCTGCCAAAGTCCGGTACGACGCCAACCAGGATCTAGGGAATCACCCGTACTCTCGGGGTATAGTCCGGGAGAAAGGCACACGAATACCACACTAGGCTCCAGCTGGTCTTTCTTGCCAGATAATTTTAGGGTCCCAGCCTTGCGTGCAGCTACTCAGAAATGATTTCCCACCCCCTCCCGTACTTCGATTGGGTGAGGTGCCCATACACGAATTCCACATTAACTTCATCATCCTCCAGCCAGCCCACATTCAAACTTAATTCTGTCATAATCTCAGATCTCTATTTTCTGCTTGGGCTCTTACAATGTTGGAATCCATCAATCTCATGTTGCCTCAGTGTGGTTGACTCTACATCTTCATGATGGCTCCAAGCTAGAAATGAACAACAGGGTACACAATCGTGTGTGGTTTCTGGAGCGCTTCTACTACTGGGCATCCTCGGTGGATTGAGATCGGAATTTCTCGCTGTCGATATGTAACGAAAGATGCGCCTGGACAATCAGTGACATACCTGGTCTGTCCTGTTGCGGAAGTGTTCGCTTCTGTTGACATCGAGGTCAATTCTGCCGCAGACCCGGCCATCGCTCGCGGTAGGTGTGCTTAAGTATGTTCTGATCTTCGGCAACTGATAGTTAGAAACCCGTCTCGCCCTGTCATTACTCTCAACGCATCTCGCCGCTTACCGATCAGCTCTATGTTTTCAACCGGCAAGTCTGGTCCGAGAATTCTGCTTCTGTTCCGCTAGACGCTGTTGCCTATCTACGATCGCCTTCGCGTCCCAAAAGTTCAAATTACTGAATACCCCGTCCCCAACTCCCTTTTGGCCAGCGTGAGGAGTACGTGCTTGTCATCCCACACCCTGATTATAACCTCAACAGATTTTTATCCATTGAATTTTTGGCCAATGATTTCTAACATACGTTGCCAATGACGTAAACCCGTTGACTTCAGTGATGGTGATCTTGGGCTCTGGCCGGGGGAAATGGTCCGATTCCGGCTAAATGAACACCCCAAACGTGGAATACCATTACAAGGCTGTTTTTGTTTCAATAAGAATCAGTTCCAGTGGCGACGCGAGGAGGTAATGCTGGGAATTTGGTGTCTTCTCTGGAGGAGAGAATAAAACCCGCTCCGAACAGTCGGCTGGTTTCTGAAAATCACCTGATTTTCCGGTACAATGTCTCTTTTCACGATGTCCTGGCAAGTTTCGTTCAAATCATCGCTTTTTATTGCAGTAATGAAGTTTTCTCGATTTGTTTGATTGTTCTCGTCGGGATCAGTGCCGAATTCGACGAAATAAGCCATGCGACACCAAACTATTGATCACGGGGGACACGCTCAAGTATTTTAATTTTTATCTCTCCCTTCCTCTGTGATATGGAGGACTACGTGGCCAGAATGTAACTCACAGCAGTGCACGAACTTGATCCTCCAAACCTCCTTTCATCTCAAACCGTCTCAATCCTCACCATTTTTCAGCGGATGTTTTTTTTTTTTTTTTTTTTTTTTTTTTTTTTTTCAGATTGTATCTATGCCGCGGAATTAGGGAGTTGAACAGAAGGTCAGCTGTCTCGGGCATTGCGAGTATCTGGGATTGAGCATTTCAAATTTGTCGATAAAGGTTCATGGTGACATCTGCTTTACCACAGCTTTCTTTCCGATTCTACTCCCATTCTGGGGAGTCATAACAGAAATGTTCAGTTTCACTAACTCGTGGCAACCCAGAACACCGTAGCATCGTGAATGATTGAAATTTTTCCTGATTCTACCTTGTTCTGATTCTCAAACCGGAACCTAATTCAATGTGATGCGAGTTCGCACTCAATGGACGCGGCGCTACCGCGTGCCAATCAGTTCCCTATATTATTTGCTGAGAACTAGGCACCAATGTCGAATACATGACTTATTGTTCCATTGTAACATACAGTGACGCCAGATCTCTAGAAAGCGCACTGCCGTGCACTGACGCGAAGTGGCCGCGCACTACGGTACTTCCGAATGATCTGACTTACGGTGACGGAGGAGTACTAGTTTGTATTACCCTGAATGCCACATAGGAAAAGTGGGTAGCTGGCACCGTGACACAAACATAGCTAAAGGCCGTAATGAAATGCCTCAATTTGTTAACGCCTAGGGGTCGGGATGACGTTTGCGTAGTGCAGCCACCGAAGTTCCGGGCGTGAGTGTAAATTTCGCACTCTTGTAATTTATTTCTGAATGCCCCTCGCCTGCGCAAGAACCACCCCGGTTGCTCGGAGTCAAGAGCTCGCCGAAGCTTGATTTTTATTTCGTGTATTTAGTGACAGAGAACCCCTTCCCCTACTATCGAAATCCGAGTGAGAAACTAGACCAGCAAGGCCGCATTGAGGAATGCCCGAGATGCCCGAGGTTTCAGTTGAATTCCGGCAAACATGTTGGAACACGGCACATGATGGTCCAGCGACATCTTTCATTTAACAGGACTAATGCTCGCAAGTCCTGGGACTCACAGATTTAACAAGTACGGCTGCAGCACGAGCATTGCTGTTGGACTAAAAGCGGGGAGGGCGAAATTAGCAGCGGAGATAGAGTAGGTTTGCAATAGCACTGTTGGTGAAAAGACTGCTTTAGAGCAATCAGATGCTCTAGCGGATTGTACTAAAAAATGTATCTAGAATATTCTACGTGTATCTACTTGAACTGTCTGTGTTACTCTTCTATCTCAATTGCCCGAAGGCCGAGCTGCATTATTAAGCCCAACAACTGCCGCACACTCTGTAAGGTGATCAAGAATTTCCACAACTTATTTCAAGAATGACGGACCTTGGCAATTAGCTCGGCATACCAAAATTTCTTCTTTGCATGATAGAGTACGTAAACCCGATTTTCAACACTCCCACTCTGTGAGATGAGCAGATGAAGCTTTGCTCTTTGCTGACTCCCTGAAACCATCTTGGAAGGGTTGGGCTGACTATCTATGTGTTCCACAGGCTTGAGCACCCCATGGGATCCCGCTTCGCGTGATGCGGTCTTTTCCGCCCAGCGACTGTTCCGCCAGGACGACGATACTGCGCCCCGCAGTGCCATTGTTCATCCGAAGACGAGCTTAAAGCAACGGCACTGCCGTGAGTTCATTTTTTCTTCTCTCTAACACCTGAGTGATTAATAATGTCTGGCAGTGCACGCCCACATTTTTAACGGGCAAGTTCTGACTAGCTTCATCGTGAATCGCTCATGCGACGCCACGAGAACAATATTTGTTCCTGTCGATCCAACCATTAGGAAGGCCATGATTATTCACCCACGCAATATTGCGCATGATCACCCAATGCCTTTGTTCAATGTCTAATGAGAGGTAGTTTTTTTCTCTGCTTACTTCAGCCCACTTTTCTGATCGCTTCAACAGAACAATAAATCTTTTCATTTCGTCTATTCTAACACCCGTTGTACTAGTAGATTTTCCCGATTTGTTACTATCCGTGATATTTATTAGCGAGCTGTTTCTTCAATGCCAGTGGACCAAATTTTATTTTATCTGTTAGAATGCGGTCACGTTGCAGGGCCGCATTTATCAATTTTAACCATTGGTTATGAATGATAGCTTCTGTGGGCCTCCTGTCCGGATTTTCCACCACTCTAATGACACGAAGGTGCCATATCAAATGCCATGCAATAGACACTATAATTGTAAACAGTTGGCCCTTTCCGGTTGAATGGCACTTTTGCCTGATACGAATTTAACAAGATTACAGCCTAAAACTATGCCCCAGTTCAACGACGGCCACACCTTGTATTTCTTTGACCAAAGGCTTTGTCAGCTTCCATAGGGTCCGGGCACGTTGCACTCCAAGGCAATATGTTCTAGTGTCTCGGGACCATCACAGGCATGACATCTCCCACGTATCTCTAACGTCTCTATGTGGGACCAGAAATCTCCCACCCTGAATGTGTTGTGAATGCACTTCCAGAAAAATTCTCGTGTCAAGCGTTGCAGTATGGGTCAACAGCGGTTGCCCTTAACTATGGAAGGCCAGAGCACCATGCTCTGAAACAAATGATAACACCGATGGCCGGGTGATGGCTGGTTCTACCCCAAAGCAGAAAGAGTGTTGAAGTGAGGATACTCATCAGGTTCTACTGAGAGGGTTGGGGAATGGTGACGAATGGACCCAATTTATCATGGTTCTTTCTGGCGACCTACTAAATTCGATGCAAATCGGAATAATCCATATTTTTGAGGAGTCGCGAGTATGATTCAAGATAGAAGACAAATGGGTATTCAGAACTGGCATGACCCTCTAACCCTTATTTTTCCATTGAAACAGGCTGGTAAAGCTTTCAAGATGTCGGGAATTCTGGTCCAAGCGAGTCATTGCTAATGGCCGAGATGCCCGAAAAAACGGCATCATAATGGGCACTTAGTATGTCCTCTGAACGGGGGATCATGATTATTTGATAGGTGTTTAATCTTGGGTTATAGGACCAGGACAGAAGGGCAAAAACTGAGAACCCTGGCAATGTTTTTCTACAAAATACATCGTTAGCAAACCATTGAAATCTAGTAGTTCCGGAGTATATTCAAAGATTTGAGCCTCATATTGTTCGAGACTATCGTGTAAGTATATTGCATACACATTTACTCACCATTCTTTGCGGCTTAGAGCATAAAATTAATGTTCCCAATGCACCCATTCAGAGTGGTGGATGTGCAAGCAGTCAAACTGGTTCCAGGTGGAAAAGCAAGTGGACAATAAAACACCGAAGCCACGAGCCTTTAGGATGTACCATTCATTCATAAGTGCTTTAAGTTTCCCCATGTCTATTCACTGCGTTTAGACCCCCCCTAGACTGAGATTAGGCTAGACCACCTATACATAGCTACACAGAGGTCTATGGCTAGGTCGCCAGACGCAGTCTGTCTAACTCTGTCCAAGTCTGTCCAGGTTTGAGTAGGTCAGTGTAGGTCAGTGTAGGTCGGTGTAGTGACCTAGACGGATGGCAATATATAGAAAAGATCCAAGGAATCATCTCTGGGTCAGTCTCAAGTAATTCTGGTGGGATCTTGTTGGCTCGTTCTGAGAGGGTGAGTGGCAAAAGTTCGATAAATCTCCCATGAAATCATCCGCCGGTCAATTTGCGGCAACGCAGCCACACTTCCAAAATTTAAATGTGATGTTTCTTCTTCAACCATGATGATTGGATCAGCATTCAAAACGGATTTTTATCCGGCCCAAGCCCGATAACAACTATAGCCCGCTGTCACGGCAGAGCCCACTAACTGGTTGGGTCAGTATATCGATGAATTGCTCTTTGTTACTTGTGAATCTCCTAATGCATTATTTGCATAAGAGCGTCAAGCCCGGAAAATGTACTGATAGTATCCGAGTCAGCTCGAGGAATGGAATCCGAATTCAGGGATTATTGATTCATAGTGTTGGGCCCAATTCTCGCCCGGTCGACACGTCGACCAGCTCGCACTGGGCACAGGAAACTCCGACTTCATCGGGTTGAGCATATTCCAATGAAGCACTTGGTTAAAGTATCACATTGGACAGAGTCACGGGCTTGATACGAAGAACAAGTGAAGGTAGCAGAATGAGATGGAAATATATTTAACTAGCAGTTGGCCCGTGCTACGCTACAGCCACAGAATATTCACAGAAAAATGAGTCCGAAGCTCCTCATTATCTGGTAACTGAAATCGCCGCTCGTCGCGAACCTCCGGTTCACTCCTCGTGGCCTCGTTTTCAGTTTATAAATTTAATTTTGACTAAATTTACCTTCACTCGGTGTTCATGCCCACACCTCTAACAATTTCTTTCCATGCCTTCATCACTCAATCCTCACCTTGTTCAGCTCAGATCGGAACACTGGGAAGTATGTATGCTGTTAAAAAAGTGCTATCTGGTGATATTTTTCAATACCAATTCTCCCTAGTCTCTCATAGACAGACGCTACAACAATTTTGGTGCTCGTCCCTCACATGTTGCAATTCTCCTTTGACCTTGGCCATTTTTACATTCGCGACGCGAGTACTCAGCATCTCAACATTTTATAAATAGAACAACGACAGTTGAGTGGAGCTACTGTAGAAAACTCATCATCTCGACAGTTTTTGTGGAGTGTGGAGGTTCCGGATTTGCGGTCCGATCTGTGTGGTCAAAGAAAAACCAAGTTCGATTCTTATATAGATGGACAGGATCAAAAATAAAAGATAGACTGTAGCTATCATGCGCGCGCGCAGATTGGTTACAATTATAACTGTGGTGCTGCGCGCACGCAGACCCGTCATCGTATGCGCGCACCAGATGGGATTACAGACGAAGGGCGGTCGCGGGGTCCAAGGACATCGATGAAAACAAAGATTTGATTGATCTCAATAAGGAACAAAACTTACGGTGGGACCCTGTATTGGCGGCGTTGCTGCTGCTATAAACGAAATCTAGGGATTGAGTGTCTGCGAATACAGTGGGAGCAGGGTGTGCGAGAAGGAATGCACTAGTCTGGAAACATACCCAGGAAATCCGACTAAATTGTCGCGGTAATGGTGTAATGGTGGAGATAAGGGCAGATTCGGCAGAAGGGTGGCATTGGAACCTTATGAAATATTTGTGGGCGCAAAGCCCGGAGATTTGAAATGGGGAGACAAGGATTGGACGTAGCCCAATGTGACATGAGGTAACGATATTTTGTGGGCGCAGGAAAGCAAAACAACGACGAAAACGAGAGCGAGAGGTTGTTCTGCTTGAGGATTTGAAGATCTCGAGTCTTGTCCGGTAGATTCCAAATGCAGTAAGACCCCAAAGAGTCAATCGGGTGCGAACAAAACTTGCAGACTTTGAGGCTTTGACCGCATTAGTGTTGATGTCTTGAGGGAACCACAAGCAGTCTTGACCAAAACAAAACACAAAATGAAGGGTAGGGATGTCGGTGGACGGGCGAACGGATGTGGGCGGAAGACGAAGAAAGGTCGACGTGGCAATTGTCGTGATGTTCGATCGGCAATCTCTCCTCTTCATCCAAAGGGGACTCGACGGAGGAATCAGCGATGCAGTCAACCATCACCTTCAGTTTGGCGGACACAATCAAAGCATCAATCAATTTGGGCTGATTTCAATCATTACACACAAAAATTATTGATAGGGCGCTATAGGACCCACTACCTAAAGTTAGTGGGCATTATGACAGGGACAGTGAAACTGAGGTGAGGCTGGGTCTGCCTAGGCACCTACAATCACTTACACTGATGTAGACAAACCCAGACAGACTGAGTGTAGGGACCATAGGAATTGCAAAACAGAGGCTACACAGAACTAGCCAAAATCTGTGTCTAGGGGCCTTGTCTGGTATGTAGACAGAGCCAAACTGATACTAGACTCAGCTACACTCAGTGAGTCTAGGGGGGGAGGGGGGTCTAAACACAGTGATTTGCGACCTCCCGGGGCCAGGACACCCGTAAAGGAAGCGCAGATGGAGGCGGCAAACCATAGTGCATCTGTATCCAGCCCAATATTTCGCTCGATTTAGATTTAGGTGAACTTTGACGGGTTTTCTGGACGCCTCAACAGGCCAAAATCATATGTTTTAAAGCGTGGTGCTCTGGCTATCCATACTTAAAGAAATGATTCGCAAGTTTGTAGTGAAACCGATGCCACCGCCACTGTAAGACCGGGACCGGGTTTTGTTCACCCGTTCTCCAGATCAATTTCCCCATTCACCCGAAAAAAAGGGTGAAAACCTGGTGAACGACTTTCGGGTTAGATTCAACACGAAATAATGAGTCAAAACGGAACAATAAATAAATCTGAGAGAGAGTAGACCTAGAATCTTTCCATGTACATGGCTCTGCATCACTGCCCACTGAAGTTCTTGAGAACCCGAATGATTCACAAGCTCTGGCCAACATCTTACCGGTGGGCGTCTTTCAACTTCCAAAACACATTTTGCAATTATTTTTGGGCTTATTTGACCTTTCTCTCATTTCTCCCATTTTCCCCATTTCTCCCAACTTGTTTCCAACGGCCGGAATTGCACGCGAGACAGGAATGGTTATGCTGTTAATTTGGGTTCGAACTGTCTCTTCAGATTTATTTTGATGGGTCTGGTGCTTTTGGAAAGGAGCTGAGGGCTCTCCATGCCAATCCAAACAAATGCAGGCCGTCATCGAACAAATGCACGTGAACCTCGGCACAATGCGCCGAGATTTCGCACCAAAACGGTATTTTGACCACTGCAATCACTCCAACCCAGATTTTGATGGGGTCTTGCAGGGAGGATAGCCAGCGAAATTTGGGTTCGAACTGTCTCTTCGAATTTATTTTGACAGGTCTGGTGCTTTTGGAAAGGAGCTGAGGGCTCCATGCCAATCCAAACAAATGCAGATGAACCTCGGCACAATGCGCCGAGATTTCGCACCAAAACAGGATTTTGACCCCCTTGGCTGCCATTCTTGCTGGTTCATCGTGTTTGTGAGCTTTTTGTTCCGATGTACCTGTCTACCTCATGATCAATTACTTAGTCTCTTTGCTTATGCCATTCGGCCGTATTTGCATTGACCTGTGTTGCTCGGGTCCAGCGTCAGCATATCACTGCCCTCCATGTTAGGGGAGGTTAGGCATCGTTGGGTTCCATTTGGGCCGAATGGTGTCGATCAGAATTTTAAGCTTAAAAATGTGTCAAGTGCTCCCTTTCCCCTGCCAACCACGACATTGCAGTAGCTGGACTACGCTATTCAATTCCGATACCCGAGCCAGATAATTGCTCCCTTTCCCCTGCCAACACGGTGCAAATGCATTGCAGTGGCTGGACTGGGTGTTTCAATTCGGATGCCCGAGCCAAAGAATTGCTCCCTTTCCCCTGCCAAACACGGTGCAAATACATTACAGTATCTGGACTGGGCTATTCAATACCGGTGCCCGAGCCAGAGCATTGCGCCCTTTCCCCCGCCAAACACGGCGCAAATACATTATAGTGGCTGGACTGGAGATCTCGTGAAGGTCGCAGAATTGATGGAATTTCGGTGCTCGTGAACGGCGACACCATTACTGTAGTTTATCGGCCGCAAAGGGAACCGGGCTCCGGCCAAGAGATATATACGTGAGTTTCCGCTATGGATATTATCTCAAAATGCCCAAAGTCAACGGGGCTTTACTTCCGAACAAGGCACGACAGAATATCTGGAGAAGGTCTAAGTCTCACCCATTTCTAGGCTTGCCTAAGCTGCAAGAGAAGGAAGACTCGATGCGATCCCCATTCACCGTGTCTCCAGTGCAGGCCAGTGGCTAAATGATCTAATGCGATCGTATTAACATTTTAATGTAGCAAACGCTCTGAGGACTGTGAACGGCCCACAGCTGAACTGGTAAGGGTCTCTAAACGGAAGTCGAAAGCAAACACTGACATCGGTTCGTCCTGCGTATCGACGTCCCAAATGGCTCGCTAAAAAATAATATCTTTGATCCAGATGGAATCACCGCAGCTCTCACCAAGCTTAGTGAACGCCTTGACTTTTTAGAAGCAACGGTCTTTGGGTGGACCTTGCCAATCGAACAAGTTCATCATAAACAAACTGCGCAAGGTTCCCTGGAAGAAAACAATCCCTGGGCAGAAGCCCTGGCTCGGCGTCGAAGGGTTGCGGGCCAGTCATTGTCCGGGTCAACCGCGTACGATGACTCCCACGATGCAAGTATTTCGGCGCGTGCTAGCGGAAGCGGTTCCGGAACTTCCGGTTCACGTTTTCGGCTTGATTTCGATACATTTCCATGGGACAGCGAGAGTGCTAGTGCTGCGGGCCACTTATAGGGGTATCACAGCCACTATTTTATCACAAAAGTTGTAGTCTTTCTGCCGATTTTTTTCCAATGGTTTTTACGGAACACAGCCAAGGATCTGGTGTATGGGCTTAGATTTCAGTCAAGTTGAGAGGTATTCGGTATCAAGAAAATGCGTTTACTGTATTCGCTACTCGTTTTTAATAATAATATTAAGAACGTTGCGGCCAGGGGGCGAGATTAGACGAGGAGGAGGAGTAAGATTGTAATACAGCTCGCGCCGCCACTTCCCGACTAACGCTTTTGCTCGATACAAATGTACCACAACAACAGTCTAAAGAAATTGCGCTTGAAGAGATGGCGCGGCCCTGGGCTCCCTTTCGGTGGTCATTCCGCAGGTATTGTGAATCTTCAGCTCAAAGGATTCACGAACTCATGGGCAATTGGCGGGTCCCGGCTCACTATCAACCGCACAGCGGAAATGGCGCAGCTCAAGTCGTCGTACATGCGCGAGATGGCGATGGAGGGGGTGGTGTCGCCGAGAGCGGAGAGGCGCAGGCGCCGCTGGGAGGTATTCCATTCGGATACCCACCTCTCCTTGAAGGATGAGGTGCCAGCTGCGATTGCTGCGGCTTTGCTGATCGGGAGTACGTCGAGGGCCTTGACGCGCTTCGTCAGTGGCGTCGAGGAGCCGAGTGCGGCCTCCTTCGCGCGCTCGTCTACGGCTTCGTTGCCCGCGATGCCGACGTGGGCCGGAACCCAGTGGAGGCGGATGCGCAGCGTCGAGCGTGCGCGGAGGAGGCGGTGGTAGGACGCGTGGAAGGCAGCGACTAGGTATTGACCTGGCTGAGCTTTGGGCGCTGAGGAAAGGGCGGTGATGGCCGGCCGGCAGTCCATGAAGATGTCGACGTCGGTGAGGCGTGGTACGCTGCTGATGATGTCCAGTGCAAGGATGGCGCCGGTGACCTCCGACTCGAAGGCCGTGTGCTCCGTCAGGAGCCCAAGGTATCTCTTCCTGTGCTCGCCCACAGTTCCTCCTCTTATCGCAACCGCCGCCGCGCCTACCCCGCCCTCGTACCCCGAGCCGTCCGTGAAGATGCAGAAACCCCCTCTGCCGACTACCCTCTCCACGTCTTTCTCTGCGTCCTCCTTCGAGCCTGCAATGTGTGCCGTCAGCGCAGCGGCCGGTGCGCGGGTCGCTAGCGTGTGCGGGTCGATGGTCTCGAAGTTTTGTCGGAGGATTGGGAAGGCGGCGAGTAGATGATGGATGGGGGAGCGGTGGAAGCGCGGGATGTAGCGGCAGCGGCGTACAGTGTGGTGGATGGGGTTGGAGGGGGGAAGGCAAACGAGGCGCGCTACACCCAAAATCATCCGCTAGTATAGTCCTCGTTCTCGGAATCGACACCGTCTCTGTGACGCCAAAAGCCTGCATACCTCGTGGTGGGCTTTCTACGCCGTTTCCCCAACTCCTCCTGGGCTGTGGACTCACCGCCGATCTCTGTTGGCTCTACATCATCCAGTGTGCGCAATTGTCTTCCGAGGTAAGCGGTGCCCGTGATTGCATCGTTGCCCGTTTGACGCGACGAGAAGGGATTTCACACCCGTCGATCAGCTCATCGTCATCTGCTCCTCAGGAAAAACCCTCTCGCTTCGGATGTACCCTCCAACACGAACCAAGTCGGGGTGCTCCTCGGCGATGAACTGCGCACGGCTGCGCTTCTTCCCACCACCGAAACCTCTGAGCGCACCACCCTCGTACATCTCCAGCTTGAATTCCACAAGCCCACGGGCGCGCTCGACCTCGTTGGAATGATTTTACGCCGCAGTGAGCTGATCGCGGAGACGCTCGATGGTAGCCGGGGCGTCGCGGAGCTGCTGGTTGGGTGCGAGGAGTTGGGCAGATTGGAAGGAGCGCTGGGAGTGCTCGTCTTGGAGAGACTGCTGGTGTGACGCGTGAAGTTGCTGGAGGACCTTGTCGAAGCACGTGCCGCAATGGTATGTGCCAGATTATTGGACGACTGAGGGGGTTTTAGTGGGTATGTAGCCCATGACTGATAGAAATGGGATAGGATAAGTAATTTCGGGTCGGAGTCCCACACTGGTTAAAATATGTGCGTAACGGCATTTCCTCCTGAGCAAAATTCCCCGGAAATGACTGGTCCAACAACCAGCAACACAAGCGGATGAGCTTGGAATGCTTCTGCAGACTGAGTTTCATTATCCCAAACGCCCCCCCCCCCCAAAAAAAAAAAAAAAAAAAAAAATTCCAACAATAATATTCCTCCAAAGACTTGGGGGTGAGCCACCTATGAATTAGGTACCAGCCCAGCAATACATTATTGAACCAGAACAATAGCAATGGGCGACAGATAATATTAACTAGCCAATGGACATGGGATGGGCCGAGGGAGAAGAATATTAGTGTGGCTGCCACCTTTCGGTTGGCCCATCGACGGGCATGAAATATTATACTCCCGAGTCTTGTCACTTCAGCTGAACAACATGTGGGGTGGCGCTGATATTATTTCCTGAAGCTCTATCGGTTGAGCCCAAGAGGAAGCCAATAATATTATGGTTCCTATAGCACTGGGTATGGCCGAAGCTACGGTAAAGCAGAGCATAATATTATGGTGCGATGTGGGTCCGGTGCAGCCGACAACAGGAAGAATATTATTGGTGGGCCCCTATGGGGTGTGGCTCAAGGTGTTCAGTGATATTATTAGCCCTACCAGCCTGCCTTCGGCCGAATGGCAGGTTGAACAACCACATTATTATCTGGCGAGGTTACGTCTGTTTAGCTGATCAGCACCGAAATATTCTTCCTGGGCATCTGGGGGGTGGGGCTCAAGGCATTCAGCAGTATTAATGGCTCTACAGCTCTTTGCGGAACTTAGGGCGCGGCCGGTTTTTTTTCATTCGATTCGGACGGAGAATCTGGAGGGCATTTCGTGGCCCGATTACCACCTCAAGATCATTTGGTGGCTCAGATTTGGGTGTTTTTGGCTGTACGAGAGCAGACTGGGTCTCACAGTACTAATAATGCTCGGATTGGCCTAGATTTTTGATATGATGTACTTTTCTGTATTCCGGAGGGCATACCATACCGGGATAGCGAATATGGTGCATACTTCAAATATATAGATTGTAGGGAAATCCACTTGATACCCTGCACTCCAAAGTATGTGATAGATTGGAAGGACAGGTCACATTCACTATGCCGGTACGAGATGCCCTCCGGAATACGGCAAAGTACATTTTATCAAAAATCTAGGCCAATCCGAGCATTATTAGTACTGTGAGACCCAGTCTGCTCTCGTACAGCCAAAAACACCCAAATCTGAGCCACCAAATGATCTTGAGGTGGTTAGAAAAAATCGGGCCACGAAATGCCCTCCAGATTCTCCGTCCGAATCGAATGAGCCTACTTTCATGGAAAACGGTGGAGAATTGAGCTCACAATCAGGCATGTCGTGAAAACTTACAAAAAAAAAAAAAAAAAACCGGCCGCGCCCTAAGTTCCGCAAAGAGCTGTAGAGCCATTAATACTGCTGAATGCCTTGAGCCCCACCCCCCAGATGCCCAGGAAGAATATTTCGGTGCTGATCAGCTAAACAGACGTAACCTCGCCAGATAATAATGTGGTTGTTCAACCTGCCATTCGGCCGAAGGCAGGCTGGTAGGGCTAATAATATCACTGAACACCTTGAGCCACACCCCATAGGGGCCCACCAATAATATTCTTCCTGTTGTCGGCTGCACCGGACCCACATCGCACCATAATATTATGCTCTGCTTTACCGTAGCTTCGGCCATACCCAGTGCTATAGGAACTATAATATTATTGGCTTCCTCTTGGGCTCAACCGATAGAGCTTCAGGAAATAAGTTCCGCAAAGAGCTGTAAATCGAAGTCAGGTATAGTTGAAGTAAAAGAAAGGGCCTGCCTCACGTACTGTTGGGGATGCCATGCGAGGTGGTGGCAGTTCGATTTCAAACACATTATGCTGTGCAGGCAGTCAGCGACCGAATAAACATTACCATCAGGTACTGGATGGCGGAAGGCGAACGCAAACTGTCGGATAATCTTCAGCTCGTTGGCTGGAGTGCATTAAGTACGTATGAGGAGGGCGGAAAGCGGTGGCCAGACATCCTTGCTGTATGCATGCTGAACATTGAGCCAACGAATTAATGTTAAACGAGCATCGTACTGGGCAAGGGAAGGCGGTGATGGTGGCCCCCGGGTTGCTCCTCGAATGCGGCGTGATTATCTAGCCAGAAAAATGAGCCAATGAATAAAATGTTAAAATCATGGACCGGAGAACGGAAGGCGCGGTGGTGGTAATGGCTTTTTTGAAGTAGACCATGCCCTGGATTGCCCCGTAAATAGGGCTCTATCAGTCAGTTGCCATACAACATATTGACAGTGCCATGGTGGCTCGAAGGTGGTCATCGTGTTTTGACGTCTTGAACCTCAGTGGAGAGGTACCGGATCCGTTGTCAGCGAATGGAAGAAATGCACTGAGAAGCTGCCACTTATACTACACTATATCGACAAAAGAAATGTCACATAGTGTTTTCGGTCATTTCTGGGCCAAATCACTCCAAATAAAATGTAGGCATGAACATTTACCGATTCCATGACGGTATGCACCTTTTAATCCATATAATTCCTACTTCGTTCTGTCAGAATAAAATATTTGAGTGTTTTCCGAAAAATCGAGTTTGTGGAATCACAGTGAACACAAAAATGATATATACTATCTGAGAGTACTTGAAAAATGGATCTCATCCATATATTGGTCGACCTACATCCACAGAGTTTTGAGCTCAGGGCGTGACATCCAAGTTGGCCATTTTTAGCATTTTTGCTCAAAAAATGCTAAAGTGACCAACTTGCAAGAGGTATTGTGAGCCCAGAACTCTATGAATGTAGGTCGACCAATATATGGATGAGATCCATTTTTCAAGTACTTTCAGATAGTATATATCATTTTTGTGTTCACTGTGATTCCACAAACTCGATTTTTCGGAAAACGCTCAAATATTTTATTCTGACAGAACGAAGTAGGAATTATATGGATTAAAAGGTGCATACCGTCATGGAATCGGTAAATGTTCATGCCTACATTTTATTTGGAGTGATTTGGCCCAGAAATGACCGAAAACACTATGTGACATTTCTTTTGTCGATATAGTGTACCAATATTTCTAACATTCAACATGTCGGCAGGGATATGAGTTATTCGACACGATCGAACAAATATAGTGGATGCCTGCGTACCTTGCCTCCATCTCGGTAGATGGGATACATCTCGTACGGATGAATCATTGGATAGGCGCCCGATGGAGGAGATCTATAAGAATGAATTTCAGTGCCAGCCAGAACGAAATTGAGTGGCTCTGCACTGGATGTGTTCAACGTGAATGCTCTTGTCCTCCATTTGTGACTCAGACGTACCTGCCGCAATCAGCGTATGTGAAATCGAGCTTCCGGCACTGGGCATAGACAACTGGTAGTGGATATGGTGGGGGATGATGGGGGAGTGAAGGAAAGAAGCGGAGCGCCTCTTGTGTGCTGTTTGAGCGGTGAAGCACGCCGGCATGTCGTTTATTTGCACGTAATAACAACAGCACAGAAAAGGTAAGGTTGAAGTTGATTTGTGATATTGGAAAATCAACGTGGAACTGGAATTCTATTGGGTTGCTGTACCTGGCCATAATGGCTATGCAGTAGTACTACTGGGTGAGGTATGAGGCTACACTACTGGGTATGGTGAGGTGAGCTATTTACGAGAGACGAGGTAGAGGAAAATAAGTAGATAACTAATGGGGTGACTCGGTTTGATAGGTAGAGCGGAGTAGATAAGTAAAGAGGCATGCTACGGTGTTTGCAAGAAGATTCGGATGGAGTTTGGATGAGATGAGGATAATTATGATAGAGATGAGATAGGATAAATTCTAAGTAAGAGAGGAAAGGAAAAGGGACTCAGCTAAATCTACGTGTTTGGGTAATAAAATGAATTACAGGTTTGAGGAGCTTTGGGTGGTTCAAGAAATAATTTCAGAATGCGGAGAAAATGCCATCCCGGCCTGGATGTCGTGAAAACCGCGCATCGGAAATTTCTTGGACACCGACTTACGACCGGATGGAGGTCTGTAGATCACAGAGACTCGGAGAGTTCCTGATAAACTGAGTTGAATGCTTCTGAAATCCTGCTGGCAGGAGCGAACCAGTGCGGTATAAAAATTGCACAAGTCCGAGACACCAAGTCTGAGTAGGGAGCCGTGCAGCCGGAATGCAATGAGCCAGTCCGCTGGCTCATGACGCCGGACTGGCAGATCTATGTTGAATGTCGGCAATGAGAATGGAAAAAGATCCAACTTTAAATATATCATCACAGATGTGTTGAGGCCGTCATAATCATTTTGAACGTCGATAAAGGCGCGGAAAATGAATTTTGTCGCGTGAGAGCGGCCACTGTTTGGGCTGGAGTCAAGAGCTCTTGGCCATCCTGAAAGCCAACGAGGGCACTGAATAATAATCCGAGGACACAGTTCCAACTGAAATTTCGCTGGCTATCACCCCAGATAGATGCCAACAAAATCCGCCTTGAAATGACTTCAAACCATCCAATTTACTGATTTGCTGCGAAACTCGGCATGCTGTGCCGGGGTTCATTTGCCACTGTTTGGGCTGGAATCAAGAGTTCTCGGCCTTCCTGAAAGGCAACGAGGGCACTGAATAATAATCCGAGGACACAGTTCCAACTGAAATTTTGCTGGCTATCACCCACCACAGGGTGCCTGGTTTTAGTAAATTGGATGGTTTGGAATGTATGGTGAAATCTATACGTCTCCCTCGATGATCAAAGCACATAACGAGCTGCCTCAAACCACCCAGCCGCATCTCGAGACAATAATCGCCGCATATATGTTTTGGTCTGGTTCAACTCATTTGGCCAACTTTGGAGATGCATCCTTGTGGCCGCTCTACACCTACTTTGGAAATCTAACCAAGTACACGCGCGCTAAGCCCAACTCGAATGCGGGACACCACCAGGCATACTTCCCTTCGGTAGGTTCGCGCTTTTTTTTTTTGTACATCCTTGCCAAGTTATGTTGCAGCTTCCCGACTCCATCAAGGGCTTTTACCGCAATGTA
Organism: Mycena leptocephala; assembly: GCA_029378395.1. Lineage (NCBI taxonomy): Eukaryota > Fungi > Basidiomycota > Agaricomycetes > Agaricales > Mycenaceae > Mycena > Mycena leptocephala. Next base: position 341,418 of record JARJLF010000003.1, on the reverse strand, counting down.
TTCAAAATTACCCTGTCGTCGGACATGCTCGCTCATCTCAAACGCGAATTGATGGACACAGTTTGGGATTTCCTGCTCACTCGGGAATTCATCCACGCCTATGTGCACGGAATTATCATCAGGTGCTATGATGGTATCGAGCGACGAATCTTCCCGCGTTTTTTCACATACGGTGCAGATTACCCAGAGAGGTTTGTTTATTTTCATTCTTTCACTTTCGTTCGCTGATGGGCTTCAGGGTACTACTGGCAACGATAAAATATTTCGGTGGCTGCCCCTGTCCGCGCTGCTTTATAGAGAAGGATCAAATTTCCGATATGCGGACCAAGGCCGACATGCGACGGCGTCAAAGTATCCGTGCAGACACTAGTTGGTTCTGCAGCAAAATCGAGCTGGCGCGGACCTGGATATTTAAAGGTCATCTTGTTGCCGGCGATATTGTTGGCCGGCTCCTCAAGCCTAAATCCTGGGTACCGACACGGGTAAGTACCATTTATCTCTCTGGCACAATATTGACGACCGTTGCAACAATTAGAACGCATTTTCGAAACTAGCGGAGTTTGGCTTCAATTTCAATTCAATGTTCGTTCCCGACCTCCTGCACGACGTTGAGCTTGGTGTAGTGAAGTCCTTGTTCATTCATATCATTCGAATCCTGGAGGCGTACGACCCCATTTCAGTGGACAAGCTCAACGAGAGGTAGATCAATCCTATGGGTCTAAAAATTGGTCACATAACACACCACAGGTTCCGAAAGATTCCAACGTTTTGACGTAGTACGATCCGACGTTTTCACACGAACGTTTCCGACATGAAGAAGCTCGCAGCCCGTGATTTCGAGGATATCCTTCAGGTAGGAGTGCCGTCACATTATTTGATACCTTCCGCTAATTTAGAACAGTGCTTGCTCCCAGCACTGGAAGGGCTGCTCCCCGAACCCCACAACGAAATTGTCCTCACGCTATGGTTCGTTCTGGCGACGTGGCATGCCTACGCCAAACTCCGACTGCATAGCTCGTCCACCGTCCAGTGTTTTAGAGCTGTCACCACAGAGCTCGGCACAAAAGCTCGGCACTTTATTCGCACGACATGCGACAGGTACGTGACCTACGAGCTACTACAGGAGACGAAGCAGCGAGCCCGAAGAGAAGCTCCAAAAAAATCCTCATCAATGAAGAGCACGAGCACTAGACAAAAGAAACGCAAGTTATGGAATATTTCCACGTACAAATATCATTCTCTTGGTGACTATCCCGACACTATTATCCAGATGGGCACGACAGACTCTTATTCAACTCAAATTGTAAGATTCTTTCTTGTTTTGTATTCCAGACCTAACGACATATTTAAATCTTTCAGGGCGCCCATCGCCTTGTCAAGATTCTATGCGCGTACGAATAGACGCAACTATGGGCAGCAAATTGCAGCCCATGAGCGCCGGCAGCGAATGCTGCGGTGTATAAGCCGGCGCATGGAGGACGCCGCCTCCGAATCTGCTGCGAACGCTGCAGCTGTAACCGACGATCAACCTGCTGAACCGGCTCCCCCAACGAATCCGGTAGCCGAGAGTCTGCGGTCTGAGTCACTCCCTGTTGATCCTTCGAAAAACCAACCCCTCAGCTACCTAGGACTTGATTCTAGCCTTTCTGGGATTACATTCAATTCAATCTCCGTACTCGTCCGAGTCTTCATCTCCAAATAATCATTGTGGATCTAAACCCATCCTGGTGACAATGCCTGCTCTTCTGTGCTTGTGCTATTTGTGCACGCCGATTTGGTCTCTGCCGACTATTTGTGCATGTCGATCTGACCTCTGACGCCCTCTTGTGTGCATGCCAATTTAGGCCTCTGCCGTTTTTCGGGTGTCCTTCGGGGACCTTGCTTGCTTTGCCAATTTGGCCTCATATTCCGTGCACGTCGATTTGACCTCTGCCGCTCTTGTGTGCATGTCACTTTTGGGACTCTCCCATCATTCGGGTGCCCTTCGGACTGGAAATTATTTCGTTGTCTGGCTACGAGGAGTCCTACGACGCCTAATGCAGCGATTAGTAACACACGCCTGAATAAATAAAACAGTTCTGTTATTACAGTTGGATTGAAGTGGGTTTTATCATATTTCAAGGTAGTAGCAGGACCATCGTCGGCTTGTTCAAAAAACTCCGGCATATGAGGGTTCGTTTGTATGAAAAAACCTTTTGCATACGTGAAAGCATTTTGGTCTGCGCACGAAAGAAAGGATGTCGGGTAATGGGGATCCGATCAAGAAGAGCGTTCTTCAGAGGTTCTCCCTCGGCTAATAAGACTCACCAAGAGAATCTCTCGAGTTTCACATCAAATCAGTAAATTGACCTGTTTGAAGCCATTTCAGGCCGGATTTTCACGGCATCTTGTTTGTGTGATAGCCAGCGCAATTTCCATTCGAACTGTCTACTCAGATTTCCTTCTAGTGCCCCAGGTCCTTTCCAGGAAAGCTTAGTGCTCTCCATTCCAGGGCAAACAAATGCAATTTAACAGCAGCTTGCTGTGCCGAGTTTCACATCAAATCAGTAAATTGACCCGTTTGAAGCCATTTCAAGCCGCATTTTCACCGCGTCTTGTTTGTGCGATAGCCAGTGCAATTTCAGTTCGAACTGTCTACTCAGATTTCCTTCTAGTGCCCCAGGTCCTTTCCAAGAAAGCTTAGCACTCTCCATTCCAGGGCAAACAAATGCAATTTAACAACGACTTGCTGTGCCTCCGCCAGAGCTGCGCACGCAAGGCTGCACGCATCAATCACTCGTCAAGACGTTGTCGCGCTTGCAAGCTCTCCAAACCCTTGTCCCCAACATCTGCTTTTGCGCCTCAAAGCTCTTCAAAGTTCAAGCACGCAATGCCACCTTGTCGTATCTTGCTCTCTCAGCTCACACAGCCGCATTTTCACCGCGTCTTGTTTGTGCGATAGCCAGTGCAATTTCAGTTCGAACTGTCTACTCAGATTTCCTTCTAGTGCCCCAGGTCCTTTCCAAGAAAGCTTAGCACTCTCCATTCCAGGGCAAACAAATGCAATTTAACAACGACTTGCTGTGCCTCCGCCAGAGCTGCGCACGCAAGGCTGCACGCATCAATCACTCGTCAAGACGTTGTCGCGCTTGCAAGCTCTCCAAACCCTTGTCCCCAACATCTGCTTTTGCGCCTCAAAGCTCTTCAAAGTTCAAGCACGCAATGCCACCTTGTCGTATCTTGCTCTCTCAGCTCACACAGCCGCATTTTCACCGCGTCTTGTTTGTGCGATAGCCAGTGCAATTTCAGTTCGAACTGTCTACTCAGATTTCCTTCTAGTGCCCCAGGTCCTTTCCAAGAAAGCTTAGCACTCTCCATTCCAGGGCAAACAAATGCAATTTAACAACGACTTGCTGTGCCTCCGCCAGAGCTGCGCACGCAAGGCTGCACGCATCAATCACTCGTCAAGACGTTGTCGCGCTTGCAAGCTCTCCAAACCCTTGTCCCCAACATCTGCTTTTGCGCCTCAAAGCTCTTCAAAGTTCAAGCACGCAATGCCACCTTGTCGTATCTTGCTCTCTCAGCTCACACATTACTGCATCGGGATGGCCTATGCCGAGTTTCACATCAAATCAGTAAATTGACCCGTTTGAAGCCATTTCAAGCCGGATTTTCACGCCGTCTTGTTTGTGCGATAGCCAGCGCAATTTCAGTTCGAACTGTCTACTCATATTTCCTTCTAGTGCGCCAGGTCCTTTCCAGGAAAGCTTAGTGTTCTCCATTCCAGGGCAAACAAAAATGCAATTTAACGGCGGCTTGGTATTTCAGGAACTAGATTATACATAGCAGTCCATCATATAAAAAAAATTTAGGGCAATCGGGGGTGAAATACTCATCCTAGAGCTGTCCTGCCTGGAAATATCCCAAAATATGCGCACTTGGGCCATAAATTTGATCGGAGAACAAAGTAAGAAGTCTGAAGACGCAGAAAACTGCGCATCGGAATTCTGAATAGATTGAGCATACTCACAAGGTAAACGGACGAGAATTGAGCCCGCAGCAACTGTCCTGCCCAAAACTGCTGAAAACAGAAAACAAATGGCCGCGCCCTAAGTTCCGCAAAGGGCTGTAAACGAGAAATTTAAAAAAGTAGTTACAGCCACAAATACCAGTCCACCCAATATGCAACATTTTCCCCGGTATTTTTCTATCAGTAATTGCACATGAATTATCTCAGCATTTCTAGCTAGGTTTCATGCAAATCCGTCCAGAACTGACCGAGTTACGAAAACGTCCCAAACGGGCAAAAAACTGGTCGCGCCTTCGGTACCGTCATAGGCTGTCCAATCTATGGGGAGTGTGTCTTCGTTTTGGATTACACCGCTCCAGATTTTGAGAACGAGTGATTTCGATATGGCTTTATTTTCGTAGCGGCGAGAATAAACAGCCCGCCGAGGTGCGAATGCGCCTAGAAAATATACGGGATGTAACCGGTCCTGGTGACCGGCCCCGATGATTGTTGTCGGGTCCGCGTGGGCCGAAAACTAATATAAGCCAGCCCACACCTCAGGCCAGGTAGATGGACATCCCTATGGAACCGCCGGACGGTAAGCTTCGTATTTTAAACCCGTAGCCATATTTATTCCCCTGTACACTAGAAAAAATTCCAAAGAGGCCCTTGAACGCGTTTATACTATTTGCTCGTCAAAGACGATCGAGTATTGGTGGAAAAGTTGCTGAAAGCAGCAAAATCTTGGCAAAGGAATGGAGGGAGATGCGGGTGGTGAGGAATCCCCCGATTTTCCATGACTGTTGTCCGAAACGGTTGACAGAAAAAGAAAAAGAAATTTTACGCTCAAGCTCAATCGTTGAGAACATCTTTCCGCGAAGACTTTCCGGATTTCAAATATACACGACGTATGAAACACAGACCGGGAAAATTTAAAAGCTCTCAGGCGAATAGCAACCTCAAAGAATCAGCTTCAACGGCTTCCGACGGGATAAAGGCCGTCCAGCACACTGAAGACAAATCTGACAGCCCCCAAGCTCCAGTGGAGCATCAAGGAACCGCGGCGGTGACAGAAGAAGATAACTACAGCTCCAAATTTTGGAACACCGACGACGCAGTTTCCTCTATAACCTCTGGGAGTGGATTACGCCTCGAGGAGTATAAAGGGTCCTTCAAATCAAATTGGATGAATCCCTATCCATACGATGGGAATGGTTGTCTTTGGCAAATTGACGATAAGTGGGAACGATTGTTGAAAGCTTACGAAGCTCGTTTCGGGGTTCATTCGTAATCAGGCCTACCCGAAACATGTAGATATGTCCTGTGAAATGAATAAATAATCCGGACATCTTGAGGCAGGAATGGACAACGCATGATGGAGTCAGCAAAGCGAGACTAGAAAATTATGGTTTTACTGGAAACCTTGCTCCCACCGCCACGCCCATCCGGCGGGGAAGCGTTGGATGGCGGCAGCATTGAAATGCCGCGAATGATTGGATACACTCAACATTGCGGTGCCGGGGCCAGCATTGAGATGCCGGGAATGGCAAAACACTCCAATACAGCATTTCAAGGACAAGGCTGCAGAGCGTCCGCGCAGCCAGCTTTTAGCTCGGAATGGGCGCCGATCGATACCCCTGGTCACGAAACTTTGCTGTGGTTTAGATTTTTTTGTAGCGTGCTCAGCGCTCGATCACGAGGCAAAATACACGCAGCATTGCGGTGCCGAGCCCCGCATTGAGATGCCGTGAATGATTGCATGCACTCAACATTGCGGTGCACGGCCCAACATTGAGATGCCGGGAATGGTACATCAGGGAGGGTCAAAGAACTGAAGGATTTCATCAGTGGAGGCAAAGTAACAGTGTATCACGTCACCGCATCCTTGCAAGTCGGCGGCAACACTGCCACTGATGCGCTCCCAGGCTTCACTTTTTTTTTTTTTTTTTGGTTTCACATCCAAATTCCCACGGTTCAATGAATTCTTGAAATATCACACGAAATATAACCTTCTAGATGTTTCCATGAGACAAAGAAATGATCCCGACTTTGCATCATTTCTAGATGCTACTGGAGATAACCACGATCACGACACCGTCGACCTCGAGCGCTTACGCCACACAGAGTCCACCCAGACCCTTATTGATTTTGTCTTTCCCCCAAGTGTACCGGTAGACCCAATGGTCTGTATCTCGCGAGTCATCCTCAGTCCATTCAATTCCTTCGTCGACGAATTTAATTCCACGATACTCCATACCATCCCGGTCTGAGTCACTGCTACATCAGCAGCGACTGCGTTGAAGGTGATACCGACGGATCTGAAAATTCGATCCTTGCAGACCGCGAATTTCTGAACTGTCTCAACGAGCCTGGCATCCCTCCACACGAAGTTATTCTCAAAGTGGGAGCAATATGCCGACTGACGCGCAACATCAACCCAGCACGGGGACTCACTAAAAACACTCGGGTCATAGTTCGCAACCTCTTCCGATACACCGTTGAAGTTGAAACTATTTCTGCAATCGTAGCTGGACAAGTGGTTGACGCGGTAAGTACAAACGATACATAAATTTACAAGTCACTCAGACCCAGTTCAGATTTGTATCCACATTCCCCGAATCACCTTCCACTTCCAACCACATGGGTTCAACTTCGTGGTTCAGCGAAAACAAATACCATTAAGTCTCTGCTATGCGACAACATTGAATGGCTGCCAAGGTTTAACGGTGCATAAACTTGGCCTGGATCTGCGGAGACCTGTGTTTTCTCATGGTCAGTTGTACTCCGCGATGACGCGAGTACCTGACTCGGAGAATGTGTTGATCTTGAAATACGACGGGGACACGTCAAAATGTACAACTAATATTGTATGGAGCGAGCTTCTACTGTAATATATTCATTCCAGTTTACAATGTAACAGAGAAAATGTTCATTTTACAAAGCGGATGGCCGTCAGCTGCTTGTGCATATATAATTTGAACCAAAATATCCTACAAATTGCCTACGTAAGAGATGAGTTTCCAGTTACTTTCTGTGATGACGATGAGTCGAGTGAGACGAGCTCTGAAAGCAACGAGGATCAGGGGTTTGATTCCTCTGCAGGCCGCAGGCGGAAGAAATCTTCGCATAAAAAGTCTTCGAAAAGATCGAAGAAATCCAAGAAATCTAAGAAGTCCCGAGGGAGAGACCCTCTCATTACGTAAGATATGTCGAGAGGGTAATCCAACTGAGCTATTCTGTCGATAGGGACCATTGTAGTCGGACTTGTCGATCTGGTGAGCACCGATGATCCTGACATCATTTCCGCATGAATCCTTTGCCATATGTCCTCCACCCTATGTGGTGGATGTCCCAAATAAGACATAAACCCAGCCTCGCCCTCAGCTCTACCTCGGACCCCCACAGGGCAGCGTAATGAATCCGACAACAAAAAGTATATATTCGAGTTCTAGCATCTGTGGACCAACTTGAACCTTGCATTCCGTAGACTCCTCGAGGCATTCAAAACATGCTTCGATCTAGGTGAAGAGCGCGAGCGGTATTCTCTAACCTGTTTCGTGTGCCATGGGTCCTGATCAAAATCGTTAGACTGCGCATTCTTGAGCTGGAGAATGTAAGCCTGCCAGCTTACGACAGCGTCCCGAGCACGGGGGGTTATTATACTCGCGAGGTTCACAACATGAACAGCGAGTCTACCGAAGACAAACATCTAGGAACATACGGATGGCTAGCCGTACATAAACCTACAAGATGTCAACGGAGCACACAGCAATTCCAGGGGGGCGATCAATACAAGACGCTGAGCAACTGTGACTGGCCAGCCAATTTAATGGCAGGACCTCCGGTTAGAACCTCTTGGGACCTAACCACTGACAGCTAAAGAGCTGGTGTACAGGAGGAAAAGTTCTCTCCTCCCAGGTGAAAATCCCCGGCGTCCACCAGTACACAAGAAGCTTGTCGTATGTCTTCCCTTTGCAAGCTGCATGCGGGAGCCAAGCAACACCAAAGTCGAGAATAGTAATCCAAAGTTGTCGATAAAAATGTGAGTTTGTTCGTTTGAACCATCAGGGTTGAACATCTGGATCATTGACGAGGAGCATCGGGACTGAATCGTAAACTTTGAGGACATCATGTGCCAATTTTGCCAAGAGAGGTGTGATCTCTCTTCTGGGTAGCAATCCTCGGAAGAGTTCAAGTTCATTTGAATATAGCGCAGAGACCCCGGGTAATTCGGCCTCCAACTTTTTGAGGAAAGTTTGACGGATTTCGGTAAGCTCCACGTGTTCGCATTTGAACATCGCATGAGCGGGGTCTTCCACGTAGATGTAGCAGAATCTGCAGAGGCGCCATTGGCGAGGGACGATTTTTTTTGCCGCGCTCTTTCCACCTGCGACGTTCTACGGCGAGACTATGACTTGAGAGCACCATCTTCGTCAATGCCTTGCGATGTTCGGGCTGTTTCACTCTTAAATAATGGCGAAAATCGAGCGACTTCTTGACCAACTGCCCAGTTTCTTTGTCCCTTTCAAGTCTGCCGACCAGCAGAGCACGAACCCTGGATGACGATTCGATTTCGTCGTCAATCCAACTCTCCATTGATTTTTTGACAGCCTTCATTGCGAGTTCCACAGTTGCAACATTCATTCCGGTCGAAATGTCCAGTTGGACAGGGACATGGAGGCGAGACAGGACGATTCGAAGGTCATTGATCCACGAAATCTCGCTCGTTCGAGGGAATGTGAGTGATTGTTGCAAAGCATTCCATGCTGGCTCCAACTCAAGAAGGTAACACAGATTTTTCAATGCCAGGTAAACTCGGCGATATTTGATTGGCCAGATTCCGGTTTCAGAGAACAGTATTGCTCGCAGACTCCGGGAGCCGATGCCGAGCATGCGCCGTAAGAAACGGAGTTGAACTCGTTCCAACAATTTGAGGCTCTTGAGTTCGACATCAAGAAAGACATCACAACCAGAGGTAAGATAAGGATCTACGCGTGCCATGTACAGTGTCCGGGCATCCCATGCGGGCAGATGCCCGACGAACCGGTCCAGGCCAAGAATAATATTTGCCACTGTGGTGCCTTGATTTTGTAGTGCTCCTTCCACATGAATTTCGCCGGTTTCAAACCAGATTCGGCTTGATGACATTTCCGCCGAGATGGAACGATGGATATGCCTTTTGGCGCGGTCCGAATATTTGATACATGCACTTGGCAATGGACGTTTCACATCCATTGTAGCGGTCTAGAACGCGGCTCGGACCTGCTTACAGAGAAGCAGATAAAGCCAGTTGCGGCCAGGTGCAATCACGCAATAATTTCTCTCCAGGCACCAAGTAACAACCAACCACAGTTCTGCCATTCCGAGACAGTTTAACACCGAGACTATATTCTGGAATGCGTACAAGAATGTTGCGGATGAATACGACAAGGATTTGCTCGACATGTCTAGGGGAGAACTGAAGCACTCTTGTACACATCCTTTCACGATTATTCATTGTATTTACGGTCCTTCGTTTTACAGGCCGGTCTTTTTTCCGCCGTTGCATCAGCTTTCATCGTCCTACTCGAATCTCTGCCTTCAATGGCTGAAAGTACAAACCAAGAAATCTCAGTATACAAAATGCACATCTATCCCAGGTCTATCATTCATGGGGTGCATACCCACTAAAATCAGTCCTTCGTGAAATTCCACTGGCTACAGTATAACCTAGTCTCTCGTAGACAGCCGCTACAACAAAATGGTGCTCGTACCTCGCATGTTGTAAGTGAAAGGAGCTCAAGACGGCCCAGATGACCAGCCATCGCGTTATGAGGCCGAGTACGCAGCTCTAGCACACGCCGCCATAGTCCTGTTGTTACCGCGCCCCTCTGATCGGGTTAGAACCTTAATCGGAGTTTAAACTCTTATTGCCAATTAAGCCCCGAAAAAGACGCGTTTCTCAGCAGGATAAGGATGCAATCCGACTCTTGGCGCCTCTCTTCGAAGGTCTGTCTCCTCAAAAAATTCACAGCTGAGTTGAAACACTCTGGCGGGCGATGTTGAAAATGCCCTTGCTGTCAAACATCACCAAACAAAAGTCAAACAAAAATAACATTCAACCTTCTTCCTTTGTGCTCCTAAAATCGCGACTCAGATCAGCAGGTGGTGGAAAATAGAGCATTCAACTCGGGGGATCATGATTCCGCCGCGAAATCAATGCCCATTCGAGTTCTGTGGGGGAGATGCACAGCCACACTGTTCAGAAATTATTCCGCGGCGTGCTTTGGCGGGGGTTAATTGTTCTGCAGACGTGATGAGGCATTGAGCTCGTCAGATCATGATTACGCCGTAAAATTGAATGCCCATTCCACTTCTGCTTCGGGGGAGATGCAAAGATCAAACCTTTGCGTCCTGGCTTGATTTCAACCCTAGAGGAGCCACGGCTGCTTTCTGAGACAGCGCGCTTTTCAGGAATGGATCGCCCTGGTCAATAGAGTGTTTTCGCAGGAGCCATTGGAGCCACCTGATGGCTGTTTGGCATTGCGCAAACGGATGGCTCCATATGCCAAAATTAGCTGCGGATGGCTACAAAAGCCACTTGTGGCTAATTTTGGGGTGTGGAGCCATCCGTTTGCGCAATGCCAAACAGCCATCAGGTGGCTCCAATGGCTTCTGCGCAAACTCGCTAATACGAACATTTCTCGTGATTCGGACCCATAGTGCCGCCAGTACCGCTCTGGTCCCGCCCCTCGTCAATTTTACCGGACACACCATCGAGATCTCGTCCAGAAACAGATAATCCACCCCTTTTAGACGCTCGTTGACAGACGTCAGTGATGAGCTCTCGTTTGTTATTCCGTCGATATCATCTCGATTTTTGCTCTTGAACTCACGAGGTATTTTGAGCACAGAATGGTATGTGAATCCCTTTAACAAGGCTGCAGTTAAACCAGTGTGCACGTGTAGTCAGCCGGTGATTTCAGAAATTTCGTTGAGAGGAACTTTTGCTGCATTTGGGAACCGGGGATGGTTTCTTTCTTACAGTAGTCAGAAAAGTTTCAAATGCATGAATTGAATGTGGTGTATGCAAGTAGCATGTAGTTATACTCGCAGACAAATAAAGTAATGGCGCAGGTGGTTCCCCATGTCGGGGGCATCAAATCACTCCAAACAATTTGTAGACCAAAAGTATGGGTGAAAAGAAGATATTTGGGTATGTTAACCGACTTCGATAAAAGGCAATTCTCGCAGAATACGTGATTTTTGCTCAGAATTTGAAATCGACTTTTTGTAGAGGCTGCGTGGGAAAGAACTGCTACCACAGTCAAAAAGTGCTCATTGAGTAGTGCAGATTACCACTTTGGATCATATCAATACCATGTCATTTGAGCTCACATTCGCTCTCAGAAAATGGCCATTTTCACCAAAAAATAAATCGCGTATTCTGCGAGAATACTTCGGATATTAAAGAGATCCCTTGAATCACGATGTACATGTTTGTGCTGATGTTCCACTGTTCTGGGTGCCTCAAGGCAAGCTATTTATTCAACATCAGATTTCAATTCGAGCGCCCAGGGCGCTGTCGGCTAGCTCCGTGCTCTGCATGTATTCTCTGATAATGCCACCCAAATGAATAAGGTCAAAACGGGCTCAAAGGAGCTGTCCCGCTAATTAAATTTGCCGCTTTCTGTCCCCCCTCCTGCGCCCCACCATTCTTCCAGCTGCTGCTCGCCGGTTCCAATCTATCACGGCAACTTCTAGGTCGTTCCGCCTGCGTCATATCAGAGTTTAACTTTCCGGAGCGCTCCGACGGGCTGTGCGTATGATGTGCCTGCCTGCCTTTTTTCTGACCACATGCCTTGAAGACAGCGCTCAATGCCCGCTCAAAAGGGAGAACTGTGTAACGTTGGTGCGCTTTCTTTTCGCCACTATTATCCCCTCATCCTACCGTCCTCTCTCGCCTTCGACAGTTCGCTGAACCGCCTCACATGAATAACTGGAGCGCTCTGCAAGCTGGCGTGACGCTCTGCCGCTGTTCCCGCTTTGCCATCTTTTCCTCAACCGTCACCTCTCAAACCGGCTTACTTCTGTGACCCGCTCACAACTTGGACCATTGGGTATGCTTGGCGATGATCTTCCATCAGTTCGGCTGTCGGCACTGGGCAGCGAGATGAATATTCATTCCAAATTTGGCTCCTGGCCATGCACGTGCCTTTCGGATGCTGTATCTTCGAGTTGAAAACATTATTCAGATGGATATGCATCATCTGGTGTAAGTTGTCGCTTAAATTTTGGTGAATAGACCGAATTCAACTCCATCATCATTGTGCATCGTCTCCACTGATAAAGGACGGATTTCGGAGTCAAAACTCTGCCTCAAGGATTAGCTGGGTCATATATAGCTTACCTGTGGGCCTTTTGGTGTCCGTTGGCTTCAAAAATGACTGAGTTGCGTTTATGCATTTCGGCACAGAAATCTCATCAATGTTCTCATCAATCGCATCAAAGGTAAGGAAATTTGTCACAAGTCCGAGGAAAATACCCTCCAGCATGGGAGTAGCACAACCAATATGTTTCCGGCTGGCAAGGTGTCACCCATTTTTATGGTTCAATTGTAAGTTGTAGCCTCAAAACCCTGTTTTCGGCCGATGGTTGTCACCGAATATTTTATACAGTATATATGCCATAGTATATCGCCCATAAATATTGACATTCACTGTTTCATGGACACTTTACTGTAAAAATCGAGCCGGTACTCAATCCTTGTCAACTACTCTGCTATTCAAGAAAAGCGAGATTTGGCTCCACTGGGCGGTATTATGTTTAAAGAGTTCATACAACAAGTTACACAAGTTCAATTGGACAAAATCCTGGGAGGAACCGGTGGCCCGCACGAGGTACATAACTCAAGTCATGTCCTTCCCCAGGCGTAGCGCTCCACCCAATCCATCTGGTCCATAATTGTCTGAGTTTCTCTAAGAAAATCCATGATCTCCGACAGGCCGCGACGCAACCCTCAACTCGTTTCTGGATTCGATTTTTTATGTGAGATGTGAGAGAAACGACTTGTGTTTTAACCGACGCGTTGATGAAAGCGGTTCTCGATCGGACATCCGCATGAGAACCGAAACAGAAACAGCCTTTTTATGAGCCCAGGTCGAAAGGTTCCCAGTCACTACGCATTTTATCAGTGGTGAAAAAAACTGAGGGACCAGGTCTATCCATTTCCAAAAAAGCCGGCCCACAAAATATCTCAAAGTCACGCGTTTCAAAATGTCGCCCATTGAGAGCTCTACCAAAGGCTTGGGTATGATGGTGAGTCACCGGTGTGGTCCGCTGATAGCCCCTGGCCAAGCAGCGCCAAGGTTTAAGATGCCATTGTGGGGCACGGGCATCAAAATGCCATTGTGAGGCACGTGGCTCAGAATTGTCCCTACAGGGGACAGCCGAAATATATATATTTTTTCCCTTGCTCGCGGGGCGTTCAAATCCTGAATGCAGGGAGTCTATTCAAACCCTAAATACATCAAGTGCTTATCCCTGCTGAACCCGACCGAAATACATTATAATGCACCGGATGGTCGGTTCCATTGTGGTGCGCAGGGTTCAACATGCCACTGTGGGGCACGGGGTAAATGCCATTGCGGGGCACGGGGTTTAGAATTTATTCCTGCTGAGCCCGACCGAAATACATTATAATGCACCGGATAGTCGGTTCCATTGTGGAAACCCCTACGCAAGGCGGAACTTCTCGTGGCATGTTGGAAACATCCTGGGTGATCTTCTTTGGCCATTTTGTCAGGTGTTCATGATTTCTGGATATGTTATGATTCTGCGCGCAGATTTATCTCAATGGACAATGTACTACGCACGTTATGGCGAAGAACACCGAAAACCGTTGGGATATCCGACGACTGAGGAGAAAAACAGGTACAGGCGCTGCGCATAACCGTCCCGGAGGCCCTCGACCCTCACTTTCAACACCCTTCCGGCTCGAAAGAAAATTTCATGGCTGCCCAGGGCAACTCTTAATCGCCAGTTCTCTTTGAAATTTCGCTGGCTATTATGAGCGGGCCGATTTGAAACCCCTTTTTTTGGTTTGCGCTCAGGGCATCCACTTTAGTGGACTGGAGTACCCGAAAAGTATAAACTGATGTCCGCACTCAAAGTTCGGATTACTCAGTACGAACAATGTTTCGGTGAGAGAACATCGGGTGAAACTCCGCCCACGCTACTCCGACTGAAGGACAAATTCCACAATTTTGGGGTGCTGGAATTAAGGGTTGGCATCCAATACGAAATTTGACCAAGAAGAAATAACTTCAAAGAAAATGGGGTGAAACTCCACCCACGCTACTCCAACTGAAGGACAAATTCCACAATTTTTGAGGCGCTGGAATCAAGGGTTGGCATCCAATACGCCCTGTCACCAAGTTACAAGAAATTTGACCTAGAAGAAATAACTTCAAGGAAAATCGGGTGAAACTCCGCCCACGCTACTTCGACCGAAGGAAAAATTCCACGATATTTGAGGTGCTGGAATCAAGGGTTGGCATCCAATACGTCGCGTCACCAAGTTACAAGAAATTTAATCAAGAACAAATAACTTCAAAGAAAATCGGTTAAAACTCCGCCCACGCTATGTACTTCGACTGAAGGACAAATTCCACAATTCTTTTGAGGTGCTGGAATCAAGTTTTGGCACCAAATAAGTCTCCTGGCCAATTTACAAGAAATTTAATCCAGAAGAAATCGGGCGCCAGGTCGAACTTGAGAGATAATTGGTTGAAACTCCGCCCACGCTACTTCGACTGACTGAAGGACGAATTCCACAATTTTTTTGAAGTGCTGGAATCAGATTTTTTTAGCATCCAATACGCCCCCTCACAAGGTTACAAAAAATTTAACCAAAAAGAAATTGGGCGCCAAATCGAACAATGTGTCAGTGAGAAGATCGGTTGAAGCTCCGCCCACGCTGCTTCGACTGAAGGACAAATTTCACTTCTGTTGCTATACCGAGAAGGTGGGATCTCCATTCCGACCACAACGAGCATGCAGTGCACAGAAATCCCCAAATACCAAATGGTTACAGCTCTTCTCAAAGCCAGAATTGGTTTCTAATCCCTCCAGTGAATCAAAAGGGTGATCAAATCCATCATATAATTGAAGCACATTGTTTATGCCATGGGGCGGTCAACAACAAATTCTGGCTTCGATCTGCCCTCGAAAATGAGACTTAGTGTTTCAAAACAAAAATCTAAGTTGCCCAGGGCTATATCCCCAGCACGACAGTGGTTCTGCATGAAAACACCGGAATTTCCATATATAATAACTTAGATCATGCCATCAAAAAAATACAGGGACGACTTGCCCTCCGGAATCGCCATGCGAATCGATCAGTTATATTTTCAAGGGAATCAGCTGAGATTTGAGCTCACACCGACAATTTTGCTGAAAACGGACAAAAAAAAAAAAAAAAAAAAACAGGCCGCGCCCTGAGTTCCGCAAAGAGCTGTAAAGAATGCACAAAGGCTCGAAAAGATCAGGGACCTTCGTGATGACTTTTTCTCCCCAAAACACGTCTTTTTGGCCCCTTGAGAACCATGGAACATATTCGACAACCCTCGCTGTGACCCGTGACACCGCACCGATATTCGTCGTCGACAAGCACCCTGCGACGCGTGACTGTCGAGTTGAACGTATAAAAGCTGTAGAGTGATCCCAGTCTAAACTTCAAACAGAGCTTAACCTGTGCTTCATCATCAGACAATCGATGGCACTCATCCCATTTCTCCAAGCATTTTGGAGATTACACATCTCATGTTTCCCCTTCCTAGGGGAGCGGTGGGCTAATACATATCTCGTGTGACAGGTAGGTAAATAGACGTGTAGAACTATGATAACGGTGGACTGGCCGGCGGCTTGTATGGCAGGACCTCTGGTTAGAACCTCGTGGGACCTGACCACCAACAGGATATGCCGGTGTTAAGGTTCCCAGGGGTAAAGGTAGAGGTACCAGTGGGCCAACCTATACCTTGATCTCCAAAGCCTCTGACCTCCGGGAGGTAGCCCTTTACCTTAACTCTAAAACCTTCAAGGCATGGTAAGGCTTTAATACATTCTAAAAGATTTCATACCGTCAGAATCCCCAACATTTTAGTCTATCATGTTTGTAAACACATCGGGACAATGGGGAATGCACTGTGGTCAGAAAATATTGTGATATTTGAATCCACTGCTGAACCCTTTGTAAATCTGACTCCATGCCATTTTGTGGAATGCATCACGGCCTTCCTTGGCCAAAATCTATGTCATTTAAACATGCATAAATGTTTATAGACTGCATTGATTCTCAAACAAGTATCACTGAACATCCAATATTTTTGCAACTTTCTTTCTATCACTATTTCCGCATGAATTAGCTGAGTAGATCTATATAGATTTCACGTGAATCGGGGCAGAACTCAATGAGATATGGGGAATTCTTTGAAAACATCCAAAAACGGAAATTTTCCCGTTCGCGCCCTCGGTACTGACATTAGCTATAATACACAGAGCATATCTCGTGAAGTGACAGCCGATGTTTACATGCTTTGCAATGTTTTTTACACCCCTAATGAGTGCTCAGCAAGAGCCATGGAAAATTTAACCGCCGGCGGCTCAACTGTTGTAATATTTTTTCGCATCTGGACAGGCAGTTCTGACTCCATAAGGCCATTTTGCTTTTTTTCTCATTGAAAAGTGAAATGGGTAGGGATTTCTCGCTCGAAAGGTTCCTTAGCATGGAATGAGTACTCAGGAAGAGCCATGGAAAATTTAACTCCCAGCCGCTCAAGTGGTATAATATTTTCTGTATTTGAGCATGCAGTTCTGACTCCACAAGCCCATTTTGCTTTTTCTTCGTTCAAAAGTGGAATGGGTACGGATTTCTCGTTCGAATTGGGGTCCTTACCATGGAATGAATGCTCACAGAGAGTCATGGAAAATCTAACCCCCTGCGGCTCAAGTGGTGGAATATTTTCTGTATTTGGGCATGCAGGTCTGACTCCATGAGAGTATTTTGCTTTGTCCTCGTTCAGAAGTGGAATGGGTAAGAATTTCTCGTATACCCCAAAGGTCAAGATGTTTTTAAACATGCCTGGATGCTTGTAAACTGCATTGATTCTCAAAATGCCCCCTAAACCAATGGCACTGAATATATAATATTTTTTTCAACTTTCTTTCTATCACTAATTCCGTATGAATTAGCTAAATAGATCTCTATACAGTCGCGGCGAAAAATAATGAACGCACTGGTTTGGGTCCAATTCCGGGTCTAATCTCTTCAAAAAAAATTGTACACTTATAGCTAATGTTGGAACCGAAGGCGCGAACGAAAATTTCTTCTTTTGGGACGTTTTCGGAGAATTGTAAATATCTCAACGAGTTCTTCACCGATTTGAATGAAATATATCTAGATATGTTGGGCTAATTCATGCGGAATTAATGACGGGTCTAGGACGTCTGGTGGACTGGTACGTGAGGTTTCTTGTCATCCTCTGAATTTTTTTCGTCCGGCTGTCCGTAATCACGGAGTTCGGGTTCGAAGCCGGGTCGAGAACGTCGCCAGCATGGGCGCAGGAAAGCGGACGGGCCGGCGAAAAGTGCGCAAACATGAGCATGAGCAAAGTACAAATGTCGAGTGCGGAGGGTGACGAAATTGCGGTAGCCACGAAAGATGCGAGCACAGGCGAGAGCGGAACGGTATGGCAAAGCCCCACAGGCTAGTGGGATGGGCCAAGGCGTTGACGTGCGAGGGCACAAGCACGATGGGAACCGGACCTGCGCGAAAGCACGGGCGAGGCGCCCACACACGCGTGGAGTCAATACGGACTGGGTTAGACACAACGAGTACAAACACAAGCACCTCCGCGCTGGGGGGCAACTCACGCGGACGAACTCGGAACAAGCCACGCGCGAGGGGTGGCACTGATCGGAACAAAGATGCCGACGATTGCAGAAGCAGCATGAAAAGGCGTCCGGTGAAATCCGTGACGTCGAGCGCGTGCGAGGCGCAGATGCGCAAGTGGCACTGCGTGGTCGGAACGGGACGAGACAACGCGGATGTAATTACCGCGGGCGCAGAAGACAGACGGGGACGGCCGCGAAAGCAGACAGACAGACGCGCAGAAATGAGCGCGGTCTGATCCAAAACGTGCGTGGGCGGGCCGAGCGCACACCCCCAAACAGATGGGAACGGAGAAGACAGGCACGCGGTAACAAGCACAGCTTGAGCGAAAACGAGCGTTGGTGGGACGGGCGCGGAACAACGAAGGCAGGCACAGCAATGAGTGTGCCCTGAACCAAAACGAGCGTGGGCGGGACGAGCGCGCCCGTGAAAAACTGACGGGAACAGTGGCGAAAGCAGGTGCTCAATAGCGAGTGCAATCTAAGTAGAAACGAGCCTGGGCGGAACGAGCGCGCGGGCGTGAAACGGAACGAGTGTGGGCGGGACGATTGCGGCAGAATGCAACAGATTCGCGTTGTTGTTGGCCGAGACGGCGTCGAGCGGATAACAAAATAACAGTGGTCCATATAGAAACCACCGTGATCCAAGACAACGTGGAAAACCTTGTGCGTCGGGAGCATAGTACACGTGCGATGAAAAGCCTTCATATCGAATGCGCAGACTTGAGTTCGGGAGGAGCCTCGGCTACCTGGTGGGCGTGTCGGCGGAACGAGCGGCGTGAGCGACGAGCGACGATGGAAAACGACGGGAAACGCTGGTGCTGCACACAAGCCGTGCACGCCAGGAGGAGGGACCTCAGATGCATCGTATCAAAAATCTACGTGAATCCGACCACTACAGCTACTGTGCGAGGCATTCTGCTTGCTCAAATTTTCCAAAAAAAAAAAAAAAAAAAAAAAAAAAAGTAAGAGTGGCCCCAGTCTTTTCAAGGCAATTTGGTGACCTTTTTCTTTCAAGTTCCGACTTATGAGCTTGTCAGCTGGCCGACACGCAGAAAAGTTCAAACAAGCTCAAACAAGTCACAAGTTATTTGTAAGCTGACACGCAGAGCTCTAAGTGTGATAGCGGAAGGGAAGAATCTCATAGTACGCTCCAGCACTGGGTCTGGGAAAACCTTAGCGATGATCCTCCCGGTGCTCTTACTGGAGAAGGATGCCGTTGTTATAACAGTCTCCCCTCTGCGATTGATACAAGACAATCATGTTAGCTGCTGAGGAAGTACATGCTGCATGGGATGGCACAAAGGTTATTATTTTGGGAGCGGTGCTTCGCAAGCTGGGCTTGTATCATGGTAACAAACTAAGGTCCAGTCAGTAGGTGCAATGAGAGACATGAAAGAGCACGACCGGTGCCGGATCTTTGAGCGTATTCTCGCGTGCGGCTCGAAGAGTTTGTGCTGCCGCCATGAGGACGCGACGGAGTTTTGGAGCGTGCTCTTCGCAGACAGCAGTAACGTCGCGCTCAAAGTCGAAGTTTAAGAGCCCCTCGGGAGTAATTTCATTGGTGGATTGAAGGAATATAGTCGACAGCACGTCCATTTCGCGATGGGTGTCTTGCACGAGATGGTCGATACCTCGCGTCCCGAACCACGAATTGATCTTCTTTGCACCGAGTTTATTGCCGTTGCATACATTTAGAAGGTGCTCCAATCCTTGTGACCGATAAAATCCATCCGCGATGGCTTTGTACTCTGTTTGCTGTCCCAGGAGCGTGATCAGCATTTCAGCGGGAGACAGACGCAGACCTCGGAGGATTTCAACGGCAGCTAAGACTTTAATGGGCAGAGGTATCGTGTTCGAATCCCAAATCCATCGTAGAGGGCATGGTAATGGGGCTGGATGTGGGACGGCTGCCATCTTCTACGACCACGAGATTTTGCAATACCTGCTCGAAGAGCGTGGCAAATAGGGTTACGTCGCGGCTGGACAAGCTCGAGAGTAGTTGCGAATCGAATCGAAGTCCGCTGGGCAGCAAGAGAAGATGCGGAAAGCGACTACGACGCGGCGAAAGGCAAAGGCAAGCGAAGCGGAAATATTCGGAATTAATGATGTAATTGACAGCGGTCCGAGTGCCGCGCGGCATTTCTCGGCATGTGTTAAAATTCAAACTCCACGCGCAGACCAATGACAGCTTCCGAGAACTACCAGTCTGCCTACGGCATAGTGCTTGCACTAAGTTTTGCCGTCCCTGGGCAGACTGGTGATGAGTCTAGATGCAAAGGGTGGGCGCACGAGGTTTTAGGTCGAACGAATGTGTATTGAATGTGTTGTGTACGCAAAAAGAGCATCACTTTTGTCCATAAGGAGTAGCGTCCGATCAGTGCGTTGTTTTTTCCCGACTTCATGAGTGCACATTTTCAACCGTGGGACTGTATTGCAATGCCTCACATTTTCAAACGTATGACTTTATTGCACATTTTCAAACGTGTGATTTTATTGCACATTTTCAAACGTGTAACTGTCATTTTCAGCCAAAAAAAAGTTTGTCTGGAGGCATTATTGACCTCTCTGGTATGGCTGTAATACTGTACCATAATTATTTGGTACACTGGTGGTTGTTTTTTGCACACGTTGATGCTTTTTCGCACCACCTAGACCGGTACTGCAATTATATGCACACCCATATCGGGACTGCTCTCTAAATTACACAACCCGGACTTCATGAAAAGGCACCACCTGTCGCACAGCGAAATTATACACCACCCGTCCTTCTCCTTTTGTGCACAACATGTTTCGAAAAAAAAAGTCACTGGCTTGCATACTGACATAATGAAATAACACACCCCAGCCGTTCTTGTCCTTACATAATATAGAACAATCCAGGATCAACTTGCATCCCTGGGTGCCTCATATCAAGTGGTATAGTGTTAGAAAGGCGTATTTTAGCAGTTTCTCTTTCGACCTTCCCTAACACAATGGTAAATGTGAATGTACCATATCTTTTGTGCGCACCGACAGACTCAATGGCAGGTTTGTGATTGGTATGGCCCAAATGTCTACCTCCAACCTGTGTCAGCCGATTACCATCAGACATACTCTCTTGAAGTCACTGCTAGGAAATTCCAGGTGTTCATGAGCTCCCCAGCACAATCCATTTGATTGTATGGAGGGCAGAAGATGTCTTGCTTACTTACCACATTCCAATGACCAGCGAGCATATTCCGATGCACTGTAAAGACCAGACAATGTTTCTGGGGAGGTTCACTGGAGGTCGTATCAGTGGGCTAGTCAAGTTATCAAGTGTTCGGCTTCTCCCAAGGAATCAAATGTGCCATTACCGAGCAAATGAGAAAAGGAGACTTGATTTGGATGGAGAATATTCCTGTGTGTCTCAGTAAGCTTGTGGAATATTTCTGGGCAGACCAACCTACCGGTGGCCGCAGTGGGGTCCTCAAGATGTGTTTGTCCATTATTTGGCCCTGCACCGCGAGTTATGCCTGTTGAAGGCTAGGGGAATTCTGATCCCCTATATTTAATTAAAGGATGTTTTCATATGTCTTAGAGACCCTCCTTTCAACCATATCAATGTATGCCCCTGGGAGCTTGCTGTCTATTCCGAAGGGTTGGGCTATGGTACTCAATCCAGTCCAACTGTATGAGTCCTCAAACACTGATATACTGGCTTAAAGCTGTTTTTTTTTTTTGTCAACCAACGGGCGTGGTGAATTTTCTAAGCTTAGGAAGAACTTGTGCAAGAAAAAGTGGACACAGTGTGGCAGTGATTTTTGGTGAAGAGTTCGATGCGTGACATTTCTGTGAGCGTGCACTGCCTGTGAATATTTGGAACCAGTCCCAGGTGGCATGATTCTTTGGT
Source organism: Mycena leptocephala (assembly GCA_029378395.1). Classification (NCBI taxonomy): domain Eukaryota; kingdom Fungi; phylum Basidiomycota; class Agaricomycetes; order Agaricales; family Mycenaceae; genus Mycena; species Mycena leptocephala. Next base: position 319,627 of record JARJLF010000003.1, on the reverse strand, counting down.
GTAGATAGGTGGTGTGTTTTGAGTACCAGTGGTGTCGTCTTTTGGAACTCAAAAGGTTTATCCCATCGTCGCAAGATTGGCCAATATTGTTGTAGGGATCCGGAACGGTAAGGAATGGGGCGGGGGACAGATTGTAGGATCGCTCCCAGTTGTAATTATATTATCTTTTCTATCTTCATTTCGTGATTCATTGAATGTTCCAGGTTAGTGACGACTCGGCCGAGAGCGGGAAGCCAGGATACGCCAACTTCAAAAATGCGGTATGGCATGCTGCCTTCTACAAGCTTTTAGAATCCATTGCTATACATTCAAAGCCCGGAATATGGACGTGCTGTGGAGACGAGATAATTCGGTGGCTATTCCCAATGTTGCTCATCTTGGCAGCAGATTATGAAGAAGCGTAGGCACTCGAGCCTTCATAACCTAAAACTTTGCCGACAAGATGACCTTTTAGCCTCAAAGTAGTCAGATGAACGCGTAAAAAAAGCGGGATTAGGGGAAGTCAAAGTTAAGATTCAGACATCGATTCTGATGTCGATTCTGACATTGATTCTGACACCTACTTGGAAAGTTGACCGATCAGTAGGCGGGCAGGGCACCGGCTGGAATGCTCCGAGCGCTCTTTCAACCGACTTTCCCCGAGGGGACGGATTGGTTGCCCTGGCATCTGAGTTCTTGTGGGTTAAATTTTTCCTACCTTCTCGAGGGGCTTAGTTCGATCCTCCCCGTTGAATTCAAGACCTCAAAAAAATTGTTGAATTTGTGCGACGGCCGGAATGCTCCGAGCGCTGTTTCGACCGAATTTCCCCGGGGACAGATTGGTTGCCCTGACGTCTGAGTTCTTCCCGGTTAAATTTCCCTAATTTACGAGGCGCTTAGCTCGATCCTCCCCGCTGAATCCGACACCGCAAAAAAAATTGTGGAATTTGTGCGATGGCCGGAAAGCTCCGAGCGCCGTTTCAACCGAATTTCGCCCAAACGACAAGTCCCTTCTACAGTTTTAACCTCCACGGTTTTTTTTTTCATGTTCGAAACTTCTGCATCTACGCTGGCGGCATCTGTCCCCGAGCCGGTCGGTGTGGTCCTCAGGGCCAGAGTAGTCTTCCACAATCTGCGTGAGCTTCTCCGGAGTCTCATTTTCCACTGGATTATCACCTGTAGGTGCTTCATCCTCCACAATTTCATTATCATCAACGATGTCACAGCTGGACCTGCATTCAAATGGCTGCCATTTTGAAAAGCATGACCTGGTGCAATAAAGGTGCATTCAAAGGGCTGGCATTTTGAAAAGCGTGACCTGACGCAAGACAGATGCATTCAATTTCAAATGGCTGCCATTTTGAAAAACATGACCTGGCACATTAGAGGTGCATTCAAAGGGCTGGCATTTTGAAAAGTGTGACCTGACGCAAGAGAGATGCATTCAATTTCAAATGGCTGCCATTTTGAAAAGCATGTGACCTGATGCAATAGAGGGTGCACGTGTTTCAAAAGGCAAACCAGTAATTGCGCTCTGGAAAGCACAATAATGCCTTGGAGCACGATCTGAATGGCTGTAAATGTTTGCAATGATCAGGGCTATGAAAATGGCCCAGGGGAGACTTCATGGCAGAGGGAAGGTTCTGTTGGAGATGAGCAATCCACAGTGTTGGCACTGGCCAGGGTCAAGGAAATTTGACCCCCATTTTGAGTGTTAACCGGAGAGCATTGGCTCCCTGGGCACTTTCACACTCTTTCATGATTTAGTTGGCTTGCAGAATACACATGAAGTCAGACAATATGTGGTCTACCAGATTCAAAGGGCTGGAATTTTGAAAAGCATGACCTGGCGCAATAGAGGTGCATTTAAAGGGCTGGAAATTTTGAAAAGCATGGCCTGATGCAATAGAGGTGCATTCAAAGGGCTGGAATTTTTGAAAAGCATGGCCTGATGCAATAAACCTGCAAATGGCTGGAATTTTGAAAAGCATGACCTGGCACAATAGAGGTGCATTCAAAGGGCTGGAATTGTGCTCAGGGAATGTTTCCCTTCCAGCGCAGTCCTGGAGCATGTTTTTGAGCCGCGCCAATCGCGAGTGGATAGCCCTGACCTCTGTGAACATTGCCATGTCCTCAGATTGCACCCAAAGCGATTTTTGCCTTTTCTACATGGCTGGCCTTTTGAAAAGCGTGACCTGGCGCAAGGGACCTGCATGCAAATGGCTGGAATTTTGCTTGTCGAATGTTTCCCTTCCAGCGCAGTCCCGGAGCGTGTTCCTACCGGCACTCACATTGGTACCAACAGTGCTGACAAGGTAGTCCAATTTCTGGGTCAATCCATTCCTGAGGCCAATGAACAGTGATCCACGGGGTGGAAAGGCATCGGAAGATATCCAACATAATGCCGATAGACGTGTACTGGGGATGCGGTGGAGGAAAGCACCCACCCGGAGGTCGATAAAATCTAAGTCAACATCAGCGAAGACATATAATTGCTGAGGGGATACTCACTGGTTTTCCACGCGAAAATCATACGTCATAGGCGGTAAAGACTCGTGGTGATTGTAGTGATTGCCTTCATATGGATCCGCATAGTGCTGGTATTGATTATGGGAAGGATGAACATTGTCTTGCTGCATTTCTCAAGCATAAGCCTTGACATGGAGGAGAAAAGAAGGCAACGAGTCCGAGTCACATGCGTTTCAAATGGCAGACCGTAAACTGCCCTCTGTAAAAGGCAATAATGGCTCGGAGCAAAATCTGAACCGCGAGAAACATTCGTATTGACCAGCGCCGAAATATGAGACACCGGAGCCACGGACCGCCCCAGAGGAGCAAATTCCAGATGAGGCACATAGTAGGCCGTTCAGAGTAGTCTCGGAAGCATGTACAGGGCCCGCAAGCAACCACGTTAGTGAATTTAAATCCAAATAATGAGTGCGGCAGCTTCGTTGTGCAAGTGGTGTAGCTAACGAAGATGGTAGTGGATTTACATCCCAACAATACGTATAGGATCATAAGCGGAGTAAGTTCAAGTTGGCCCAACATTACATGAGTCGCAAGCCGAATGGATTGAAACTCTGATAATTTTGCGTGCAGAGTACGAAGGTCTGGTTGTTTTGAAAGTACAGTCTCCTCTATGCCATGGTGTTCTTCCTTCCCCCTTTGCCTCGCAGTACTATCCCTGTATGTTTCTGGCGATGGAGTTTTGTTTATGACGATGTCTCCATTTTCTGAACCAAGAATTGAGCCCACAGCGATTTATATCGTGAAAACTGACCAAAAACGGCAGTGCCCTAAGTTCTGCAAATGACTGTAAGCTATCCGTCTGAAGCTTTTTAAGCTCCGCTTAAAATCTTCCCGGCTGCAGGCATCCGAGTCGGCACCGTTGATCGCTCCACTGAAAGGCGATTCAACGCAGGCATTGTGAGCTCAAATCCCAGTGGATTCCAATAAAATAAAATGTAAGTATCCTTTATTTTTCAAGTAATTTCATGCTAGCATATGATTCTGTGAAGTCGACTTTTCAGAATACGCCAATTTATTTTGTTGCGGGACATCGAGACAGGTATGGTATGGTTTAAACTGTTCATACGAGCTTTGAAATCGCTCAACGCTGATGCTACAATTTTGTTTGAAGAGATTCGACCCGGAAATGAGCCCAAACCACCACGTTCATTATTTTTCGCCGCCACTGTAAACGGAAGTACGATGTCCGGAAAAGATCCATGGTCGGCAACAACCTCGAGATCACAACTTTTTGACTACCAGTTTCAACACATTGTTGTGGGTATCCGCACTAGAGCGAATTTTTGCGTAGTGTTTTTTTTTTGTGAATCTCTTTATATCATGCCCACATATCTCATGGATTTTTTTGTGCACTGTTGGATGATGGGGAATAAAACGGACAGTGTAAATTACCACTAGACTGCAATAATATGACGACTCACAAAAAAGAGAGAGCTCAGCGTGGCTTGAACAAAAGGCCCCGTTTACAGCTCTTTACGGTACAACAGGTGCGGACCGTTTTTTTCTATTTTGACAAGTTTTCATGAGAACAGCTGCCCTGAGCTCAATTCTCAACTGTTTCCCCTCAAAATAGGCTCATTCGATTCGCATTGAAAATCCGCAGCCAATGGAATACCGGTATTTTTGATCTTTTACGTAATAGAAATTCTTCGGGAAAAATTTAGCTTCCCCGACTCTGTTAAGAGGAGGGTTTTGTGGGGCGATCAGCAATTCCTCCACTCAAAGGAATGCCATCAATTCCCACGTATGACAGCGTCGTATAGCCGGTGGTGGGCCGACGTCATTTCTGACAAGGCGGCATTTGCAGCCGACGCCGATGCATCGTCGGTGTCGGGCCCACTCACAACCTGCTCCCAGCATTCAAGACCGTTAGTCATAAATACGAGCAACGATGTCTACTTTTTACCCATATGCGGCCGCGTGCTCCCTCAGAGGCATCCGCCTTTCATCCATACACATCTGCGTTTTTCTCACAACTTTCACGGAGTCGGGGACCGGCGCTTGCGCCGCTACCGATTGAGTAGGACACTTGTAGCACTCGGAATGCTGCACCAATTGGCATAATGCTTGGATATGCTATACATCTGATGTGACCCTAGCCAATGTGGGTGTTTATGGAGCTTAATATACTCAAACTTCTATGGACAGCACTCCTTGTGGTAGTGTCTGGATATCTACGTCGCTAAAGTGTACGCTAGAACACAATCACTCAGCATATAATGTAAATACACATGTGGTTGCCTTGGGCCACATCAGATTTATAGCATATCCAAAAACTAGGTCAATCGGGGCAGTATTCCGAGTGCTACAGGTGTCCTATTGAAAACTAAATTTTTCCGAAAGAATTTATATTACGTAAAAGGACCAAAAATACCGGTATTTCATTGGCTGCGGATTTTCAATGCGAATTGAATGAGCCTATCTATGTTGAGGGGAAACGGTTGAGAATTGAGCTCAGGGCAGCTGTTCTCATGAAAACTTGTCAAAATAGAAAAAAATGGTCCGCGCCTGTTGTACCGCAAAGAGCTGTAATCTATACCATACCGATATCATTCTCTAAATGAAATAATTCAGTGTTTTCTGAAAAATCTAGATTGTGGATTCGTATCATATGAAAAAATGGTGAACACAGCCTAAAAGTACTCACAAATGGACCTTATACATATGTTGGTTCTCCCAAATTCAGTAGGTTTTGAGCTCAGAATTCCCAACGCAAGTTGGCCATCACGGGAATGGAGCCGCCCTGAGTCACTCTTGGCCAGCGGCCCCTCACACAGCCAGTTTCCCTCCCTCCTCCTGACGTCGGCGCCGGGCGTCGTTCGTAAAACACGGGAACGGAGCCGCCCTGAGTCACTCCTGGCCAGCGGCCCCTCACACGCACTCCTGGCCAGCGTCTCTCCGCTATGAAAGAAGACTGGGTCCTCAGGAGAACTCAACGCTCCTCGCATTAGCAGCACCCTCGCGCTCATCCGTTTTTCTGGGACCCACCCTCCCGCATCCTCGAGGAGCACAGTGTATTCCCCGTTGTCCCGGTGTGCTTACAAGCATGATAGACTGAACTGTTGGGGATTCTGACGGTACGAATTTAGAATGTATTAAAGCCTTACTGGACAAAGATCCACATCGTTCGGATGTGCCTAGATGCCTGTAAACTGCCTTGATCCCCAAAATGACCCCTAAACCAATGTCACTGAATATACAATATTTTTTGCAACTTTCTGTATTCCTAGCTGAATAATCTCTCTAGGTTTCATGTGAGTCGGGTCAGCACTCATTGAGATATGGAGAATTCTTTGAAAACATCCCATACCAGAAATTTTCCCGTTCGCGCCCTCTGTACTGACATTAGCTGTAAGAAGTGAGCCCGAACGACCGCGCTCATTACTTTTTTTTCGCCACTGTACCACTTCCCAAAAACCATCCCGTGATCCCGGAGGGGTTCAGCCCAAGTCAAAGGGCCCAAGGTACCAAACTCGGTTTCGTTTGGGTGTACAGGCATACTAAGGTGCATTTACAGTAAGGACCGCCGTCACGGAGTATTTGATTTTTATGATTGGTACATGGCCACATTTTGCGACAAAGCATCATCGAAATGGGGAATTGAAGTGCAATGAAAATAGTCCTGCACTTACAACATCATAAGCGTCAAGATTTGTTTCAATAATTGCCGGCGGACCAGAACGCGCTATGTACAGTCACGGCCAAAATGATGATCCCAACAAAATTCCCATCAACCTCACTCCTTTTGCCTGCTTTTCGGCCCATATAGTGGATATGCAATTGCAAAAATGGTCTACATGGCTCTAGTAGTTAGTACTCCACTGAGAGATATGGACAAAATCTGGACAATACATTTTGTCTGGATCCTTGGTCATTTCCTTTCACTGAGTTTGCAGTAAACCAGGCACACAGCCACATCAAAATTCCTGGTGCCGTGCTGCCAGTGATTTTCCAGAGTTGAATTATTCCAAATCAATGAGAGTTCAGTCAAGAATATGATCGCCATTTTTACTGGTATATAAACATAAGTCCGAGTACCTGCTGCGCAGTAAGCGACGGCCGCAACCCAGGAATTTTTTGACAAAGTGAACAGGTCGAGATCACGAAGGTCGAAATTATTTTTTGTGAAGGGCCTTAGGCTTAGCCTTCATTGGCTTGATCTTTCATCGACTGTGAGCAGAGGTGTTTCAGATAATCAATGTAACTCACGCCTTTGGCAGATGCATCGGCTGACTTGGCTTTGGGCGCGAGTTTCACGCGACCAGACGGCCCTGCAATATTATGTCTGTGGCTGGTTCGAAGAAGAGATGAATATAGAAAGGTCCTTTGGGCAAAACGAAGATGTTCTTCTTGTTTCCCGCTGCGAGAGCCTTAGACAGCTGGGTGTTCTGGGCGGCACCAATAGAGAGCTTGTATTTCATCTCGACGAACCTGCAGCAAAGATTAGAGGTGACAGCAGCGAGGGTGTTTCAAAGGTTACTTTTTGATCTGGTGGCGGGACACGCCCTGCCAAGTATCCTCGGGATGAGCGGTGATACATTCCTGCAAAAAACAGACGTCAGCACGCACAGCGATAATCGGTGATCAACAAGCGGCGACCAGCGGTCGTGACCGGTCAACTTCCGACTGACAGCGCATCTAGGCGCCGACCGAGAAGGGAAGATCCGGCACGTAGCGAGGTGGAAGGAGGAGCAACAGCGAGAAAGAAGACAAGTACCGTGATCATACCGACCCAGGGAGGGTGGGAGGAAGTGGTCTTCGATTTGGCAGCTTTCTTGGGTGCCTTAGCAAGGGAGGCGGGTTTCTTGACGTTGGACATACTGTCCGGGCCAGCAGGGAGGGTGGGGCGTTCATCATAATACACCGAAGCACCACCCGCCCGGTGGGAAGAGTTGTGACCTTCGTGGATAATCTTATCGAAAAGAGGATTGAGTCAGTAAAGCGTGAAAGTGTATACTTATAAGATACTTACTTGACCACTACCGGGCGCCTCTAGACCGCGCCACTGATGTATGGTGGCTGACCTTATTACCAATCATGAAAATTTCCCACGGGCTTTCACTTGGCGCCGTCATTGCTCTCCGCTTTCCCTCACCTCCCTGGCCCTCCGCACTATCTAATGCCGTCTCGGTATCGTTGACCCCAAAGGAGTGCAAACCGTCACCACAATCGTTAAAACGCGAATTTCGCAGTGGCAAGACGGCCTCTATCTGGCTTAGCTAAAGCTTATTGTGCGAATCTTAGACGGAGAAGATATATTTTGCAGCATGGCAACCGGCGGTGGGAAGTCTGTGCTCCTTACATTCTGAACTGTACCCTGACCTGCTAGTACGAGCGCTGCCTGTAGGAATTGTTATTATGCCTACAAAAGGCCTTGCGGCTAATATTGTACGTTTCATTTTGTTCTCCTGGACTCATATCAATTCGGTTCCTCTCCTTGAGCTCAAGAAACTCGGTATCTCGGCCTTTGCTTACTGCCAAGAGACCATTACCCAAGCACGCATTGCTGGTCGGAACCTTGTCCAAGAAATCCGTGAATGCAAAACTTGGAATGTAATCTGCGTCGACCCAGAACAACTCCACGGCAAGGCGTGGCGGCAGATCACCGCGTTGGACGTCTTCTGAGCGAATATCGTGTACGGATGTGTCGACGAGGCGCACTTGATTAATGAGTGGGGTGCTGACTTTCGGTCACAATTCAAACATGTTGGGACTTTTTTCCGTGGTCGTCTCCCTGGAGACAATTTCTACATGTTCCGGTCGTCCAACGAGCGCCCTAATACTTAGTTCATTATGGAGCCCCTCCCAAACGACGTTGGAGGAAAGGTATTCCCTCAGCTACTCCCATAATAACCTAACCACCGCACCCGCGGTCGTCATCCGCAACCTCACGCCTTATGTTTCAAATTTTAACGGGCGTCTGCATCTATCAGTCAAGCCATCACATTCAAGAACAACACGCGACCTCATGGCAGTACAACCCAGCTCGCCCTCGCATCCATCCACACCGTCGCACACCCCCACCACCACCCGCAGCCTCTCCCTCCACGTTCACCGACAGACTCCTATGACTATCACTTTGCACGTTCATTTCAAGTTGCCGTGGCTATGCATCAGTCGCATCCAATATAACGTCTTTTCTATTCCACGTATCCGCTCCTCAGCACGACGCGTCTGCCTTCAAATCAAACATTGATTCTTTCAGCCCACGCAAATCCAAATTTAAGCATGAGAGCCTCTGCCTCTGAATCAGCACGTCAATCAACCTCTCCCCGTTGCGCAACGCGGTCAAAGCGACCACGGCACTTGCCTCGAGTGTCACCTTCGCACCACGTTGGTTTTCGACTCCTCGACAACCGTGCTTGTCTTTCCACTGTCAAGATTTCGGGACACACAACGTGCGGATATCCAACCAACCTGAGGACAGTACCCCTTCTATGCCCTACCGAAAATCATCGCTCGATTTCGTTGTGGACGCGGCGCCGGCTTGCTTTTGCCACCTTCCGTGCGCACCGGTCTGCATACAGCGACATCGCCTCCAAAACCTACGCAATTGGTACATTCCACATATCATCGCACAATACTGCAGTGGAATACTGGCAATATCTCCCTCCTGGCAGCAATGAGGTCGGCCATTTTGAAGATGGATCTGCCTTGTGGAAAGGCAGCTACCGCTTGCTTGTGAGTCCTGGAACGTTTGTCCGTCTCGCCGCGAATCCGTAGATGAAAAAAAATCCAAGAAAATCCCCGAGATTGGGAAAACTGTAGGTCTTCATAACGTCATGCATTCTGTCGAATTTTGTGCATTTCGTGACTCTCAAAAAGATCTGCGAGGATGCGGAGGAAGGCATGGAGCAGACACAGACACCGATGAAAACGATGGGACTCGGATCGGCGGCAATGGCACGAGTAGCACCCAAGTTCGTCACTTCGTTACTTCACTTAGGAATGCGCAAGTTCATGAGTTCGATGGAAAACTGTGAAAGTTCGTCATTTCAACAGATATCTGAGAAAGCTCGTCACCTCGGCTAAATTTTTGGGAAAGCTCGTCACTTCCGGGTTTGCGCGTGGTAAGCGCATTGTTTGGTCACCTTCTGTTCTTTGTTCCCACCACCGACACCCCGCTGCCGCCGCTTCGCAGTCGCATGCCCGCCCGTTGTGGACTACACCGTGTTTTCGGATAACATATAGTGTTCTGGAACTGATGAATGGATGCAGTCACAATGGTTTGGACCGTTTGGTGTGCTCCCTCACTTTGTTGTCAGCTCTCATAGTATGCAGTCCAATTCATCCGGGCATGTTCGTACCCCCTGAGCCCCAGAAGAGTGAGCCTACCAAACCAGTGCGATAGATCCTTAGTTTTATTCAGGAACACATCGCTTACACTTGTATAGATGATCACGCCGCTACCAAGAGTTCTCGTCGCAACGGCTCTGCCACTCAAGGTTCATTTTGTTAGTGCGCAAAAATTTAATCTGAATTCGTAACTTGGGTCCCACGAATGAATCAACATCTGTTGGCAATGGAACTGTCCCGGCCGAAACAATACCAGGTGCGACTATTAGCTTAAGATATTAACAATATTTGCGCGTGCTGTTTCCTATACCATGACCTACCCCACAACTGTCTCGCTCCAGGGCCTGCCATGTAACAGGCAAGAATTTCTGAAAAGAACACTCCCAATGACAGGAGCTTGATTGAACCCTATGGGTGTTATGCTCGATTGGATGAGATGGGAAAAAGACCATGGATCATGATCCAGGAAAATTCTATGAGAATCGAAAATCAGACTCATGAGACATGATAAAGCATGCAGTAGCTTCTAGCGAATGAAGCAGCCGTGTCGGCTGTGCTTCCGAGCCACTGCAATGGCAGTCATATACAATTCAAATGAACTGCTAGAGTACACACCACTCCTATGGTGAAAGATCCCAAGCCACCAAGAATAAGAAGCCAGAGGATGACTCTGTTGCAGTTGAACAAGGTGTAGACACGCAGAGTGAGAATTGCTGTGAAGTAAAATGCAAGCCCATAATCAGCTGATAACATGGAGCAATCATATGGAAAGCAATGAACCATAGGTGGTGATGTCCTGAGCCAGGAGAAAGATTTTCTGAACCAGGGCTAGCACCTTGCAGCTATTTCGCAGTCTAAGCTCCAGCCAATATCTTCTGCTCAGGGACCTACATATCCATCTGTCCAGCTGAAGTCAGCAACTGGTGGCAATCAGATGATTGTCACACACCTGATAGCAGCCAGTTCCAAAGGTGAGTGCTAGACTCGTAACCAGTCTGCCTACTACGGCAACACTTAGTGCAAGCACTATGCCGTAGGCATAGTGTTTGCACTAAAGAATTGCCGTGGCAGACTGGTAACGAGTCTAGGTGAGTGCCACCATGATGAAGTTTGTACTGAGGGCCAAGTAGCGGACAAGAATAAACCAAGGCTTTGGCTGGGGCCACACAATGTGTATTTCAGCGTGAAGAGTAAGCAGATAGTCATAGATGAGGAGGACTATGTGGAAACATGAAAGTCTCATAAACTGAATTCAGATCAAGACTTACCAAGGCCCGCAAGCATGGGCCAGTTGGTCAGTTGTTCTCCAGAGTTTTGAGACATAGAGTCTGCGACCATTGCTCCTGAGTGGCACAGTGTCTGAATGAGAGCGGCAATGGGAGGTGAGTCAACGGTGGGAGGGAAAAACAGGTACAAACAAAGGCATGGGAAGCTAAGGAAGTGCTGCCCAAATATGCCATAAGCTGAGCAATACACATGTGACCCAATCAGAAGGTTTGCACAAGCACCTGGACCAATTATATCACACAAAGTAAGCAAATTTTGTTGCAACATCTGTCTATGATGTGAAGGAAAAATTGGCAGGCAAATTGCTCCAACTACCATTGCATGGTGTTGTCGTCATATTTTTTGTTCGTGGCTGGCCCACTGGCTCTATGGGTTCATGCCAATTTCCAATGATCCCGGCATCCAACATGAAAGATGTCAAGCCCCGACGTGACACGTGGCACCCGGCTCCATCGGGCCTCGGTCATTCGAAGCGAGACGTCACTTCACGAAAAATCGGTCATTCCGAGGGCTGTCTTTCGCCAAAAATAGCCTCAGATTGACGAGGATTTTGCCGCGCGGCAGCTTCAGTTTTAATCGGTCGGGAGACCAATTTGCCATCACCCTCGGAATGGCTGGGTTCCCCTCGGTAGGCGGAGGTCTGTTGACCACGTGTAGCCAGAGCACGGCAGACCCAAGGTCGGCAGAGTCTGTGGAGCTTGGTCAACCCGGGCCTACATCCAGAATTGTTCCAGGACCCATTCTTGCCTCAATTATTGAGAACAAAACCTGCCGCGAATACCCGAAGCGATTGCTGATTGAGTGATGTGGGATGTCAGAATATTTTGCTTTGTTTGCTCCCATCAATTGTCACCGACAACGTCGATTCTTTGTTTCTTCGCAAAGTTTCTTTCATCAACCATGGTTGAGGGTATCTCCAATGGTTCAAACCTTGAATGATGGCTTGATTTGGTCATGTGTGTATTTTCCATCAGATGACATATTTGGGCAGCACTTCCTCCACTTCTCAGGCCATGATACTTGGGCGCTTGTTTAAACCTTGGATACATCAAGCGGATCACATCACATGTGCTGACCTAAGGACGTGGACAGGTCCATCAGCTTTATTTATACACACCTTCACCCTGCCACGTCACAACATCCCTCACCAGCTGAGTGTTCCTTATGGATGCACCGTCGCCAGTGCACAGTCCAGCCAATTGACCCCAGAGAAGCGGCACCAGCATCTCCAGAGACAACTGTCTTAACTATGACTACGCCCCTCTGCACAGTATACACAGTATACCTGAGCGGTTTGCCGCCCGCTTGCGCATGCCGACGTCAATCTTGGATTTCTTGCTGGTCACTCCGACAAGTAGCAATATCAATGTGGCCCCACAAAGTGACTGCGTGAGAACTCTTTATTTGAAACGTCCTTGCACCAACATTGTACCAAAGCGGAGATCTGATGCGAACACCCATCTGGAGGTGGCTCCGGTGTCCTCTCTGGAATGGGATAGCCTAAACCTCGAGTATCCACTGGGAGTGACAGACCAAATCTACACAACCGCTCCACCTCCCTCTCCGGAATGGGATGGTCTACAGCTCGAATATCCACCGGAAGTCTCTCATCCTAGAGATCAGATTGAGAAAACGAGCTTGAATCCTGTTCCACCTCCAGCCCCCAGACACACCGGCAATGTGGGCGATGCAGTGGTAGGTTCGAGCACCCATTCACAGCCGGTCCCACTGCACCATAACTTCGAGGAGGTTCAGGCTTTTCCCACTCCCCTTCCATCCATCAGTCAGACTCCGGAGAACAACTGGACCAAGGTGGAAACCGCCATCTTTGGTAGAGCAGATCCTGCAGACAATGAGTGGACGGATGAAGAGAACAACTAGACTGGTGTAGGTTCCCGTTTAAAGCACAAGAGTGGTAATCGTATGAAACAGCATCCCCGAGGTACAGTGGTGTCTCTCTCTTCAGATTGGGCTGTTCAATAACTGTGACATGTTAGCACGACGCTGGATATACATTGATAGATCACCATCCCCCACAACGGTCGAGAAAATCCCAGAGTTCCCCAAGGGAAAGACTCGGAGTGGGAGGCACTTTTCATTCATGGAGCTCAGTCCAACAACAACATCGTGCTCAAATGTCGAATGAGCTATTTTGAGAGAGATGCTGAACTCGCTATAGAAGTATTTTGTCCGTGGAAAGAGTCGGTAGAATGTAGTAGGTGCCAGCGGCAAAGCATGATGTTTCCCTTGGATGATGTGGCCAGTGAGCAGAGTGAAATCGAACAGACAGGAGCGTGCAACTGACCAATTATAAAGTATCACAAGTGGCTGACGGCCCGCTTCGCGGGCCGCCATCCCCTTTGTGGAGATGAAGTGAAGACTGAAGTAAAGCTATAGGAATATTACAAAAGTAACTCATTCCAAACAATGTTAGTCATGTCTGTGGATAAATCGTCTTCATACTTCAAAATTAAGACATTTTTTGAGTCGGGGACCCGGGTCATTGCGGAATACAATTGACCGTGTGAGAATACGGGCCGTCGTAAGTCAATACCCAACTTTTGAACAGTCAATCCTTGACAACCATTGAATGTAGTGGCATAACAAAGAGCAAGTGGTATCTGCTTTCTGTGGATAGTGAAATTAAATCCCTGAGGTTGAAAATGGCAGTCGATGCGTGGGATATGAAGTCGGATCTAGAAACAGATTGGTGAAATATTGAATCAAAGTCAGCTCACATACCGAGTCAACAGTTTGGCCAGCAACCATGCAAGAAATTGTCTCTACCTCAACAGTGTATCGGAACAGATTGCGCACAATTACCCGGGTATTTTTTGTAAGACCTCGGGAAGCATCGAAATTCCGAGTAAGTCGGCAGATAGTGCCGACCTTCAGGAATAATTCATGTGGCGGTATTCCGGGTTCTTTGAGTGAGTTAAGGAATTCGGGATCAGCAAAAACTGCTTCGTTTGAGTTGTTGAAATCGTCTTCCACTGAATCACTGCTGATATAGCAGTGTGCATTTCCAGGTACATCACGGAGGATTGTGGTATTGAATTCATCAACAAATATGTTGAATGGGCTCAGAATGGCTCGGGAAATACAAATAGCCGGGTCGGAGAGAACAGTAGCAGGGAATATAAAGTTGATGAGTTCCTGGGGTGACTGTGTGTGTCGCAAACACCCCAGGTCCACTGAATCATGAATATAGTCATCGCCGATGCTATCAAGGAAGCAAGAGAAGGATAAGTCATGGCGTTGCCGCATGGACATTTCGAGCTTCAAAATTTCAAAGTGACGGAAGACCGGTTGTGTACGCAGTGATGCGTTGCATATTGCCGTTCGTCCTCCGAATCTGACAACAGGTGCAACCTTGTGCAATGAGAATAGGAAGATTTGTTGAGTATGGAACGCATACCTGGCGAAAGTCTCCAACCGTAATCAACATCCGGCCTCCCCATACCTTGTCCGAGCATCCTGTCAATGAACGCATAAGGCGATCGGCGCAATCAAAGGCTTTGAAGTGGAGACCGCCAATTTCATCAATGACATGGCATTTGGCTGTTAGGAGAAGCTTAGCACGGTCACTTCTGGGCCCAACCGAAGACTTGAGATGTGGATTATATTCATCAACCGGAATGCCATAGAGATAGTGCGTTGTTCTTCCTCGGGGATAATTTTTCGCTGCAAATGCGGAAGACGCAGAGAGCAATATAATTTGATCCAATTTGCGTAGTGCTCCGATGACCGGATAAAGGACAAATGTCTTTCCACGTCCAGCGCGACCATCCACATGCAATGGAGGTGGATTTTCCGAATAGCAGACTGGTAACTTCTTCCCTCTTTCTTCCACCTTGCCTGCTTTCGTCCTCCCCATCGGACTCGGCGCTCACAATCTGTTATTTCTTCCCTTTCAATATTGAACCATCTCAAAAATTATGCCCTTCGCCCTTCACCCCCTCACCTATTACGATCATTAATCTGACGGTTTCGTTCCGTGGATCCCCCTCCAAAAATCCAACGAACGAATCTTGGAGGAAGAACTATGCAATTCACGCCATGCCTCTGCCCGAAATGTTGTCGAACAGATTTTTGGAGTGATAAAAAAGCGCTGGGCCATTGGACAGGTTGCGCAGCAGCCATTCGAGCCACCAGGTGGCTAACAATTATGCTCTGTGCGTTCAATTTGGTACAGGTTCTCCCCAGGCGTTGTAAAGAACCACTTTAGTGTCGATTTGGTGTAGTTAAACGTGGGAAAAAATGTGGAGACTACATCAAAACTGCCATGTGTGGAGCCTGCTGCGCAACCTATCTATTCTCACACACCCGCCTCAGTTTGACATCGACCTCCAGGCCCGTGTTTTTCCCGCTCTCGCTGCTATCCATAATTTCATCATGCAGTAACCCTATTTGTTTAACAAGCGCTGGACGGCCCGCTCTGCGGGCCGTCTCCCACCTGGCTAAAGAAAGACCGAGACTAGAAGCTGATCGGGAGTAGGCGCTTTTAGGCGCTTCCAAAGTTTCGGGTGGAGAGACCCATAAGCGGAGTTTGAATGCTTCAGACACCCGTAATTTTATAAAGAGGGAGACAATGGCCGTCTCAACAGTGAACGGATTCCCATTCAAATTTTCTGACCCTTCATCGTATATTATTGAGGTCTGCAATGTCAACGAAAAAAAGAGCTGCTGTAGCATTACCCAGTTAGACGGTGTCGGAACTGTTCCGACACAGTGGTGCAGCAGCTATCGTTCAAAAGCAGCAGGGCCGTCAAAACAAATCCCAAGAGACAGTTTGAACCCAAATTTCCCTGGCTATCTTATCAGCGAGACCTCGTTAAAATCCGGCTTGAAATGGTTGCACAGTATTCAAAATACTGTTTTGGTGTGAAATCTCAGCCCATCATGCCGAGGTTCGTGTGCATTTGTTTGGTGGCAGCATCTAACGGCCCACTGTGCCGAGGTTTGCGTGCATTTGTTTGCATTGACATGCAGAGCCCTCAGCCATCGTGCAAAAGCACCAGGGCCATCAAAACAAATCCTAGGAGACAGTTCGAACCCAAATTTCGCTGGCTATCATCCCTGCAAGACCCCGTTAAAATCCAGCTTGAAATGGTTGCACACGGGAGCAGGGCAATGAATATGCATATGAATAAGTAGACAATAAAATTCATCGTGAGCTACAAAGAGCTTGGAATAAAAGTAAAATTAGAAGGTAGAAAAGTCAAGACCGTGCTCCGACGTGTGCTTGCGCAGCTGGTCCCGAACCCACCCAACTCTAATCGAATCCACAACGAGGGTATTGTATATATCCGCCTTCGCGGCACTGTTCCCAATTATATCACAGAAAATGGCGAGGTCGTCATCAAGGAGATATGTCTCGAGTTTCTGCGCGCGTAAGAGGGCATCTATTCGATGAACAGGACTGGGCCGGTATATCTGAGCATTCGGGGTCGATCCCGAAGCTTCCGCGCCGGCGGTTGGCGCTGCTGCCGCTGCCGGCTTGTTTCTTTGCGGATTGCTTTTGGAAGTACCGGATATTCAACCGATGGTCTATTCAAGTAAAAATGCTCAAAAGAATCAGTAAGATTCGACCAAATGCTCACCGTTAACACGTCCCGATTGTCTATTTCAGCACAAATTCCAATACAGTGCTTCCTGTGGCCGGGATATTCACATGGGTCTTGGAGGGGGTGTTTGGAGACCCTGTGCAATTATACTACAGGGACTCTGGTGCGAACCCGACACGGGACAGCTGTGAATTGCTCATATCTGCTGTTGTGTTTTGGTATTGGCACCTGTATTTAAAGAGGACACTGTTACATATGTTCTGTTTAACTACAATGCCAATTGAACAACAAAGAAATATGCCAGTTGAATTTTGCAGTAAGACAGTGGTTTGATGCGGTCGGCGTAGTATCTCGATGGTTATTGCTTATGACTGCCTGTAGGTTTTGTCAGGTTATGAGAGTATATGCTTCAACTCCGACAATTCCGATGGGAGTTGACGAAGAAATGAGCTCAAACGACTTCCATTCAGCATTGGAATCACTGTCGGCATTTGGCTTGAGAAGAACCGGGTGGTTGCCCAAGTCTGCCTACGGCAACGTGCTTGCACGAAGATCTGCCGTCCATGGCAGACTGGTGACGAGTCTACCGAGCTTGAGGAGGTTGTCTTCAGTACGCAATGGGCCACGGACCTGGAACAATGAGGTACAAATCAGAATTCATGGACAACACATTGAGAAGAGCCTACGGCGTACCTCGAGCATGTAAGGAACATCAATGTTTTGATTCAGCAGTGCAATCACAACAAACTCGTGCCGAGTGAACCAACAAGATAGGCTGCGCTGGACGTTCGGCTCCATGTGGTTCAACGTGCGGCTACCTTTGTTTTCACGAACATAAAGCAGGAATTGGAGCAGCAGCTCCATATGAAGGACGATGATTTCACACGCAGCAGCATGCGAATGAAAACGCGTATTGCTCGTGTCAGGAAAGCAAATGTTGAAGCCAGTTTCGTGGTCCCAGAAATAGCGGAGCGTGTCCTGTTGGTCACGCTTACGGTCCTTGTGACGGAAGAAAGCACCTGCAAGACCTGAAACTTTAATGGCACCTCCAACCGTACGATCCTCTGCACGCGCCGCTGCGTCAGTCCCCACGCCAAGAGTAGCTGCAGCTGCGTTGTCCTGATTGTACATTTTGAGCGGCCCCGGTAGGCCACTCTCAACCCACCACTGCTGCATTCCTAAAACGGCACCTGTTAAAGAGAGTCAATTTGTTTCGCGCACCTAAGCATGAATGAAATGATGGTAACCTTTGGAAACATTCAGATTTTTGTGCATGCAGCAGCCGCCCCAGATAAAAAGATCAATGTTCTGCTTTCCCTCCAAACTCGGTGAATGCTGTGTCATGACGATACAGACGTTCCGCGTCGTCGAGCTGTTTCCACGCTGTAATTCCGCCTGCTGCTATCACTGCCGCCTGAGACACTTTAAAGAGAATGTCCGCCCACTGCTCAGGGGCCATCTGCGTAATAGTGCGCTCATCCCTACGCTCGCGCTCCAACCGAGTTTTCATGGCAGCCACCAGACGGAATAATTTCTTCTGGTCCTCGGCATGATCAGAATGCCAGCCTGTGACTTTCAGGCAAAAATCCCGCGCGTCGTCAGCTGTCTGGCGACGAGGAGAGGTCTTGTAGATCTGGTATGCAGCCTCAATAAGTTCTTCCCAGCCCTCAAGCTGTTTCTCGCCGGTGTGATTTATTGCCATTCCAATTCCGAGGACAAATGTTTGCTTCTCGTGATCCTGATTGATGACGGTAGCTCGACGCGACTCCAGGTTGATGTTCTTATGAGTTGTTCCATCGCTACTGGCCGTAACACCTATCGAAAAAAAAAAATGAAAGAGTTAGTCACAGATTGAATGAGATGACCCCACAAAAAAAAAAAAGAAAAGAAAAAAAACTGCAGAGGTTCCGCACAAGCCATTTGAGCCAACAGTGGTACAGTGGCGACAAAAAATAATGCAGGTGGCTGTTTGAGGCCATTTTGGGGTGATTTTGAGCAATTTTTAAGTCAAAATGACCAACTTGCGACAAGAGTTGCGAGACCGAGTCCCTCTTAATTCGGGTCAACCAACATACGGTTATGGTCGCATTTCCGAGTACTTTCACGGCATATACATCATTTTTGCATATATCATGAATCCGTAGACTCGATTTTTCAGAAACCACTCATTTATTTTATTCCATGACATCCGAACAGGTGTGGTATGATTTCAACGGTGCGTAAACTCTTAGAATTGCCCAAAGTTCCTGCCAGAATGTGCATTTTGACCGCCATAAACCATGCGCAATTAGTGAGAGGGACAGAATTGGCAAATAATTTTATTCTCAATGATTGGGCAATTAGGCCTCTCTGGGGCAGAACCCTCCTAGCATGCTCACTTTGTGTCCAATCGAGCTAATTTTTTGTGGGGAGGGGACTTGGGGGTACTATAATACATCTCATAAAGCCATAAATGCCCATAGACATTTTTGCTTCCATTGGTAGTGCACTCCGACACATTTGGGTGGGGGCAGGTGTATCACCGGCCCCTGCACATACCATGCATCAACACCATTACCGGTGCCTCCCGGTGCCCCTATCATTCCCGGAGTTGCATCAAGACGGCCACCATTGGATCCTTGGGAACGACTCCTTCCCCTAGGGTACACCGAGCCTGCCGCCAAGCCCTCAGAGGCAACCCACACTTGTTCCACAGCCGCTACAACAGGTCCCGCCACAACCTCCACCCGCTCAACCTCCCCAAAACCCGCCTGGGCCAGCTCCACGAACATGCCTGGCGGATCACCCGCATGGCCAGGTATTCCTTGGTCCTACAAAACCAAATGATGGAGGCGGAAAGAAAACCCTGAATGCGGCAGTCAAAATAGCAGCATTAAATATATATGGACACGGAAACGTGAATGTACACCATGAGGACAACAAGCTGTTCAATTTGTGGCAGATAGTGCGTGAGCAGAAGATTGGTGTTTTGGTACTATCACAGTGCTTGCTAACCAAAACGAACTCATCGGCGACATTCATTCTCCCCCCGGTACTATTTAGGGTCTGATCGGGTGCTCCAGAATTGCGTTAGAATCCGCTTAGGGGGCAGAGCTTGTAACGGATTTAGCCGGATTACGACCTTACAACGGCTTACATGACGCTTGCGGAGAGGATTATATGGAGTTTGAAGTCGTTGTAATGTGTGCAAAGCCATACAATGGCTTGCAAGGGCTTTGAGGGAGATTCCCTGTTCAGTCCCGGTAACTTTAGTTACTGGGTCTTATAACGCCGTATTTTCACGACTTGCAGACGATCACATTTTTGTCACATAAGGTTAAACAACCAAATAAAAAAAAGAGGAGGCTTCCCCACTTCGAGTCGCGCTCTGTCGTATTTTTTTTTTTCTTCTTCTTTTCTTCTTTCTCGTGCGTTTAGGAATCCGGAGGCACGTCTTCTCTTTGCGCGGAGCTCGCCCTCTTGCCCCGTGTCATTTGTGACATCGCTGCCCGCCGTTACTTCGTGCGGTTCAAACTCTGTATTTCTTACGCCCAATTACTTTTTATTTACATTCTTCAACTATGTACCTCGTCGTCTACCAACTTTATCGACCTTCATATTCGCCATAGCTCTACGTACCTACCTGGCTGCGCAGTCTACATTTTCATTAGTTACAACAGAACCGAGTCTTGAAAAAACAATATGATTTTTGTATCGGGCGCGGAAGTCTGAGTTAGGAAGATAAAAATTAATCAGTCCGCCGCGCAGCGCGTATCGGACTCGGTCTGCCATGCGAAGCAGTGGCCCTCAAGCCCAAGTTTGGACAGACCTGAAGACCAATTGGAATGGGTTGTGTATTAGAGGCAACTTGAAGGTGGCTTTCATGGTAATAGTGAGTCCTTAATCTCTGGGAGGTGAGAGTGTTAACTGAGTGCATGGCATTTTTCTCACAGTTGAATTCCATTTGGATGGTTCCTAGGATTTTTCCTCATCCTGTCGATGATTTCAGCGTCGTTTAAATCAAATTATGGACCCGTGGGGCACTCCAGCTCCGTTCAAACATAGGTGTGGGCTCTATATCTCTCAAACGCTTAAGATTTCAACCAAGGCTTCCCCGGCTCACTGTTGAGTTCCATGGTGTATCTAGCTGGTATTTCGGATAATAACGTATGCAAGGACCTTGAACATACATCAGAACTCAAAGGATATAACTTCAAGTTCGTTGCCAAACTTAACAAGGATACTATAGGAGTAGGTATTGAACTGAGTGATATGCCTCGCTTGTCTGTGAGTTAAAGTTAAGGATCGATTCCGGAGCTCAGAAATCCCGGCTTTACATCGAAATACATACCCATGGTATCATTCTACATTGAGCACTGGTTGGTGAATTGGAGGCCCCAGTGCCAATCTTGCACTAATCGCATAGAATGAAGAGCAGGACACCATGGAAACCTCGTCTAGAAATATATATTCCACTCCACGAAGTCGCTCTTGCACTTTGCGGATGCCTATTCCCTCATGACGCTCATTGTTCAATTGGTCATTTACTCCTAAGGCAGAGTAGTAGGTTGCAGATGCGCCAGTTGATCCCGGTTGGTTTAGTTGCCGAGCTCAACAAATAACCCGTGCCGACGGTCGGGATCTGGGGCCCGGTTATGTCCCGGTTCTCTATATAAGGGGCCAACGACAGCAGCGCTTCACTCAACCCACCGGAAGGTGGTGCAGAGGTAGCCTTTGATATATTCATTCCACGAAGCCACTATCGCACTCCCCAATCCTTGAGTATTGAACTCCTGGACGCGAGGTTTTCGTTAATGACATAATCGAAGGCTGACCCCAAGCTGGCGCTTCCTCTCCCTCTGCTCCGGTTACTTCCTGATAATTTCACGGTGAGTTTGCTGTTCGGCTCTTGTGGCTGTCCCGCACGCCTAAGCTGCCCTCGCATCTCAGACATTTGGACCACGCGAGTATAATTTATCCCCCCCCCCCCAGATGTACAGTTCGCTGATATCATTTATAAATGATGAGTCCTCGCGGTTTTCGTAAGCGCGGCATTTTTCGTCGAACTCTCTAGCTTGTCTGCGGTATGTACTTCCCCATTACACCCACCCTCACATTCTCACATCTATTCCAGCACCGTGGCAACAGCCTTCTTCTCCCAGCCCCAGCTCCGTCGATGGCCTCCCTGGATCCTTGCCACCTGAGACGCGGCTCTTGATGTGACGTCAATCCGTGTGTGCGTTTGGTATGGGTCTGGGGATGTTGTGCGTCGGATGCGGTGGAATGTCAACCAGATATCCTTGTTGGTATGTAGTCACTCAACTCAGTGCCATCCTCACATTCTCACAACTGTTCTAGTATCGACGGCAAAGCCTTCTTATCCCAGCCCCAGTTCCGTCGCTGGCCTCTTTAGATCCTTGCCACCTGAGACGCGGCTCTTGATGTGACGTCAATCCGTGTGTGCGTTTGGCGTGGGTCTGGGGATGTTGTGCGTCGGATGCTGTGGAATCTCAACCAGATATCCCTGTTGGCATGTAGTTACTCACCCCAGTGTCATCACCACATTCTCACAACTGTTCCAGCATCGACGGCAAATCCTTCTTCACTTAGCCCCAGCTCCGTGGCTGGCCTCTTTGGATCTTTGCCACCTGAGACGCGGCTCTTGATGTGACGTCAATCCGTGTGTGCGTTTGGCATGGGTCTGGGGATGTTGTGCGTCGGATGCTGTGGAATCTCAACCAGATATCTTTGTTGGTATGTAGTCACTCAACTCAGTGCCATCCTCACATTCTCACAACTGTTCCAGCATCGACAGCAAAGCCTTCTTCTCCCAGCCCCACAATACCTGCCTCGATGTCTCGGAATAAATTAATTTGGCATTTTCTGAAAAATGAGGTCCGCAGATGTACCTGTCTACTACATCGTTGTTGCCAAAATACTAATCTGCTCAACTAATTTGCGCTGGCTTCTTACTTTATGCAAAAACTTCAGTAACTGTCCTCACGCACCAACTTGGACTGATGAGGCTATGATGGCGCGTGCAGGAAACACCAAAAAGTGACAGTGCACAGGCTCCGTAGTCTATTGGAGAAAGATGGGTATATATGTAATATGGGTGGGATCGCAATAGAAAGCAGCGCTGGCGAGACAGAGTGAGAACTGTATGTAAGTATGAAATATGAAATAGAAGGTGAACGTACCTGGCGGAACAGAGCGAGGAGTTGAATAGCAACTCTGTCCCCCTAGGTATATATGTGCAAGTAGGGCCAATAGTTATGACTCGCTGCCAGCGGTGCAAAGCGATCGATCGTCTCATATTCTACTGCTCCCAGTCCGTACTTTCCGCGTCCTTCAATCACTGTAACTTTCTAACATTCGTCAAACAGGGGAATGCCGCCAAGAGAAAGGGAGGCAAGGATGTGAAGAAAGGCGAAGATTAAAGACTAAAAGTGTAGTGGCATGGCACCGGTACCAGATCTACAGAAATGAGGAGGCGGAATGGGTGCGAGAATGAGGCGAAGAGAACAGCGCCAAGCATCGAGCCAAAGAAAAAGGAACAGACTCGAATGCACCATTAACGATAACAAGACACGCCTTCGCTCTGCTCTGGCGCGCAGGGATGTCTTTTGTTACTACGTTTGGTAGTACAATCGATCTGACAGCGTTCAACCTCGTTGACCGACTCGGATAATTCTTGATGTTGAACTGTTGAATGCCCCGTAAAGTAGTCGCACTCTGTTCACTCGAATCACCACATATATTGACCTGTACTAATAGATCATCGAATTTTTCGTCGTAAACGATCAGATATGGTCTTTCTGGACCCTCTACCTCGGGCCTGTCTTGCTGCGTCAAGGATGTAAAGTATTACCGGCACTTCATTCACCTTGTTGGTCTCTTGACGATATGCGTCCAATTCGAAATCACTGACGAGGAAGTGGAAACCATCCGTATCGGTTTCCGCAATCCGAGGACTAATTCGAGCTCTGCAGTACAGCTAGGCATGCACTGGCGGCTGTGACCTCGATTCGCGACGCAAAGCCGACCTCGCGCGGTCGACCCCACCCCATATACAGACTCTCGCCATCTCCCTCCTGGTGGCGAGTACACATGCCTCGGACTCTGGCGCCGGATCTTTGTACCGCGGTCCATAGAGGCGCAGGGCAGGCAGTTGCAACACGGTGGCTGGAGAATCGGGCGTCGTGCGTCACTCCAGAGTCTGGGCTTCAGAGATTGGTCCCGAGTTTATGGCTACTGGATTTTGGTGGATGGAACCTCCGAAACGCGGAGCGGACATGGGATATAACTTTCCGAGAACATATATAAAGGCTTGGCTTTTCAGGACAATTCAGCGTCCTTGGCCTCTCCTCATTCTGTGCATGCCCATTTGGCCTCTGCTGCCCCATTCTGTGCAAGCCCATTTGGCCTCTGCTGCTCCATTCTGTGCAAGCCCATTTGGCCGCTGCCACCCCATTCTGTGCACGCCCGTTTGGCCTCTGCCATCCCATTCTGTGCATGCCCATTTGGCCTCTGCCCCATTCTTCCTTTGTTTTCATTTGCCTGCCCCTCTGCTGTCATTCATTCACAAAGCCACATGGCAGCCCCTGACCGAGGTCTGATCACCCTCTTTCATACTGTTCACACATAATGTACCGTGAATTAGCATCGGCAGAGTGTGGTTCTCTCTTGTCAAAATTCTCCGAGAGCAGTCAGGGCCGGGTACTCATACCCTTTTTCTTCTTTCCACCTTAGATTTCGATTGTATTGGTATTTTATCGATGCTTTATAGGTTCAGCTTTGACACAGCATCATTGGCGCTTAATTGGTAGTATCCTCCAAGTTCATCTTGTCTCTACCCATGGCATGCAAGAAGCTTTGACATTCTCTGTATTGCTTGGTGAGTGGAACAATCTTTCCTCATGAATGAAGATTTATGCAATCATAGCCAACCATGAGCACTGCTGTTGCATGCCACACACGTTCTGAAGGGATCCACCAGTTGTGACTTCTGTTTGGGTTCTGGGGGATCGAAAATGTTGCAACCTGACAAGTTGCGACTTCTGTTTGGGTTCGGGGGGATAAAAGTTGCAACTTCTGTTTTTTGGGTTCTGGGGGATCAAGGACATCGCAACCTGACAAGTTGCAACTTCTGTTTGGGTTCTGGGGGATAAAAGTCGCAAACTGGCAAGTTGCAGCTTCTGTTTGGGTTCTGGGGGATAAAAGTCGCAACCTGGCAAGTTGCAACTTCTGTTTGGGTTCTGGGGGATCAAGGACGTCGCAAACTGACAAGTTGCGACTTCTGTTTGGGTTCTGGGGGATCAAGGACATCACAACCTGGCAAGTTGCAACTTCTGTTTGGGTTCTGGGGGATCAAGGACATCGCAACCTGACAAGTTGCGACTTCCGTTTGGGTTCTGGGGGATGAAGGTCGCAACCTGCCAAGTTGCAACTTCCGTTTGGGTTCTGGGGGATCAAGGACGTCACAACCTGCCAAGTTGTGACTTCTGTTTAGGTTCTGGGGGGTAAGAGTGGCAACCTGCCAAGTTGCGACCTCTATTTGGGTTCTGGGGATCAGATTGAGCTGTGTGGCCTGGCCAGCAGCACAATCTCTTTCTGTTCTGGACCAAGAGATGCGAAGCCGATCCTTCGCGGGTATTGTCAATTTCATTGGCAAACCCTGGTTTTCATAATTTTTGTCTCCCCCGTCACCACAGCTCCCAGCCTGTACAATGCTTCAACTGCTACTCCTTCGGCCACATAGCATCGCAATGCAAGCGCCCTGCTGTTTGTGGCACCTGCGCTTCCGCTCACCCCACCCCCGACCCTGCCCCAACCCGAAAACATGCAATGCCAACGCCAAATGCCCCCACCTCGTGATTAAATGTGCTCTTCGCAATTGTGGCGGCTCTCCGAGCAACGGATCTGGCATGCCCAGTCCGACAGTCCATTCTGCGTCACATTGCTGTTGACCACGCAGCCACAGGCCCTCTCTTTCCAGACACACCCCAGGACTTGGAAGCCGAAGAGTGACCTGAAACTTAACATCACAACCACCCCTCTTATCTCGCCATGACCAACCCCTCATAGTAAGGTTCCCATACAATCAGCCTCATGTTTTAGGATTATATCGTGTACTATATTCGCTTGCAGCGACTCGAGCACGTTAATTGATTTCATCATCATTGGCAATGGGATGGGGTTTGGGGACAGGCAGCAATTTTGGTTTCACATTTGGGAATAGAGGTTATTAGCAGCTGGTGTTACTTTGATTTCGTGGGGCCTTACTTGGTAAAAACTCGAGCTTCTGAGTACCACCCGTTTGAGACCCCCTCATCCGCCCTGCCCTACACCACGTTACCCCTTGACTCTGGTGCTGTGTGTGCAGCGGCATCTGTCTTGAACTCCTTTCCCACCGTGAACGCAAAGGGAGGTAAAATTCAGCGCAAAACACGGTGTTCAATCAGTGTTGGGTTCAAAATGTGATCAAACAGGTTCAAACACGGTTCAATGGGACAAATCTAAAAGTTTCAGACACCCAGGGGAGTTGAACTTCAGACCTCCCAGTTTCTCCACAAATGGAAGGGAGAGAGCAATAACCAATAACCACTTGGCCATGCAACCAATGTAGGGTGTGGAGTGCCCAAATGTGAAAGATATTACATCAGTTGAGCCGCCGGTGGTTAAATTTTCCATGGCTCTTCTGAGCACTCATTCCATGCTAAGGAACCTATTTCGAACGAGAAATCCGTACCCATTCCACTTTTGAATGAGGAAAAAGCAAAATAGCCTTGTGGAGTCAGAACTGCCCGCCCAGATGCGCAGCAACCCTAGGAGTTTTGCTTAATCATCTAGCGTTGCAACACTAATCCTGGATTAAATCCCGGATGAATTAATCCGCGATAGCTGGATTAAACATGGTTTAAACGTAGATCAAAATAAAAGGGAAACACATAGCGGGATTCGAACCTAAGACATCCAGATGATGGGGGAAAATCGAAGGAAGAACTATAACCAGTTGCACCACAGGGAAGATGAGAACAATCTGAATACAGCTCCCTTGACTAGTGAATGAAGACAATGGCAGAGGTGGCTGCCATTTCTTGTGGTAGAGTTGCGGACAAAGACCTGAGATACAACATCTTCAGGTGACCAGTGGAAAAGGATAAAACCTTGGGGGTCCATAGTGGTTCATTCAATCTACAAGCATGGATCTGCTTTTGATATAACATTGGATGAGTTCTAATTGTTAAATCTTTGAACATTAATCCTATCCATGAGCATTAATCCTCCACCCATTGAGCATTAATCATTGAGCATTGAGTCTTCTGTAAGTTCTGGATTGAACATTCAACTGGCTGAATATTTTTTTCCACCTCCTTAGACTTGGTGTTTAGCTGTGAGTGCTGCTTTTGGGTGGTCAAATTGGTTTAAAAAAAGTTGCAGCATGAACTTTGAGTCTCCTCTAGCTCATCTGCATTGGCAGATCATTGAATAGCGCGCGCCGGAGTTTTTTCTGCACCAGAATTGAGTTTGATATGTTATTCCATGCTACGTTTGTCATCTCCCACCTCTGCCATTAGCCACCTCTGCCATTGTCTGTACAAGTCAAAGGAGCTGTATTTAAGCTTTTTGAATGTCCCGTGTGGTGCAACTGGTGATAGTTCTTCCTTCGATTTTTCCCCATCATCTGGATGTCTTAGGTTCGAACCCCGCTATATGTTTCCTTTTATTTTGATCTACGTTTAAACCATGTTCAATCCAGCTATCGCGAATTAATTCATCCGGGATTTAATCCAGGATTAGTGTTGCAACGCTAGATGATTAAACAAAACTCCTAGGGCTTCTTAGATGTGAAAAATATTACACCACTTGAGCCGCCAGAGGTTAAATTTCCCATGGCTCTTCCTGAGCACCCATTCCATGCTAAAGAACCTATTTCGAATGAGAAATCCGTACCCATTTCACTTTCGAACGAGGAAAAAGCAAAATGGGCTTGTGGAGTCAGAACTGCATGCCCAAATACAGAAGATATTGAGTAACCAGCCTGAGGTTCTCGGCAGGGCCAGAAGACGACAAAATACTGCCCTGTGAACCTGTTTGGAGTGGGTTTTTTCACAGTTTTTTACATGCAGGTCGGAGGACCTTCATGTAAAATATGTATTTTGCCCTGTAATTTACATGTAAAATTGGGCTGATGCATGTGATCCCATTGCTCGCATTGCAATCCATTACATTTTCAAACATGTGACTG
Organism: Mycena leptocephala; assembly: GCA_029378395.1. Taxonomy (NCBI): domain Eukaryota; kingdom Fungi; phylum Basidiomycota; class Agaricomycetes; order Agaricales; family Mycenaceae; genus Mycena; species Mycena leptocephala. Next base: position 291,739 of record JARJLF010000003.1, on the reverse strand, counting down.
TATTGCCCTCACTGCAAGCTATTGTACCAGCAGTCGAAAGCCCTGATAATTCTGGTCATTTTGGTCTATTCAGATTCCCCTCGGACGTGATATTGACCTTTCCAGAAGCCAAAAAGTGCTTTACATTGCCAAACATGTGACTGCATTGCCCGCACTGCAAATTGCAATCCATTACATTGTCAACCATGTGACCCCATTGCCCGCACCGCAATCCAATACATTTTTAAACACGCAACTTTATTGCCCTCACTGCAAGTCATTGTACCAATTGATAGCCCTGATCATTCTGGTCATTTTGGTCTATTCAGATTCCCCTCGGACGCGATGTTGACCTTTCCAGAGACCAAAAAGTGCTTTACATTACCAAACATGTGACTGTATTGACCGCACTGCAATCCATTACATTTTCAAACGCATGACTTTATTTCCCTCACTGCAAGCCATTGGGTTTCCAAAAAATCTCAATTTCAGCGCAGTCGCAAAACCATTTGTTGAGGCCCCCGCACCGGCAATCAATGGCCCTGATTATTGTGGTCATTTTAGTCTATTCAGATTCTCCTCGGACGCGATATTGACCAAAGCTTTAAATTGCCAAACATGTGACTGCATTGCCCGCAATGCAATTCATTACATTTTCAACCGCGTGACTCTCTTGACCACACTGCAATCCATTACATTTTCAACTGTGTGACTGTATTGCCCTCACTGCAAGCCATTGCATTTCCAAACAATTTCAATTCCAGCTCAGTCGCAAAGCCATTTTTCCTAGGATGGGCGTGTCAGTGGTCCAATACAAGTCCACATTGATGCAGAGTGACGCGGCACTGATGCGCACTGACTCCGCGGCAACCACAAGTTCATGAGATCTTTCAATAGTCCTAAACTCGTGTATTCATAGTCCCTTCCGCCTCCCGGTATCGTGCAACTCTGTAAGGTAATTGACCGTCATGCTGACTTTTGTGGACAACATCCTGACTTGCGAGCGTGGAATTCCTCGAGATACCCGCACAAGTCAATGTGTCCGGAAACGCAAGTCCATTCCTCTATGCGGAAGACTGGTAAGGACAGATCAAACGTGAACACTCTGACCCATGAATTGAGCAAGTTCCCGCTTGGCAGCCAGGCGTACAAGCCAATGTTGAACATCTGGTGCGGAGAACGATATGCCTAGTACAAATTGGCTTGTGCACTGAACATATCTTCTTCACCCGTAACAATACGCTTCAACGCCCCATCATCCTAGTCCGAAGCACCGGCGCACACTCCCATGATGTACACAACTCAGGATTGAATTCAACACTTTGGCGTGACGGTGAACATTGTGTGGCTAAAAAAAAATGATGAATTTAAACCAGCCACATTCCCTGTTACAATGACTGTCAATAGTGCATTTTCAGACAAAATGGCCGTGAAAAGTCACCAATTCCCCGTTAATACGGCCAAGTTCGCACTGACCATTCGTGCGGAGGTCACGTGCGCTCGACAAATTGACTTGCGCACCAAGGTGCCTTCGTGCGATTTATCTTTGGCTACTTCAAATTCTCGCTCAGTTCATGACTGCATGGACTGACTCTTCAACGTTCGTGGTACCACAAATGTGATAAAAGCAAGAAATATGAAGCGCAACTTGTTCGAGTCTGAAGCAAGGGGGCATCGGCATTTGAAAAACGGATATAGGGTTTTTTTCAACCCTCCCTGGGACCCCCTCCTTCCATATAGGGAATTATATTGCAAATGAAGACCACTAACAAATGAGAAGTCAGTGAGCGAAAACCCACTAATCTGCAATCCTATTCATTTTTGAAAAATACGATTCGACTTCAATGACTTAGGTCTACCTAAGTCGACTTCAAGTCAGAAGTTTCTGTTAAAAGTCAACTCAAGTCGACTTCGTGGCAACTTTGGTATACTTGACTCGGTTTGACTCGACCTTGAAGTATCGGCAACATTAGAGAGGGCCGAGGGATTTTTGGCCTGAAAAAGCCAAACTTTGGACAAGAAAATTGCGATTTTTCGGCCTCAAAAAGCCACTTTTTCGGACAATCCTTTAGGGGAGCTTCCCGGGGCCTCCCGGATGTCTGTGCTGCCCGCGCAGGAAGCGAATCGTCCCCCCAAGCGAACGAGAACGGAGGGTTTCTCTCCATCTCCAAGGCCGGTTAGGGATCACCAATTTTATTACGAATCTGGGGACTGTATTATCCGTGCGGAAGATACGCTTTTCAAGGTGATTTATAACCACTCTCTCACCGTTTGATCTGTCTCAGTAGCCAAAGATTCACAAATTCGTCATCACTCAAGACTCAGCAGTTTTTTCTTCCTTGTTTTCTCTTCCTCAGGGGAGTTTAGTCGTCGAAGGGTCATCCGACGATCTTCCTATAACTCTAGAGGGAGAGAACGCGAATGATATACGATCTTTGCCGAAATATCTTTATGCACCGTACGTTGAACGTCAGTTGCCTCAATGTGTATACGAGTAGTTGACGTTGACCCCTATGACCAGAGCATACAACGCGCAGGTGTCGCAGATTTCCGTGACGGAACTGGCCAATATACTTGCCGTCGCTCGCCTTGCCCATAAGTATGACATGCAAGGCTGGCAGAGCTGGGCCGTGGGGGTTATTCTCGAAATTCTAACCAGGGACAGCACATATTCGGCATCAAAAAAAAACACGGAAAAAAGATGATTTGGGAACCACCCAAACCATCAAAGGACGCAGGAAAGGTTGAAGACCAAGAAACAACTTAGCTTTGGGCTCAAAACATTGTGAGACGTCTTGACGGAAACGCGTCGCGTCGCGTCGCCCAAGGTAAGTTGTCGGCAAGAGATGTAGCACAGTCACGCTAACGACATCCAGAGATTGCCGACGCATCCAGCCCCAGAGATGCGTGAAAACGACTTGGGGTATAGGGCCGTGGCTTTGCCCGGCAGGAACTCATGCTTATGCGGTTTTTTTTTTCTTCTTTTTTCCCCCGTCATTTATTTAATCTTCTCGGCCACGCACACTAAGTGTAAATGCGTGCATATAGTACGGGGGGGAAGGATTTTACGTGGGGGTGGGGATGAGCTAGTTTATACTGAACAGAAAAGAGAGAAAGGTACATCGTTAAAATAGACCCATGGGCAGATAAGAGGGAGGGGGATCAGAAGGGCTTTTACCGCTTGGACTCAAGAAATCTTCTTGGCGCTTCTCTGCTGCTCTGATTTTCAACGATGACCAATTTCAGATGATGAATTTTTTGTTTGTACTTGTAAGCACCAATCTCATCCAGTCGGAACTCATCGGAACTCTGCCGGTCGCGGGCGAGCCTCCAACTACAACATCTAGACGGAGCCAAACTTTTGTTGTGTCCTTGTGAATAGCTACAAGATGGAAGAGATGGAGGTGAACGCTGCGAGTTGGATACAGTGCGTGTTCTTTAGTGTTTCACCGCGGACTATGCTGACAGCCCCAGTTCTTCCAGCATAAGTAACCAGGACCGTCCACGAACGAATACAGTGCGTGTTCTTTAGTGTTTCACCGCGAAGTATGCTGACAGCCTCATAGCACCCAGTTCTTCGAGCATACATAACCAGGACCGTCCACTAACGAATACATCTTGTCCACCGTCTTCTTGATCGCGGTTCCATTGGATTGGGATTGGGATTCTTGTAACACATTACCCGGTTCGAATAAACAGTCCCCTACTCTCAAAGCTTGTGCTTCACAAACCCGGCAAACTATTCAACTACGCGGGAATGTCGCCGCGGCGATTCGGCTCCCGGTCACCATAATCGTGCGCTCGTCTCAGATGGCACTTGTGAGTAAAGATCATTGTTATTATGTGTAGGCGGGATACATAGATTTGAGTCTGAAAAACATATCTGCATCCACTATATCAACGACGAGATAGTCTCCTTGCCTGTTGAAATCCGGAGCAAGGAGAGCACCACGGATAATCGAGTGGACTGAAATGAACTCGCAATCCTTCCGCTGGCGCTCGCGGACGCGATACAAACCCAATGCTTTGTCCTTTGCCGACCGCTGACCAGTGCCAACATCGAAAGCTTGCACCAGGGCAAACGGATGGACCCGTTCATCGATCTTGTAGGTAAAAACGAAATCAAGGCGGACGAAAATGTTGCCGCGGGTCGTCTTCACTATTGCCGCGTCATACCGTTCCCGGTTGTGGAAAGACGGGTTGCAGCAAAGGTAATCGGCCTCGTCTAACCAATTGTCTAGAGATTTGAAGTACACCTTTAAAAATAAGTAGGGAGTGATCTATTAGACGGCGATAAATTCCTGTACATGAAGATGCAGAGCCCCAGCACTCACTTCTTGCTCTGGTGTGAGCTGAACTCGCTTGCCTCCTGGAAAGGGATGACCATGGGCGGGGAGGAATACATTTAAAAACTCTGTGAATCGAATCCGGAATCTATTAAACGCAGTGTCGGTTTTCATGACGACTTCCAAAGTCAAGAAAGAGGTCGGTTTACTCTTGGCGCCAACCACGACATTTCCCAGCTCCTCGAGGTCTGGCGGTAAATCGTGATCCGGGTCCTCATCGTCCATGAATTCCTCTAGATCATCCAGTTGGTCCCGGATGTATTTAGCGACCATGCGCCTATGAAGAGATCGAAGTATCTGGGAAATTGAACAACAGATATCGAAAACAAATGGAGGACGAACCTGTGGCTGGACATTTTTGAAATTAGTTTGGCGCAGGTACGCAGCCCGTACCGGTCCATGCATGGATTCGTCAATCTTTCGTTCCAAAAATTTTCGTTACACCCTTTCGCACAATATCGTCGAATACATGGGAGTGTAAATGCGCCTTGGGAAAGTTCCAATTTTTGGGCTCGAGCTCCATATCTGCACAGGCCTTCTGATATTTCTGATATGTCCTTCTCAGTAATCGTTCTATTGATATCTTTGTAATGAGGTTTTCCGCACCTCGATTTTTACTTGTCGCCGTTATCCGATGTAATGAATTTAGTGGCTGTGTGAAGGCATATTAGTGGCTGTATCCTAAGGTTCATTAGATTTGAATCTAATACTGTCTGACTTTTCTTACCCGTCGAGCGTTCGATTCTCAAAGGCGACGTTTTATTTATGCCTTGCCTTGCTTTTCTTTTATTCTTCTCTCTTTGTTTTCCTTTGCTCTGTTTTGAATGACCGGTCACAGTCTCCCTTCATCTTTTTCTTATTGGTTCCCTCCATACTACCACAAGTATCCAATCTTTTGGTGGATCCACATCAAGATTGAAGTCCGTACTCTGAAGAGAAATTCACCACTACCCAACTGATGAGAGTTTCAATGATTTTTTGATGGATTCATGTAGAGTCCATTCAGATGGTCCCAAAAACTAGCCATAGCCTGATTCTAGCTCCAGGAAAGTTTCAAATTTCTCATTCTTTAACTTGTTTGTCACTCCCAAAATATTAACCGTTCTTTAAGCAAATGGCTCCTCGGCTGTAACTGCATTCCGAGCCCCAGTAGGCAAGGCCGGTCTACGTGAGTCGACGTCGGTCTATGTCGGCTGACCCCAGTAGGCAGAGTCTGCCTACGGCATGTAGACCAAATTGGGCCTACCTTGGCCTACCGTCTGCCTACTCAGGCCCCCCTATCTTGGTCCCGGTGCGTTGTGTTGCTGTTACCGTGTTTGCTTCCATCAAAAAATCAGTTAAACTCCTCGAGCCTAGGCAGCGGCCAACATATTTTTGGAGGGACAAACAATCATCAACCGAGTCCGTTGAAGAATGAGAAATTTAAAGTTTTTCTGGAGCTAGAGTCTGGCCGGGGCGTGTGTCTGAGACCAACTGACTAGGCTCTACAAGGTTCCACAAAAAAATCAGTGAAACTCATCGAGCTTGGGCAGAGGGGAACATATTTTTGAAGGGACAAACAAGCATCAACTGAGTTGGTTGAAGAATGAGAAATTTTCCTGGGGTTAGAATCTGGCCAGAGCTTGTTTAAGAGACCAACTGACTAGACTCTACAGGGTTCCACCAAAAAATCAGTGAAACTCCTCAAGCTTGGGTAGCGGCAGACATATTTTTGGAGTCACAATCAATTTGGGGCGCTGTCAAGAAATACCTCCGCCATCACTGTGATTACTCCTTCGAAGGACTCAAGACGAATATGGGGGCGGCGTTTGCCTCCCTCCAGCGAACGATAATACGCAAGTGGGAGCAATACGGTGGATGGCCCCAAGGAGGCTCAGCGGTCCGAGCATTCGGCTCCCCTACATACAGCTCTCACCGCCGCGTTTCCGGAAATTTAGGGCGACAGTTCGACAAGTAGATACTAGAACCTGTCTAGCGCAATTTGCGCATATTTACAGCTCAAACCGAGCTCTTTTTGAATATATTACGTGCATGTGGCCAAATCGGCCCAAGAACTTTTTTTTGCCCACTCAGTTTTGATTCAAATGGAAATCCCTCTGACAGTTCTTCTCGTATGCTCTAAAGGACCACTTTTGTTAGACGGATAAGAAATCCGAGTAAAACTGAGTGATCAAAATCTCAAAGCACGAGGTGGCGGTAGCCAAGGGGGGGTCGGCTTTCGAAATTCGGATATCGGGTCGAAAAGTTTTTTTTGACCTCAAGCTGACCCCCCTCTCCTTCCATAAAGGGAAGGAGCTTCCCACCCCTAGCGGCGGACCGTACTTTCCGGTCATGTGCATCCTCCCCAATTTGGCCAGAAAATTCACGCCATGCCTGCACATTGTCGAGAAGCATCGTTTCCGTGATATCTAACCATTCGGTGGGTGCTAGTGCATTAAATTTGACCTATTTTCAATCCCATATAGCCCACCGTGACTTCAGGTCTAGAAAATTAACCTCATCAGCCGACGCCTGATGGGCCGTAAGTTACTTGACGCCCTCAATTTGTAATATAAAGGTCTTAGTGTGTGCCACGCGCCTGTTTCTTTTTGCTCTTCCCTCCTTTTGCCATTGCGAGGTGCTGAAGCTTGTCACCCGACTTCCCAATTTGGCTTGCCGGGTCTGATTTGACATGGGGACCGTTGAAGAACTCTCTCTTTACCATTCAACACAATTTAAACTACTCCAAATGCATTTTTGAAGCATTCTGGACTTATTTAGTAACTTGGCCTAGAAAAGGGCGGCGCCACACGCGCGCAAACAAACACGTCGCGTGGGCTGGGCAGGAGGTTAGGGCGCACAGGCTGGACGGGAGCTGGCAGGAGCAAAGGTAGGTTACATGGACAGTGGCGAGGTAGGTCGGGGGAACGGGCCGAGTGTGTGCGTTGGATCGGTAAAGTGTGCCGGGTGGATCGGAGCATCTGGCCTACATGATCTGACTTTCCCTATATGGTATATAGCTCCGAAGCCGGGCCGTGTCCATCTGGAAGGACTGATACCCATGGCGTTGATGCTCTGGTGGTTATGTATGCCATTTGAGTACTGATCGGTGTGTTCTCTTTTAAGTCAACGCACACCTGCGTACCACTATCGAGGAGTTAGGGCAAGCGCAGCGCGCCCTAACTCCAGGTATTAGCATGTCGTCCCGCTTCGAGAAGTTAGGGCAAGCGCATGTTTGCTCTAACTTCGGGTATTAGTTGGTTAGGGGGTTAGGGTTATGGTTCGTGGTTAGTGGTTAGGATTCGGGTTCGTGGTTAGAGTCAGGGTAAGGTATCTGTGTAAAAAAAACCTCTCATTTGAACCACAAGATATAATATCGACATGGCTGAGCTACATATTAGCTGCCATCAGATGATTTGTAATGAGTTACCCCTTTAGTATGTCAGACCATGGGAGGCCAAGGGGGTTTGATCGGAGCGGTCAGCGGGCGGGGTGGACGGTTGCGAGAAATGTAGGATCGGCGGGTGCGTAGGTTGGGTAGGGGCGCGCGTGAGCGTGTTGTATGGCGCGGTAAGTCGGTTGTGATCGGGGAATGTAGGTCCCGGTTAGCGCCGAAGTCGGTTGGTTGGTTGGGCGGAGGAGACGTAGATTGATGGGAATATCTGCTTGCGGATAGGACAGGTGTGTAGGAGTGGTTAGGTTACGTGAGTAGTGTTCTGCAGGCGTAACCCGGGGGTCCGAAACCACCAACCCTTACTCTTACCCCCCAAAATCCCCTGCCCTTGCCAGGGGTAGGGGTCGGGTAAGGGTTTTCCTGGGGTATTTGGGCTGTAAACACTGCATTATAAACGCTCACCTTGACCCATCTACGCAAGTGGGAGAAGGTGGTGATAACGGATCAATGAGCCCCCGGCGTATACAGTTTTAAATGTTCCCACCGCTTGCAGTAGGTGGCGATTAGCATTCATGAACATCCCTTGTATAGAGAATTCATCCGGCGGATTCGCCGGATGCTGTCCTTGAGGGTCGTCTCCGGCCTTCACGAGCTCGATTATCCTCCACAATACCCAATAATCCTGAACGATGTGCTGTATTTCGTTCAAATCGACAGTCACGCATCACACGGTACCCGTTTTATTGCGGCAATAATTTTTCTCGATTAACCGTTCTTTAAGATTTTGCTCGTTCGGCTGTGCTGTATCCCCATGTAACCTTTTTCCTTTGTTTTTCCTCTGTCCCTGCTCTTTGATTAACCCCTTCTGTCCTGGACTCTGTCCGCTTTTTCAACACCGCCTTTTCATTTGCGGTCAAACAGCTGACCCGCACGCAGCTTTTTCCTGACAGGACGCAGCCGATCGCAGCCATCGCTGTCTGCGCAGCATGGTTCTATTCATCAGGCCGGAGGGCCACGTATCCCCCCCGGCAGATTCTTGCCATATAAAAATGGCGTGAATGAAACCCCTTCACCCACTTTGCTCCTCAATTTTATTTTCATTCTTGGTCTGATCTCTGGAACCGCTGCTGCGGGCGATAGTCCTCTACTTGGGTTCGACTCAAAAGTACTACTTCAACCCTGGGCATCCGCTCGACCATCCTCAAAATTTATATCTCTGCAACTGCCACTGTGCTCTCAATGCCTAATCTCGCACTAGCTGTGTCGTGTCCGCTGCTTTCTTGCTCATGATTGCTTTTCATCTCAGTCCAGAACCTCCTCAACCCATGCCAAGTCGCTTCTAATCCCTCTGCCCTGCGACCCTATCTTGCCGGCTTTCATTGATGTCAAAATTTGTGGTTTTCTCGCGTTTCCGTTGTTCACTCTGGCTGGCAACAATTTATGAATCAAATTCACACCTTCATATCTTGAATTCTTCCACCGTTTCCAGCTGGTGCAACTTGCCAGATGAATCAAATTCAAGATCAAAACATTCAACTGAAGTCACTGCATTCCGAGGCTCCCTAGCCACAGCATCCGCCCACCGGAGCTAGCCGAAGGGCATTGATGGCCCTAGGTAACCAGCTAGCCGCATGTAGCTGGCAGCCTAGCCGAACAGCTACCCAGACTTACCCAGACCTCCCCACAGCTCCCCGTCGGGGACCTACCCATATGTAGCAAGAGCTACCATCACGACAGGATTGGATTCTTTATTTGAACGGAAGGATGCAATCAATTGAACGGCACTCTCCGAGCCGGACGCGGATTGTTGCTGATGCGTACGCTCTTACGCCTCTGCGGCTTTCGGGAAATACAGCTTCCGCATAGCATATTTAAGAACAGGGATTCAATGGGGCTTCCAGACCACTGAAACCGCAGGCGTGCCAGACGACGTTCTAGAAAGTCTCTAAGGTGAATTGATACCATTTGCACACCAAATTATGGGGTTTATCCAAACTGCGGGAGTACCGCGGCACGCGCAACATTTTCTCCTGGCCCTCCAGGGACATGGTGCCAGGATAGTTCTATCTGCCCTTATACCCCAAAACGGCTCGGGATACAACAATGAAGAGTCCGGTGCGCGGAATATTGAGCATTTCGACTGGTATAGGCGGCGTGTACCGCAACCTCAAGCAATATGTACTGGGACATCGTGTATCGCACCGCCGTCGAGAACGATGGCGTTTAGGCTTGTAGCCTGACTATAGTGGTTTAAACTTCCAAATATTCTTTGTCGTACGAGAATATAGACAAACACAATGAAGATTGACATGTTCAAGATGCGCAAAACGCAGTCGAGTGTGGACGGTTAAAAAGCCTTAGCGTTTGAAAACTGAAACCAACTGTGACTGCCAACCAAACAAGGACAAAGCTGCCGGATCGATCAAGGGCGGTGCCGCTTTCCGAAGCTGTCGCGGAGAGATCCTCCTTCGCAAATGCGCGCGTTCAATTGACTGTCGCGCGGTGTTCTCGAGAATATGTTACAAACGTAGGTTACGTGTAGGAGAAGATACGTAGTGTCCCATTTCCGTGCAGAGCCAGGACCAGGCCCAAATTATCGTCCATCGCCATCCACCAGTCACTACTCCCCATATTGACCCCTTCGAGTTCCAGCGGACGGTCTTCTCTTGTTCCGCCATAGCCAAAGCGGGACAAAAGCGCCTGCTTGCCTTCCACAACCAGAGCGTAACGGCCTGATGGACTAGCAGCGGCGATGTGGTACTGGGTGTCGCGCTCCACTGGCACTCTCATTGCGACGGGCCCGAATACCGGCTGTTCGCCTGGTGCTGGGAGCGAGAATTCCAGAGCGTGCATGCTGTAGGAAATGTGGAGGATGTCAGATGTTGGGCGCGCTGGCAAATCCTCGTCGACATCGGACATGCCGCTAGCTGGTAGTCCTAGTTGTATGATGGTGTGGCGATGTGCCGGGGCAAGTGGTGGGCCGAGGTTTCCGGGTTCAATGTGTCGGAGCAGGTAGGGTCCATTGGAAGATGGTACAATTTGCGTCGTGAGACCGGTCAGCGACTCATGGGCGGGAAGCCTGATGGGGACAATGTGCTTATTACTTCCATCGAAGGAGACCGTCAGCAGCGTGTACATCGAGCCCATGTTGTCGGCAACAACCACACTCACTGTGCCACGGCGGGCAGTAACGTGTGAGGTCGGCCAAGCTTCTGGGCGCGGCCTGTGGTCAAAATCGTGACTGCATATCAACAAGATGGACACAGCAGAGAGACCCCGGTAGTCGACGCGGATCGCAAGGAGACGGTGCACGTTGCTGTGGGTAAATTTAGCAAGGCACGACAGCGAGCCCGAAGAGACGCACACGCTATAGTCCCAGGCACCGAGAAGCACTTCTCCCCACTTGTCAAAAGACGCTGACTCTACGACCACATGTGCTCCAAGGTCCAATGAGGCACAACATTCCGCGGGATCCACACGGATGTTCCAGCACGCCACTCGATTTCCTGACGTGGAACCGCATCTTCCGGTGACCAGAACGAGGCCTGTGCCGGGGATTACAATGAGCTGGGAGTCTTCCCCAATATACCCGACCTCCCGTATCGACCGGGGCTTCGGTGCGGGCGCCGTCCAGTTTTTGGCGAGTCTATAGGTCTGTCTAGCACCGTTCTGCAGATCGTGCAGATTCAGCTTTGAAAGGTCTTGACGGATTGGCTGTGCAATTGGCTGCATTTCCGTTTGCTGAGTCCGGTGGAGGACGTCAACCCAGAGGGACCTTTCGGCGGTATAGCCGCGCAGAACGCCGCATGACTTTGGCAAAAATTCAGTGACCAGGGATATACAAGCCCTTGGATACTGACCGAGAGAAATGAGATTAGGTCGCTGAGAAGCATCCGTCGGCAGAGTGCAAGAATGAGGTCCATTGGAAGGTCTAGGAGGTTTAACATATTGCAGGAGAGAAGTGGCGTGGGGCTTGCGTGTCTTTTAAGTAAACAGGTGGAGAATTGGCGACGATCGGGTCACAAATATAATCACCAGCCCTTAGTCCGATCTAGATCTCTTTGAGATTACTACATCTGGCTGGCCATTGTTCCTAGCATCCCGGAGTCCCGGCAGTCTTCGATCAGACCCTGAATCTCACTTCTATAGCGTCGTCAGGGTCAGGATAGGCGTGTCTGCGGGAATGCATGTCACATTTCAGATAATATTGGTCCTTGATCGGTCCTTGAATCTGTGCCAACATGGACGATAATTGAGCGGCGAGGATCTCGGTGATGGTCTCCTCGCGTCTTCTTTTTATCGAAACATATGTAAGATTCTTTTGAGTATAGGCAGACACGTGCGCCGGTTGATGCATGTACTGTAGCATTTGATTCAATTCGCATGTCACGGGTCACAGGCCCAAAAATTTACGAATCTTTTCGTACTGGTCACAGGTCACCGAGGGCATATACGAATCCTCCAAACAGGTCACGAATTCGCCAGAAAATGGCTCAAAAGAAATTGAATTTTCGTCTCCGCGCCGCCTGCTTGTCAAGCGGCGCCGCGGCGTGGTTGGGGGAGGGTACCGAGAGTTTTTCCGGCCCATCCTGTATCTTCAGCACGTCGGGAAGACCGACCATTGCAGCAAAGATTCGAGTTTAAACTGGAGTTAACCGTTGAGTAAGCAAGATATAATTCGATTCCTTCCACTCCTCCTCACGCTCTTCCCCCTGAGGTTATAAACCCTCAACGGTTGTAAAAGAGTACGCTCCTCTCCACCCCTGTGGTCTAAGCGAGAGTCGTAGCAGTGAGTGGCTCCCACTTTTTCACTCCTCACGCTCTTCCCCTGCGGTTGTAAACCCTCAACGGTTGTAAAGGAGTAGGCTCCTCTCCACCCCTGCGGTCTAAGCGAGAGTCGTAGCAGTGAGCCGCTCACCTTTTTTATTGCACTCCATGGTGAGTTTCTAATTTACGCGTTACTTGGTGCAGTTCGGAATTTCAACAATTTACGGCGCGGTTCCACGACACCCCGATTTTCTATATAAACCCCCTGGCAGGCAGTGGTTACCCCTTACTGGTCCTTCCCACTGCCTTGCCAGGTGAGTCGTTTTGAGTATTGTACAATATTCCTCCTTATCCTTCCATCTGGACAGCGTAGCGCATTTTCTCGTTACCCACCCTGCATATGATGTTTCACACACAGACACTCCTACTTTACATTGGTGGACAGCGGGGATTTTTTTGCCTGGGGGGAGAGAACTCCCCCCGTACTCCAGTACTACACTGGAGGTCAAGCCCCGCAGGGTTCTAACCGCACGTCCTGCCTATTCAATGGCCGGCCAGTCCATGTAATGTACTCACTCTTATGTATTTCCCTTCCCTATAGTTTTGTATAGTTACGCCATCCAGAAACGGCACATAGACACTGGGCCGCTCTCCCCCGGGGAGCGGTTGATTTGGCTAAACCGCTCGCGTTCACTTCCCACAAGTCGCAGCTCTGCTCGAGACGATTGGGTCGGAAACGAGAAAATTCCAATGATTATGTGAGCAAATGATGTCAGTGCCCGTTTTGGAATCCCAAGTGAAATCTAATTATTTTGAACCATTATACACCTACCTGGTCAGTGCTGGGAAGGCAAATATGAATATCTGAGGCCTCCCGCCAACTTTCGGCTGATTTACGAAAAACAAAATAGGTGTCACGCTCGACCCGACCAAAATACGAAGAGTGAATTTCGTACGGTGCGGTCACAGGTCACAGGGGACTACGAATTGAATCAAATGCTACAGTACCGTACCGGACGCACGATGAGCGAAAGACTGTGTATTGCCATACCTGTAAGAAGGAATAGCCACGAGAAGAATAAATAAAGGTAAGGGAAATATGGATGGAGAGACATACCTCGAGGGATGTCTCTGTGCTAGCAGCAATATAAGTAGAATAGGTAGCAAACGGCGGCGTGAAATTTTTGATGGACCAAGATAGATCTGCGGATTGATTACAATTCGTGATGTGGCACTAGACTCCGACATAGGCCCAGTGAGGGTAATGTATGCATTATTATTTGGGGTCGTAAACTTCAGGGTCAGAATTGACCGGAATGAATACTTACGGTCGTCACAGCACTGCCTCCTTCCAGAATGAAGAGCTTCAATGCCCCAGGCTGAACGGGTGAAACGTCCCCATACAGTGCGTGGCCATCACTTTCACGCATTGCCCTGGATGGGACCTTCGAGTTAACCAATCCTTGTGTCGGCGCTAGAACAAAAAGACTGAAATAAAGGGAGAATATTAGAACATTAGATCCTGCCACACACCTTCCCGATGCCTCATTCTGCTTGGTCACGTCGGTCCTGCCTTGGGGAATGCTCTCTTTCCTATTTCCAGAAAATGGGTGGGATCCCTTAGCTTGACCATAAGTATAGGATAACGATCCTAAACACGCATCCGGCCTCGTCACATGCTGGTTTGCCGAAAATGGCTTTGATGTGTTGCCTTGGCCACCCAACAGCCCCGATATCAACATCATAGAGAATGCCTACTCCATAGCTGTGGTTTTTAAACAGCACCAACCAACTGTTGGGAAATTGCGCTTCATGGCAGGTGTTATAAAACATCAACCACCAACTGTTAATTTCCAACACGTCATGGCAGTTGTTGTGAGACAACACTCACCAGCTGCTAAATTCTTGCACTTCACGGTGGGTGTTATTAGACACCACTCTCCAACTGTCAAGTTCCAACACTTCAGAGATGTTCTTGATAGATCTCATTGTTTGTCTAACTCAACTCGGAATGTAGAATAGGTGACCTAATGCTCCTGGACCTCCCACTCACAATCATTCATCTCCTGTCCAGCTTTTGATTCGCTATCGTAGACGGCGTGAATAAACCACAATATACAGCAGCTACACTGCTTGTCTATCTAATTATCCGAGTCATCATCCAGCATCCAATGCTTCATCGTCTCCTTGAATTTCTTGATAAGGCGAGGAAAACAATCAGCATATGCGGACGCGTCGTCAGTAGCCATTGAATGCAAGCGTCGCAATGCCTGGGTGAGGTGAACTGGAAAAAGGCTTCGGAAAAAGACTTCCGTTTTTTTGCCTTTGGGTAGGAGGCATGTGAGAGATGAGCTAACAAGATGTTGGGTGGTTCTGGCTGAGTAAATACACCCGCTTAGGCTTGACTGGTTAGTATTTCAACAGCGATAATTTGCATTATTTTCACTTTGATCAATCCGAATTCAAATTAAATTAAACACAATAGAAGTTTTCCGACGTGCAGATCGCCATCAGCTCAACGGATTTGAATGGGGCCATATGCGTTGGAAAGCCAGGGCAATTTTGAGTCAAAATGCCTGCACAACCGTCGGGATCATATGGTGGGACCCCTGGTTACAACCCTGTGGGACCTCACTGCATTCCGGCCCCCCATAGCCGCACTTACGGCGAGCTCTTGCCAGCTGTGGCTATGCTTTGGCTAGGTTGGGCCAGCCGCCTCAAGGCCGCCTAGCCTGAGCGGACTAGCCACACGTGCTGGGAGCTCTTGCCAGTTATGGGTAGGTCCCCGATGGGGAGCTGTGGGGAGGTCTGGCCAGGTCTGGGTAGTTGTTAGGCTAGGCTGCTGGTCACAGGTGGCTAGCCGGCTAGCAAGGGCCATCAATGCCCTTCGGCTAGCTCCGGTGGCGCTGTGTGTGGCTAGGGAGCCTCGGAATGCAGTGCCTGACCACCAGCAAATATACGCCGGTGTACGCATTGAGCCAGAGAGCCCCAAGGAGATATGTATAAGGGAACGGTAGGGCTATTACATATCTACTACTGATTGACTGAGTAGAATGCTTGATGCATGGACAGGAACACCATCAAATCGGTTGCCACACACTCAATTTCGCGTGGAATATTGCGCTGGGAATGCACCTGGCTTGTATTTGGAGAGCAAGATATCTAATAAGCAAACTCAGGAAGGAAGAAGGAAAAACCTCGCAGTGTACATGGCATGACGGGATGAGATAGGATGACACAGAAGTGGCCGTAGTGCTGAGACAGGAAATTGAAGGAGAACGAGACAAGATTGTCGACTCGGAGGAACATTGAAGGACGTTGGGGCGATAGTGGCCTGAGAATAACCAGAACTGGTCTAAGAGGGTATGTTTCCGGCGGTCAAAGCGTGAAGCAGCGAGCCTAGGGTGTAGTATTGAAATGACCGAACGAGACGCACCTGAAGCAGCGATGAAGCCAACATCAATTTTCAATGATGCACAGCCTCTTCTACATATCAAGGATGCTCAGACGCAGCAAACCTTGAAGCCAATAGACCATTTGTGTCCGCTACGCATATTCCACAATTCCTTCATGTTACATCGGCTTCCAAACGAGCTTCTCATGAATCCCCAGCAAATTTAACCCAGAAGAAATCGAGGGCGAGGCGAAAAAGTTTGATGTTTCTGACCTAAACCGGCTGCAAACTCGGGTAGACCATTGTGTCTGCCATGCATATTCCACAATTCTTTTCAGGTTCTGGAATGTTACATGAGTGTCCGACAGAGCTCCTGACGGATCTTCAGCAAATTTAACCCAGAAGAAATCGAGGGGTGAGGCAAAAAAGTTTGATGTTTCTGACCTAAACCAGCTGCAACCTCGTGCGGACCATTGTGCCTGCCACACACATTCCACAATTTTTCTAAGGTTTTGGAATGTTACATGGGCGTCCAACAGAGCTTCTGGCGGATCCTCAGCAAATTTGACCCAGAAGAAATCGAGAGGCGAGGCGAACAAGTTTGGCGTTTCTGACTTAAACCGGCTGCAAACTCGGGCAGACTATTGTGTCTGCTACGTATATTCCACAATTCATTACAAGCACTAGAATGGTACATTGGCATCCGGAAGAGCTTCTCACTAATTCCCAGGTAATTTAACCCAGAAGAATGGAGAGGTGAGGCGAACAAGTTTGGCGTTTCCGACCTGAACCCGCTGCAAACTCGTGTGGACCGTTGTGTATACTAGACATATTCCACAATTCTTTTCAGGCACTGGAATGGTACATTAGCTTATAAACGAGCTTCTCACGAATTTTCAGGAAATTTAACCCAGAAGAAACCAAGGGGCGAAGGGAACAAGTTTGGCGTTTCCGACCTAAACCGGCTGCAAACTCGCGCCCTGGGGCAGCCGTACTAATCTCTGTGCACCAAATGGTGTTTGGAAGGTAGTGTAGTCGCGTGAATCAAGATGTAGCAATCGGTGTATTTCTGGGGTAGCTGGAGCTCTACTGGAATTCCTGACGATAATGGCAAATACTTTTTTTTTTCTTTCTCCCGCGCAGTCCCCAAAAGGGAAATCCACCCTTGGGAGCCTCAAAGGCCGCTGCGGCGGCGTTTCGCCATGAGATTAACACCACCAGGATATCGAGCGACCTCTGGAGAGCCATGAAAGGGTCTTCACTGCGGGCCAGGACTGCTCAATTGAGCCATAGCTGTAATATTTAGGCTAAAGTACATGACCCTAGCCATGTAAACCCATTAACTAAATTCATGGAACTAGCCAAGCAGTTTGCTAGCTACACTACGGCTATTGGTAGGGTGTCTCGGCCTATTAGCGCTGCCTGCCGGCGCTCCGGTGCTTACCAGTGTTTGGCTTAGGATCCAGGAAGATAATTCCGCATCAATCCACATAAAATTGTCACCCATCAAAAATATCTGGACAGAATGCAATGATACAGTTGCGGGTGCATCAGAGCGAAGCTTCTGAACACACAAAAAGATTACATACCTAGTAATCATCAGCATTTTGAAAAGCATGACCTGGGGTATTAGAGGTGCATTCAAATGGCCGGCATTTGGAAAAGCGTGACCTAGGGGAATAGAGGTGCGTTCAAATGGCCAGCATTTTGAAAAGTGTGACCTGGGGCAATAGAGATGCATTCAAATGGCCGGAATTTTGAAAACCGTGACTCACCTGAGGCAATAGAGATGCATCATATGACCGGCATTTTAAAGAGCGTGACCTGGGGCACTAGAGATGCACTCAAATGGCCGGCATTTTGAAAAGCGTGACTCACCTGAGGCAATAGAGATGCATTCAAATGACCGGCATTTTAAAGAGCGTGACCTGTTATCCACACAGTCTTTCTTGAGACCAGTTTCCAAGTCGAGGTGTTCTCGGAGACCTCGAACAGGAACAATTTCAATGAACTGATGACACGAGTCAGTGACTGGAATGGGGTTGTACGGATCAAGGTCCGAACCCTTTTTAATGGGTGACGAAGAGAAGTCGTTGTTTGGGACATTTTGCTATTTATAGCTTTGGACCTGCCAAAATGTTAGTTGAGGGGGCGTTAAACGACCCTCATTTATAGTCAGAAGCGGCCCGGTGGCCGGGCCGCACACCGGGCCACCCGTTTCTCAGTTACGTACTGGATCATCCGCGCAGATCCGGCCCGGCAGGCTTTAAGTACTCGATCTGTGTTCGGCTGGGTACAGTGGCGGCCAAAAAGAATGAGCGCGGTCGTTTGCACTCATTCCTTAGCTAAATCACTCCAAATAAAATGTTGGCATGAACCTTTGTCGATTTCATCATGATATACTCAGTTTAACCCATATCTTACTTTTTCGGATGGTGTACAATAAAATAAATGGGTGTTTTCTGAAAAAAAACCGAGTTTATGGAATCATCGTGTCCGCAAAAATGATGCCTACAGTTTCAAAGTACCCGAAAAATAAACCGTATTCATATTTTGTTTCACCTAAATTAGTAGGTTTTTAAGCCCACGGCGGGGCATCCAAGCTGTCCATTTTTAGCATTTTGCAGCCATTTTGCGTCCAAAGTGCTTGAAATGGCCAACTTGCATCAGGCATTGCGAGCCCAAAACACCTTTAGTTGGGGTGAAATAACCTATGAATAAGGTAAATTTTTCTACTTTGAGACCGTATATACCATTTTTGTGGACACGATGATTCCAGAGGCTCGATTTTTCAGAATCCCCCCACCCCCTCCCCCTTTTTTTTTTTTTTTGTGTGCCATCCGAACAAGTGAGATATGGTTTAAACCGTGTAAAGGCTCCTGAAATTTCTGAAACTTCATTCTGGCATCTTATTTGAAGAGATTTGGCCCAAAAATGAGCCCAAACGGTCGCGCTCATTCTTTTGGCCGCCACTGTAGTTCCGCCCCCTACTATGTACGGGATTTCTATTTGCGACGGATCAAAGGATCCCAGATAACTTGCTTGCAAAGTCTTTTTCGAATCCAACACCAATTGAACACGCGCCAAAGCCAATCTTTCAGCCCAGGGTGAAATTGCCTTTTTTGGAGAGCAGTATATTTGACAAATTTGCTTGCTGTATGCTTTCGGCATCCGACATTTGGACGGAATCCAGATCAAAGGATCCCAAACACCTTGCTTGCAAAGTCTTTTTCGAATCCAACACCAATTGAACACGCGCCAAAGCCAATCTTTCAGCCCAGGGTGAAATTGCCTTTTTTGGAGAGCAGCAGTATGTTTGACAAATGTGCTTGCTGTATGCCTTTAGCATCCGACAATTGGACGGAGTCCAGAGCAAAGGATCCCAAATGACTTGCTTGTAAAGTCTGTTTCGAATCCAACAGAATAATGGCCACTCTAACGGAAGAGCAGTTTCTTCAGCTCCAAAAGGCTTCCGAAACCTTTCTGATGGACAAGGACTTTGGTCAAGTGCAAGTGGAACCAATACTACAATTAATCTTTGGCGACTACTCGGTGCGTCTAGCCAATCCTATTGCGTGCAAGTGGGGTAGCCATCTACTATTAAGAATACCAGGAGCATCTGGCTAATGGACTTAGTGACTCCAAATTAGCTCCATCTCCAGCGTGCGATGCTGGTGGCGCTGCCAAGGAATCAGACAACCCGGGGCGCCGATGTCTATCACGATTCAAACGACGCATCCGGCCACCGAACGCCTCCATCAGTGAAACAGCATGTTCGTCTTTGACATCTTGGTCTTTGGAACGCATCTTTGACCGTCTTCGTCTTTCGGTGGCGCATCTTTGGTTTTTGAGTCGACATCTTTGGCCATCTTTGTCTTCGGTGCTCCGTCTTTGTCTTTGGGGAAATCTTTTCAGCTTACTGACTTGTCTGTAGCAATAGCAAAATTTTACGGGACCCCAAAGTTCCTATCTGCTGGATCCTCAACAAAGCTCCAGTTACCAAATGTAACGTCAGGGAATGGAAGTTGCGGATTACATGTATGAGCCCAGAGCTTCCACATTTTATCTCTCTCCTCTGGACGGTTCGGAGCATACTACACTAACTGACCAAAATGATTGACCGATCGGTTTTTGGACTATATCTCGGCATTGAGATGACATTTTTGGGTCAAACAAAATGTAGGGTCATGGAGGGGAATCCTACGGACCGTTCTGTACCACTAATGAGATCAAAATATATTGATGTGCCATCACTTGGGGCCGAATACGGAAAAAACCGGAAAACTGATTTTTTCAACTCGAGCTACGATTTTTTTGAGCACAAACCAAAGTTGTCAGATTGAAGTTCAGGAGGTTCTCTACCATGCCACACTTTGAATTGTGCAAAAATATAGAGGGGATCGTGAGATATGTCGGCCGCAAAATGGCCACTTTTTACCAAAAAACCGCCAAAAACCGCCAAAACAAGCAAAAATGGATAAAAGTGGCCATTTTGCGGGTTACATATCTCATGATCCCCTGTATATTTTGCACAATTCAAAATGTGGGATGGTAGAGAACCTCCTGAACTACAATCTGACAACTTTGGTTTGTGCTCAAAAAAATCATAGCTTGAGTTGAAAAAATCAAATTTCCAGTTTTTTCCGTATTCAGCCCTGAGTGATGGCACATCAATATATTTTGATCTCATTAGTAGTACAGAACGGTCTGTAGGATTCTTCTCCATAATCCTACATTTTGTTTGACCCAAAAATGTTATCTCAATGCCAAGATATGGTCCAAAAACCGATCGGTCCATCATTTTGGTCAGTTAGTGTATTTGTTATCGCGTAGCTAGCCACTCAGGCTACCTGGCCACTTGGCTCCTACACTGTCCAGGCTTCGTGCATCCAGCCGGCCGTGAATGGTGCATCGAAGTACAGGCTATGACGGAGGTCTGGACCAAATTTGGCACCAGGGTGATGGATTGATTGGCAGTTGTGGCACGTCGGACCTCGACCCGAAAGGTGAGAACATCAATTTCTTACGTTTGCACCGCAACTTTGTCCCTCGCTGTTCTCAATCAATACTTGGTCGTTCCGCGACTTTTGGGGCTCGCTATGATCCCACCATGACAGGGATAAATATAACATGGGACCTTACGCCTATTTTCCGGACCAACTGCCTTTTTGGCTTCTTCATCCGGGCCATCCCTACGCTGGGCAACGCCGAGATACCACTCTGTCATACAGCCTCTTGGGGTTAATGCACGGGCTTGTGCGGGGGGGAACTAAATACGGGGAAGCATGCATGGGGTTCAAAATGTGAATTAAATTGTTCAATAGTGAAGCACAGTTGATCCCCGCGTACGCCACCATCGCCTCTTTTGTTTCAGCGCACAGGTGAGCGGCACCGCCTTACTCTTGTTTTGATAACACGTATCCCATTGTTTCCAGGCCTATTATTCAGGCTGCCAAATATTTCGGGTAAGTCCATTTATTTGTTCTTCTTTCGACATTCCCCCCCTTCTATAATACGTATCCCACGCGTTTTCACAGGCGCAAAATTGCCCCGCCCTTCACCGAGAGATGAGAAAAACCAGCAGCTCGGTTAACTTTCGGCAAGAAACTTCCAAATTGAGCGATGAACGTGACCGTGGGACCTCGGCTAAGGGGGGGGGGGGTGGCGATGACAATGCTCGCTTCTTCGAATTCCCGTCAAAACACGGCTCCAAATCACTGAGTTGTTGTGCATCCTCGTTTCCAACGATGGCATCAATTCAATTGCGTGGACAAACTTACAAGCTTGCCGTAGCCGATGCATCGCCACGTCATAGTCCTTTGGAGTGCTGCTCAATTTTGCCTACGTCCTTCTCTCTGGCCTTGTCGGTGGCGTGACAGCCAAACCAGAGGATATTACTGTACTATTTCGACCATTTATTCACACCATGTCACCGATCACCGCAAAAGTTCATTGGATAAGGTCTTCATTTCTCGGCAATCACCCCAACTTTACTATAAATGGCAGTCCGGCGAATGCCAGAACGAAAATTTTGACGTTTTTGAGCCTAATTGGGCCTCAAAACTCACTGTCACCGTCACCTGTACCAAATTCATTCATTTCACGACCCTCTGTCACTTGTCACCTGAATAAACGGTCGAAATAGAACAGTACATATCTTTTGGTGATGTTGTCTTCTAGACCCGGGCTGGGACAAAGGCTTGGATGGGGAGTGCATGGCAATCATTTGATATGTATGTTAATCTAGGCATACTTAGAACGGGACATGAGGCACATTCAGATCAGTCAGATTCACGTCCCATGTGAATGGCACTGCTTCTGTCAGGTGCAAGAGGTTATGGAGGAAAACATGCAGTTCGCGTTACTGGGTGTGGTTCCCACTGCAGGGTCCTGGACTTCTGGGGTTCCATAATGGAAGCCAGATGCCATGAGCACCCATGCAAGCACCACGTGGAAAACAGGGTCACCATCACCCTTAACACGAGGTGCTTAACGGCAGCATTCTTACACACCTCATGTCAATAATGAAACTTTGTGTGGTTAGCCCACCACCATCAATGGAAAGCTAGGTCACAAAAATTAAGCGACCCTAGATTCAACATATCAACATCCTAGGGATCCAGCATGCCGAGGCCGATAACCACACAGGGTGTCATTATTTACATGAGGTGTGTAAGAATGCTGCCGTTAAGCACCTCGTGTTAAGGGTGATGGTGACCCTTTTTTCTATAACACGTGGTGGTTGCATGGGTGCTCAGGGCATCTGGCTTCCCGCAAATCAATGCAGCATGTGCATGGCGCTAAGGTATGCCTAAAAATGTGAAATGAAAAGAAATACCTGCGGTGGCATAATAGCAGGTTAAGTCATTATTGCGCATAGGGTAGGATGGCCAAGCATTTTCGCTCAATAATCGTTTCCCAGGCATCAAAGAGGTGCCCATTGATGGGGGTCGGATCGTAGGAGCTGATATCACCACAGTGAATTGGCGTGGTGGCAGGATGCGGAGCTTGGTATTTGGAATGAGGTTACGACACTCCAGTGCAGGAAGCAGAATGCGGTCGGAAGCGGGGATAGGATTCGCGAAACGCCACAGCAGAACAGCTCGGGCTAACCGATTGGAAATGCACATATATAAACCGGTGCGCTAGTCTGGTGCACCTGGTTTGGAATTGGGAGAACGATGCAGCCGCGCCCCGCCGGCCCACAGCTACCGAGCATCCGCACACTGCACCCGTACCTCCCAGCCATAGGCCCTGGCCCGTCGACCTCCACCTCAACCTATGAGCCTGCACAGACGTCGACGTCGACTCAGAGTCAGGGAGCGAGAGTGTACCCTCCCTCGTCGTATGCGGGGTCCGATGGCGATGAGCTGGGCGTTACGGGCGAAAACGAGCCACCCAAGAAGAAGCGCCGTCGACAGGCACTGAGCTGTACTGGTGCGTCCCTTCAGCCCATTCCCCCACTCTTCTCAATCACGGTGACATACAACTGATGTCGGCATGTCAATACAGAATGCAAACGGAGGAAAATCCGGTGCGACAGGTGCGCATCGTTTCGTTGTTGATGCGATACAATTAACTGAACTAGCTGGTGTGGTAGAACACAGCCATGTGCGCCCTGTGTAAGAAGGGGAGATCAGGCAAAGTGTCAGTGGCATGTTGTCGAACCTGCGTAAGTCGCGTTTTGACTCATTTTTTTCTGTCCTTTTTTCGTGCTATTTTCGCGTTCTTGAAGCCGTTGGTTCTCCCTCAAGCAACAAGTCTTTTAATGCCTACTTCAGTTGCATATTAAGCGTCCTGGCCATCTTCATTTTCCGCACATTCATCTCCGCATTTGGGACCTTTTCCCTTGCTTTTTGTGCGCATGTTTTTTCGTCCTTGACGTGCCTCTCGAAATCGGAGAAAAGAACAAATTTTCGTCCTCCTTTCATTGTACCCTTGCATTTCTTTCAGTTTTGTTGTGGTGTGCCAACACATTCAAACGTGTCTTCTCCCTCGCATTTTCCCTTTCATATCATCCTCATTTCCCCCGCTTATCACTCTTTTCCAGCGCAGAGAAATATGTCCCCCGCGCGGAGCACGATGCCCTCTGCGCACGTGTCAACACACTCGAGGTGTGGACCAAGCAGGTGTTTTCAGCCCAGCTCCTGCTGCCGCGAGTTACTGCCTCGCCCGCGCACACCCACGCACAGGCTTTAGGCGGCGGAGACGAAGGCGGAGGAAGCGGGGTGTAGTGGGGCAAGGGGTTTCGATTGTTCCCTGCCGCGGGTGCGTCGTCGGCGGTGGGCGCTGGTGGTGCAAGCAATGCAGGCAGTTTGCCGACCCATGCCCCCGCCTTCGGCATTACCATCACCTCGGGAGGCGGCGGTTCGTTCTCGTCCTTCCCCCCACACCCCCACATCTCCACTTTTACTTCATCGCCACATGGATCATCAGCCCCTCCCCGCCCCGCTCATCCCTCGCGTTCTCGGATATGTAGTTGCAGACATCAAGGAAAATCTGGGTGCAAAACGTAGCCAATGTAGCTTCCGTAGCGCTGTTGTTACCCCCAAAATATAGCGTGATGTATCATGTAGTTGCCCGTCAAAGCTATCAATTATTATAATAGTCAATGTAGTGATGTTCCAAGATAACCTTGACGTGAGGAACGAACGGCTTGAGGTTATCGTCGGATAAGTAAAGTAGTGTAAGGATTTGGCTGAGCGTGACGCTATGTGACATCGTCACTCTCCCGCTCCCAACGCGCGTCTCGCTGGCAAATCCGCAAAAACATTCTTTTCTTCGCGTTAATCCTATGTGACGCGTGTGTCGCTCTCCGCAAGCTTCGTGGTCATCCGAGACCCTCGTTCGCGATTTACTTTGTACCAACGCCAGCAACCCCAATCAAGGGCTCTAGGAGACGCGGGAGACGAAGCAGCACCAATATGTTGAAGCTATTCGTGAGTACGAGACGCTTTTCTACGTCTTTTCTTGCCACCCCGCACATTCCTTCCCCGTACTTCATTCCGCGTTTCTTCCTACCTCGCGCGTACGGGAGCAGTCCCGCTGCTTGCGACCATTTTTCTATGAGGCGTAGCTTCGCTTTCAAGCAGAGTCCCCCCGAGAAAACGCTGCTAGGTTGCAGAAGTGTATATACAGGCTCACATTTGTCAATTCTTTAGCACTGTACAAAGTTGATGAGCCACAAATGAGGGGAGGCAAGGGAAAATTGGAGGCGAAAGTAAGCAATCAACAGACCGATTTACTCCCGCTCATATCAAGACTCAAAGCTGTATGAATGCCTCGGCGCCGTGGCACCACATGCGCCTTGCGGGCAAATTTTGATTTTTGCACGCATTTTCCAGCCTTTTCGTGACTTTTTGAGAACATTCGAAGATCCCCTCGGTGATCTGTGACACGTACGAAATTTTTCGTAAATTTCGGGGGCCGTGACGCGTGACATACGAATTGAACGAAATAGTACAGTATATAACATTCATATCACAAATGTGTCTTGATATTTGGGTATTATTAGCACTCATAGCACCCAGACAGCTTTGTGAACAGGTATTGGGCTGTACTGAACTCATATAACGGTGATGACTTGCTATGCCATAGACTCTATATAACTAGTTCTTCAGCTTCATCTCTCTGCTCTCCCCTTCTCCTCTAGTGCAATGGAAGCGTGCGGAATGACCGTGCAATACTCTCCGTTGTACAAGATACCACTTTTGACGTAACTCTGAATTTCAAGCTGAGTTCGAAATCCCTTGTCCAAAAACTCACCATTGGTTTGGCACAATGTGAATCCAACGGTTGGACTGGGGAAAAGATAAGTTTCTCATCACGGTAATTGTGGCTGCACTACGTGGCCGTGGCACTCGGAACTTTTTGTGGGCAAGCAAGGCAGAAAGTTTTCCTCGGACCTCATCCAATACAACGTCGATTTACGTGTTCTACATATCATATCCGTCTAAGGCCTTAACTAAATGACGGGCTCCAACCTAGGGCCTAACCTAAGGCCTTATTTAAGGCCTAAGCCCTTAGGTTCAAGTCAAGGCCTTAGGTCTTAGGGCCAACACCGGCTTTCAGAGCTCCTGGGGGCCTTCGAGTATCAATATCTGCACATATCGGATTTTTTGGTCTCCCTTCTCGAGCGCTCTGCATTTAAAGACATTCCGGAGGTCAATCACCTTGTAACCCACACCGATGACATCCTGAATGCTTTCCTGGCTCATCCACAATCTGCCAAGTCGGTCTTACACTGGGAAAATACCCTAATCAAAGGAAAATATATGCAGCGATCCGAGATCTTACCCGAAAAGAGAATGGATGGCATTTTGTTCCGACTCGGGCTGAGGTGGAAAAACTTGAAGAGTTTCGCATCGAGGACATGGCGCGGGAAATGAAAGAAACCCCCGAGCTCTGGGATTTTATTGGCCTTCTTCTGTCGGCAGACAAGCAGTCCTGCGAAGAAGACGATTCGATGGAGACAGACAGCAATGATGATCTGCCGAAAGATCCAAAGTCAAAGGCTCAGAAACTGGCCGAACGGCGTGAGGCACTGATTGTAATTGTGAAGTCGTCCTATTCCAATAAAAATATGATTCTAATGGTGCCCACCGACAGAAAAAAGTGGTTATTATCAGTATCATGATGCAAAGCACCAATCAGCAGTCCAATATGCTCGAGAGTGTCATCGGAATTTTTCTCCATGCCTCAAATACCCCATCAAAGGTCATTGAGGCCCTCGTCCGCATGGGAATATCAATTTCGGTGGACAGTATTAATAGCGCTGTTCACTCGCTTTCCCGAGAAACTTATGAAAGGCTTCGCACGATGGGCCGAAGTCTACTCGTCAGCTATGCCTACGACAATTTCGACATCAACTTTCCGAATCTCGTTCCGACCGTTGAAAAGTCGACAGATACTCTCACACACATGACCTCTGGGGGCCTCATTTTTATGAAGCACGGAGTCAAGGAAGAGGATCTGCGGTGCTCCGAGGACTTATGGAAAAACAATCCTTTGAATCCAGAATTTGACGCCAGCAAAGCACCCCCTCAACGCACAGTGACAGATTTGGAAGACCTCCATCCCGAGCAGGATTACCCGTCCGGTCTCACCCGCCGAGAGCGATTTAACGCCTGGAAATTTCTATTTGATCTCTTGACATACGGGCCTCACTTCTTTCACCAATTTCTATCTGCACTCGGGCTTCCCGAAATGATCGAATAAATACCGGTCGTGAAGATGCGGTGGGCACCAGCAAAGTCCATGGATACCAAACAGTCCACAGTCGCGGGGAATATTAAAGTTGTCCCCGACCTGCTTGAGCAAGGCGATGTGGGGGATCCCACACAGGACAAGGACAGCATTTGGGAAAGCACTCTTCTTTCCATTGTGGCATACGTGATCTTGTTCCACGGCGATCTGGGAACGGGCGAGCGATTCATGTCGCTTCTTCAACGGCGCTCAATTGAGCACAGTCCGTGGCAGCGCTACCAATATGTGATCTATGTTATGGGTCTTTTTCACCTCAAGATGGCTTGCGCAGATGCCATATGGCGAATTTTTATAGAGCCCACGGCAGGTCGCGATGACGCTAACTGTCTCATGCGTTTCGTAGCCCTCCATCGGCCGAACGAGACTGGCAAAATTGGGAAAGAGGGCCAAAGAAAAATAACTCTCCATCTTATCCACGCAAGGTCCTCCAAACCTCCCCATCTTGCATGCATCGGAGATCCCCATCCACCATGGTGCGAGTTTTCCAGGCATTGACAGCGGCAACCATCCTTGGGCGGACGAAGAATTCTGGGAGCACGACAGACAACAACTGGATGGGAGCGACCATATGCGGTTTCCGTTGAACCCCGACAGGTTCTTCACCATTCGCAGGTTCAAAGACCGCGGGTTGGTTGTCATCGAGGGCATTGAAGAGTCGTCGTGTCGCAGGTCGGAATAGCTCCAAATTGCACTCGGGACAAAATGTATTGGAAGCGACATCAGGGTTGAAGACTTTGTGGCAATTATAACACACTGGATGAACGGTAAACCGGTCTCTGGCCCCCAACTTTGCAAAAACAGTTTTCAGTGTGAGCGGCATGCAAGTATTTCCCAGGAGATTGCCAGGCAAAGCCGCAAAGATGAAGTTGAGACAGGAGAGGATGAGGGCACAAGCACGGAATGTGACATAGTATCGAGTATGCATGAAAGCCACCAGGTAGATGACTCCTCTCACACACCAATTTGTGTTAGAATTCAGGCCCGGGAGTGACCGGGTCAACTCCGAGGTAGCCGAGATGCCGACGGGCCAGTGGCTCCGGTCAGGAGTATTTACTTGATCTGTATCTTGTGCATTTACCACCACCATCGTCGTCTATCTACTGGCTTATAGCCATCATAACCTACGGGATTTAACAATTTGGGTGCAAATTATTCACCGTTGAGGATTCGGCGGCAGGTGCAATCGGGGTAGAAATGTCCGCTGCATCAACCAGGGTAGTTTCAGATGCAGCGGGAGAGGGTTCAGCTCTGAAATCACAGTAACCATATGAAGTTTGCTTAAGCAACGGCTGTCTCAACACATAATCGTACTCAAGCACTGATTTGATTAAACCGGTAACTACCTCACTGATGGAAAATACAGGTGCAGTACCAACAATTTGCACTATGTATACCTTCGGATTAATCCTGATTTCCTTGCCGGTTGAACACAGTTGAATCTGGGATCCTCACAAATGCGAAGGTTTAATCAGTTGATCATGGACTGATTAATCTTCTGGTTGAACGGAGTTGAATCTGTGATGTGCACAAGTCAGCCCAAGATCAATGAGGATCCAAACACGCACTGTGGCTTCCCGGATCATGCTAAAGTAATGCTAGATTAAACAGAACGCGATCTTAGTGAAGCTACACGAGGATCAATGAGGATCCAAACACGCACTGTGGCCCCGGATCGTGCCAAAGGAATGCTAGATCAAAGAGAACGCGATGTTAGTGAAGCTACACAAGCCCAGATAATGATGAACAGACTATATGTTCAAACCCCGATTCCAGCGGACGAGCAAGCCATCATGACGATAACTCAGACTCAAAGCTCAGTGTAACGCATGGGTTGGATTCAGAAACTCCGGCGACGGTTCTTCGAAGTCCCTAGATTGAGCAAAACATTAATCGCAGTTGAACCAAGTTCGGATGTGGTTGAACAAACCCGGGTTTATTTAAGCCATTATCCAACCCATGACATTGTAAGTAATGTGTGTACCAGAGCACAAATCTGAATGGCTCGAGAATGAAAATCAAATACCACTTATTCCGAGCGCAGTGGTCAATCACTGTCTTCGACCTCATTTCCGTCTGAATCCACCCATGCCCATCCCCGCGATCTGTAGGACGTGATGATCAGCAGACGTTTGACAGATTACAGCAAAGCACTGACTTTGCCTTCTTCTTCGGGGGCCCAGGTGCGGGACCGACAGGAGTATTGATTCGGCGGGATTTACGCCCAGATGGACCACCACTAAGGATGTTTGATTAAAACGAGGGAGGATTGGGGTGAGGAGTTACGCACAGGTCTTTCGATTTTTTCCCGCGGCCTTGTCCGCTGCAAATGGCATGTCAGATTCACGGTAACCCGCTGCGGTGGCCCGCACAGTCGGCACGCTATGCCGATATGGGCGCCACGCGGACAATGTCGGGAAGACCCACTTTGACTTCTGGCGTTTGACACTGCCATTATCCGCGCTTTTGTCGGCATCGTCGAGGGCTCTAAACGATGGACAAAATATCAAGTCAGCATATATCTGGTGTGTTTGAGTCGGCAACCACAAACCTCTGCCGTTTACTTTTATCCCGAGATTTAACGAGGTGTCTTTCGTCGACTTCAGCAGCCAATGGAGACGCAGGAGGTGGATCAAGGGAGACAGGCGCAACTGGGGCTTGTTGGGAGGGATGTTCAAGCAGAGGAGGAGGAGGTACCGCCAAAACAGCCGGTGTAATTGGTGGTGTTTCTGGGACCAACACAGTTCCCTCTGTCCCCAGAAAATGGAACGGAGTGAGATTTTTCATAGTTGAGGTCGATAACAAATCGTTAACCAGGTTGACGACTTGAACAGTTGACAAATTCTGGGGGTGATCCAAGTTGGCCGAAAAATATGATGCTGCCGTGTTGTAGTACTTTGCTGGGTTCGACACGATCTCGTCCCAGGGGATGCTTGTGCTGTTTGAATGCTGGTGGGCTAACAAAATATCAATCAGATAGTGTTTATGTTGATTTGAGGCAGCATTTACCCCAACATTGATCGAAATAATCAGAGAGCAGCATGCGCATGTCCCCAATGGCCACGCCATTCATGTCGATCGAAGGAAACACCGGCTGATCATTCGAGTTCCGAGGAATAAGAGGGTTCACCAAGACCGGGCCTGAGATAGTTAGATTGATTGCACGAGGTTGAACTGATCACTTACGAGGTACGACACTCTCAGCGAAGTCAGACCACGGTTTTCCGTAATGAAGCTCAAGCTCTTCACGTTTACCACCGAAGTGGATCTGGTTGTGGACAGAGTGACCATGAATCCTGAACGAAATCATCACTGATTATCCATTGTTTAATCCAAATGACTTACGTCCCAGTCATGAGGTCACCACTGGCGGGCTCGCGGAAGGCATAGAACAGGAGCATCTCAGCATCTCCAAGAACCTTGCCCTGACAGAGCTCCCGCAATGCCAGACTGATATAAGACGCGAATTCCTCCTGGTTTCTGTGATGATTTGGTGTCAGAAATTGGAAGAGAGAAGCATCTACACACTTCACGACATCTCCTGCTTCCGCCTCGGCCATGCTGTTCCAGACAGCTTGATCTTCACCGCTGAGCGAGTCCCATTTCTCCTTCAGGACAGTTTGATATACAGCAGCAGAATTCTTATTCCCAGTGTCGAGGGATCGTTGTTTGACTGCCGAGTCGATAGATTGGTTGTTCTCGTGTGCAAATAGTTCCCGACCAGTCATGAGTGAAGAGAACTTGAGAAGGGGATTCGATTTCTTGAGCGTGGAGACTGGCAAAGACGCCTGTTTCGCATCCGACTTGACGTAGACCTGGTTCCGATAGTTGGTGAACTTTCTGACAATCATCTGAAACAATAATGGTTCGTATAAGCTGGGAGTATGAACCACGAGATTGACTTGGCTCGAACCATGTCTTCCTAGGATTTTTTTCGAGGTCCAGGGTCGAAAATAAAGGCGAGTCCATGATGTTTGAGGCTTGAGTTTGCTTCCAGCGCGTCAACGGCACCCCAGTGACGCCCTTGTCCATTTCCTTTACAAAGGCAGGGAAAAAGGACTCAATGTGGTTGTTTTGCAGTTTGGTGAACTGACCCTTGGCCATTGCATAGACGACCAAGATTAGGAGCAGCGGTGAATAGCGGTGGGTACACAAGTATACAGATAAGCAGCGGGGTTGGCTCCAGCTCCAGTTGATATATCATGGGAGTCTGGACGCCGGTACTCGTTTCATGTATCTCCAAATGAATACACTACCCAGGGCCATCATTAGTTTCCATGCTGTCCTATGCGCGTCCATTGAACCCGAATGAAGAATGATGGACCAGAATTTGGGATCCGTGATATGCTGTTTGAAATTCAGGGTTTCAACAGGTCCAAATCAATTCCTCCCAAATCAAGGAAATTGAGGAAACACAGAAAATGAGGCAAACAAGTACGCGTTCAACCAGTATTCCACCACGGATGTCACAGGCACGTGCACTGTGACTGATCAATATTGAACACATTTGGATCGTGTCGTTCACCCTACGCGTGTTCCTTGCGCCGCTCCATTGATTTATCGTGAAAAATAAAAGCTCAGCTGGTCACTACTGATCCTGGATAACTCTGTGGCAGGCCTAGGAATACATTCGGTTTGTTTGGTTGATCATGGTTGAGATTTCCGAAATAATCGGTTTTCAATGCAGTTGATTCAAGAGTGCAGGGGCGTCGACTCTCACGTTTCAATCCCAGTGAATATCCCTTACGCCGTGGTATGCTGAAACCTGCCCAGATACGCCCACCCAAAATTCGGCGGATGTGGGCAGAAATTTGACCATATAGCGTATGGCGGCATATCAAAATTTTATTTCCTTCTGCCTTTGTCTGCCATCATCTGCTCATTCCCGCTCCTATATGCTCAACACTGCCCATTTATGCCCCGCTAAATGGAGGCTGTTCTCAGCTCCCTTTTTGTATTCCGTTGCCCAAATCCATGTATTCGAGTACTAGACATCGCGGATTCCGTACTAAGACAATCCCGCCGCACCCAAATGCTTCCATCCATCGGATCCCGCCGCACAATGTCTCTCCATACCGCGGCATCGAGTCCTTCATCTCCGGTACTTCGTGCACAAATGTGTTGATAATCTGAAAAGGAATAAATATATGCACTTCAGTGAAATTTGGCCGACTTACCGGAAGATAACACGTTGGACGGAGCTACAATGAAATATCAACGGATGTTAAAGTGGGCAAAGAGCAACTTACTTCGACATCAGAGGCTTTCCTGCATGGAAGAATACAGATCAACACATGCACATTCATGTATACGAACATGTACCGTGCTCTAACACCGAAACGAGATCCCGGTACTGTTGGAATGCTTCACAAAGAGTTCAAGGAGGTGCGAAGGCACACCTCAGTTTTAATGAGCTTGGAGGCATTCGGCCTTTGCAGAGAAATTAATAGGACGAACATGAAAATCGATGGAATGAACATACCTCGTGAATTCCTAGCTTCGGGAATGCGAAGGTAACACCGCTCTGCAGGAATGGATGAAACAATCAGCGCAGCCTTGGACACCCCCAAAAGGTACACACTTATCTGCGAGAGGAGCTGCTAGTGGACGGGGGAGCAATGGAGAGAAGAGACGAAACTGCCGAGTGGTTAGGCTGGATAAATGGCTGGTGAAGGTTGTGGATACAGACGTGGCGACCGCTCTCCGATCTCTGTACCACCTGTGAACGAGAAAAAGATCAGACTCTGGCAAGCAGTACATCAAACACTTACGAATCGAGGGTAGGTGTAGAAAGGGCGTACACCCATGCACCTCCGTAGGTGGCTTCAGGCGCAGTCTTCAGGCGCGGTCTCCAGAGCCCGTTTGCGGCTACCCCGACCCTCGGCCTCGCTCTCCATGATAACGACTAACCGACACCTGTAAGTCCAGTCAGACAGGATCAGCGGAAGGTGGTGGAAAACATACATCGATTGGGACTGTCGCACCCAGATCCACAGAAATCAGTACACCTTCGGAGATACGGCATATAACAGGCTCACCATTAGTGGCCATATCTTCGAGAAATCTCAGGAAACGTGTGAGATCGGACCACATCAGCTCTTCCCGCAATAAGATTGAAGAGACGTCGGCAGTCTCGCGGTGTGTCTAGCTGATTTGACCTGGGTACTAGACATGTAGAGGGATGCACATATGGTGCAGAAGGCATCAGAGTCGTGAATCTGGGATGCGACAGGACTTACCTCGCTTGTTCTTCAAAACTTGACAGAATTGGGGAAGCCATTATTCCAAAGGACTGGGTTGAGCGGGAAACCGGAAATGTGGGATGAAGGACACACTCGAAGGCCGCGAGATGATGTAGCGCAGTAAGACGGACGGCATTGTGGAAGAAGAAGAAAGAGAGACGCGCGCTACTGTGACACGCCTGTGAATATAACATGGCCAAACAAACATGCTCCCCATCTCAGAGAACACGAAAGTGCGTGCGAGTCAATCATCTGCGGTCAAAAAAAGCTTCCTCCTACACATTACAGCTCGATTTAATACAATCTGGCCAATTACAAAAACAATATCATGCAGTTTCTTCGTCACCGCCGTCCTTATTTTTCGTAGCCTTCTTCTTTTGCTTCAGTCCATCGGCCTCCTCCTTGTATTCCTGAATATATAGTGAGCTCATGTTAAAGCGACTATGAAATGATCACCTTTTTGTCGATTTTATCCCATATAGCTCTTACGTCCTCTGTTGTGTCCGCCGGGTGGTCCCGCATGTGTTTGCGGCCAAAGATATTCCTGCGGCACATTTTAAAGACATCTGGTCGTTTTTGTATACCCGGACGGCGTACCATGCTGTATCAGCTGCCCCAGGCTTATGGGCCTTCCGCTTTTTTGGTGCTTTTGGTGCGGGTGCGGGTGCGGGTGCAGGCGCGGGTGTTGGGGTAGTGGAAGCGTGAGTTGATCCACTGTTCGGGTTAGTTTCGTTGGTGGATGGTCCTATGGGCGGAATAGTCAATTCAGGAACAGTAAACAGGTCTGAGTCATACCTGAAACATCTACATTAAGTCTGGAAGTAAAGGATACAGAGGACTTGTTGCCGAAGATACCAGCTCTGCAAAATCAGAATAAAATCAGCCGAATCGTGAAAAACCGAGACGAAAGAAACTTGCAATGGATCTGATACAGTTAATGTCTTTTTAAGGGGCTCAGCTGTATGCGGCTGTATTTCTTCTGCGGGGGTGGGGTCAGATGCTGGAGTCGCGGGATTAGTGGTACTGCTGGGATCTTCTGCCGAAACAGACAGCGCCGGGGAAGGGGGTCTCGAAATCGAATTCAGAGTGGGAATCGTCGCAACAAGAGTAGCAGTCCGGGGCTCCGAATCTGAATCTGAGTCTCCGGGCGCAAAATCGGGGCGTGGATGCGAGGTCGACGATCTGGATGATTTCTTTGATTTATGTTTTTCTTTCGACGACGAATGTTTGTGTTTAGATTTCTTGGACGTAGGAACATTCGACTTGGAAGTTGTGGAAGCAGAGGAGGTATGATCGCGCTTGGCGCGTTTAGAAGAGGAGGCCGCATCAGTGGGGTCAGATTTGCGCTTCCGAGATTTGGTCTTCTCGTCAATTTGATCTTTTCGGCGGCGACTCCACTGCGAGTAAACTTCACTTGCAACTTTGTCTACCTTCCAGTTGGTGGAACAGAGAGCTAAATCTGGAAACTGGGTTAATAAGTCTCTCCGGACTGCATTCACGGCCTTTGATGAGGCATGCGACCATGTTCGTGGCGCCAGGCCATCGTCGAGGAGTGTCATAAATAGTTCACGCGCGGCTTTGCGGAGGGATTTTATTTCTGTCTTTGTGAAGGGATCACCATTGTGGTGCTCGAGAAACTTCAACTTGTTGCGTTTCTTGTCTGTGATTTCGGTCAAGTCATCGGAGTCGTCGGAATAATCAGTGCGATCCCAGTAAATGACGGACGGATGATCGGCTTTCAACATGGCTGTGGGAAGTTGGTGGGAAGGATCAAGAGAAGTCGCAGACGTTGACGATATATCAATATTCATAGGGTTTGGAATGAAACGGAAGATTTGGGGAATTGAGTTAGCAAGCGTGAGGTATGCCTGCCTAGACAGAGTTCAGCCCGGTATATCTAATAACATAGAAGAAGACCTACGAAAGCATATCATGACGAGCGATAGCCTCAGAATGTCGGGCTAGCAAATTAGTATACGCTTGATTGTGGAACTGTATGAGTGTATCATGATCTGCAGACTGGATAATGGTTTGTTGCTGAGTTTTGGTCAGTTAAAGGTCCACAATGAAGCATTTAGGTACACACATTTTGTATCTGAGGCCATCCATGAGAATTCTGGAGGTTCGTATGGGGCATCTGCTGAGACGGGTGTCCGCGGAAGGGAGTCTGGGGACGGAGGGGGTCCACGATGCTAGATCCATGATGCCGAGAATGTGGCAAGTCCAAAGGCAGCGGCCATCCTGCAGAGGAGCCGGACGCGTCCATGGAGGTGGAGAAAGAAGAGTGTCACACTGGAGTGACTGTCTTGACGCGTCGGGTCACCCCCGTGACAACGCGCACCTAATCCTTGAAAATAATCAAAACACCGCATTTGTATGTAGGAACAAGAAGAAAATTTGGTTGCCCTGATTCCAGAGTGTTCGCAATTTTCTAGACTTCTGGACGGGACCCCCCAGTTTTTTTGGCTTGGTTCGCTGACTGAATAATACTACGAGTACTTTCACAAGAAAAGTCAAATGAGTGAGTTTTAATACATGTCTACTCCTCTGGCTCATCAGGTTCCCAGTACCCAGTCAGGGATATCACATCTAGCCCCGGTTTTTCAACAAGAAAATAATCCACCTCCTTCGACCCAACAGCTTTGTGCGGAACCATCGCAACAACGGAGAGAATGGACTTGGCGGAGATTATACCTAGATGTTTTCCCAGTTCATAGCTGCATGACCACACAGTTCCGTGGGACTTTTGCAGCAAGATTGGGTCAGGCTCGGAATAAAATTCAACCAAAGCGTATGTGTGCACCACGCCGTGCACTTGCGCTCTGAAAAAAAATTGCACCTCGACGATCTGGTGCCTCCCGTCATCTAAAATCTATCAAGACCGCAATGAGATACCTTAAACTCGGCTCCAGTGAGAAACATACCTTCACATTCCGTGCCATGCGTACTTTGTTCAGAGGTTTCCGCAATTCCTTCCACGCCGAGCGCGCAATCTGGCCATTGGGAAGCCGAAGACGAGCCCATCGCACAATTCCCAAGACACCGGGAGTTGGACCATTTCGCTTTTCGAGGAAAGCCCGTATGTGATTGCCTGCAGCTCCTTCAATATGGTGTTTATATTCATCTCTGGCTCGCAGAAGCACAAACGCATCGCCGAGATCAACTGAACCGCGCGGTAGTGATTGGGTGTCGGGATCGAGGTCGGGTATCAACGCTTTGAGCGCGTTTACCTGAGATCTGCGCAAGCCTCGTTCCGAGAGATTGGCATAGGGCTGAGAGTCAGATTTTATCTCCTGCCCCAGATTTCCGATCGTTCGTTCCATCGTCCATTGCGAATACAATGCAGCAGGGCCAACTCGAATCGTTTCCGGTGCGAGATGAGTCATAGTGTGGACGCTCTGCCGAACGAAATGAATACGCTCGGGCATCCCCTGGAAATAGAGTGTTTCGAATTCGGCAACATATTCGATCGCCAGCTTGTGGCATCGAATTATATGTTCGACGGGGAGGTGAAACTGGTGGAAACAGCGGATAACGGCGACACCTTTGCACAAGTGCTGCCAGTGAGGGTCTGGAAGAATGCCGGCGAGGAGAAAAGGTGCCAGTCCGACGATGTACAACAGGTACTCCCACGCCTTATACCCGCTCGAAATCTTTTCAGCGGGGTTGCGCGGTGGCCTATCAAAAGAACCGGGGAGATACGGAGTAGCATCGGCAACCGCCTGGCCATGTGCTTTCCAGACTTCATCAACTAGGACTGCCCATATCCAGGAATCTTTTGAATCAGGCTTGTCGCACCGAAGGGTTCCTCTAAATAACGCTAGAACAAGTTCAGTCCAATTGAGGCTTCCCCAGTGCATTACGTCGAAGGGGAAACATCCTGGGATTCCTAGCCTGTGATTGCGAAGTAGTCCACCAAACAGGCTTGGTTTGCAAATGCCGGTGGCCTTCCGACGTTCCTTGTAGTCTGTCTCGTTCTTTGACTTGAGCAGATACGCCAGATTGTGTAAATATTCGTCCTCCGATGGTTGCCGAAGAGACTCGGGATCAACATCCGGATGATCGCAGCCGTCGAGACTGTAGTCGGTCGGGCACATCATCACGGGGTAGTAGTGAGGTTTACCATCTTTACGCCGTCCCTTGAGCGGACAATAAAGCCGACAGCCGTAGACGCCGTGATGTCCAACAAGCCCATTGAGACCAGTCATGCCTGGGCCATCTGCTGTTTCCATGAGAAGGTATGGATGAGAAGTCACAAGCTTCCTATCAAACGCATCCCAGATTTGCAGCCCTTCTTTTTGTAACGCGGAAAGGTGGTGGACGGATGGGAATTTGAACGAATCAAGATGCTTAGGTTTGTTGGGACCAGGAATAAATGAGTCGGGGAGGACAGCGCGAACTTTATATCGTTTCTCTGGGGTCAATTCCGCAATAATCCATATTGAAATCCAACAATCGGAATGCTTGTTGCGGTACAGCTGCGCTCCGTCAATTGAGCCGATTACAACAACATCTGTGTCTTTGATATCTCCGCGAACAACGGCGTCGAGATAGTCGCGGCCGTGCAGATAATCTTCATACACGGGAATGTTCAAATTTCCATCTTCGTCCATGGAGGCAAGGATTTCGGCGGTTTTTTCGCGTCGATAATGCATATTTTTAGCGCTCTCTGGGGTACCAAATAGAGCCTGGAGCTGTGGTCCTAGGGGAATGGTATAGAACTCTTGAGGTGAACCATTGGCGTCAAAGCGGGAAAGTCCACATATTGGACAAGATTGCCGATCTGAATATGGACCTGTATAAGCCGCACAGGTCTTGGGACACATGTGGGAGAGAATGGGGACGACACCACTCCACTCTGCAACCTTGCGCTTGATAGCCGCATGAGTTAGAACATCATTTTCAGGATGCCGACGAAGATAGGCGGCACGATTGGCGTCGTAAGACTCTTGCGATGCATGAGTAGCGGCAAGAAACATATCAAGGGCATGTCGGTGTGCCGGATCAGAGATATCCGGGGGATCTCGCGAGGGATTCCGTAGACGTTCTAGTGCATCTGGATCGAGGTCACCATTCTCGAGGGACGCATGTTCCACTGCCGCAATAAAATCCAGGGCAGTCTGAAGATCGGCGACTGCAGAAACAGGGTCTGAATCATCGGCACCACTGTCACTGTCGCTGTCGCTGTCCGAATCGTCGGGAATGTTTGATGTATATTCGGTGCTGTCGTCGGCGAGACTGCCGGGATCAATTGTTTCGTAGTCAGAGGCTGTAGGGGACGTTCTGCCGCTATCATTATCATAAAGTTCCTGTGAAAGATTAGCTTGTGGAACCAGCTGACAAAATTTGGGACCATACCGCACTAGTAAAGTCGGTTTCTAATACATCATCAAAGGTCTGGGACAGGTCCGGTGCGAAATCGTCTTCAAGTTTCGGCCTTTTTTGGGAACGTGGACTGGCGTGACCATCGGCTCTGCCAGATTCTTCTTCACTCGACTCAGAACTGCATGAAATATCTGAATTTGAATCATCAGAGCCATCGGATTCATAGCTGCCAGAGAGCGAGACACTGCGAGCTTTGCGTCGATATTTCGCATGGCGTTCAAACGTTCGCCGGGAAACCCCTTTGGATCCATGACAGTATTCTTCGCAAGTACAAACATATTGTTCTTCTTCAGTCGGAGAAGGACGAGCACGTTTCCGGCCCATCGCAGACGCGTGTGCGCGTCAGCCTGTTGTGTTATGTTACTACGACGAATAGTTGATGGGACACCCGTGCTACCAGTAGAGAGAATGGGCTTTGTGGAAAAGCAACGGACGAAAACGTCGACCAGCGGCAGGATTGCGAAGAATATGGCACTTTGCGTTTGTGAGCGCAAAAACGAAGTTTGGCTCGGGAACCGAAGAATTTCACGTCAAAATCTATTAATATACATGATGTCACTTTGGACGGATCTGAGCAGAATCGCAGCGGATGCCGACACAAGGCGGCAGATACGGGCGTATCAAGGCAGATACCGGCGTACGGGATTTTCACTGGGTTTCAATGTTTGAGTTCTCCACACATGGATAGATTCACGCGCCCTGTGGCAGGCCTAGTAATGCAGTACGTTCAGTTGGTTGAACGTGGTTGAAAAAAAAAAAACCGATGTAATTGGTTTTCAATACAGTTGATTCAGGAGTGCAGGGGCGACGGCTCTCACGTTTCAACGTTTCAATGCTCTGCACATGGATAGATTTGCGAAAAGCCTGCTCCCGGCAGCTCGGAAATTTCCTTGCCATATGGCGAGATCCGAGTCATCCAATTCAATGAGCAGGATATTCTTTTTTTCCCGATTGTTTCAGTGGTTGGCAGGTTCGGTTATTCGATGGGGATACAAACATTTTAAGTTTCGATCTCACAAAGCTACCCAAATTCCAAAATTAATGCCTTTCCAATCACTGAGATCTTGCCCAACCATTGCTAGACTCCGTGTTCCCCCGATGTCTACTCGGTAGCTTCGGGATTCGATCGGGTTGTTTCAGCGATGCGCAGTTTGACATGTAGACAATGGTCCACTCTAACATTTCCACACCCCGTTGGACACGTTCAAGGGACGTGAAGATACAAATTAAGATAGGTTCCGAGCCTCCATATTGTTACAAAATTGCTTTTGAGTGCCATATGCACTTGTGACATCTCATTGCACTCCAAATCTGCCCAGATACATTGTAGATGTTTGATTCACCATCGGCATTTCCCGGACATCCCATGATTTTGATGGATTCATATGATTCCATTCCATGAGCATGTAACACGCTTATTCGACCCTGAATGATGACCCTAAACTTGATGTGTTGGAACACCGGTGTCCCCGCTTTCGAAATCTCTACTTATATTTCACCGCTGTATGCGAAATTCTCTGCCATGGCATCACCTCCATCCACAGACCGTCCCTTCCCCATTGTGCGCTCACTTGGCTTCACCCACCCCAACAAAACTGTGATCCGCCCCCAGAT
The DNA here is from genome assembly GCA_029378395.1 of Mycena leptocephala. Taxonomy (NCBI): domain Eukaryota; kingdom Fungi; phylum Basidiomycota; class Agaricomycetes; order Agaricales; family Mycenaceae; genus Mycena; species Mycena leptocephala. Next base: position 251,377 of record JARJLF010000003.1, on the reverse strand, counting down.
AGACCACACCATCTCGCGTTATCTTTATGCCCATGTTACTCCGCCAGGACCTTCCGCCATTCTGCCACGAAACTACGGTGGACACACTTTGAGCAGACCCAAATTCAACACCGGTAAAACAAACGAACAATTCCTTGGCCAAAGTTTCCAATTTGTATGTCATTCATCGAGATCTGCCTATTCTCACCCTCTCGTTTCAGTGTTTCCCGAAGGAACATCGCCACTGCTCAAAGCGCTATCACCCAATCTCGGACCCTCCAGCTCGGCTTCTTGAACGGCATCCAGTACTTCAACGCCTCGTATTAGCCAGACGTGAAGTGGCACCCACACCGCGCACACCCTCGAGCCCATCCACCACAGTTTTCCATTCGTCCCCGGCCTCCAGTTCAACTCCCGGCCGACGCCAGACTCGTTTTGGACCCCCAGTTACGCCTGAGGTTCGTCTCGGCCTAATCCTTTACCATATGTATGATTATGAACCACGTTAGTCACCATTATCGCACGTGCGGCACGCTAGGCCATCTGTCGTGGTCTCGCCGGTTCGGGCAATTCCGTCTTCTGTGTTGGACAATCTGGTGTCCAACATGGCTGGTCCTTCTCTGAGTGAGGTCACCACGACTCTCGATGTAAGCAGTAACATGATTCAAGGTACCTCACCTTTGTATAACTCATTTGCACCGCTGACTCCGTGTGCCTCTGTAGCCACCACATCCACATCCGCTCCTACTGCCCTGCCGTCCCTCCACTTTGAATATTCTCGGGAGGCGTCAAATGTGTCCGTGATCTCGAGCGAAGGTATGAATCGCTCTATTTTCTTTCATCCTTGAGCCTGAGTATGTTCTAGATATCTCTGTTCCCTCCCCGGCCGTCTACGGTCGAGATGGTTCCATTGTATCCATTTCCTCAGATTCTTCAGTGTCGGACATTGGTGAGCTCGGATATCCGGACACGACGGATGAGTGCGAAGGTATCAATCCCTCTACTTTGCTTTCCCGAGTCTGAGCATGTTCTAGATATGTCTGTTGCTTCCCCCACCATCTACGCTCGGGATGGCTCGATCATCTCTGTATCCTCGGACTCTTCTGACCAAACAACATCGGCTGTTGGCGAGCTTGGATATCCTCCTGATGTGACAGATGAGGGGCCGGTTGTGATGGACTTGTTAAGCCCGGTGCGCCTCTTTGTCTGGGTCAAAGTCCGTCTCTCTTGCCTCTCCCATACGAAATAATCGCTAATTTTATGTATATTTCCAGGCCGATGGTCCGTTCATCGCTTAACGGTGTACCCTCGGTATCGCGAAGGGGGGGCTTCCTGGCTCGTGCTCCGTGATTACAGGCGTACACTCGCAAAAATTGGTTTCGACACGCATCAGATGGGAGAGTTCTTTCTACCTCACAGCAAGATCTGGATCCCTTATCCCTCACATCTCCCATTCCCAGTTACGCAGTCAAACACCCTTGTATTCATCAGACCTGTCGGTCTTTCGACTGGGAGCCCTGATGACGCTCTTGATGCGCTGTTTTAGACATAATATTTTCATACCTATCCCCCTCCTACTGTCTCTCTTTCATTTAAAAATACGTGACCGTTGGCTGGGAATTAGATATTTAGATCCTGCTGTCTCTCTCCTTCTCGTTTAAAAACTACGTAACTTGTTCTGGGAACTTGAATAGTTCGCTCCAATTTTAAATTTCTATCTGTTTGCTCGACTTCCGATACTCTCGCACTTGACCAACCAGCGATGATCCGGCAGGCAGTGAATGGTCTCCGGGGACCGCCCATGGGATCCTGACAACCAGGGGTGGATGCTTTGTTATTGTATAGCCTACATGAATCATTTTGCCCGGCGCAACTCACATCTGACATCTGTCACAAGTCAACTCGTACTCTTTCCTCCTTCATCCGCCATGACCCACAAGAAAGCTCAAAAGCGAAAGGCAACTGACCCCCCACAAAATCATGTTGCTTTCCGAAACTCTACTGTAAAGCGAGTCCACTATACAACTACAGACAACACCGGAAGCTCGACGAGTACCAGCATCCGGGGAAGAATTCCAATCACCCAATTGACAGCCAACGTCGCTCAGCAAAAGGATGCTGAGTCGCGATGTCTGCCGGATCCCGAATTGGATGACATACCTGAGCAAAGCAAACGCACTCAGGTCAGTCTTAACGATGCAAAGGAGCTGTCGAACTGAAATGGAGCCACATTATAGAACGGGCAGCTTCTCGACGACTTTGAAGGTCACTTTGATGAGCTTGGGATGCTACTGTTGGAGTATGAGGCTGATGAAGAGACTGGACTGGCATGCGAATGTGGATCAGGGATGGAACGAACCACACAGTGCTGTGATTGCATCGGTTACGCAGTTGCCTGTTCTGCCTGCTTTATCAAGGCTCATCTCTGTACTCCCTTCCACTGGGCCGAGGTCTGGAACTCGCTCACGGGATTCTTCGTTCGCCATGACATTTCAAAATTGGGCCATGTCATCCAGCTCGGGCACAATGGCGGTCGGTGTGAACAACCCACCGGCGAGCGTCTATTCACTGTGGTTGACGGAAACGGTATTCATTCGACGCGGCTGGCGTTCTGCGGTTGCCGGGAACAGCCACCAAACAAGATCAGACAGCTTATGCGCTCGAGACTGTTCCCTGCGACAACCAAGGACCCACATACTGCCTTCACTGTCAACATGTTGAAAGAATTTCAATTACATAATCTTGAGTCCAAGAAGGCGGCATATGATTATATTGGTGCAATCCGGCGTTTGAGCGATAACTCATTCACTGCTGATGTCGCAGTACGTTTTGTGGCTTACTGATTTGGCGTGCTTGACTGGAAGCTTCACAGAACCCCTATACCGCCTTTCTTCGCGTCGTTCGTGTTTTCAATTATTTGACCCTCAAAAAGCGCTGTGGTCAATTGCACGGAATTGATATTTTAATTCCTCACCGGCCTGCCGGCAATCTCCTTGTCTGGTGTCCTGCATGCCCAGAGCCTGGCTTCAATTCCGATCCAAACTGCCCTACGACACCGGTACATCTGAGGCAAGTGTATCTGTGAACAACCAATATTCAAATCCACTTAACAAGCACAGGCACCTCAATCAAAGCCAACGCACCCTTGACGGGAATCATCAGTGCAATCAATTTAGCAAGAACACCGACCCAGATGATGTCTCACTGTGTGCGGGAAAGGCTTACTTCCCATTAGATTCCGAATAAAAATTCAAGGACCTTGCAGTAGCAACAAATGTATCCAGAACATTGTGGAAGATACATATTTCATAGTTTGTGAGGGAATTAGAGAGCTTGTGCCAAGCGGCATGCCGCTTTTGTGCATTGTGCAAAAGCGGCATGCAGCTTTTTACAAATTCTCAAATTTCAACACCACAATGCTATTACACAGTCGTAATGGCCTTCAGAGGAAGAAAAAAAAAGCTGCATGCCGCTTTTTGCACAATCAAAAAGCGGCATGCCGCTTTGGCACAAGCTCTCTATTTTCCCCAAGGAGTGGAGAAAATCCTTTGGTGTGGCTGTCCGCCTCATGCAGAACCACCGGCACATATCATCACATTTTCAAGTACAGTAGTCCTTATATTTTTTTCGATGAGATTCAGCGATCGAAGGACACTCTTACAATTCAATCGAGAGTCGTAGAAGTGTCATAGCACTGTTGCAAGGTGCGAGATTCGAAATAATAATGTATATTGATTGATCAGGGTAGATGTTGAGCCCATATGCCCCATTTTTTCCACCCTATCACCATCAGAGCCATTTGTCGGAGTGGTTAAGTGTCCTCCCGGCAGCGGCAACCGGAGGTCCTGGGTTCGATTCTCATGTCCAACCATCTTTTTGTGCCACTGTTGAACTCTGATTGAACACTGATTGAACCACACTTGGGCACTGATTGAACAATGTTGAACACCGATTATACCACCCCCGTCGTTCCCTCATCGGTAGGGTTCCGCCGCCTCTGAGCTGTTCAATCAAATCAGTGCTTGAGCCAGATTATCTGTCGAGACACAAAATGATTAAGCAAACTTCATATAGATTCTTGAAATCAATCGAAAGGGAAGTTCATGACATATCACGACATTTACGATGCAATACCGTCAACAGTTGGCTGGTTGGATTCTGAAACGATTGCAGACTGGCGAATAAGGCGACGGAGGCGACTTGGCTTCCGACCACGCAACTGGAGTGAAGGTGTAGAAGCATGGCTGGGAGTACCAGTCATGCCAATGTCGCCTGCAGCAGGTCGCAGGCCACCACGACCGCGCAACTGCAGTGAAGGTGGTACAGCATTCCTAGGCATATCAGCTGTGCCGGTGTCGCCCGTAGCAGGTCGAAGGCCTCCACGGCCACGGGAGTGAATGGAGCCAAAGCGGTAAGACATGCTGTCGGATTAGTCCAGCCGCCTGCAGATAATTTATACCAGTGAAATTCACCGTAGATCATGCGTATATATCGGAGCCAACGAGAGAACTTCGGGAGAATGGATGCATTCGGAAATAGCCAAGACTCAAGAAACAATGTCGGCGCTTTGAAACTGATCCAATGAGACAGCTCTTGTTTCTCCGAACGCCGAACTCGAACCTCGGTTCAGGTTCAAGCATTTGCTGAACCCTGAACCTGAACTGCAGGTTCAGGTTCAAGCGGGTTCGGTTCAGGGTTCAGACAAGTTCGAACGCGTGAACCGAACTTATTTTTTTCCGTCCGAAAACAAACAGTGCAGCGTACACAAGGAAGTCAGCCTGTAGATTACACTTTCCTATTTTGGTGCAACAGAGCCGCTAGGCACGTAATCTTGGAAAGGAGGCTCAGGATCTGTGTCTACGTAGCTAGTCAGACCCTGGGTCTAGCTAGCCTTGGAACGCAGTGATTGTCAGCATGTGGAATGCACAAGGAAAGTTAGTCTCTCCTAGACAGACGCTTCAACAAATCGGACCTTGTGCCTCGGCTTGTTGAAAAGGAAAGTGAAGAGACATACAGCAAGAGCGACTCTCATTTTCCCAAGTTCGATGGCATCCTCGGTAACTTGCTCTCGTTTGAGATAGAGGGCATCCTTGGAGCCGTCTTCACCCGTGGAAGATCCATCGGAACAGGAGCAGTCGGAGGGGATTTGGCAATGTAGCGGTTCACTGCGTCTGTTTTCTGCTAGAGAAAGGGAGCCTGATCGTGAACGGGAAGGGTGGTACATTCCTGCATGACAGTGTTAAGGGCCTCGAGAAGAATAGGCACAGCATCGCGACTTTTCGCGACCTCCTCGAGAGGTCGATTCCGTCGATTTGTTGGAACTGTGATCCCAGGATTCGATTGATTTTGGGCTGTCGGCTCCTGAGTAGTAATGGTGAAGAAAGCAAGATCCCAACGTCAGATTGCTCACTAGTCGCTGCAAAAGCCTTTGAGACTCTCTAAACTTCTCTGGTCTAGTGCGGATAGAGGTTTCGAGGCATCTTTGTGGTGTGGTAGCTTCAATCCCAAGCGTTTCACCTCAGCGGCGAGTTTCACAAAGTGAGCGTCGGGAGTCAGTGAATTGGAAGTCGCGTTGATGATATCAGGGTGTGCGCGCGCTTGGGATGACGTCCTAGCAACATTTCAGAGGCAGACTAGTCACGGGCCAGTCGATTCGATCATTCCCCAAATGACCTCCAGCGGTTTGACCAACATCTATTCGGACAGCCATCTAGTCGCTATTGGGCGGAAGGTGTCAACCTGCACTTCACCTGCACTTCGTCTGAAAAAATAAATAAATGGTAGATGAAAGAAGGAATTCTTCAAGAACCAGCCAGTTGCCTGGCGCCGTAGGTGAGCAGACCATGAGATGCTACAATGGACGATTCTCTGCAAGGTTCTTCCACCGGAATCGATCGAACTCTGAGCTTTTATGAGCATCGATCAAATGGGGACTTTGGCGCCACTCACATATGACACCAGACCAGGGCTGGGATATTGAAGATCCGCTGCAAGTACGGACTGCCGTCGGATGGAGGCTTGCTACCGAGGAATGTGCGCTGAAGGCGAGTAAAGCATCTATCCCGTCCCTTCCCTCTCTGTGTTCTGTGTCGACGGTCGCGACGCACACGGACCCGGCCACTCTCCATTTTCCCAAGTCCGACCCCACGCTTGCCCATTCGTCCCCTCCCCCCTCCCTTCCCATTCCAAAACTCCCCCTGAATTGCCGCTTGCCATACCCGCTGAAGATTTCGACGTCGACACAGAGCTTTGGCACGAGGCACCCGACCGAAAACTTCGACTTTTGGGACGTGAAATTTCGGGTCTTTTTTGCATTTTCCAGGCGGTTTTTGGAACCTGGTCACGCTTGGGAGGTTCGACAAACCGCCGCGTGACGCGTGACAACGACCAAAGTTCCCGTGTCCAATGCCAAAATCAACCCAATGGCAAGAAATGTAAGCTAATCCGTCCCTTTCGGTTGTTGAATTTTCAGCAGTGGTATTCTGTACACCATGCAGTAAATATATTTTTCATTCGCGTCATTCGTCTCACATACCGGATAGTCTCTTCTAAACAGGGAATATACAGTCGAAGCCCTCTTAACCCATACCCCTCGGTGCCAGGCCCAGGTTATGGGTTATGAGGGAGTATGGGTTAATAGGAAGCCAAAAAAAAACGAATAAAAGTTGTTTTTTTGGGTCGATATACACAGCTGCCGTGTATCTACGCTGTTCTGGTGAACCACTGTGTAATTGGAACCGTTACAAGGGCATTTGTCTCCTCTAGCTGTGTCTGGCGCCCGAATGAAGCCAAAAGTTGCTCCAGTTTGTGGGCAAAACCATCATCCAGAGTTTCGGTGTACTTTCGCAAGGTCTGAGCAGCGCTAAGAGCCTCGCGACGTGTCGAGTGGGGCTGGAAGCCCATATTGTCCTCGACGTCGTCATCCCCACCGTTGATCTCGCCCATTTGCTGCGGGTCGCGCGAAGCAACAACCGCGTTGTAGATGTCCTGCTCCGTCGAATCATCTATGATGTCCTTCTCGCTGTCGGGATTGACGAGAGACTCAATCGACATCTGACAGAATACGTCAATCGTTGATGTCCGAGATCACCGAGATCTCCATTTGGCTCAGAACCTATGGGTTTTTCGGCCAGACACCTATGGGTTATGGGTTACAGCGGATGTATGGGGTATCCCTGCGGGATGAGCATGGTTCCACAAGATTTCTATGGGTTACAAGGGATTATGGGTTAATGGAGCTATGGGTTAGGAGGGCTTCGACTGTAATATATTTCTTGTATGCTACTGCAGGACATCGAAGGGTGAACACACAAATTAAAGACTGTTGGCCAGCGTCGAGAACTGAAGGGTGAGGAGGGATTGGCAGCGGCAAGAATCAGGAACGAGTGAGCTTGATGCAGATAGCCGAATATTGTCAACGAGCCGCAGCCAGGTCTTGAAGAAGAGGATATTGGTGCTGACTTGCCGCGGGCTTGGATGAACACAGAACATTTAAATTTGAGTTTTGAGTTTTTTGAAGGACTTGGCTCGCGATTGACGATGCTTGATCAGATTTGACCAGAATAATCCCCTTCAAGGTGACGAGGGAAGGAATTGCAGTTGCTTAAAAGTATTGATGAGTTGTAGAGATTGCTGGAGAGAGAAGATGGCTCTGCAGAATTGACGAGGTAAGAGCCTGAGGAAGTCCGAGTCGTGGGGGGAGGAAGAAAGATGGGCAAGTTTGTTTGATGGAGTCCTGGCTTTATGACTTGTCCAGACGATGATTGCGCCGCTTCCGGAGGTTTGCACGTGCAGCTGAAGCTCTATAGCGCGCGATCCAGGACTGGGCGGACGATGGTAGACAGTGGGGTTTGCAATAGACGGGGCAGTTCTATGGAGGTGGCAAAGTTCTATGGGGCGCTATGTCGTAACTTCGGCTCTATCGGCGTCTACCGAGACACCGCCAATCTATGACGTGCTCAGCATTTCTATCCCAGAAAAACCCATTTCCAGATGCGTGTTCAGTGATTGGCCTGTAATTGGCAATGTCTGCCTGGCCACTCCCTGTACTTCCAGCCCTTTTCTGGTGCCATAATTATTATTACAGCAGATGGCAGTACCGAAGGCGCGAATCAGAAAATTGCTGTTTTGGGCATTTTTTGATCCCCGCGACCGATTCATCCATATCTCAGTGAGTTCTGCGCAGATTTACATAAGACATAGCTAGATAATTCAGGGTAATTCGCGCGCAATTAATGATAGAAAAAAAGTTGCGAAGATATTTGACAGTCGGTGAGATGGGTCTGGGGGTGATTTTGGGGGTCAATTCAGTCTACCGGCATCTAGGCATGTTGAAATGACCTAGATTTTTGTGAGGGAGGACTTTTATGCATTCTGAAAGTTGTGATAGAGTCAGATTTGCCGATAGTTCAGGGATGGGTTCAAAATATCACAATATTTTCTTATTGCAGTGTATTGCCATTGTTCCGATGTCATTGCAAGCACGATAAACTAAGATAGTGAATATTCTGGCTCTATCACAACTTTTAAAATGCATAAAAGTCCTCCCTCACAAAAATCTAGGTCATTTCAACATGCCTAGATGCCGGGAGACTGAATTGACCCGAAAATCACCTCTAGACCCATCTCACTGACTATAAAATATTTTCGCAACTTTTCTATCATTAATTGCGCGCGAATAACCCTGAATCATCCAGCTATGTCTCATTTCAATCTGTTCAGAACTCATTGAGATATGGGCAAATCCATCGTGGGGATCAGAAAATGCCCAAAACGGATTCGCGCCCTCGGTACTGCCATCTGCTGTAAATGCTCTTTTTTCTGTGTAAACCCACAGAGCGCACCTATTACACCGTTGTCCGCAAAAAAAATCACGGTGATGTCACTGGTTTGCACCTTCCGGAGAGCACAGAAAGTGAGCGGGAGACAGACTACCTTCTTTCGCCACTTTCGCCTTTTTGCGCCAATCTTCCCGATGGCACAGGCCATCTACATCGACCTATCCCATAGAGTGGGAGAACCGCCCTTGGACTGGCAAACCTTCTTCCTTCCCAGAGTTGCGCCCAGATTTTGCCGCCTCACGTCACGGGTAACACTTGGGTAACACATCACGTCATCCGTTCGGGACGGTTGAGCGACGAGTGACGTTACACCGTGACTCGCCTCGTTTTTCTCCATGACCATGACTTTGTGTGACGGTGGATGCGGAAAGCAGGCTGACTCGAGATGCGCTGGCTGTAAAATTGTTCGCTACTGGTGAGTATTCGGCCTCGTGTCTTCATGAGCCTGTCGGTTTCAAGTTGGTTTCAAGTTAACATTGCCTCACCCTATCCAGCGGTGCAAAGTGTCAAAAGGACGGTCAGAGTGGAATAACATCGATCAGATAACCCAGAAGTACTAAATATGAGGAATAACAGACTGGAAATCTCACAAACTTGACTGCGCAATGCTTGCCAAGACGGGCAAGCCTCGCACAACGCATTGCACGGGCTGCAAATTGCCTTTCGGCAAGGACGAGTGGATCGGTCGTTCCATGGGGACGTGTCCAGATTGCGGGTACACAGCGTGCGAGAAGTGCATCTGCCACAATCGGCGCGGTGAGTTCTCGACTACCGAGCGCCGTGCGCCCGCCACTCACTAGTCATGCCAACAGGCACCTGCTACTGCCCTGATTCCAATTTCGGACACAAGTACTGTGGACGAGGTACGACCACCAATACGATTCCTTGGAATATCGCTGACGGTGCGAAATAACGTAGTGCCGGAATGGTACCACTACGCCGGGCGCACGGGCCAACTGTACAAAGGCGACAACCATTCGGATAAAGGCAGCGCCAAGTCTCACGCTGTCCCAGCGACGGAATGGGAGACAGAGGCGCGCGAGTGTGGGAATTGCGGCGAGACGCAGGTGTGCTTGCGCCCGGGGTATACTTGCGGATTCTTGCTGTGCCAGTGAAACATCGAAAACAGTCCATCTGGGAGAGTTTCATTCTTTTTTGAGAATGTGCACGTTATTCGGACAGTATGTAGGATCGTCGAAATTGAAATTTTATACAACAACCTGATAACGAATTATCCACTCGTTCCAGCGATGTCGATTTAAACATCCGAAAGCAAAATCAAACTGGACTGCTTCACTCTTGGAGGTTGTACAGAAACGATGCTGACCCGAGGATTTGTCCGAGCTTTTATTCTTTAGCCTCAGGGTAGGGACTAGCGTGGATCGGCTTTACCGGCTGTCCATCCGTGCCGTGACCACCGATCGCTGTCCGCGGCCAGTTTGATCTCTCTTTTTTTTTTTTTTTTTGGGGGGGGGGGAGATGTTTGTAGTAAGGGTACTCGGTCTGCTGATGCTGAAGCATTCCAAGGTCCTCCATCTGGTTGTGGTGGAAATTTCACCATCAATGCCGTCCAGGGTGTCCGTTGCCGAAATTAGACAGCCTATAATATCCGGTGGTTCTGTGGGATTTGAGCCCACGGCCGTTACACAGCCGGTCGAGTCCACACTAGATTACTATTGTAAGTAGGGTCTCGTGACTACCTACCACCATCTCGGTGGTGGAAAAAGGGCTGCGAGCTCCCCCAGTCGCAGTACGCCGACGCGGGACACAGTACGCTCCCGCCCACAATCAAAAGTGGGGCCTCCTTCTGGGAGAAGAGCCTATAGGGCTAAACAAGCTAAATATGTAAATGCTGAATAGTACTGGGCATGGGCAATTCCCATGCTTCTGGCAGGCAATCAAACGGTCACGCCGTTAGCTTCCCGTTTGGGATGCCCGCCAAGGCCGTCCACAAATTTCGGGATGAACGACGATACCAGCAACCACCATCGGACCTTTGACCAAGATACTTCATTTGAGATTGTAAATGTTTTTGACAAAAAAAAAATTTGAATTTGAGAATACCTCCGCAGATCCCGCCCGGATCACACTTAGTCTCTCATAGACAGATACTACAACAATCTGGTGCTCGTACCTCGCATGTTGTAGCGTGCGAGTCATATTCTCCCACTTTCCCTTCCGCCACATCCTCCTGCAAAATCCGTCGATTCTCTCATCACACTTCCGTCCGAAGAATTCCAACGTCGCATGCGCTCGCATATTACCAGAATCCTGAAAGCATGTGACATGTTGGAAGCCTTAGTAGATTCAAACGACTACGATACTCTCCGAACTCTTGGCCTCGATGGTACACCGTTCATTGCCCTTGTCGATCACTGCCTTCAGCAGGAGAGGCGTTGAGAAAGAACGACAGAATACTCTTCTTCCTGCGCGTAGTTACGTTCTTGTTGCGCGTAAGTACTTGTTTATTCTCAATCACAGCATTACTGGGGCAAACTCGGCATTTTGGATTTGGGCTCGTCCCTTGCATAATGGTTATCTATATAAGAATCCGTCTCTGGCCACACAACCTCATTGGCTCACGCAGCTCCAAAGAAGTCACCAGCTCCACCGCTCCACCAAAATGTCAAGTTCTCCACCGAAATGTTAGGTTTCTATTTATAATGTCACAATAGAGATCTGCTGCTCCCAGAATGTTCGAGTATACTCAGCTGTTGGTTAATAAGCACTGAGATAGATAGGCTGAAATTTGGAAGACCATTCATCCTGGCCTCCATAACCATTCAATTGCCAGTGCAGCAGGTTCATTAGTTTGTGGGTTGGGATTATCTGGTAAGCCTTTGAAGACAAATCTTGAAACATTTATGAAGGACCTAACCGAGGTTTGAACCGCATAAATGACTGTACAAGGTACCCAGCGTTGCACGGATGACACTGGAATATTGTTCACGATGCCCGCTATACCCGAACCGATGTCTGCATCAGTACGTTGGACATGAAATACTATACATGCTGTTCCAGAAAATAAAAATATGGTCGCAGGGTCAACACTGATAGATAGTAGTGGAAAGTCCCACCATCCTCACAAGTCCTTCAGGATGAAGGGGAGTAATTTCCTGGTGTATCTTATGCATATGCAGTAAATCTGGATCAGACTGAGCTACATGAAATTCATCTAGACAACATACCATTGACTGTTAGGCTGATTGGCAGTGATGGAAGGCCATCTATCTCGCCTTGCTTCATAAATTTCCTTCCACACTGGTCAACGATTTCAGGCTCCACAAAATAGTCAGTGAAAGGATTCTAGAATAAAGGAAGTCGAACCTTGGAATACGGCCAAATTTAATCTGAAAGCCCCATTGCCAATGGTTTTCAACGGTGTTTTCAGTCTCAATTCGTTCCTGGATCCTGGACGATGATAGCGGCAAAGACGCACGAATCTTGATAACTCTGAACAGGAACTGAAGCGGAAGCAGAATACCAGCGCTCAGAGACTATCCCATTCTCTTTTGCCAGATGATCAGACTACAGAGATTCGACAGATCAATACTACCGCTCACGCAACCAGTCACCCGACTCGATGATAAATGACTCTCAGCGAACCAAAATTTGTGGCAATAATCACTGGGACCTGTTGGTGACGCAATACTAGACACTAAATTGCTTTGCTTCAAATATCAATGTATCATCCTAACTTCGATTAAATGTACAACTATTCATTCAAATATCAACTTCTGGGTCCCAAGATTTTCCGTAGCGTAGCACGGGCACACTGTTAATGCAGTCTTACAGCTCTTTTCATATGTATGCGGAAAACGGAAATTTTTCCCAGGCTGTTGGGTTTTGTTTGGTCGGGACCCCGAAACCGGCCAGCTCTCTTCTAAGCTCTACTGAAAGGAAGACACGTCTCCGTTCTAAGAAAAAAAAGCAGACACAAGATTAGGAGTCACCGACATATATGAGCAAATTTTAGAATATTGTATGGGAGCCCCCATTCACAAATAAATGGACAAGTATATTATTGACGACTGCACATCATTCCAAGAAAAGATTCGTTCTACATCCAGTAATCAGTCAGCACGACGCAGAGCAAATAGGACCTCCGCGGCCTCATTGTCGGCCATGTTTTCACTTCCGCCATTACCCATGCCATCGCCCATGCCATCGCCCGTTCCATCCTCCTTGTCGTCCTCTTCCTCTTCAAACTCGTAATCTTGCACAGGGCGATACCCCAAGGGCATGGGAATCCAACTACCTGCAGCGAGGAGCCAGATGTTCTTGTCAGCGACCGATTGGCTGCCTTTCACTGGTGTGATTCGAGGTCCGAAGAATCTTGACGCCCCTCCCCCACCCCCTTCCTCATCATAGCGGCGCTCGAATGAGATTTTCTTGCTAGGTGGAGTTCCTGGATCGTTCTGGGCGCTGCGAGTGCTGACTACAGTGGATCCAGATGCCGTTGTAATGCTGGCATGGATAGGACCGACTTCACTGTCAGCCCGCTTTCTCTTCGCATCGGGTCCCTTCCACCAATCAACAGAACCGGCTTTCATCCTCAGTGCGTCCCCCATGTTCATCCCACAGTCCAACAAGGCCTGATTGTCAAGCAGATGCATGATGTCGGGGCCATAACCATTCTGGCGCATCAACGGTTCGAAAGAGCGTGCATTGCTTACTCCCAAATTTTTCTCGGCATGCTCCAAGAACCGAGGGAGTTTAGTTGGGGATGGAACAGCGGGGGATTCGTTGATGTGAGTTGCTTTTGGTGTGCTCGGGGCTGCTGCGGGAGGCTGCTGACCTCCAATAAGTGCAGTAACCATTGTTGCAAGGTGGCCTACAACCTCAGCAATCCCGTTACCCTCCACATTGTTTGCTCCGGCCGCAATTCATGAGGGATGAAGTGCTACCTCGCGGTTGGCCGGATCAAACCCTGTTATGAAGCCAGGTGCATTCCGAATGCTAGCCTCTCCGTCATACTAACATCCGAGTCAATAAGAGCAGAATGGGGGACGTATTGACATACCATAGCACGACACCATTCTTTGAGCATTTGTGGTGTCAGTGGGTACGACTTTCCGGTGTCGGGGTCAACGTATGTATAGCCTGCATTATGATCATTCTGGTATTTCTTCTCAAACTTTCCACGCAGTCGGGCCAGCTCCCGATCGAGATCCGAGAGGCCATTTGCGTCATCCAGATCTGCGTCTTCCTCTTCATTGTCGCTGCCACGGCTACCACGCTATTGTCTGTGGTCAATTTGGTTATATGAACAGTTGAAGAATACGAACCCCACTCCAACGCTTCTGGATATCTGCCATGTCAACATAGATGCTCATTTTTGGTGGTAGGTTTTCGATTATATCTTTGGCAAGGCTTTCATATTCTGACCAATTGTCAAGAGGTGGGCGATCTCTGGATCGTGGAATTTGATCTGGCCACGCGAGGTGGCGTTGATGGATGACGGCATGGTCAGCTTGGGGCACAATCTCCATCGCTCTCGTTCTTGGCTGTAGGCTAGCAGATTATAAATGAAACAAAACTTGAGTGGCTTGTTCAAGCGCGCTTGGATAATACACGGAAACGGGTGGTTAATTGGAGTGTTAACGGCCGAGATGATGCCGCTTACACATACTTGCCTTATTTAGGGGGGGGGGGGCCGTGGGACTTTTTCCATGATCCAGAGATCGAACGCCTCTTGCCAATTGTCGATATCTATCGAGTCGCCTTTTCTGCAAACAGTTCCGAGTTAGATAAGTCAAGTTAAACATCACTGAGGCGTACTTGACGCCCGACAATTGAACTTTGATCCCGTAGGTCATCTTGTCGCTGACATTGTACTTTTCTTCACCGTGCTTTTGGAGAATGGTCGCAAGTAGTTGAACATAATTTTTCTGTGTCGCCTCGAAGTTGTGATGAAATTCCTTTGTCTTTGTCTCCTTCTTTTCTTTCGGTTTGGGTCTGCTTTTAGCGCCGCTCGCAGCGGCTTGGCCTGGAACAATGATATGGTGGAGCAGATGGGCTGTAACCTTGGCCTTGTGTCCTTGAGTATCGGGTTCAGGTGTTGGTTCAGCCATTGTGGTAAGACGAACAAAGAACGGAGTGCCAGTCTGAAAAAAAAAAACCCCAATGACTTCCCGCTGTCAAAATATCTCATACCTCCTACGATGTATGTAGACAACCTCCAACGCTTTCTGAGGCTCCAGGGAGTTGAAATTCCGAGAGAGAAATTACTCGAGTATCGCTATCTGCATGAAGAGATACTGATTTGTGCTCATCCAAATGTATGTGAACGTAGATACGGCGAACATGCAGCATGCTAAATGTTATACCAGAAATACCAGCACAATGAAGCATATCGTGCAATGTTCATTGAATCTGGTGGCCACAGCTCAGTTGGCCTTGTTGAGTTTCATCTACCAAGACACCGACAATCAGTGGGAGTAGGACGAACAATACCGGAGCCATTTCAAAGAGGATATCGTTGCAGTAAGTAAAAATATATATAATCTGAATTCTGGTACTTATAGCTCTTGTACTGAAGCTATACAACATATCTCGACGCTTGGAAATAGCCCCATGCCTTCTCCGGAGTAATATTATGGCATGCACGATCAATTGTACTCAAGCAGGTGTCCTTTCAGTTGCGGCGCAGGAATGCTTTGATCGAAGAAAAGGCTTGTTCAATCGGGTTGAGGTCCGGAGAATATGGTGGGAGGAATATCAGCTTGCATACTAAAAGTGGGCGGTCTGAGTTTGTGTTTGGAGTGAGAAATAAAATACCGACGCGCTTGATCTTCCACAAGAACACGGATCTCTTCCGCGTGGTGAATACTGTAATTGTAGAGGACAAGGACACTCCGTGGTCCGGGAGAAGGATTAGTGAGTGGAATCTGTGGCCCAGGTCAGCACACTTGCTTGTAGGGAAAGGAGGTAGGTACACACGACGTGCTCCTCAAGAAAACTGAGAAACTTCTCCGTGTTCACGGAGCCTTCGATCACATCATGGGCAATGATCCCATCCAGTGTGAGCACCGGCAGGATCGAGTAGCGCTTCCCACGGACAAATTCCCGCCGCTGAACACAGCGTTTCCCAACCAGAGACCACCCTTTCGGTCGTCCAGCCGTACGATCATTCTTCGCCGCCTCGTCGATGAATATCAGCATGTTTGCGTCCGGGACAGTGTCTGCGATGCGGTTCATATAGGCGGACCGAAGGATATCATTACGTTCCAATGCGCGGACTGACACACATTTACGCGAGAAATGTAGGCGTCGAAGGGTTCGGAGTAGAGTGGTGATTGAAACATCAACACCCCGTTGAGCCAACAGCTTCTCCTGGATTTCATCGAGATATATAGTGTGTGATTGCTCTACGAGAGCCGCAATATACTTAGTATCAACTGCTGTAAGGTGCTGTGGTCGCCCAGAACGATGTGAGAGTGGATGATGTGCGTGTCCGTATTTGGTGTGATTGTCGAGACAGGTATATACAACAGTCTTTTTGACCCCGAGGAGACGACAAATTTCGGAAACAGATTTACCCTGTTCAAAGAAGAGCACAGGGACTCGAGCCTTGAGGTCGGCAGAGATGGTTCGAGGAGGCATTGATCAACGACGGTTTCGGTGTCCCGACCAAACAAAACCCAACAGCCTGGGAAAAATTTCCGTTTTCCGCATACATATGAAAAGAGCTGTAAACTAGGAAGCGCAACGATCAAGGAATTTCGCTCATATCTTAGCAGATCCGGTGTCGGCCTGTACCACATTACCACAGTAAACTAATCTCTTAATTAATTGGGTCATCTGTTCGTCCTCCTCTGCTCTCGTTCAACTCACATGTTTCACAATATCTTTGTATCCACTTGAATGTGACTACAGTCGAAGCCCTCTTAACCCATACCCCTCGGTGCCAGGCCCAGGTTATGGGTTATGAGGGAGTATGGGTTAATAGGAAGCCAAAAAAAAACGAATAAAAGTTGTTTTTTTGGGTCGATATACACAGCTGCCGTGTATCTACGCTGTTCTGGTGAACCACTGAGACTCTCAGCTGGTGAGAACCTGACGGCACTTTGGCGGTGTATTTACAAGGTCAAAGTTTTGACATGTTTACTGCCAAAAGTGGAACCGTGATGTGCATTCCTACCCTGGTTAAAACACAAAACCGAGGTTTTATCATAATTTCCCTTGGAACTACCTTAGCGGTTTTAGGAAGGAGACGCGCGATGCGCTACCCATATGTCGGCTGTCCGAAGACCTTAACCCCAGTGAAAATCCTCCTCAGAAAAAAATGATCCGAGCTCCTAGCTATCTGGGAGAGGCAGCGAGCTTGGTCTGAGCGTCTCCGTTGGGCGATCGAGTTTGAATGTGAAAAAAGGTCAGAGACGTAACACCCCGAGGCCGGTAGTATCCAAAGAGACGAGACGGTCTGATCGTCGGAAATTCGGGGGAGCGGTCGAATCGAAAAGAGCGATCCAAATCGGTCGCCTAGGCTTGACGCGTGAATATTTGAATTCCCCAGCCGTTTCGCGGGGAGGCACTGGTCGAAATTGAGGAAGAGGAGGGTTCTATGGGAGAGCACGCAATTTGTACGGTCGAGGGGTTTTAAAGCACCGAGGAAGGCGAGTACCACAATTTGGTGGACAATTCAGTGATCTTTCGGTGAGTTTTCATAATGACGGAAATCTGTCCCACCAAAACACAGATTGGTGTGTTTCGAGCAGATTTTACCCTTTATGATGTGGGCTTCAGCATCTCTGGCAGTCTACAAACGTGTTAGCAGGTTTGGGTCACCAAAATGGGTCTGATCATCAGGTGACTGATCGTGGGAACAAACTAATGGACCAATCGATTGCCCACCGCCAGTAATTGACGTCAAGTCATGCCTTTCAAAATCTAATGGCAATACCAGCAAGTAAGGATTCCCGGGGGTAGAGGTAAACCTCCAGAGGTCAGAGGTAGGGCACATGGACATTGGAGGTAGAGGTAGAGGTCAGAGGAATTTGATGCCTCCCAAAACTTTGGGAACCTTCAGAGGTCCAGGGGTATTCAGAGGTACGGTAAATAGTAGGTTGAAACACCGAAATCCAACTTTAGGAAGTCTAACACACACGGTCAAGACTTTAATTCCCGTATCTTCCTTTTCTTTATACTCTCGTAAAGTTACCCATAGGTCGGCCAATTCTCAACAGATTTGCTTGAAAATAGGCTAGATTTTCTAGGCTAATTCATGCGGAATTAGTGATAGAAATAAACTTGTAAAAATATTGCATGGTAGATGATCTTGGATTTTGGGCTGTTTTGGGGTTGAATGGCATCTAGTAAGCTCAGGACTTGTTCAAACGGCCTGGTTTTGTGAGACGCAAGACTTGTATGGATTTGAAAAGATGTCATAGAGCCAGAATTGCATATAACTCAGTCTATGGTACTTGTACTCGCTTTGGGACAATGGCCAATCAGTCGGACCTGGAAATATTTGTGAGAATTGAATGTAGCCATGACCTCTATGCAATTCTGGCTCTATGACATATTTTCAAATCCATACAAGTCTTGCGTCTCATAAAACCAGGCCGTTTGAACAAGTCCTGAGCCTGCTAGATGCCATTCAACCCAAAACAGCCCAAAATCCAAGATCATCTACCATGTAATATTTTTACAAGTTTATTTCTATCACTAATTCAACGCACCCGGTATCAATCCCCGAAACCCGCAGCGGCCCCGGGAAAGTACTGTCCGTGAACGTATATAAAGACCCGGGTTTGTTCCCCATTTCCCCACTTCGCATTAATGGAGACTGCGAGCCTGCCATCTTTTTCCAAATGATATTTTATAATTTCAGCTAGAGTATCGAGCTTGCAAGAAGGATCCATCCTCCATTCGTCCAAAGATTCGGAGTTGGTCCACTCATATCCGGCGTTGCAGCTAGGGTGAGTTATAGCCCGGCGGAACTTAATATAAAATGCCTGAGGATTAGAGTTTAATCGCAGGTCAAGAGAAAGATGAAGAAATAAGAGCCTTGGACTCTCGTACAATGCCGATAGGAATAAGTGGCAAGACGATTAGCATGGCGAGCACTGTGCCATCAAAATATCACCAACAGTGGCCCAACGGTAGTGAGGTAGTGCTTTGCGTGATCCCTCCAAACAATTGAAGTGACTTACCCTTCCCATGCCATACTGAACACCCGCTTCACTCTCTTGAGCCAATTCATTTTCTATGATGTCAAGGTTTCTGATCTCTGAATCGTAAAGATCCAGGAGGAGCATGTGTTCCTCATAGGCCTTCAAAGATTACGATGGCAGCCGTATCATTCGCCTGAAGGCCTATGCTTTCTAATTATCCCCATAGAACCTGGTAGGACTTATGGAATTTAGGTCGAATGCTAGGCTTGCCCGCCTTCGTTGGCCAACGGCCAGACGACGACGCCAGGAAGATCGAAAGGAACCTCAGAGCTGCAGCACAGGAGGACAGAAAAACTTCGAAACAAGCCGGCGACAAAACCCTGGTCTTGCACGCCAATCTCACTGGTCATGACATACTTCGTCTGATTACCTTTCCTTTGAATGCTTCCCTGATGGCACCAATTGACTCAAGCATCACCTCCTGTACTTTGTTTGGCATGTCATGACCAGTGAGATTGGCGTGCAAGACCAGGGTTTTGTCGCCGGCTTGTTTCGAAGTTTTTCTGTCCTCCCATGCTGCAGCTCTGAGGTTCCTTTTGATCTTCCTGGCGTCGTCGTCTGGCCGTTGGCCAACGAAGGCAGACTCTGAAGACAGCGAGGTCGAGTAGGGGGCCTTCAGGAGGGTTTCCTCCCCGCCTTCGAGATATCCAGATAAATTACACATGCCCACTAGGGGATAGTCGTGCCCTACATCAAAGAGACTGCTGCAGTTGTTGCATGAGAATAACCAAGAGGAGGCCGAAACCGAGCCGAATCCCAGTGACCATCAGAGATGAATCTCATGAAAAATTCTAACCTTATGGCCAATATGTATATGGTGCAAAAAGTATTTACATGTTCGCCCCGAAGCAACTTTGGTTTATGGTGCGCTCAACTAAGCCAGCATTGCGCCGAACAGGATTTGTCACTGTTATTTGGCCATTTAAGCCACCTTGGTAAATCTCTGGACCCGCAGGAGCCCAAGGATCGCAAGCCTCAACCCCGCGGCAAGGAGGCGGCAGGTTGGCCAACCTCGCTGAGGGATCTATACATGCACTACGTCCCTATATCATTGCTTGCCACCATATATATCCTCCATTTTCCCCACGCACAAGAAAGACTAACCCAGGCCAACTGAAGTTACTGAATGATCTAGACCCTGGAAGTGGCGCAAGAGGATGCGAGGGGGTTAGAGACTGCACAGGATTGAGAGAGAGAAAGGAGGGCGCCCAGAAAACAGAGGTCCCCGCCCGTCAGAGCAATACGGAAAGGGGGACATCGCACCCGCAAGTAGGGTGAGGGTCGTTAACCCCTCAACGGAAGAATGGTCCCTATGGATCCACCCGGTATCCTTCGTACCTGCACGCGTTAAAGGGGACGTATACGCGCCTCGCCCGAGTGCGTCGACGACTGGTGGGTTCAACCAGCGGACAGCGAGCTGCCGAATCCATGCGAGATGGAGGAGCGTTGAGGGCATCTTGAACGTGGCAGACCGCGACGACTCCGGCCCAATCGCATTGCTTGACGGGGGGAGCCAGAAATCTGTCTGCGCCCGACCTACAGTAGCTTCTGTAAGGATGTCTCTCTGTTGAACGTCTGAAATACGGATAAGGGAAATGGAAAATTCATTACGGCGGGTACCACTCACCTGGTTTATTATTCATGTGTTCCTCCTGGACCGTTTCTGAAAAGCAATAAAACGTCTTCTACTCTTCGGGTGGCTCCTTACTCAGGCATCGACTGTTTGCAACAGAGCGTCTGCTTGTCTGCCTTCTCGGACTTGGAGATATATAAATCACCGTACTGAAAAAAAAAGCATGAGATGCAGGAAGGAATTATCGACATCCGCGAATGCGGCCGTAGTCCTGAGCCAATTAGTGATGAAGTACGCACTTGTCTGCCTGCAGCCTGGGGGAACGGTCATCCAATGGGGGAACGGCCATCCCCATATCGAAGGGGATGGCCGAATATTCACTTAGATAGAATGAAAAAATCAGTTTTGTTCAAGGTCGATTGAGACGAAGGATAGGGGGAATGGTTGAATCTTCCTTAGGGTTAGCTACGCCCCTCAGATTCGAAATACACGCGGAGAAACCGAGGACAGCAAAAATTAATAATGTAATGGACTTGCCTGGGCTGATTGTTTGAACGTGATGGCGAGGTCATGTGCCTGGGAATGAATCAGATCTTCGTTCAAGAGAGCGAGGAAAGAAATAGAAACAGGCCAGTGGAATCGTCCTCGGGGTTAGCTACGCCCCTCAGATCCATGAAATGCCGAGAAAAAACGAAAGAAAGATTCACTTGCCGGGGTGACTGATGCCCTGTGCGGGGGAGACGGGCATGGATGGGAATGCCACTCCGATTGGGCGTTGGGTGAAGGGAGGCCGGTGATGAATAATTCCCTGTGGGGTAGATGGGATTCGAGTCCGAATCACCAGGTTGAAGGAGTTCTGCTGGGGCAAATATCAATATCAGTATGGTGACTGAAGGAAAACACCGGTCATACAGGCCACCATCACTCGAACTTTCCAACCCTGAGGGGTGGAAATACAGCCTGGCAAATGTAATTAATCAGTGAAGCTTTTCTAAACTGGGGACACGGAAACGGCGTCCGGAGGATGACTACAAAGAAACTCACATTATCACCAGTTGCAAAGCGACAGCGCAGGCTGCGCTCCACCCACCGAGAAGCGGATACATGGATCGGACACAACTGGCCAGGTTGTATTCAATCCAATAATCCGGAGTTCGGTGCCACCGGACGAAAGCGGATACACGAACCGAACCAGGAGTAACTGGGCAGGTTGCACTCGATCCAGTAATCCAAACAAAGCCTCGCGTCCAGGAGTGCAATACTCAAGGATTGGGGGGTGCGGTAGTGGTTTTGTAAAATGATGGAATAAAGAGCTAGGTCCCGAATGGCATGATTATCCATGGCTTCAGTCTGCCCTTTATACAAGCGCGGGATCCAACCGGCCCCGAAAGAACCCGGCTCCGAGTGCGTAGAAAGTAGCTTATGGGAACTCACTTCACCCCTTTCGGCAGACGTGCCGCAAGTTAACTTAAGTTTTCCCATGCGGGCGGAATCTAACTTATTTGAAACTCCGCATACAGCCAATGTGCGTCTCATAATAGAATCTATGACTTTGAACTTTGAAAAGCTATAAAAGAGCCTTATAAGGGCCTGATCGGGTGCAGTAGCATTGCCTTAGAATTGCCTTGGAATGGGCTTACTGGGTAAGATCCGAGCTGGAGGCCCCCAGTCACTCGGTACTCCCGTGCTGCAATAGGGCTATATATAGAGTCACTTCATGTCTCTCCCCGGTGCGGGGAAAGGGCAAAATTTGCGCGGGATTTGCCCGAATTTCATGCGGGAAGCGCGAATTTCGCCCGAACTGCCTAAGTGCCTCGGCACCATCGCAGCATTGATCGGTGATGGGGATTGCGATCCGAGATCTTCCGGCATCTCGTGACGGCGTGTGACGCATCACGCGGCATTCGGCTGCTGCGCCTCAGGTAAGATCCGATAGAATGTAGCCGATTCTATAATTGGATTCTAACGCAATTCTAACACGATCAGGCAGACCAACGCTCTCATCCTGCGTCCACTCTAGAATACCTCCTCGTACTCAGCGGAGTGCCCCCAGGGGCCCATGTGCACTATAATTGAATAATGAATGAATGAACGATCTGGCAGGATTTCAGATGCTTCGAGAGACTGTAATATGTGAGAAGGAAATTATGAAACGAGGAGGGTGGTTCAGTTAAGCCCGAGACCGGTCATGTGATTCGCGGATCAATAAACAGTGATCCACAGAGTAAGAATCCGGCTGCGGCTGCCCTCCAGATACCGCTCAAAAAATATCAGAGTGGATGTTAATGCTGTCTGGTGGTTAATAGAGCACTGCGAGCCCTATACATCGGATACAGAACCTCTTGTCGGGAGGTACCATTAGGGTGTTTCAAATATCCGATTTCAAGCCCAACTTGGGGCTCGATTTCAAGTCCAACTCTGATCCAACTTGAGTGAAGTTGGGACTGAAATCGGGACCTCAGGAAGACTCCATATCAATCCAATTGAGTGAGGGGGAGGCTCTAGAGGACAGCCAGGGGGACTTTTAGATCTGTGAGTAGGTTAGTGCTTGTGCAATAACAGTGGGGTGTCGGCCGCAACGGGGGCAAGTGTCAAGCTGAGCTTGACATTGCTCCGTCTTGGTAGAGAGGTTGTGGGCAAGGCGGGTTGCTCGTGTAAAGATCTCCTCTCGCTGCCTCCCAGAGCCCAATTATTTTCTCTCATTTCTTGAGTCTTCGATTCCATCGCTAGTCATAAATACCAGCTCAAATTGTATTCTCGATGACCAAGGGCTCAACACAGCAAACCCGTTCCCTGCTGGACCGTCTAACCCAGCCGGAGGAGGTCCCGCCGCAGGGCCGCAGACCACCAACTAGCACTCCCGCTGGCCCTACGACTTAGCCTCCCCCGGGAGGACCGTCTGGAGCTCAGGGCGGCGCAGGAGGAGTTAACCCACTGCCCGGTCATGTAGCTATATTCTCACGCTTGGCCCTCTCTCTAGTTGTGTATGAACTCAATTATTTGCGAGCATATTTTATAGCAATGTCAGTATCCGGGCGTCCGGGACGCCCATCACTGCAGGAGAGAGAATTTTCCCATGCCATGCCTCGCGTCCCGGACGCCCATCACTGCAGCAAGCGCTATATTCCCATTCTAGGCCCTCTGTCTAGTTGTGTATGAACTCAATTATTTGTGATAGCATTTTATACAATGTCAGGATACGGGCGTCCGGGACGCCCATCACTGCAGGAGAGAGAATTGTCCCACGCCATGCCACTCTCTCATGGGCGTCCCGGACGCCCATCACTGCAGCAAGTGGTATATTCTCACGCTTGGCCCTCTCTCTAGTTGTGTATGAACTCAATTATTTGCGAGCATATTTTATAGCAATGTCAGTATACGGGCGTCCGGGACGCCCATCACTGCAGCAAGTGGTATATTCTCATGCTTCGCCCTCTCTCTAGTTGTGTGTGAACTCAATTATTTGTGAGCGCATTTTATAGCAATGTCAGGATACGGGCGTCCGGGATGCCCATCACTGCAGGAAAGAGAATATTCCCACGCCATGCCACTCTCTCTGATCGGCGTCCCGGACGCCCATCACTGCAGCAAGTGGTATATTCTCACGCTTGGCCCTCTCTCTAGTTGTGCATGAACTCAATTATTTGGGAGCATATTTTTATTGCAATGTCAGTATACGGGCATCCGGGACGCCCATCACTGCAGGAGAGAGAATTTTCCCACGCCATGCCCCTCTCTCTGATGGGCGTCCCGGACGCCCATCACTCCGGCAGGTGCAATATTCTCACGCTAGGCACTCTTAAGGCTGGCGTACAAAACTCTGCCCAAAAAATTCAGAGGGGTCATTTTCGATGCCTTATACTTCCCATCTGACTCCTCGGTTGCCACCCTGCACCCTCAAAACCCTTTTGCAATAAAGGAAGAAAAAAGTCTAGTTGAGATCACACACTTCGGAAATAAACCAGTACCGTGGGAGGCTGGCGTACAAAACTCGGCCCAAATAATTCACAGGGGTCATTTTGGATGCCTTACTTCCCATCTGACTCCTCGGTGGCCACCCCGCACCCCCAAAACCCTCAAAGGCATGGCTTAAGCCCTTGGCTTTGGCTTCAGACACCCCAAGCCAAAGCCAAAGCCGTCCCAAAGCCAAAGGTTTTGGCTTGGCTTGGCTTGTCAAGCCACGGCTTTGGCTTCTTGGCTTCGTGGCTTGAAGCCAAGCCAGAAGCATCACTAATCGGGTTGACTCTGTAGTCCTCATTTCAGTCATGTTCTGCGAAACTTTGTGTGTGCCTGAATGCCGGGAATAAGCTAGTGTCATCGGATTGTGCTATTACGTGTCGAAGATGCATATTTCTGGTGAACTCCGACAAGTTATCAACAAATCCAGAGTGAAACTTGAAGTGCTCAAGAGTGTTATGTTCGCGTGAACCCCGCTGCAACGTACATCGATTCTGCGTCATTGTACTGTATGACTGACCGAATTTCTCTCATTAGTTCCTTCTATTTGAACTTCTCAACTCCATTCCACAGCGCAGAAATTAGTTATGAAACCTAACCAGAATTAGTCACTCATTGGTTAACGCCAGAAAACCTAGACTCACTGGATAGGCGAACCGCGTATCCCATCACATCCGGATTATAGGTATAGCTGAGGTTTGGGTCTCCTAGGAGGACTCTAAACAGATTCCCAGAGAGAAGCCAGGGCCCAAGTTCTATGGTTTGGGCACAGATGTTGTCATGGCCGCCGAGTGTTTGGCTTGAGTTGGAGGGTAGGGATGGAGACATAGTGCGAAAGCAAAAGACACAGCAGACCGCCAGCACATCATGCGCCTTACGGAAGCACAGCAAGGTGGCGTACGTCGGTTATCGCCGTTAGTTCGGTCCTTGTGGAATGGCCGCGGAGATAGTTCCTGATGAAGTTATACCTCGTATATTAATTACAGCTATCCGCAAAACCGTAGACGTTTTTGAAAAAAAGTTGAGTTGATCAAAAGTGATGTCATCAGCCTCGTGCCTTCGCTCCACCAACACCGTCACCGCATCGTGCAGTTGCCCAAGGGCGGTTGGTATGATAAAAGTTTTCTATCTTCTAGTACTACTGGGTTAGATAGCAAAGGTAGTGTTGCGGTTGAGAATATTATGTTTGTTAGTCAAGAATACGGGTGCAAGCATTGACGCTGCCATCGTCATTTGCTATTTTAATCCTGGAACTCCGCCTTTGATCAACTGAACTTTTTTTCGAAAACGTCTACGGTTTTGCAGATAGCTGTAATTAATTGCTGAACCTTTAGGTTTGGCTACCATGGAGAACTTGGATTTCAGCCAATTTTGCTACAAGTACAAACAATGATTAGTCAGCTCAATTAAGAAAGATTGCTTTACTGGAATTCCTAGTTTGCTACTGGATGAGTTTCCAGTCAAGCACCGCTACCTTTTGCATTTTATTCTGCTGTACTGTGGGTTAATAATGTCGATTTCTGCTCCTGAACGACTCGGAACATCGCGCCGAGTTAGCCGAATCGGCAGATTGGTGACAGAATTTGACAGATCCGTGATTCGCCGGTTTCCATTGTGATTCGGTACTTGGCATGCGAAGATAAAACCTACTTTGCTTCGAACCACCATGTCCGCTACTGCTACCTTTTCTAACGTGGCCGTATCCACCGCATTTAACGGTGATGCCGTGACTTCGTGTATCTCTCCGGTTTGGATCTTGAATGCTGGGCTGCGCACATCTAACTCTCAGGCTTCTGGTTTTATAAACCTTCCCTGCGACGCATGCGGCAATTGTGTCGGGTGAAGACTTGATGGATATGCCCGTGGGCCTGCGTGTGAATGCGCCCGAGCGGGGTGTTGGGGCGGCGACCAGGTGGGCATAGTTAGCAACGAGGACAAGGCCCTGCATCGTCAATTCGTCCTAGGATATTGCGGGACGTGGTCCCTTGTTTGTGTTGGGCGGGCGAATAGCGCAGCCTTCGCATCTTCGGCTATGTAGCTGTGGCTAGAAACACGAGTTGGGCGTCCATAGTAGCTCGTCCTGGTCGAGCGACATGGACGTTTGTGAGAAGGAGAGGCCAGTGATCGCATCACATACATTGCAATCGTCGCTTGCTGGGGCTTCAAAACAGCAATTTAATGCCTGAGGCCGCAACTTTTCATGTTCACGCTAACCTTGGATGATGCCGCTGAGTTCGGAACGGGACTTGTCTATGTTGATGTTGGTAAAATCAAACAAAAAGATCCCTATTCTTTATTTTTGATTTATCTGTGCGTTGTTCAATCGGTGCTTGTGCTCTGAGTTATCGGGAACGCACCTGCAGCCACCTCTCTAGCTCTTGCCTCAATCTTCCTAACCGTCTCAACCAGCCAATGTTGAATTGTATCAGCTTGATGTTGGCCGAAATTAGATAGGCGCCTATAATTGAACCCGGGTCTAATCAATATTGATTTGGCGTAAATGGAAAGGGCCTACCCGGCACAATATGATTTCCATCGTCTGCTGTACAAAGCGCGGTTGTAGCGGCGCGATTTTCGTTATGCAGACGGTGAATAGAATCTACAAATATTGTTCCATTCGGCTCTTCCGTATTGAGAATTGTGCTGTCCAAAGAGAAGTCGTCTGTGATGGCCACGGTAAATTTCGACTTCGAGTCATCTTGCTCGAAGTCGTGCGGGGTGTAACTAAGTGGAAATTTGATACTTGAGAGCGGACATTGCTATATCTCGGCACACGCACTTGTACATATCCCGGGGGTTACGCTTAACCATAAGCGATGTCGCACGGAAGGGGTTCCTGGCCAAACGGGTCCGTTGCTTGCTGGTACTTAACACTCCACGTATTTGTTTCGTGTTCGGAATATGGTGCTGTGGTAGGGGTTCCGAGGCTCCAGAACTGGTCCGAAGGAGAAACTGGTCAACAAGATCTAAGCGTAATCAGAACCTGCCAACGATGCGGAGACATGAGATAATTCACCGCGCTGGACTGCCGTCACTTTAGCTCCAAAACGCCGAAATCTGTCGAGAATCTGGAGCCGAAGAAAGCGTGAAAACATCAGGTGTGGCATCTGGCCAGGAGAAGCCTCTTCGTGCACTCCCTTTTGCCATATTTTAACAACCGCGAGGTCGTCGGCGGGGAATTCAAACTCACGCCTGGAACTTTGGTGGCTGTGCCGTGCGCACGCCTTCCTCACCACAGAGGTCTCGCGTTCGATCCAGGTGGATCTCGTTTTTTTTTTTCCAGATTTTCGGGCGCCACAGGCGGAAGCACCACGCAGTGGGCCTCCATCTCCAGCACCAGCCCAAAATAGCGAGAAGATTGGACCAGCTACTGGATTATTTCATTCAAATCGACATGGGATGTAATGCGTAACCCAATTTACTGTAGTATTTCATTCAAATCGACACCGGGTGTGACGCGTGACCCAAAAAACCATTTCGACATTTCGACAACGGCCAAAATTTCGCGTGACACCAGCGAAATTTTCGACATCGGAACGAAAATTTGGGCTTTTTTGCACCTTACAGCCAATTTTGAGCCCTGTGTGACGCTAGGGAGGTTCGACAATCGCCAGCGTGACGCGTGACCCCTGCCAAATTTCGCTATCGACAGGGGGGTGCGTGACGCGTGACTGTCGATTTGAACGAAATACTACAGTACCTATTCGACATTTCGTGATGTTTGATCTATTTGTTTGCACCGGCACTGCACGGCATCGTCGGAACGGGGCTTGGAACCAACCTAGGTTTTTTGTCATATCGTATTAATGTTATAATAATAATATCTGAATAATATCATTGCACTTGGCTCCTTGACCCATTTTTCTATCCAGACTTAAAGGAATGGCTGCTACATGACCTTCCCACCTGTCCGAACATTCTCAACCGTGAAATCGGTTGAATCCAGTGGAAGATGGTGCAGCTTCATCCTTGGCACAGCCCCTGATGGCCGCTTGGCTCTAATGCCGAACATCGGCGGAGCATACTACCGCCGAAGATTAGTGGGCTCAAGTTGAATTTTGATTTTCTGCGAGCACAGGAGAGTTGAAAAAAAGTGCTACAGGTGGTCTGAAGGCACGAAAAAGGGCCCCATAATACGGAAATAATACGATAATAATACGTGATCTGCGACGCTGCGTATTGTATCCGTATAACAATATTATATTACAGAGTTGAAACCCGGATGCGAAAAAGACCTGGAAGCGAAAAATATGGATTTATGGGCTTGATTTTGAGGTCGGTAACCCAATTTTTTTTTCGTGGGAGCCTTATAGATATTATGAACAATCCTACCTAAGCAAAACGGCCCATACCAATTGTTGGCTAGCACAGAATTGCAAACATGCCAAAAACGTAAATGTGTGGCTGTGCCAGAAGTACTGAGGAAAGGATCATTATTGTGAGCGCCCCCTACATTCTACGGACCTGAAATTGTATGTGGGGGGCCTTCAGCAGTCCCTCTCCCTCCTCATAGTCACAGATTGTCCTGAGCGTGCAATCAACTCCTGTGCATGACCCCATTTTTCGGATCAGGGCCCTCCACCAAAATGGGTGACAAAAATAAAGGGCTCATGTTCCGCAACTACCCATCATAAAAATCTGAAAATATTTGTGTATATCGTGTCCACATATTTCGTTTTACAAGTGCTCGCATTGCCGCTGGGGAATACGGAAGAACTTTATTTTTTTCGGATCTGGGTTTCAACTCTGTATTTCGTATTATATTAATGGACACTAGTAGCATTGCCGGGAGCCTGTAATTATGCGCTTGGATTTCCAGTAAAGAATACGACTGGCTGGGGTGCATAGTGGCGCCGACCAAGAAGAAAACCCCAAATGGGGGCCAAGGCTTGAATATACGTCATGAATGAAATGCCTCGCTTAAAAAATGTGCGTTTTTGTTTGTTCATGTATAAAAAGTGGGACCTAATACTGTACATCCGCTGTAAGGATCGAGGTAAATGTTGTGACGCATGCGTTCAATGGCCGCTAAGTAAGTATTCTGGCAAGTTTCCTATGGTTCCCATCGTCGGGGGACTCAGCTTAAATAATAGTGGCGGTCAGAGTAGACGATTCTGGGCGATTCTGACGACGATTCTGACGACGATTCTGATGTCGATTCTGGAATTCTTTTTCATCAGATTTGGGTGAGAATCGCTCAGAATCGGCTTTAAATTAAATTAGATTCTGAATTACAACGATTTTCCCACAATAAATAAATTCCAGAATCGACTCCAGAATCGTCGTCAGAATCGCCTATTTAAATTCTACTCTGACCGCCACTAATTCAGCTCACCATCAAGCTTGTCCCTTCACCGCGCCCGTTAGCGTCCAGAACCTGGGCGGCTGCAACAACTACCTCCCAGCCCTTCTCAAGGGCCATGAGACGCTCGCGGAGCTCCGTATTATTATTTTGGACCGTTGTCTGTTTGCCCTGCGGCTCGTTAGACGTGACGAGGAGGCAAATCCGGAGCTGCTGGTTCTCCTCCTCTAGTTCGCTGACCCGACGCTCGAGATATGAGAGCTCCGCCTTGCGGCGATTGCGGGATTTCTGGGCGGCGATCCGGTTGCGATGGGCACGGTCGTCTTGCGCCGAAAAGGTGGTAGGGTGGCGCTTTTCCAGAGACGAAGTGCTGAGATTCTGTTCCCGCAGCGTAGGGTCCGGCGTTGCGGGGTTTAGATATAGCAATTGGGCTCTCAAGTTTTCCCTTGGTTGGCCTGGGCTGAGTTCAGGGTAATTGCGCTGAGCTATAGGCGTGGTAAGTCCAAATTTGGAAGTCGGCATACGGTCATACTTACCCGGTCGAGGCTCCGTCGCTCGCGGCGCACGCCCTTGTTCTGAGTCTGTCGAAAGTCAGGAACGTTATAGTGCGCCAGTCGTTGGGACGTACTGAAGGAAACATCAGTGACACCATCGAGGATACTGGTTGCACGTCGTATAGCATTGGCGTCGCTGATGCTATGCACCATGCCCGTGTCCTCCTGGATGAGCATGGTGGCGACAGACGGGGTCAGAACGAAGGTCACGAATTCCCTGAAGTCGAAGACTGCATTGTAACCATCGAATCGGTTCCGGGGGTCACTGCGGAGGGTCTGCTGTACTGTATAATAGACGGCGCGCGATAGCTCTTCTTGCGGAACGAGCATCGCCAAGATCTCCGACTCAATTGCGGAAGCACCGTTTGGGCCGTAGCTGAGGGGGAGATTCAATGATGAATACAAGTGGAGGTCTCCACGCACTCACTATCCACAGCGCCGCCCTTGTATGGCGGAGGTGAAGTCCGCTTTTGACTGCGATGCACAAAATTGGACGATTTTGTAACCGATATCGGCGAGAAAATCTGTCCAGACGGGGGACAGCGCAAGAACTTCGGCGTCGTTGAGTATGATGTGCAGGTACTGAGCCAAGCCTCTGACACGGCTTGGGAGATTGTTATAGTCAAGATGCTCGGGATAAATAATCTTCTTTTGAGGCAGTTTTGTATCGATGATTGGGCTGATCCCGAGAAGAGGTCTGCCATCATCGGATGAGGCAGCCTCAGCCGCCGAAAAGATCGCGCTAGGCCTAAGTCAGAAAAAGAAAAAAAAGGGAGTTTGCACATTACTGCAGCCCAAGAAAACGAACCTCGAGGTTAAATTATTTTTGTCCTGCGGTAGTGCGCTCAAAGTGGGAACCAAAACACAGTCCAGGATGTAGCGGCTTGGGCCGCCCTGTAATACCGGAGCTATAGTCAGCGTAGTCGGCGGACATGTACATCGCAAGTGCCTTCATAAAATTTTGTGCCATTTGGCTGGGAATTGGACGTGGCAATATCACGTGAGGACCCTCGACTCGTCTTTGATCCGAAATGATCCGTGCCGAACCCGGGGTCACGATTTTCTTCAATGAAGGGAAAAATCAAAACGGTCGCGCCATCAGTGGCAGTGTTGGCCTCGGAATACCGTTCATTTCGTATAGGGGTTTGGGGCGACATGCCCTTCCACCCGACCTTTCGGAACCGGATTGATGGCCTCCATATTGGGCAGTTTGATCCGCCGCTTAGTAGCAAGCTCGGCTAAGCAAGATTTGGGCTAAAAACTTGTGACTTGTGAAAAATCTTCGTATGAGGACGGGCATGTGACGCGTGACCTACGATCTGATTGAAATACTACAGTAGCCGGGTTGCCCACTTTTCGGACGACAGCTCCAGAGCGTCGATTGACTGACGCTTAGTTGGCCAGTCATCAATTACTTAGTTAGCGATTCCGACATTCTTCTGATCTCGCTCTCTGCCCGAGACTCAACGCGCTGAACCTACTGTACCATTTCGTTCAATTCGTATGTCACAGGTCACACCGGATTTTCAAAAACCCTTGCAATAATTTTTTCTCGATTTTAGCGGATTTTGGAGATTTGTCGGGAAAAATTAAAAGGTCACCGTATATTTCTGGAATTTCCTTTTTTGGATATCTAAATGTCTTCTATTCACTCATATTCTCACTCCACAGGTTGATTTCTGCTTCTCCTGCAGCATCTTCAGCTCCTTCTCGTACTTGTCGGGCGCCTCCTCGAGCTTCCGAGCTTTCGCCGCTCCAGGAACATGCACATCTGTCGTCTGGGCCATTTATTGAGCCGGACTGGGACTTCTCTGTCCTCTCGTCGACCTTTACAGTATACTCCATAGGCTGGCTAACAAAACCTGTAACTTTAGGTCCAGTTGAAAAAAAGGGATGAAACAAGGGATCTGTTGACGGCTGGTCACCACAGCGTCAGCAACACCTCGTAAGGTCCAAAAAATGAAGGTGGCGGCCACTTTCCTTTGTTCCTATATGTTCTTGGTTCTTCCCAACTTTTGCAAAGGTTTCCTCGTCGAGTTTGGTGGGTTTTTTGTTGTGTAGCCTTCTACGCTCCGTGATATCCTTTGGTCTCCGCTCCTGGCTGGACTTCGGCTGGACTTGGTGGCTTTGGACTCATCTTGTTGACTTCGCTTTTTTCAGATTTTTGAAGTCTTCAGAATAAGAAGCAGGTTCGCTTGGGGATAGTGAGTTTTTGCCATGCTTCCATCGCCTGCTCTCTGATCTGCATGACACCACGACACAACAGGATCTTATCTACCGCATTTCCTGTTTCTCAGTCCCTAGTTCCACCCATTGTATTTGATATAAACCACAATATATATCAATTTAGTGCCTACATTTACTTGCGAAAATAACCCTCGAGTCGGGGGAAAATGTCCTGAATTTAACCCGGCATTCAGATTGTAGAAATAACCCGAAGAATGGGTTACAATAGCCCAGGAAAAACGGCTCCAAAGACCGGGAAAAGTCAAAAATGCAAAGTCGCCTGTATATCACCCGAATGTAACCCAGAATTTTAATCCGTTCAGCTAGTTAAACTGGCGGGGTCCGGATGAAAGTTACCCGGGTTCCAGAGTGTTTTCACCCAGTACGTGGGTTAAATTACGGGGGAAAATAACCCATTCTGGGTCTTACAGTGATTGTCCTGTCGCACCGTCAAAATATTCCCTTCCGCCGTCGCCAAATTTTATGCACCCAGTCATCAATCTGGGATACGCGGAATGCTACACGAGCGCATTCGGGCAGTGCGCTCATGGCGTGGTGGTGCTGTTCGTTACGACTGCGTATTTGTGGAGGGAAACCCTGATCTCCCTGGGTTCCGGGGACTTCTGGCTGCCCGCGTCCTCCTCTTCATGTCGTTCAACCATTGAGCCTTGCCCTGATGTCGGCATGTCCATGGTGGAGCCCGATGTCGACAATCGAGGGCGACGGGTAGTGGATATCATTCACCTTGATACAATTGTGCGCGGTGCGCATCTCATCGGTATTGATGGGGATTCATTTCTTCCCCAACATTTTGCAGCTAATGTCGGAACCGAAGGCGCGAACGAAAATTTCCCAATTTGGACACTTTTTGAATTCCACGACCGATTCCCTCATATCTCGCTCAGTTTTGGTCGAATTGCCTTGAAACCTATACCAATCTTTCAGAATAACTCCTCCGCACTTATTGATAGAGACAGAATTGCGAAAATATATTTTGTTGGGTGATTTTATGGAGCCAGCCTTTTTCAACTTCAAGAGGCTCTATCTTGGCCAAATCCTGTCCAAACAAGCTGGTTTTCTGGGAGGGGAGATTTATGTGCATTCTGACAAATGTCATAGGGCCAAAAGTAATTATATATTCACAGTTGCAGTGCAATTGCACCGAGAGCGACTTTTCAGTAGATAAGAGTGATTTGATGGTACCATCTTCGTTTCTGACTGAAACATATCAGAGAAACCGATGAACACAACACTAGAGTCCTCGTACAGATCTGGTGCATCGCACGCCGTGCGTGCCGTTGGTTTCTACTCGGTGCGTCACTTCTTCCTCGTCACTTTCTGTTCACCTATCTCGTTCCCTCCCAGTTCTAACATCATACCTCCCTTCTCTGTCTTCCGCCATGCTCACTATGCTGCCTTTCAAGTTCCGACACAGATCTGCGCCCATGACGAGATCCTCAACATCAAGAATGCGGATGTAAGGCGCAGATTACGTTCCAGCTCGGCAACCCCACAGTAAGCTCGGTGGGCACACAGCAATGCCAGACATGGAGGCGGATGGTTTGAGCTTGTTGCAAATGTGAGTCCCGTCGTCCTGTCTCATTGCACAACGTTAATGGATGGGTTTGTTCTCTTTTTCTTTATCTCAATCCGACACATTCAATATAATTGTAACCCGCCTCCGCTCGACTCGATTTCAACTTGATAAGGCTATACACAACCTCCAGCTTCCCCGTCGACTTAACCTCCAACTTGAGACAGTACGGCGGCGCTCGTCGACGACGGCCCTAGCCTCACGATTATGCTACCACTACGCTTATTGGTATGGCCCGTTGATAAGTCTTTTCCACTGTTGCTATAATTTATCTGATTCCAATGCAGGAGTGAAGAGTACGCGGCAACGGCGTCTCTTATTTCAAGATCAGGGGGCTCTTGCGGCTGCAGGTATGATCCCTGTTTTTCGTTCGGCTTTCCACACCCATCTTCCGGTAGATGAACGGCGGTTTTCCAATTATGCACCAGATAAGTTGTCAACATTAACTGTATTTGTCTCTGATTAATGTCCGTGTCTTTCCCAGTCACCATGTCGGCGCTCGTGAACAACTGCATTGTTCTGTCGCTTCTCGGGCGCGAATGTTTGTTCGACGCCTTCTGATGGTCTGATGTCTCGTTGGCGAGTTTTTGTGTTCGTCTTCATCAATGGAAAATGCTGATACTTGATTACAGCCCGACTTGGAGGTGTGTCGACTCGAGTACGTACTGACTTTAGACTTGGGTGCCTACGCTAATTGTGGACAGCGGCCGTTGTCTTCGTCTGACCCCCGCAGGCTGAGCCGAGTTTTCTTCCGACGCTGAGACCGACGACGAGCACCTGAATCCTTAAAGGTCTCGGTAGACGTGAATCCCGCCAACTTGGTATAGCTGCACGTCACTTTTATTTCCTCTCCTGATTTTCGAGCGACGATTATTTTACAGGCTTCCGAGGCTCCGCCTCAACTACAATTGTTTCGAGCTCAATCTACGTAGTATTAAATTTGAACAGGATTTTATTGCTAATATTTGTCGTCAATATTCCAGCGAGTCGTACCTCAGCTCAATTTGATTCCATGTGAGTTTATTATCCGTTTCAAGCCATTTTATGACAAAATCAATGTACAGGACATTATTTTGGTACGTTCTTGCCTACAGCGTATCCAACGCTAATTTTACCTTTGCTTCAGGCCCAAGTAACGGGAACGACGAGAGCAACAGGTGTCCGTTATAGATACTACCTATGTGTTAGTATAGGCTAAAATATGTATTTATCGGGATTTCGGGGACGCTTGTAAGAAGAACTACAACGGAGTGCTTGCGTGCTCTCC
The DNA here is from genome assembly GCA_029378395.1 of Mycena leptocephala. NCBI lineage: Eukaryota > Fungi > Basidiomycota > Agaricomycetes > Agaricales > Mycenaceae > Mycena > Mycena leptocephala. Next base: position 215,907 of record JARJLF010000003.1, on the reverse strand, counting down.
TTGAGTACCCCGAAGCACTTGGATGTAGTGCCCTGGGTACTACGACTGAGTGCCTCACACTTGGATGGAGTGCCTGGTGGCCGGGAAAACATGACTAAATAACGAGCTTAAAATAATTTTAAGACTCGTAATAGGACCGCACGCATGGATCTCGCTCCTACTCCCAGCATTCGGCGCAGAAACATGCATTGGACACTTTCGAGGAGCTTCAAGCTTTGGGATCAACATCGAGGCAAACTTCACAGCCAGCAATTAGGTACGGCTCCACGCGTGCCATGTACAGTTTCCGAGCATCCCATGCTGTGAGGTTCCCGACAAAACGGTTGAGACCAACGATGACATTGGCCGCTGTCCTCGCTTTTTTAGCCTTAACTCGGTAATGTTCCCGCCATATGAATTTTGTACCGGTCTCAATCCAGATGCCGAAGTAGCAGGCCTTGTCCACTCGTGCAACAGTTTTGCCGTTCAGGTGAAAGGAAGAGTATTCCGAGGGTTTGCGACGGCGGCCAAAAATTTGGTATAAGCATTTGGGAATGGAAGTTTGGCAGCCATTGTCATCAGCCCAACGCTAAGACCCATTGAGGTGCAATTGGAACCCGGAGGGCCTATAGACACTATTAAGACATCATCTACATGCGCAATCTGGTTGATTGCGGCTCCATTCAGCTTGATGTCACTCGGATGCAGGTCGAGTATGAAGTCGGCCATGAACAAGCTCCAAAGGTGCGGGGATCCTGTATCGCCGGTGAGAATACCAAGCAGTGACTTGAACATCGGTGCAAATTGACCCTCTAAGCGGACGACGTAGCGAATGTGTTCATAAAGACACTTCAGCCATTCAATCAATGGGCCAGAAATCCCCAGCATTGCCAGTTTAACCCAGAGTGTGGGCCGGTCCGTGTGAGGAAATGCATTCTTGAGGTCCAGGTAGGCTCGTTCGACCACCCGACTAAGCTTGCCGGCGCGCAAAATGTACCTGTGCATACGGTTAGAGTATTGTTTACCAGGTCGAAGTTGCTCCAGTTCAACTCGAAGCTCTCCTGGAAACAAACTTAGATGCCGTCCGCGCAACGGACGGCATCACCGACAAAATTGTTGTATCTCGACGAATATTGGACCTTTTTCAACAAACCAAAGACTCATTCTACATTTTTTTAAAGTGTTCAAGACGTCTGTCACATCGGAATTGCATCTACATTACTCGGGTAAAGCTAACTACACTTCTTTCTTAGGTGTCCGAGTTCTAGAGGAAGGATAGTAACCATCGACAGCCTGAAAAGTGAGGTCGACAAAGGTCGACTCATGGGATGAGACTCGGAGAGACAAGGCAGTCCAGGTGAGGTATGTTGATGCAGGATATCAGATCAAAAGTTACAAACAAATTGAGGAATATGGGTCAAAGATGCCCATGTGCGAGGGCGACATGAGCGCTGATGATAAGAAAGATATTCTTAATTCGCTCCATTGGGACATAAAACTTATTCTACGTTTTGATCGTGCCTCACGCCGCCAACGAATCTCAATCTCTGGCTAGGCGGCCGGACCGGACCCACTGTATGCCGGATCAATTGAGGCGGTGCCATGGGTAAACATTGGCAAACAACACGCTCCATAGCATTCATGTCTGTCAGCAGGGACAAGATGTGCACAGACTCGCGAGCCAAGTTTCCGGGCTCCTCGCCGCTCAGTGTACGTCCGCACGCGCCCAGACATCCACATCGCGTTAACCTGTACAAGACCCTTGATACTTTTGGCACCACGGAGTCTCTTGATGTCGACTGTCATAAGGTGCGATCAAATCTCTCAGCTCAGCGACAGCAGCCGTTACTCATGCATTCGACCAGCCCCTTGCATCCTCTCACTCCACGCCAGTGACAAGAGTAGGCGAAAAATGTTTGGACGTCAAAAGGCGCAAGCAGTCTGGCGAGGCAACCATCTTCTTTCTGTCCCTCGTTTGCAGTGACTAACGTCGACGCAGTTAAAAGTTCGTACTGTCAAAAAACCTAGATATGATCACGTTCCTGAGGGTAACCAATCTCGAGTCAGTGTCCAAATTCTCGCCTCCGAGCGCACGGCTCAGTCTCTTTCTGGTCTTACAGCTCAAGCTTAAGCAAACTGCTCGTCGGACTCGAACCGTCCTGACTCAAGTATCCGAGCAGAAGAAGGGCATGGCGGGCACGAAGGTGGTACACTCGTCGCTTGTGGACGCGCTGAACTATGCGGCGACCCGTATTGGCTCCAAATGACCGCACGAAGCGGCAACGATATGATAATTCTAGTAGGGCCTCTATCGTACATACAGCTACGTATGCACTCGCCGTCGCATCGTACGAGTAAAATACATAATATCCCGTATTGTTCATACAGCGTAATCCAAATGGCATCAAATTCGACTCGCTGAGCTCGGCTCAAAACCTGTGGTGGAAAGGAATGGAGCGAGGCAAACTGAGGTGTATGTAGATGTACACAGACGCCGTAGACAACGAAACAGGGTAAGAGGAAGCGAAGCCGAATGGCGGGTAGAAGAAATACACTAGTCACCGTACGTATGCTATCTTCGAGTCGGGGACGCGTTCACCCTCGTTGAACAAGTCATCCAGCATTTTTGGCCCTGGAAATGACCGATTTTTCGTCGCCTGGTGCCGGTTGACATATTCTCAGGATGTGCACTTGGTATTGCAATATTCGCACTGAGCCATTGGGAAGGCAGCGATCTGTAATCGGTAAGTGTGACGTCTTGGCAAGCCATTCCGCCAGCTTGGCACCAGCTATAAAACAGAAGGGGCTTGTGCGTATTCCGCGCGTGCCGCGACTTCGGGAAAACAGGTCATAGAGGCAAAAGTACATAATATCTCGTGTTTGACTGAATCTCCACAATATTTCAGATCCCGCTGGGTTGCCTGTTATCCCGACCTGACTGCAAGCATCACAGACTGAATTATTCAAAGTTCTGACTCTATGACATGATTCTAAATCTATATAGCCATCCGTTGCAAAAAAACATGTTGGTTGAACATGCCTGGACCTCACTAGACAGCATTTATCCCGAAAGTGGCCCAAAATCCTACATCATCCAATATGAAATATTTTTACAGGTTTCTCTCTATCACTAATTTCGCACGAATTAGGCCGAATTATCTAGCATGGCTTCATCCAAATCCGTGAAGGACTGACCGAGTTATGGGTAATTCTTTGAAAACATCCGAAACCAGAAACTTTTCGATCGCGCCTTCGGTACTGCCAATAGCTGTAAGGGAATTGTGATTCGCGTTCCCATTCCGTTCTGTTTTCTCCTTCATCGACGCTGGGGAGATTGTTATTCCTTCTGTCGCATATGCTGGTTCCTTTTCCGTCGGTGTTTGTTTGTGCGGATTATTTTGAAGTCGGAGCTTCGGCGATCCCTTTGTTAATCTCTCATGTTTATTGGCCAGGCGTTGGTCAGAAAAATCCATCCGGAGCCGCCCAACTTGCCCGTGGCCACCAGCTTGCAAGCTTTGGGATCGGGTTCTATGCACAGGGGTGTTACGAAAACGCACATAGGCGGTATTGATGCAATCTCTCTCGCTCATTCTGTGAGTGAGGAGTATTTTTGTATGTGTTAGGCCTCTCAAGTTAGACGAAAACATCGAGAACATACATTGAGCAAAGGAAATATTTTGTGTCCACCTCGGAGCGCGCGCCTTTGCTGCCCAGTGCGGGTGGATGATGAGAGCAATCGATTTCGGGACCGAGGGTGGCGGGACCCAGGCCGGCACAGCGAGCAACGCGAATGTATCAATCGGGATGCAAAGGAGCTTGAAAGAATGGTTGGAAAAAGGAGAAATCCGAGAGTTGGTGTTAGGACTGACAATACAGTCGGTGACAATGTATGGGCAAGGGGGAATGGATGATGATTCTGACCCTAAGCTGCTCAAATTTGTCCGCACTGATTAATACCACAGTATATCCCGCCCGCCGCTCATGAACGATTGGTTCTTCAACGCAACGGCCGTACACTTTTTGTCGGCCTCGCCCATGTAATATGTATAGTCATGGTCAATCAGAGCTGTAGAACATGCTCTGGAGATGGTTTCTGTGGACTGGACGTATGTCAAAGGGTCCAACCATCTATCACTAGGATACAGCACCGCATAATTGGCGATGAGCTCAACTGAACCAGGGATAGGGATCCGGACTGTGCTACATAGTAGCCAATGCATCAAGTGAGGTAGGTCTGAAGGTACAGGCAGGCAGGCTTTAGTCACAGATGTCTCATTATCATCAATGTTTCCGACTATCAGACCTCGAGCCAAGTCTTCCCCATCGGCATCCTGCCGGTATTGCAAAAGGCCCTTCATTATTTTCAACGGGACATTATGTCTTGGAGGACGAGGTTGTCTGCGCCTCGCGTCAATGGGAGTCATCGTGATCAGAGGAGAACTTACTGTAGTCATCCAAACAGCTGTTAACAGGGTGTCATCAGGTTCCAAGACACAGTGCAATGTGAATAATATGGACAGGGGGTGGCCAGGCCCCATCCAGGGACTGCCAAGAGGGCGTTGTGCAAGGACAGCAGTAGAGGGCAGAAAGGGGGGAGGGAAGAAAGGAAACAGATAAAGGATGACTCACTAGGGTAGGACAAGGAGTAGAGGAAGCAATGAAGGCAGACATGGGTGAAGAGAAGAGAGAGCTGTTGTGGATTTGATGGACTAATCCTATCTTTTTAAGGTTGCAAGTATTTACCAGTCTTTGCAACTGTTTGGCATTGCCATAAGCAACTACCAATTTGCGTTCTATACCCGCTCATCCGACGGTACCAATTCGCTATCGGCGACGCCAAGATCGACGTCCAGCGTGAGGTCGAGATCAGCGCCTTCTCTCTTGGCCCTGCAAGCGCAGGGGGCGAGGCGTTCAACAACCTAGGTCCTGTCCGGACAAAAATTAGATTTAGACATTTGAGCTGAGTTTGGTAGGAATTTTTGGTGTGAAAACGAGATGGATTCTCTGTTTCTGATAGGGATGGAGGATGCTAAAATGACTTGAATAATTGGGAACACCAATATAAAAACGCGCACAGGAAGAAAAATCGGCAATTTTGTGCCGTGGGAGGGAGAAAATTCCCTTTTTTGGACACTGATGGCATCATCGGCTAAGGTACAGTCGAGGGGCTCATAATGCATAAGGTAATAATGCATAAATCTCAAGATGCATATGTTTTGGCTGTCCACTAACTCGGTAGGCGGAAATTTAAAAAACATATAACGCATAACGCATACGCTTCGGGCGGGATTTATGCATTATGAGACTGGCTTGCGGGAAAAAATTTTTGGACGGAGAAATATGCCATTTTTCGATCTGTTCGAGGTTATTTGAACGCGGTCATGCCTCTATCACGCCTGTTATGTGGACGTGGTATTTGCAATCAGGCCTACTGCCAAATCAGTCCAAATATTAAAAATTTTCTCTTAGCGATGGCCAAAGAAAAGACTCGAAAAATCAGGCCGGCTCCCTCACACCCATACAAACGAGGAATCCAACCCTCGAAGCCAAAAGGATGCCCCCAAAACTTCGGCCCAGCCGGTAGCCGATAACAAGCGGCGCAATCTCACGACTTTCGATTGGCTGAATGTATTCGCATTTGTCGATGACTATCCGCCGGCATCCGGACATGAGCCAGGAGGACGTCACAATACATTAACGTTGTTCACGGTTGCCCTTTTTCCGGCCCTTTTTGGCTCCCCTTTTGCTCTCCTTTTTGCGCCGTTTTTGTGCCCTTTTTCGTATTTGGCAGATAGGGGCCAGGAGAAAATGCCGCGACTGCCGCGCATTGCCGCGGCACTGGAGCGCGGGCGGCTGTGTTATCCCTACCTAGGAGTAAGTGGTATATTGGCTCATGTTCTTGCATTCTGAGCAGTTTATCGACGCTCTTGACACTCCACGACCTCTTATGTGGCTTTGGTATGTATATATCCGCTCTGTCGATGAAAGACTTGAGTCAAATTTGTGTTTCCACCATGTTATACCTGAGTTCTTGCATCGAAGCCGATGTTTGTAAGAAAAGGACATTAAAAATGGCTGTCTTGAACACTTAGAACTCATTACTGAGCTTACAAGTTGCGCGTCAATACCGCGGCATGTGTGCGTCACATCCGCCTCAGTGCCGCGGCAGTGCGCGGCAATGCGCGTCAGTGTGCGGCAGTGTCCCTTCAGCAATTTATCTTGCTGAAGACTACCGTATGACTGTAGAAGCAACGAGATGCATAATTTGTAGAGCTTTATTCCCCACTTTTATGTTCGGTGTCATAGATTCAGACAAGATTTGAGGGATTGTTCGGAGTTTTACGGTTATCAACTCTCCCTTTCCTTTGCATGGCACAGGAGCGTCCTATTGGGTCATGATCAACGTCTTTCACCGTCCTCCAGCTCTGATTGGAATGTGAGTAAGTGATAAAGAAAAAACAATCTTCCGCGGCTTCAGATGCAGTTCGAACTTGCAACGGCCAGTTTGTCCAGTCAGTGAGGGTGGATTCGATCGTACGGCACGCGTCAGCGCCATTCCAATTAAACTCCCCACTTCCAACACTCCCGGGCAGTTTTGAATCGGCCATTGACCGTCACAACCGACTGTCTCACATTAAAACTGAATATTCAGCTCATATTGGTGGAATGAACACAGTCCTGTGCACTGGGACCCAATAAATGGGGATAATTATGACGTTACTCAGTCCTCGCACTCATTCAACAATATTTCAGGCATTTCTGACGACGCAGTGCCGGGGATTTGAACGATATATAATTGGGTCCTAAAACAAAGGGACATGGCCATAGGTAGAAGTATGACAATACATGCCTTTTTCTCGAAACCTTTCCCAAACTACCGCTCTATGATGGAATTACCAGGGAACAAGGTAGGATTGAATTCAATGAAAGAGAGTCCACCCAAATGTAAATCGTCCCAACCTCGCTCTATCTAGGTTTGTTCAAGACTGAAATCATGCGGTTTACATGTACAGTTGCGGTGCATTGACGCTGCACGGCCCCACGGATAAATATTGCCGTTTCGTGAACGGCCTTGAGATTTAGGAACTGCGCCCAGTAAAATCAATTCAGTTCCCTCAAAAGTGAACTATCTGCACAATTCCTCTTTCGTGGGCGAGTTTCATGAAGCAGAAGCCAGCAATGAGAATTACGGACCTAATGGCACCGCATTGTGCCTCCTCTAGCTTGACATGTTACGGTGACAAGTCACACAAAAAAAAAACTTCATTTCAATGTGATCTCAAAGGGGTTCTTCAATGTGGTGGCAAGTTGCTCGCCAGTAATATATCTCGTTTGGAATCAATACCGTGTTTTATTGCCTTGAGTTTGAAATTGGGCCAAATTTCTTCGAATTCACCGTAAACTCGGGCATCTCGGACACGGTCCTGTGGTCATATTAACGTCCGTGTGCGTTTGGACTTTTTTTTAAAAAAAAGCGTTTTGAGAGAAATAACTAAAATGGTTAACCTCAATCGAATTATTCGTCTCTGATTCATGTTCTGGTGCCTTCAATTTTGAGTTAGGCCAAATTGAATGAAATTCAACCAACCCTCAGGCATCTCGGGCGCGGTAGTCTTGCCTTTCGGTGTCACAGTGGAAATACCTCGGCAGCCAAAATTCGAAGAATCCGTCCACAGAATCCCAAAATTTGAGACGGTGTGATGTTGAGTTTGAAGCTCATATATTTCTAGCACTTCACCTATGAGTAGAAACTGGGTTGCATGATTACTATCTCAAAAATAGTTGTGGAAGGACGTGTGTGTGGTCGGTGGTGGAGGCGTGCTTCTACCGCTACCGCAGCTCCCAGTTTGGGTGCCCTACACAAGTGCGTCAGCAATGTTAATTTTACGCAGTCCGTTACTGTTATTCCTACAGTTCAAAATTATAGCAATAGTATTGATATGCTTGAGTTGAATTTTGTACGGATATCAGTCAACAAATAATGGACTCACAAACCCAAAATATTTCAAACTGAGCAGACACTTGTCTCTGACGGTGAATTACGGGTTAACCTGGGTGGTACGCAGGCGGGGAGACTTCCATCAAAGCCTGATATAAGTTCCAACACTCCCTGCCCCCGTTTATGAATTTACCGGCCCAGAATTTCCGAGAGAACAGGAGTCTAGTCAAGTCTAATCCAACGTTGGATACATTGTGAGCACACCTACTGCACAGTATTTGGGTAAATTTCTGGTGCCTAAATGATGTATTTAGATAGCTAAATACCAGTTCAGGTCAGATTTCCCTACATGAAAGAGTGTGGAAAGAAATAAATGCCGTGCGGCACTTACCCTTCGTGCCGCCGCAATAACACAGCCACTGATACGATCATGTACACTCATTTTGACGCGTTTTTTTGACTACATTCAATACAATGAGCAGCGTAAGTCCCCTAATTCTTTAAGAAGAATACAAAATGCGACGATGAAATTGATATGAAGGGTTTCTGCCATTCTCGGGCTTACATTTTTGTCCACTAGCTGAATGATTCGGAGGGGAGTATCACCTCAGTCTTACCGATCTCGCTCTACAACAACGAACGTACCTATCAGTGATGTATTTCTGATCGAATTGTAAATACCTGTTAGATCCAGGAGGTGCAATAAACAGCGGCTAATAAAAACAACTCCGGTCCTAGTTATGATCGGAAAATCAGGTTCAAAGTTCAAACTGAGTGAGAATTCTCAGTTGAGTGTTCATGTACGCGGAAGTGATCATTGCGGGCATGGGTATGTACTGCAGTTCTCAATGTGAGAATTTGCCTTCGACTCTGAGGGTTGAGCATTGTGGAATGCGAGTGGCAATGTGCTATGAAGTGAGAGTTGAACACTGTAAGGGATCCTGGAAACCACCTCTTGTGGTAGTGTTGCACATCCCAATGTGTACAAGACAGAGCAAAGCTATTTTCCCAGGAAATTGGGACAGAATTTTCCTGACTGAAAGCAGTAATACAATGTGAAAAAGGAGTGTCATTTTTGAATCTTGATCACCAGGTTGGCGGCATTTCACTTGGAATACAGTCGACCTAGTACCGTGAGCGAGCTCCAAGACATACTCAAATGTTTCTTTTGAAAATCACAGTCCTTGGGGCGATACTATCTGGGAAATTGGGCAGATAATAAGAGTGTAGCCGAGTCTAATCCAACATTGGGATTCGTTTAGATCATACCTATTGCAAGGTATTTGAAATGGTTTCTTGGTTCCAGACGATGTATTTAGGCTATTAGACTACAACCAAAGTTAATTCAAGGTTCATTAATGCCTGTGGAAAGCAATAAATGCTGCGCGGCACTGACCCTTCACCGCGCGGCAATGACACAGCCACTGATGCGCGTCAAACACAACATTTTCAGCCGTTTCACTATTTCCAACCGACTGACCCCAATTCAACAATTATGAGTATGATATTAACACGAGGAGTGTCTCTGGGCTACACTTTTGTCTACTAGCTAATTCAGTCTGAGGCGCAGCTCGGCCTTGCCAATTTCAACCTGTACACAGTTACTACCCTGTTCCACCTGTTCCTACCTATTCTCATTCAATCAATTTCTTACCCTGTGAATTGGAACAATGCAGATCAGATGCACAATATTTCCTTTTCAACCGCCCATGTTGAATGTCAAAATTTGTGTGAACTTGGTTAATATGGTGCCTCATGGGAGTATTTGTGGAAGATTTCAATGAAATCCAATGCCATCCTGGACTCACTGGCCTGTCGGTGGCTGAGGGTCAATTTATTGACACCTTGAAGACAGATCTGCAGAGTTGGAGTTGAACTTAGAAACACTTGGGGATCCATGATCTTTAATTATAGTCCCTGTTATGGTTTTATGAATGGCAATTCGCGAAAATAATGCCATTGAGGCAAGTCTACGCATTTTTGGATGTGAAATTGGCTGAATAACATGGTTGAATCCAAGTTTAATCAAACATTGGGATAGTTTTGCGCACACCTGATTCTGAGGGTTTTGGTGGGTTTATAGCTGCCAAACAATGTATTGAGACGACTGAGTCTTCATGCAACCTGAATTGAGAGCCAGAAATGCCTGTGAGAGGAAGGAAAGGCAACACAGCACTTACTCCTCACTGCCGCGGCAATAGCATAGCCACAGCCGCCTCAGTGCCGCGGCAATGCGCGTCAACGCGCGGCAGTGCGCGGCAGTCGCGGCACTTTCACCCAGCCCGGCAGATAGTGTGCTATAAAATCCAGAAAAAATCACCCCAGTCCTTTTTGAACATTTGAGGTGGTATATGACCTTTGAGGAACAACAGGAGCACCCAGACCGCATGATATAGAGAAAAAGAGGCAAAAAGGAAGTGAAAAAGGGTGGAAAAAGGGAGACCCAAGCCAGGGTGCTCACAGTAGCCCTTTTTCGCACCCTTTTTTTTTTTCTGCATTTCCCCCAGAATTACATGTAGGACTCCGTTTTTTTTTTTCGGTTTTCTACCCTTTTTGCACTTCTAATTGAAAAAGGGAAGAAAAAACGGGCAAAAAACGAAGAGAATGGCAAAAAGGGCAAAAACGGGCGCGAAAAAGGGCTACTGTGAACAACCCTATTTCCGAACTTTGGCCACTGGGCCCAATTTCGGGTGCAGGTTCAGCGGGACGAGCTTCCATATTCAAAACAAGTCACTTTAGCGGAGGCTTGGGGATCTAAGTCGAAATAGATTCAAAATGTAGTACCATACTTGCGGCGACCGGCGGTATTTACATCTTGTCACGATATGTGACAGAAATGTCACGGAATGTGACAAGCTCTCGCAATGCATAAACCTCTTAATGCATAGGGTTCGGGGGTCCACCGACCTTATGCATTATGAGCCTGTCGAGTGGTGGGGTGTAAGTTTGTTCTTCTGACCGTTCTCTTTGTGAAACAACTGATTCACCAACTTTAGCGTAACTATCATCGCTACCCGGTTTGGGGGACCCTCGCGAGGGACTATCTGGCAATCATGGCGTCTTCTGTTTCCTCCGAGCGGACGTTCTCTTCAGCCGGAATTACGATCAGCAAGCTCCGTAACCGTTTGATTTTTGAGGCATTGCAGTGCTTGAAATGTCTCATTCACAACGATCTTCTGTTTCACGAGCCGGTGATTTTCAAGGAGGCTGGGGAAGGAATTGGCGCGAGCAAGCAACCGACCAGCTGGGACATTTTGATAGACGATGACTCAGATAATTACGAACTTCTTCCTACCGTACCTTCTACAGACACACAATATACATGTACAATCTAGCACAATGTTTTTTTTTTCTCTTTTTGGCTACGAAAAAGCCCAGGTTTGGGCCCGGGCTCAGGGCTTCGAACTCGGGCTCGGGCCTGGAGAATCTGAAGCCCGAGCCCGGGCTTTCAGGCCGAGCCGGGCAGCTACTACATGGCCATTGAAAGAGTTGTGAAATTCCATGAAGTTCTCGTCGAGAACGAGTGTCATCTTTCTCTGAACCCAAATTTGGCCAAACAATGAGGAAGCGAAACGGTACAGTTTACTTTACTGCACTTCCTGAAAATATTAACAAACACAATTTTTTTTTGAGCGCGTTCCGAGAAAAGAAATTTCTTATGTAGCCTCATTCTCGTGTCCTACCGTCAGTATGGGCAATCATCGCTGGAGAACGATCATGTTTTATTCAGGTGCGAATCGACCCTTGTAACTTCAACCACAGCAATAATTTGCATCCTGGCTGCCAAAAATTCGCTCGCGGGGAGTTCACAACGATAATTTGGAACCCAGGACGCTAATTTGATGGCACGTGACCTTCCCACGCGCCAACAAATGTATGAACACGACGCAACTTCAGAGCTCTAGGGCTCAATTACATGTCAAAGTGCACATCCAAGCCTCCTAAAATGATTTAGAGCTCTCTTCTCATATTTCAACCCATTTCAACCTAGGCTCCGTCGTGACACGAGTGGTGGTTGAATCACAGCATCTGAAACCTAGTCTCTTATAAACAGATGCTACAACAAAATTGGTGCTCGTACCTCGCATGTTGTAGTCTGTCAACTCCCTTTGATCTTTGATTGGAGGGCAGTGTTGTTATGAAATCTTTTTTTTTCTCGGGCATCGATGAAGATTCCAAGATGTGTCTCTCAACCTCTGAAGCTAAATTTGATATTTAGTGAGCTGAAATGAACATATTCTTCAGCGAGACCTAAGCGAAAAAAGCTAGCAACGACCATGCCGAGTTTTGATGGACCGGCTGTTTACCAACATCTTCTTTTTATTCCAGTGTCAAGAAAGCCAACGTCAAAATTTTGAACAGGCAGATATGTTGGCAATGCAATTCCAACAACTTCTGCCTTCAAAATTTTGCAGTAGAGCCTAGTGGAGGCGCGGAATAGCCCAGAAGGAATTCAAACTCCGAAGATTACATAATAACACTGCCCTTCATACATCAGTGGCGCGGTAAACTACAGACTATCTGAAACCTGAAAATTTCAAAGTGCTGATATTATCTACTGTCTTGGATAGCCCTGCACAATAGAATTACCTCGGAAATCGCCTTTTTACTCGACAAATGGCTATGATTGAAACTCTCTTATAATTGAATTGAGGGTTTTCTGTGCCTTGATATCCTCTAAGGTGAAGGAATAGACCAGATGTAGGTCACAAAACAGCTACATTTTTTCTTCTCCGCCTGCGGCGGGCTTGAAAACGTTTTTTTTTTTTTTTTTTTCAACCTGCGAGATTTGGGGGTGGCTGTGCTGTGGCTGTGTGCTGACTAAGGGTGCTGACGCCTATCTTATGTTGATCTTTCAAATTACTATATACTTGCCGTCGCAGTATGCGCAGCAGACTTCGTACTTATGTCCCCCACATTTTCACTCCAGCAACTGCAAGACAAAAGAGAATAAGAAAGTGGACTGCAATAATCATTGGAAATGTGGAGGTGAAAAATTGGCAAGATGGTCAGGCAAGAAGTGCACATCGCAACCAGACAAGCCATCAGCCAGATCAAAGCCGTGCGATCTTGCCACTAATTTTTCTGAGGACCCAAACAAAATGCATTAGGAAAGAGAATAGGAATGTAGACTGAAATAATCAGTTGAAATGTGGCTGTCAAAATTTTACCAGCTGCTCAGGCAAGAAGCGCACATTAACCGTTCTTTAACGATTACCCTCGCAATTCTTTGCATGGCTTTGGTTTCATCTCCATACGGTTCAACCCCTCCTGCCCTTCTTTGTTCCCCCGCTGCATTTCGACGCTCAAAAAATCCCCGAAATACTGCACCGCAATGTCCACAGCAGTCGAAGATCTTGATCTCGCTCCTTTAGACATCAATATTCTCATCATGCCTGAAATTCAATCTTCGAACTGTGCCACAATGGCAAAAGGCTGTTGAATTTAGTCCATTCTGGGGTCTCAGAAGTGAACAGACCAGTCTCATAATCTAACAGCTTCAACGCACAGCCGCGAGACTGTTCTCCGGATCCCATGCATCACCTGTGGAAGTAAGCGCTATATAAATTCCCGCTTGAGTGCAGTTTACCACACCTCAGTTGATCCCATTGTCCTTTTCCCGCTTCCACTTTGTCTTCTGGATCATTTATTCACCTAGCTCTGTGCACTCCCTAGGAACACCCACAAATCTAAGCTGTTCTCTGCCTGGGTCCAAATGACCAAAAACCTTTTTCAACATTCTCAGAGCCTGGTCTCCATTCAAAATCTCGTCCAATTTCTTGATAGCTCAAACTTGTTTGTCCAAGTCACCTGGTTATTTCAAAGTTATTTGCTTGCAGCTATTCTGTCAAACAGTGCGCGTTGGGTGTGAGTTCATGAATTATTCCATTGCTCATGGCTCTATCTACCCTTGGCGCTGAGGCGGCACAGGCATCATTTTGAATGTGTGTGGTCTCAATTATCCTGTAAACACATAGATTGAATCGCAGCCAGTTTGGCCCCGGTACTTCTGTTGTTTTTCGTGTGGTTATTTTAATTTCTTGGCACATGGAAAGCCTTCCTCAAATTGCATCAAGTATAAATCACAGTACTTTATTTTTCCTTGTGCATCTCCTTCCATTCCTACACTCTTTCGTGCGTATCCAGAGCAAAGCGGAGGCACATCTTCACAACTAAACAAGCCATCAGTCATATCAAAAGCCATGCGATCTTGCCACTAATTTTTCTGAGGACCCAAACGAAATGCATTAGGAAAGAGAGTATGAATGTAGACTGAAATAATCAGTTCAAATGTGGCTGCCAAAAATTGGCCAGCTGCTTGGGCACGAAGTGTGCATCACAATCAGGTACAGCCACAGTCCAGAGATAAATGTGTCACAAACATTCTCTTAGCCAACAAGCCATGTGCACATTAAATGAATATATAATAGAGGCGACAAGAAGTACAGGAAGAAAAAGATACAATGGGTATAGTATATGCTAATGGCTCGTTGGATAGATGATACCGGAGGAGGAACTTTGAGATCCCGGTTCATTTTTGCGTTGAACGCTAGCTGCTGCGAATTGAATGAAGCAGGAGTCACTTGTGGGTAGTTCAAACGAGCTTCAAAGTCTTCAGATAGCGCTTCAACAGATACTTTCGTGGGTTTTGGACGTGGATCAGTCCGCTTTCGAATCCAGTCCCAAAAGTGGTCTGCATGCGATCACTTCTTTTCTCAATACAAATTGAAGAGTATGCACCTTTGCCCGGCCACGATGACTTCTGTTGCTATCCTTATCGGGGACTTCTTTGACTATTTTCCAAAGCTTGGGCTTGACAGGATCAATTTCATCCAGAGTCGTATACACTTTATGCCGAGACGTCAGGATGGGAATCTTTGAGCTTTGCCGGGAAATATCGGCAGTCGGAGAAAAAGAGGCACAAGGTCCTGCGAGGTTTCTTCCAGATTGTGCCAGGGCGTAGGCCGCGCGCCTGGACTCATTGTTCGCCTTCGAGTCTACATGAATGAAACATGTTTCTGCCTCTCGGCTCGCTAGGAGTTTAACCACGGATTTGAAGATATCCCCGTTTTTTCCGGGCCATCCCAATTGCACATTTTCCGCCGCAGAATAACATATCTGTCTTATGATCATTTTAGAAGTGCAGAAGAGTAGAAGAGTCTTCTCAGGAGGAGCAAGCCTTATTGCTTCATGGATTGCAAATATATGGGCTCGATCTGAGGTCAATAGTATCAGGCGGCAGGTTGACACATCAGCATCAGCGCTCAGTGGCCGGATTTCAAGCAGTCCACTCTCCGTTGCCATAGAGTTACAACCATTTGAAAATCCGTCGCTAAGTTGTGTCGACAGTTGGGATCGGAACTCGGACCGTCATGATCGAGTGAGTAGACGCGGCTGATGGCTTTTTGGCAGTGCGCAAATGAATGGCCGTCGTTGTCATTTCCCGATGCCCCCTAAACTTACCATGATTGAATGTCTTAGACTCTTCACTACGTTGCAACCTGGTTCATTCAGGACTGTCCTCAAATCACGGGAAATGACATACGCCATTGCACCAGTAACTTGGTACAGTTCAATTACGTAATCTCAACGGTTTGTTCTGAACGTTCTATGTCCTAAATTGTTCCAATACATTACTCAGGACTGGGGAACATTCTGCCGAGTCCATTGACTCCCCTGTCAGTTTCAATGTCAATTCGCGTCAATCAGCCCCGATGTTGACGGTGTCAGTTCAACACAAGTTCAACATCCACTTCAACTCTACCTGTGACGCCACCGCGCCACTCTACGCTGATGTTTGCCTTGGTCCACACCAGTCTTTCCTCTGCAACTCTCTGTTGCACATGCCCTCGCCGCCATCTGTTGCCAACGTTCCCAACACCGACAAAGATTCCCACTACTGAGCTGGACTTGGATTACTCATTTGATTGCAAATTGTATCCATGTTGCCGCCGTTGAGGCGGCGTCAACCGATGCATTAGGTTCAAGTGCTGTTTTTACGCCGAGATTCTGGGGGTCCTAAACCGCACCAACACAATGTTTATGAGCAACAAGTCTGCAGGATGTGTTAGCAATGCTTCTCAAATGTGCACGCCGGTCTGCGTCAGTGCTGCGTCGTCAATTTTCATTGACATTGACACACACATTTGAGATTGAACGATATTACTTTGGCATGTCCCCTATAGTGCCTGGAACTCCTACTCTCTGTAACCCTGACAGTTCACAATTCAACCAAGACCTAAGAACGAGGTCCAAGGATGTTTATATATTTTTATTTTTTGCAAGATGACCCTGGTGAGCTCTCATCATCACAAGAAGTCTAGCGGCAATGCTTCACTGACGCGTGCGCCGGCCAGCGTCAATGTTTGTGCCGCTCTGCATCAGTACACAGCCACCATGCGTCAATCTGGTTGACGTTGGCACTGACGCATCCACATATGGCCTTCGAGTTTATTGGACAAGATCACTTCATTATATCCCCTGTATAACCTGGCATGCACGAAAGTGCGACATCTGCAACCTTTCCCAGGTTATTCACGAAATAGTCACCGGGTCCGGCTCGCTTTGCAGGACACGCGTCCCTCAAAACCAACTCGTATATGAGACAAATTGCGCAGATGGTGTCCCATACCCTATTTAAATACATTCAGGCCAACAAGTCGCACGGGGAGGTCGTGGACCCCCGCCAGGGCAGAAAAATAATATCTTACCGCTGGTTCAACTTCGAGCCTCAGAAAGTTCGAGGTCCCGAGGACCGTGTAAACCTAGGGATTTTGAGAGCTTGCGACCTGTTACGTCCAAGGAAGTCAGCTTGTCTGGATATGTGGAAGCATATCACGCCACAGGTACGCTGCGTCAATCCTAGTTGTTGCAGTCCCTGGGCTGGTTGAATCTTACTCAAATGTTTTCTTTTCAGAATGGCGCAGTGCCAAACCATTCTGATACATGTCTCGTGAATGCCGGCCAGCCAAAAATGTCTGCTGGATACACGGGCGAGGACTCGCAACAATGTACGCTGCTCTGCGTCAAAGCACAGTCACCATGTGTCAGTTTCGCCAGCGATGTTGACTGACGCATTCGAAGATGGCTTTTGAGATTAATGTATTAAACCACTCCAATATATCCCCTGTAATTCCTGGTGAACAAGACAGGCCCTCCTATGCAACTTTATCCGAGTTATTCACACAATGTTCAACGGTTTACAATCTTCTTCAACCCCACAGGGACTTCAGAGTCGACTGCACTGTGAAATAAATGACATAGTGAGTACCCCGTACCATAATTTGATACATCCCGGTTAAAAGCAAATTGCAGTAAGCCGGTGAACTCACCCAAACATTCAAGTACTGATACGAGTTGAAGAACAAAAAATCAATCCCTGCTAGTCCGACAGTGCACTGTACATTCCCCATAATTTTTACTCCTGGCGGTCCAAGGGCTTGATTAGTTTCAGTGGACCAAATTGAATGTAGCGGCGACGTTTCACCAATCCGTGCGCTTCGATGGTTCAGACGACTCTAATAAATCCTTGTAATGGGAAGCACAGAAGGCCGGTATTTCGAGCCCTGACTGAGTTATTGACCGAATAGACACCAGATGGGGATCACGTTCGAGGCGAGGAAAGACTTACGGTAAGTTACCACCATGGTTCGTGATCTGCGAGACTTGCGGCATATTCCTCTGCGCATGACTTGGGCTTCCAATTGTTGGTTGGGATGCGCAGCCATTACCACTTGAAGTTGACTTGAAGAGCGAAAAAATGGGGGCCTTCTTGATCACCATCTCCCCCTTTCCCACGCCGGCCTTCGCTGGTCGGCGGCGGGACAAAGCGAGACTGGCTGTGTTACTGGGTCAAGAAGTGGGTTAGCAGCCACGGTTTGCAGCCCAAGGGTGACCCCCACACCCGCGTAGCCTACGAGCTACACCGCATATAGCGGAAGGAGCCTACGAGCCCATATATCACATTGGAGCCTATCACTGCATTCAGCGGCTACCTAGCCAAGCTTACGGCTAGCTCTAGCGAGCCGTGGGTAGCTGTGGCTATGTCTTCGGCTAGCTTCGGCGAGCCAGCTAGCCACGGCAATCTAGCCGTACCTGTTGCGAGCTCTAGCGAGCTCACGGTCGCTGGCTTAGCCGCAGCCTGGGTAGCTGACCTCAATTAGTCAGCCAGGCGAAAGCTGCCTTTTCAGGTCTATGGATTACTTCGTCGAATCGTCAAAATATTCTTGTCCGCTCACTTTCCGACTCCCACGCCACGGCACACGACATGTGAACGAAAGCGAGTTATTTCAGGTTATTTCACCGCGGACAACGGTGGAGACCATCCAATGTTTGCAAATTAGTTGGTTCATTTCGTTGCAGATGTATTCAATATGTATTAGCTATTGGGTACCCCTGTACAGGGCATGGCTAGGTGTGGCGAGGTGCTGGCTAGCTGCCGAGCCGAAACTAGCCACACGCGGCTCGGTCGGCTAGCCACACATGGTTCGGCTAGCTCTGGCTATCTCCGGCGAGGCGGTGCTGTGGCTAGAAGGCCTCTGAATGCAGTGTATATGAGCCCATATATCACATTGGAGCCTATGAACCCAATACCACACTACTTGGGGTAAAAGCCGTGGCTGCGCCCGGCAGGACCTCGTACTTAATTCTTTTAAAAAAAACTGGCTACAGAGTTTGTCCACGACCGAAGGTTCGAAAATAAGACCCAATCCAAGGTCAACCGCTACCCCAGATAGATGTATTTTACGCATGCGCAGACAAATCAGGTGCTTCCAGTATATGTAAAGCTCTGGGACATGCATCAGGTTTCTGACAAATATCTTGTGACTTGTTAGAGCTTGTTAACGCATGTCGGCTTGTCAACAAGCTGGCAAGTTCCACAAGCCCGAAGTGACAAAAAAAAGGTTGCCCAATGGTGGTGAAAAGACTGGGCAACCCCTGGGTAGCGAGTGAGCGATGCGTGTCGTGTTGTGAATAACAGCGAGTGAATTGGATTCGAAGAACGCACGATTTGGCTAAACCGCTCGCGTTTACTTCCCACAAGTCGCAGCTCTGCTCGAGACGATTGGGTCGCATCTGAAGGTCAGAAAAAACACCTACCTATTGAAGATGTGGACGAGGACTGCGAGTCTCCCCTGTATCCTACCGATTTTGGTATTCAGACATTCCGAGATGCTGCTCAGTTTGCGACTGATGCCACTGATGGCAATCCCATCCTCACATCAACATACGCGGTTTCAAGTCACGAGCACTCCAGAAATGAACGCGGGGGGCCCGCGCTGTTTAGATAAAAGACAAAAACCATTAAATTAGAGTTTTTTGTTCTTTTTTGGAGGGGAGGTGGAAAAAAAACTGATTTAATGGTCTGATTTTACTTGCTTATCAAAAGCCGTGAGTCCCCGTTCCGGATATGGTAATTCTTGAAAAGGAAATTTGCTGGAGGAGTCCAGTACACCAGGTGCTCTGTACCCAAGCTGTGTTGGCAGGAAAATGGACATGGCTATATCTTACGATCCATCTCCTCTTCATTATATTTCTCAAAGTCAAAATTCGAGTGTCTAAGAGTTACTCCGGCAGCGGATTTGGACTTGGATTTGATGGCGAACTTGGACTTGATGCGTTACATAATGCAGTTCGCCGATGATGCCGATAACTGATGGTATGTTTGGACCTCATGTTTTCCTCCCTTATTCCTTTCTTTTTTCCACCGGAGCTTCAGCGACAAATACATGTAATATTATTCTACAATAATATTGAATGGTACTAAGAGTCACCGGGAAAGCAAGACATTGAGAAAGGAGTGCCGCTCCATCAAACGCAGTGATGACGAGGGAATTAGTGCATTCTGGCCTTATCTGGCCTCAAACAGCACCGAAAAAAAAACCGGGTAAACTTCAGAGGCCTTCTATAGTACCTAAAAAGTCTCAACCTCCCTGATATCTTTTCCTGCCTGACTTTGAGAGTGTTGTCACGTTGTCACAGGAGGTCACAAACCAATTCTTATCCACAACACAGCAACATCGTCCTGGAAAACTAATCTGAGAGTTCAAAGTGTATTTCCCGTGAGCACAAACACTCCTTGAATTTTCTTAGCAACATGGAAGCTTTGGGTGGGCTGTGAGGCCAGAAGATGCGTAACATCACTGAGTTTGATAGACCGGTATCTCTTTCTCAATACCTTCCTCTTGTCTGGTCCCTTGGCTTTTTTAGATAACGGCAGCCACCTAGTATATAGATTTGTCACCATAGCTCCGGTGGAAAAAAGAAAGGAATAAGGGAGGAAAACATGAGGTCCAAACATACCATCAGTTATCGGCATCATCGGCGAACTGCATTATGTAACGCATCAAGTCCAAGTCTGCCATCAAATCCAAGTCCAAATCTGCTGCCGGAGTAACTCTAAGACGCATTTTGGACTTGACCGTGAAAGTGACTGTGCATAAGTCGCACGGTACTCGCGTCGCAGATTATTCATTTATGAAGGGACCACAATGAAATAAATTTATTTGGAAGCATAGAATTGTGCCAAACTGCTGTGTTCTGGCCCAAATTCAGGCCAGAGGAAAACAAACAGAAAAAATAAAAGAAGGTAAGGTGAATTGGATCCAAATATTCTTAGGATGTTCCAGGGCTCTCGGCTAATGGAATAGCATCGTTTCCGCTGAATTTCGAATTTTTTGTTCCGGTCACGCTCAGTTGGGGGGCCTGTCGAAATATCGAATAGGTCAAATGGGTCACGCGTCACGCCCCCTGTCGATTTGAACGAAATAATCCAGTAAAACAGCCTCCAGAAGGCGTAGAGTAAATCAGTCGAAGTTTTCGAGAAAAGGTGGAGGTAATTAGTAGGTAGTGACCGGGGGCCTGGCGGAATGTTAAAAACAGGTCCGGATCAAGGCACGGCCATTTGACAGCGTGCGACTCTTTTATGCAGTCACGACTGAAAGTGGTGACCGGCAACGTAAGGGGAATTGATGTCACCTCGCAATCGGGCCCTCCTGCAGCCTCAGCCGTCAACATTCTGGGCAAACTTTGAGTGTAGGATCTGTTCAGCTTTACGTTTTACAGGGAGTGTCCCGGCCATATTTTTTATTTTTGTCCTCCTTGCTCCACCAATGATATTTTTTTTGCCTCAAACAGTCATTTCACAGCCATTAATTTCCCCTCATCATTTCAGCTTCTCCTGGGAAAAAATTGAAAAATCGGCGCGGGACATTCCCTCGAGATTCATGTTAGATATCATATGCAATTTAGTTTGGATTTTTACAGCGACTCCTGAAGGCTGCAGGCTGGACCGACGCAGAACAAACACAGGACAAACAGACATTTGTTTGGCGTGGATTGCCGGTCACCACTGAAAGTTAAACTTGACCGAAACCCCACAAAAACATGTCCGTTTCATCTGCCCCGCCACGAAACCTGCCGCGACTCCATCCACGAATGCCACGCCCGCCGCTCCCGCCTCGGCCTCTACGCCTGCCTCCAGGAACGCCACCGCCGCCTGTCCCAAAGCAAGGGTTACCAAGGCCGTGACCCAGCCCACCGCCCACCGTTCATGGAGGGAAATCATCGAGGTTCGTTCATATGCTTTGTGCAAACCCTCAACTTCTCCTGACATTCTCGCAGGAGTGCATTGCCACCTCCTATGCGCCCACTCGCCAGGGCGTCTCGCGCAACGCTATCAAGAAGGTCGTCGTGGTAGTGTCGTGTCGTTCGTTGCTCACTGTCATCTGTCGCCAGTTCGCCGCGGACAAGTATAAGCTCAACACTCCCGCACATGTCTTGCAGCTCAACCGCGCCATCATAATTGGGGTGGACGGCGGCTTCTTCATGCAGCCGAAGGTACGTCGTGGTTGTATTCAACTCATCCATTCTTTCCAAATCTCGACAGGGTCCCTCTGGCTGCGTGAAACTAGCACCCAAAGTACGCTCTGCGGCCAAAGAGGTGTGCATGCCGACCTTCAATGCCTTCACGTCTCTCACATGTCGGGCGCAGAACTCGAAGACTGTCTTGAAGACTGCCAAGCCCACTGCGTCCAAGACACCTGCGGGTACGCCCAATGTGAAGACCGCCTCAAAGCCGCAGCCAATGCGAAATCCAAGGCGGCGCCGAAGAAGGCCCCCTCGATAGCAGCAAAAGCCGAGAAGGTTGGTCTACCTCGCCTCCCCGTCCCACAAACCACTGACAGTGAAAAAAACACTTCCTCCAGGCCGTCATTGGCAAGGCCGCACCCGTTGCTAAGGCTAAGGGCGCCGCACTGAAGAACGTTCGTCTGACCTACCTCGTTTTGGTCTGTTTCTTTTCGTGATATATATATCCCAGGCTGCACCAGAAATCGGCCGCCTGATTTGATTCGACTGTTCGCATTATAATTTTCTTATTCTGCCATTGAGAACCAACCTCTCCGTACAACTAAATGCATGGATCTTTTACCCTTTTCAACATTCTATGGATCTAGTTTGCCTGACTCTGCAGTTCTGTGCTCAACGATCCACATGAAATCCACCAGATTGCCAACGCCGCAATCTCGAGAATCGTGGTTTTACGAATGCGTTAACATACTAATTATCGTCCCACGACCAGCGCGATTTCCGCAAGATCAATCTCGTTGCGAGATTCGTACTGTTGTCGCAAAGAAATTCTTACCATAATAAGCACGTGCTGATGGCCCGGCGCGCTCCACCGAATTCGCAACCCACCGCCTCGGCTCTGCTACAACTCATTGTAAAAAGATCGAAGCTCGTTGCATCATGATCCGCGGCCGGTGGCGCGGCAGAAGTTCACCCTTGGAGCCAAGGAAATATTCTGATTATTATTCTGACACCGACAAGCCACAAGTTATTATACAACCGGCGCTTGGTAATGCATTGGTTTTGATTCATTGATACTAGTGGATTTGCGCCGGAAGTAAGCTCTCACCTGCGGATATGAGGGGATTTTCGCGCTGTTTGGACCTGGAAACAACCAGGTATTTTTCTCGCCATTCTGCCGAGGTATTGGGACCGGTTTTCACTGGGAGGCCTGAACCTCCAGGACCCCAGTTCTTTCTTCATATTATAGTTCTTCCATATCAAACCACTTATTCCCGAACACTTGGACCCTCCATGGCACCCTGTGGATCTCGTTATACCTCAAACACTGGAAAAAATGTTGAAATTTAGGAGTCCCTCTGGACCTCCAATTTCTTTTCAAGAAGATTCTACACATATTGGTGACTGGTAATTCATTGTACACCCAGTATCGGACGTCTTCCTGCTTTCAAAATCCACCTGTACATGAAGTTCAGCCTTGATTTTTTGAAATGGAACTTCAATATCTGAAGGGCCTCCATTAGCATAGGACTAATGCGGTTACGTCGTTTCGTATTAGTCTCAGCTGACGATGAAAACTCTCTTTCGGATGGCACAGAGGTTGCCTGGATTGAGGCATAGTCGGTGAAGAGGCGGTATATTCTGGGCCAGCATAAATGAGTCAAACGGTTATAGTACGGTCTGAATAAAACTAAAAAAGTTCGACTGTCTTTTTTGTTTTATTGGAGTCTGACATTTGGGAGACTATTTGCAATGAGAAAACCATAAGAACGATGTCTTGGGACCAGAGGAAGATGGCAAGTGCCCCCAGTACCTCTTTGCGAACCGTGCAGCGGAACTAAGAGAACCAAGTATTTCCACCGTTCTGCAGAACCACTTTGGCGTCGGCGCGCCTGTCCTCAGAGGACTTGGAACGGGCCAGAAGGAAGGGATTTACTGCATGCATGACGACGTGGTTGAAAATGGACCATGTCTAGACTAATTCGCCAGGCGGCGGTTCTTTTTGACGACTTTTTTTATACACCACATGATTTTAGGATCAAAGAGCCTTTGCGCCTGCCTGCTTCCGACCGGCATCCTCCTTCTTAACCCATGAGTTTATATGCCTCGAAGTGGTTCATGCACTGGATCATTGTCGCAACGTGGAGTTTCCGGCACGTCCTGAAATACCCACAGATTGGAGTCTGCTCAATATCTTTTTTGGGCGAAATTCAATCAGGATGACTGAGTTCTGCTCAACGGTGTTCTGCACACTCAACCTGATTGAGCGGAAATTCAATCAACTCCGGCACAATCGGCCTGATTGCTAAAATCACATGCTGATTGAGTTGTCAATCAGGCTGATGCAATGTTCTCCCCACAGTGAATAGAATGCGAACGAGCGCGTTTTCTCGGCCGAATCGGGTCGGGAATACTGCAGTTGTTGGTATTTTCATAGGGAGGAGCTTCGTCGACCTTGCACGCGGTCTGGGTTGGTGTGGCGCGTCGAAGACATTGAGATGAAGACGCGTTCGGCGACGTGACGCTGTGACGTGTGATGCCCCTTTGATCGGTCTTTGAATCCTCGAATGTTGCCCTGTCTTCTTGAGCCCAGTCGACTGCAATACGTGCAGCTTTGTTCAGAGCATTGACATTTTGCAAGGGAGATTTGCTGGCCGTGCTGAAGTTGGTGTCGTCGATGAACCCATACTTCCAACTTGTGTGGACACCGATAGCATCTCACCGTCGAAGGAGTCGGTTGATGGTGAGAAGGAAGACGATAACCGACAATGCTGAGCCTTGTGGGGTAGTGATTGCGGCAATTTCGCCCATTCCTCCTGTAAAATTGCAAATAACTGAGTCGCATTGGTCGGGCGAACCTCGCGGCGGTTAACACGCTTCTCCAACTCGAGCCAGGCATTCTCTATCATTTTCTGGCCGGGGCTATTGGGCGGCCAAGACAGAAGATCGAAGCGGTGGCCAGCCAACCACTGCTGAGCGAGGCGAGAAGTGTGCTTCGGGTCGTTGTCCTGCTGAAAATAAGGTCCCGGATGTCAAGCTGCTGGTCTGCAATGGTCCCGAGAAGGCCCTCCTCTAATACCTCACAGTACATCTGTGCATTCATCTTTCCCTCGACTCAAACAAGCCTGCCAAAGCCGTGCGATGTCATGCAGCCCCAAACTATCGCACTGCCGCCGCCGTGCTTCACCACCTGACGAACATTCCGTGGTTCCAGCTCTTTCCCAGGCCCCCTGCGACAGTACTGGATCCCATCCGACCCAAAAAGATTGAACTTGGACTCGTCCGAATAAATTACGGCGCCCTAGTTTTCTGCAGAACAATTTTCATACTTTGTGGCCCAGTGAATTCGCTTTTGGATATGCTTGTGGGTAAGAAAAAATTCTTGTGCTTCTGACGACCCGGTAGACCATCGTCGGCCGCATCAGACGCTTGCTGACATGGGAGAAATGGTCGCGTTGGACGTCGGCAGCGGTGCCACACTGCCCGATCGAATGAGTCGCGCTGCAAATCGGCGGTCCGAGTCCGTAAGGAGTGGTTTTCGCCCTCGGCCAGGTGTCTCGGCGTAGAAATCACGATGTTCATGGTATTGGTTCCAAACATGGTGGATCCCACCAACACTCCCACCCATTTTCTCTTGCATTTCCCGGAATGTCTTGCCCGGATCTTTCAGGGTGCAGATGTGGGCCCGTTTGGTCGGAGTGAAGTGCATAGTTGGTAGAGATAGAGTAGAAGAGGCACAGAAGATGGTGACACACGAAGAAACCACGAAAAATGTGCCAGAGGGTCGCGGTCGGGACAAAGATTGAGAACTGGTCGGCTGTGAGCATTTTTTCTCTCTTTAGAAATACTCATATTGGTCCTAGAAGTGTTGCAGACCACAAGTCCAAGGTTACCTTCGCCCGCCTGATCACTGGTTTGCATTTTGGCTCGAAAAGGCGAGCTCAACCCCCGACACCACTGGTCGGCTGCGAGCATTTTTTCTCTCTGTAGAAATACTCATATTGGTCCTAGAAGTGTTGCAGACCATGAGTCCAAGGCTACCTTCACCCGCCTGATCACCGGTCTGCATTTTGGCTCGAAAAGGCGAGCTCAACCCCTGATACCACTGGTCGGCTGTGAGGATTTTTTCTCTCTGTAGAAATACTCATATTGGTCCTAGAAGTGTTGCAGACCACGAGTCCAAGGTTACCTTCACCCACCTGATCACTGGTTTTCATTTTCGCTCGAAAAGGCGAGCTCAACCACTGACACCACTGGTCGGCTGTGAGGATTTTTTCCCTCAGTAGAAATACTCATATTGGTTCTAGAAGTGTTGCAGACCACGAGTCCAAGGTTACCTTCGCCCGCCTGATCACTGGTTTGCATTTTGGCTCGAAAAGGCGAGCTCAACCCCCGACACCACTGGTCGGCTGTGAGGATTTTTTCCCTCAGTAGAAATACTCATATTGGTCCTAGAAGTGTTGTAGACCACGAGTCCAAGGTTACCTTCGCCCGCCTGATCACCGGTTTGCATTTTGGCTCGAAAAGGGTAGTGCTGGCCAAATCTGAATATAATATTCCAAATGCCGTATCGTATTCATATCCATATCATATTCACTCTGAAATAGCCGTATCGTATTTGTATTGTTGCGTATTCATATTTTGGAGGTGAATATGAATATATTCTGGGGTTTTCCTGGTCGACGAAAAAGGTGTAAATTTGGTCAAAAGGCGTCAGAAAATTCAGACATAGACCTTAACATATGCGCTGTCTCCGACTAATGGTAGGGTCTGGCCAGCTCTGTCCGTTGAGTAAAATAGTGGCGCCGGGGCAATTACCACGCTTCTTTGTGCAGTAGTTCAACTGAATTTGTCGTGTCAATTAAACCGAAAGCCTACCTGTTTTTCGCATCTTTTTGACTACTTTTGAACTGAAATCCACCACAACTTTCTTGCCCCGCCAATCGCCAACACTGCAATCACACAGTCAATAATCATGGGAACCATTTGTGGGAGAGTCTGGGGATCAAGACAGATCTGCCGAATGATTGCAATCAGTGATACAGTTGATGTACTGCTAGACTCTGACATAAGCCAACAGACGGCTTGCAGTGAGGATAATGGAATCATCAATCAAACACAGTCAATAATCAATCACTGCGTCTGTCGTGTTTGCGGAAAAGCTGTCAAAGATCAGAATCATCAGGCTCATGTCGGTGAGCACATTATGAAGGCCCTCCGTGGCGTTGAAGATGCATCGGCCAAAGTCCAGGTATGTGAAGACAAGACCTGAGAATAAATATCAGGAATCTAACCAGCATTTAGTTCTCAAATGCTTACCCTTGTTCCACGTGCGTTGGACCTACCGCAGCGGGGGCATGTAAAATCGGGATCAAAGGCGGAAAGGCTGATTCGAACTGCCCCTCCGCGTATTCTTTCATGATTTCGGCAGCCAAGAAATACCTCCCTACTCGTCTGCGCCAATTGATTGTGCGTTGGGATGCAAAGAAACCCATTGGAAGTACAACTTTCATCAGCACTTGGAGGAAGCATCCTGGCTGGAGGAGCTTGATTCCTGCCAAGTTTATCCAGGATATTCGAATCTCGCCGCTCTCCATATTGTGTCACGTTTTGACGGCGGCAGGGCGCATCCTCCGAGCCTGTAATCTCCCTTGTTTGTTTTCGTATTGGTGCCCAGAGCATGTTACAAAAATTTGGAGGACACACAAAGTTTTGTATTGAGCAGGGCTGTCGATTTCGGCGGAGCACGCCCAAAAGGTGGCCCAGGGAACTTCCTGCGATTTTCTCTTTGGCTGGAAGTGTTTTTCAACGGGAATTGCCGTCGCTATTGGCAGGAATATCTTCACAGCACCGCCTCCCGCAGAATGAAGAGGTTCGAAGCCCCGCACTCAATGACGAGGGCAGCGACGGGAAATCCGAAGAGACAGTTCTGCTTAGAATCGCGCTGGCTACCACCTCGCATTCAAGGTCGCAAAAGTAACTCTCCATAAAATGTCATGTTTTAAAAATTACCGGTTTGGGATGTCAAAGAATTACCTGTAACTCGGTCAGTTTTTCAGGGATTTGGATGAAACCATGCTAGATAATTCGGGCTAATTCATACGGAATTAGTGATAGAGAGAAACCTGTGAAAATGTTTCATATTGGATGATCTGGCTTTTTGAGGCTTTTTCGGGATGAATCTGATCTGGCATGCCCAATTCATGTCCTACGGGTCTAAATTTTGGCTAGGGAAGACTTGTTAACATTCTCAAACATGTCATGGAGTCAAAAGTACATAAAATCTCGTGTTTGACTGAATCTCCCCAATATTTCAGATCCCACTGGGTTGCCTGTTATCCCGACCGGACTGCAAGCATCACAGACTGAATTATTCAAAGTTCTGACTCTATGACACGTTTTTGAATTTATGTAGGCCGTCTGTTGCAAAACACCATGTTGTTTGAACATGCCTGGACCTCGCTAGGCAGCATTCATCTCGAAAGTGTTCCAGCAGCGACGGCAAAGCCTTCTTCTCCCTGCCCCAGTTCCGTCGCCAGTATCCCAGGATCCATGCCACCTGAGACGCGGCTCTTGATGTGACGTCAATCCGTGTGTGCGTTTGGCGTGTCTCTGGGGATGTTGTGCGTCGGATGCATCCTTGTCAGTACAGTGGCGGCCAAAAAGAACCGTTTGAGCTTTGTCCAAGCCTCGACTGCAGTGAGGCAATGCACCATACCTACCCTATCCACCATTGCTTTTATACCACGTCCCTCAAATCCTCCGACGACGTCTATGTCGCTGCCAACCTGCGTGTTACTCTGGGGCCGGAGATGCCCCACTCCCCGATAATACTATCGCCTTCGTCATGGCAAAGGTCATTGCGCCAGTCGGGAGACCGGTGGAACTGGATTGCCTCTGCATTTACGCCATGCCTGGTGATGTCACTAGCGACGCATACGAGGCCTGTTCAGTCTTTCTACCCCATTTCCCTGCTAACTTTTTTATAGGACGCCATTCCAGAATTCTCGACCTTCCTCTATGGCGTTGGACATATTTCCCAGAACCACATCGCTCAGGTCCTTGCTGACAACACAAAGATATTTACCGTTTCCCTTTCCGACTATGTGAATGGTTCGCCCAAAAGCTCCACTATCCAGTACGTCCTGACCGCGGCAAAGAGAAACTGATTTCTCATCCCACATTATATTCTAGGTGCATTTATCCAGCGACTAGACGCTGGGCGAACGTCCCTATGGTGGGAAACTGTTATAATGTTTCTGACCATGCTCGATCGAGGTAGAAGACAGGGATGAGCGCACGTCTTCTTTGGCGCAGCATCCATAGGTAGATTTGAGTTGTTCAGTCCATCGATCCCTCTGGGGGTCTGTCCAACGAGGACAGCCCGGAGGGTTGCCTGTGGGAGGCGTCTACGAGGGTGTGAGGGTGTGTGGGGGTAAGAGAGTGCAGAGAGAGTGAGTAAAACGACGCTTCTGATCGAAAATTTCGGATCCGGGTCAAACCCCGAAACGGGCCAAATAAGCGATGGCGCCGTGTGACACAACGACGGTGCCAAATATCTTGAAAATATTTGTGCATAAATTTCAACGTCTGTACTTTATTCTGATGCAATCTTATAATGAAATTCGCTCTCATGCTCGTAAAATACTGGGACAGCTTTTTTTTTCGCAACCGGGTTTTGGCACTGTACTTGATTCGCTCCGACTTTTTCAATAGCTCGAAAAAGGCTCCACTTTCGTATGGAATTGCTTCGTTTTGACCGGCGACCTGGACATAGTAGAGATTTTTTGGCCCATAGCGACCTTCAACACTGGTGACGGTATGTAGGGACACGGAAGGCCTCCTTTTCGTCGTTGTCGTTGTCGCTGTCGGTAAAAATCCTTGATTTGGCGACGAATATTTCCTTCATGACTGTCTGTGGGTTCCGTTTCCAGTTTGCTTTCTGGACATTTGTGCTGTTAACAAAGCGGTGGGGTCGATTTGGGTCCCATATGAACTTTGCAACGGTTATCGGGAATACGTCTCCCGCAGGACCGAATTCTTTATCGGTAGGAAGTGGCGCAGTCAGTGTTTTGACCAAGAACGGGTGGGGATCTTCAGACATGAGCATGGAGAGATCCTTGGGTTCCATAATGTATGGACTCAAATTGCTAGTACACTTTTGGTTACGCAATATGAAGGGGGGATGCGATGACTGACTTTAAACGTGTCCTCTCTTTAATGACCTGGAGCCACTCCAACCCCACTCCGATCTGTATGCGGAATCCTCCTCCGGAAGCTGACATCGATAGAGTTAATAGAATTAATCGATACCAACATTACAAATCAATCAAATCAAAAAAAAATCAAATTTTTTTGATTCGGCCACCAGAGTCATGAATGCTCATCCTGGCGCGGATGTCGTTGCCATCTATCCGGAGAACCTCCATAATGACGTGCCTCTGTCTTACATTCCTGGAAATATTGAATGATTCGTTTTCTAGAAAGTGCTGTAATCGGCGGCGAACGGAGGTCGGGATAAACTGAATTGCAGAGGATGGGAAAATTCGCAATGATATAAGTACTTCTCGAGATCTCTCTCACAGGTACCAAATGTGACTCGTCTACCAGGCCATTAGGGCTATAAGTTTTCTAAATGTATCAGTACCAAAATGTGACCAGAATATCAGGCTGTCGGTGCCACCAGACTCGATTGGGTGGATCAGTAAAAAATGTGATTGGGATATCAGGCTACCAGTGCCATTGACCGAATTCCTCAAGATTAGACGCGTTCGAGACCTGTGAAGCGGCGCTTTCGAACCGTGCCCTACATAGAGCATATTTCCGAAATTTGGCGGTCCAAAAATTCTGGCTGACTGGTTTGAACCAAACACATCAATGACCGAATCTCGTTTAATATCGGGCCGATTTAGATGATTCCAACCTCATTTGAAAGAGAATGTTGAGGCAAAGGTTTGGCATATATGACATTTTGGTTCTGCTTCAAAACAACTGCTCTGTTATGAATTTGCAATGCAGAATAGTAATTTCATTTCGGACGGTGCAGATCGTGTGTGTTTCATTTTGAAATAGCACGCCTGTGGTTTGCCTCAATCTCAGCTTCCAGAATCATTCGGATTCAAATAAAACAGTCCAATATTGAATGAGAACCGGCCATTGAAACTTGTCATTCAAACCAGACAGCTGGAACTTTGGAACATTCAAATCTTCCATTTAACTGGGAAAGTAGGATACGTTCTGAAAGGCCTGCTTGGCCGCTTGCGAACGCGCCTGTGCATAGGGAAATCGGTTGAGAAGTGGCCGAGAAATCTGCACGGCAATCAGCCGCATCAAAATTCCTTTCTTTTAACTATTTTTAGCGTGTCATTACTTCTGCAAACAGCTGTAAACACAAAAATGATCAACTGGTGATCCTATTGCTGTAAACACAAAAAATGGTCAATTGGTGATCCCAGGCTAACCAGCTTGAAATTCCCCGCCAATTCGGGTCAGGAAGATCAGATACGTCAAGGGCTAGCTCCTGAATAAAGCATGCTCTACCGTCGCGGAAAAGCAAACATGTCCGCTACGGCCGCCAACGCCTCGCCCTCGCCAGCACCTGGGAATTCGCTCCGGCGCCTGCTCGCTGCGAAGTCCGACTCCAAGCCGGTTATCGCCTTCGTGTAAGCCACGGGGCGCTTCCCACGCTACTCGCTCTAGCGCGCCTTCCTCCTTTTCTCTTCTTTATTTTTCTTTCTATACTCTCGTCATCATTATGTCATGCTTTGACACCCCGCCTCGTATAAAACTTATATCAAATTCTTCGTAGCGCACTCCCCCCGCTCCCCCACTCTAGCCCTCGCCCGCCACTACTCCGTCCCTCCAGGCCTGCTTTTTTACCACAGCTATAATACCCACATAGTGCCACATGGGCCTGTTGAAAATAGATGCGCAGAAGGAGGAAGGGAGGGAAGGGGAGACATCATATGCAAGAATCTAATAGCATTCAGACTACCAAACACACTGTCTGTGGTACTAGGTATCTACAATGTGCGTCCTACTTGGACTCTAAGCCTCTATAATCATACTACCTATCCCGGACATAGTCGGACGTGCGCCGTCGAGGAAACCTATTGGCGGGTGAGTCACTGCATCGACAAGAGAAATTTAAACACACCTCAAGTGCTGCGCTTGAACTGATTGCAATGCCGGTCCTAATTCGGGTGGGTCATGACACGCATGACATGCGGGGGAGGGCGAAGAACAACGCGCTTACCTTGAACTCCCCATCCAAAACCCTCGTTCTCGTTTTGTATCTCGCCGTTACCGCAGTTCCAAAATTGGGCCGAGTATCAGGAGAACCATTCAACGTGAGTGGCCGGACTCCCATGGCCGCTCGGTGACTCGCTGAACCTCAGATTCATCTACCTGCCCAGATGAGGTGCCAAGCCCAATATGTCAGCTGAGACCGGACATTCACTCCAGCGACGTGGGCCAACATGTGGCATGCATCAGCAAATCCTGATTGAACTACAGAGTGCTATATAGTACTACATAGCGTGTATAGTGTCTATAGTACCTGTAGTGTCTGTAGTGAAGGGTATTTACTCTATAGTACTCTATAGTGCTGCAGGGCCACTATATAGTACTACAGAGTGCTCTGTAGTGGAGCCTTCCTAGCTTACAAAATTTTATTCCATGCTCCATTCAACTTTATGATACTTTGTTCTGATTCTTAGGACATTCACTAAGGACACTTGAGTTCATATTTTTTTTTGTGACTACTACATTGGACTAGTAAGGCTGGATAAAAATATGATTATATTCTATTATAATCCATTATAATCCAAAAATTACGATTAAATATGGTCCAAGCGTAATTTTAAGGCTTAGGATTATGAAGGGTTGCATTACATTACAGTACAATTATATTACGGTATGGGGGTCGTATTTAATCATATCATTAAGCCCTCGCCAAGTGAGCAGAGGTTTCTCCAAATATTACTGGCTAGAGACCTGTATAATCTGGTTTAGGGGATGTATAAATCCGCAGAAATGCTCAGTCAGGCCTAGTCAGGTCAGGAGCAGAGTTGAACCTAAGTTTGGTCATGTTTATTTTCTGATTTTGGCGCGAACAGATCACATGGCATAATCAAACAATAGTGATGGGTGTTGAAATGAAGGTAAGAGGCCGGCAAGCGGCGGGTCACAAATAGACGAAGAATTGGTGGGTAGTACAATTTAGAAGGAAGGCGTTTACAGGAGAGTAGAGCAAGTATTCACTAAGAACTAATTTTCGAGTGCTTTACCTTTTCCCTTTGGATCGTCTGGGTTGATTTTTTCTCCTACTTTAATACTTTCGAAGCCCGTCGTCTGGCCAAGGTTGACATGCTTGGGATCTGTACCTTCAGGCTCTTTTGCTTGCTTTACACTCTTTAAAGATTAGGATTAAGAAGCAACAGTTGTTAGACCGGCACCCCACTACCCGAAACCGATCAATGAGTCAGTCTATGTGATCAAATCTGGTCACATTTTTGTTTTGTGGCGACATTTTTGCTACCCCAAGCGCAAAAGAACTAAGGATCCAACACTTGTGACCCAGTATCTCATGTTTTTGGTTCAATACTCGAAGGAATCTTGTCTGTGTATCATCAATGACCTTGAACTAGGACCTCTGGTTCAGAAAAGACAGATAGTCATTGTCTAATTTCTACACCCATGCTGCAGGTGAATCCGAGCCATAGATTCATTCTAGGGGCCTAAGCAGAGTGTGATACTACAAAATAAAATTTTATTGGGTGAAATTCGGATTAAATATAATTAAATTACGATTACATTAAATTATGATACCCTTACGATTAGATATGGGCCCAAATCTTAAGATTATATTATGATTACAGTACATTATGGTCAGGAGGCATATTTAATCATAATGTTCCAGCCTTATATTGGACTAATTAAATTATAATTTAAATGCGTGCTACTGGCCGGAATCGAACCCTCGACCTCGCGAGAACAGGCAAAATACTACGCAAGACAAAATACCCAGTAGACTAAAGCAACCATACAAGTCTTAGAAAACTTATGCAATATATGAGGGCTGTCTGATTCTTCTGGCTTATAACACCTTTCTCATCCTTGCTCACCTCAAATATATACATTCTGCTGGTGTGTGAGTCTTTAAATATTAATGATAGGTACAAACCATGAATCTGGTGAACATGGGCCAAAAAAAAGTGGTAGTCGGGTACCAATCTAAAAATAGACTGAAAACAAAAGTTGTAGAGCTCGATGAGAGCTACAAGAGTTATCTGAGGTTATTTTTCAAGAAACAGCTTCGTTAAGCCACAAATCGCAAAACACTTTCCCAGAGCCGGCGGTTTGGAAATTTTGAACTCCATGGGCTGGACCTGAACGTGGTGGGAGAACATCTGAAATGCGCAACGTCACTAGTATTGCTGCCAGGAACATGCCAGATCCTCGCTGTGACCCATATTTTTGAGCAGAAAATATAGAACACTATATAGTCTCAATGAAGTACTATGTAATACTACAGAGCACTACATAGCCATAACTGAATACTACAGAGCACTACAGAGCACTACAGAGCACTACAGGCACTACAGGCACTACACAAGCAGTGGTCTGACTACAAAATACTACACAATACTATGGCCACTACAGAAAAAATCAGGATTTGCTGATGTGTGTTGGGATGGGATGATGCGGAATTCAAGAACTTTGGGCTGAAAAATAAACTGCCTCGAAGCACAATTAGCGCTCTCATTAAAACCCTGTTCTCCGAGGCGCTGAGATGATAGCTAAATACCGTCAAGTCCAAGGGAATGAGATGATAGCCAGCGCAAGTCTGAACAAAACTAGTGCTCCAGAGTTGTTCCTGATGCAGTTGAAACGGATTTAAGGT
Source organism: Mycena leptocephala (assembly GCA_029378395.1). Taxonomy (NCBI): domain Eukaryota; kingdom Fungi; phylum Basidiomycota; class Agaricomycetes; order Agaricales; family Mycenaceae; genus Mycena; species Mycena leptocephala. Next base: position 181,276 of record JARJLF010000003.1, on the reverse strand, counting down.
TTGAATAACTGTCCACACGGAGTATGTACGAGAAACGAGAATCGAAAACGAGGCAATTGCATTGCCGGATGATCGCCGGGATAGTGATGTCAATTGTCACATCTCGTCACAACATCTGATCGACGTCGGTTTGGCGTCGCTTGCAGCTTCCAATCATCCATCAGTGCCGTGCCGTCATGCCAAGCCCGCTCCCGAAGTTCGGGCGGGATTCAAACGGAATCTGCCCACGGGCTCCCGCTCCCCCACGCCCTGGAGATTTCTTTGGCCATTGAAGTGATGTTCTATAAATACACATGTTGCACCGGAGCCCGCGGCCATCAGCTGGCATCCTTATAGATGCGTGTTCGTTTTCGTTTCTCATACATACCCGTCCACACGTCAAATTCCGGATTTCAACGCCCCGCGAGCCATGTACACTGTAAAGTGATCGGTCATTGCATCAGAAACTTAGTTATGAGGTCCAAGGGTGCCTCGGAGTCGAAGCATAGGTGCGTGAGGGTGGGTAGCACCATTATGCAGTGTACCTTGGATTCTGGGAAAGCCCCTGGCCAAATTGCGCCGTATTTGACCCAGAAGAAGCCGAGCATTTCGGTGATATCCTGAATGGGAACATCGTATCATTCTGATTCTCTGACATATTCCACAAATTGTGTGAGGTTCTCAGATGATACCTTGGATCCCGGGGAAGAGCTCCTAGCCAACTTGCAGGGAATTTGACCCAGAAGGAGTCGAGTCTCCCGAATTGGGAACGATGTCCATTCTGATTCCCTCACGGCCTTGGCTTTGGCTTCGACAGCCAGAAGCCAAATCCCTATGAAACCAAGCCAGAGCCCTGGTGTTGGAGCCAGGCCAAGCCACGGCATCACTAAATTTAGACTTTGTTGTTGAACTGTGTGAAAGCTGGTGGGTGGTGGTATTCGGCTGTTACTCGGAGACAAATATGTTTTGTATGCCGGTACCCGGCTACAGAGTGGTGGAGCGCGTGAAACCTCAGTCTCCAGTTTTTAATCATCAAATACATACTGTCCAGTATCCACGTCCAACATTCTCATTGACTCTGCCACAGTTGGCATTTTCAATCTGCTCAATGTGATACCGGTCAGAGCCTTGACAGGCTTATTAACTAAGTCTGTGGAGAGGCGTGCGAATTCAAGTTTTCAAGTTGCGAAAAGAGAAGGGGGAAAGAGAGAAAAGAGAGAGACTGTAGCATATTCAGAGATCATGCTCACGAAAAATCGGAGCTCTAAATACGCTGTAGCAAGCACTATACCGCCCGCAAGACTTGATTTTCCTATCTAAATTCGGCAAATCAGCTGTCTTCGAAACTAGCTCCTTCCGGGGGTTTATCCTCTTGTGGACTTAGTTTCAGCCAATCGAATTCAAGATAAAAATAACTCCTCGCACGCATCTGCTGCAACCGGCAGCAACCAATATTGCCCCTTCTCTCTCTTCCCTTCTCTGCTGTCTCGACGCACAAGACTCACAGGACTCAGAATTCCTTCCACTCCTGCCTCCCTGGTTCAGACTCTGCCGAAAATTAGAGAAAAGCCTAGCTGAGAATCTCCTCCTCTTCCTTGGTGACCTAGATTGCTACACTGTCACTCGAGGAAACACTCATTGAAGGAACGGAACAAGGTGTTTTGACGCCAGAATGAAATAAATGACGAAGACATTGACGCTGCAATGGCTAAGAAAACCGCCTGGAGAAAGAACATATTTTATTTCAACCCATAGGCTCAGTAATACGTCGGGAAATCGGACTTTCTGAAACGTCGTGCAAGGACCGTGGAATGACTGTACCCATGGCAGCCTCAGTATAAAATGTATTCTCTACTTAGCTACCAGGTTTGATGTTCCTCTCAATGCTATCTATCTATGGCTCACCTTGTACATAATCACTGTAGCGCGCTGCCGCGGCAAAGCCCACTAACTGGTTCCATTCATGATTTTCCTTACGCTATATTTGCCCTCATGAGGTTTAATCTGTCAACACACCATTGCATGCAACAGGCCTGGAGGAGCACTTGATTTCTTTGCATGTTCCTAGAAAAACGATATGTAGTGAGTCTCAAATGATAAACAACAGCTAAGGAGCCTTCATCCGCAAAACCCACTCTCATGTAGCCTTATGATGAGGGTTCCTCGAACCACATCTTGGCTTCAAGAATTCTTCACAGTTCAATTTCCCAAATAACAACCAAAGCCAAAGATACGTACAATGATTTTTCCAACCGTAGCGAGGCATAACCGCAATCGTCAAATGTGCGACCGCATTATACAGTATGGCTCTACGTAGTTTTTACCTTATTATGTGCCTCACGCGCTGGGCCTCTTTCGCATGTGCAAATTTATAATTCGAGTGAGTGGATTTTTTTCTGAAAAATAGAACACTTGAGGACGCACCGAAGAGAATCTGGAGATAATCAATGAAATTTAGCCCAGGCTTGTAATAAACTAAATGGTGGTTTTCTGAAAAACCAAGTCTGCGGATTCATGATATATGCAAAAACCCGTGCATATGACTTCAAAGTACTCAGAAAAGTAACCACACTGAAATTTTAATTCGCCTCAATCCATGGGGCTTTGGGCTCGCAATGTGGTCTGCAATTTGGCCATTTTGTGCAAAATTTACCGAAAATGAGCCACTTGCGACAAAGATTGCAAGCCCAATTCCTAATAAATCCGGGTCACCCAATATATGGATATGGTAGCCTTTGCAATTACTTTCAACTTGTATGGACCATTTCTAAATATATCATGAATCCGCAGACTTGGTGTTTCAGAAAACCACCATTTATTTTATTACAAGCCAACCATACAGATGTTCTATGGTTTAAAGTGTCTGTAAAATCTTGAAATTGAGCATACTCCATGCCCACATTTTATTTGGAGTCATTCGGCCCACAGACCACCCCAAGCCGGCGCATGCAGAACATTATAGCGCCACTGTACGCCTTTAAGCAAACAAGAATAATCCTTGTCCGGCGCGGAGCGCCGATTCATTGCATCTATGCCCTCAAATAAAAATTGAACGCTACGGCCTCAATAAAATGGCCGCTTCCAATCCGATTTCGTGCAGAACTGTCTCCTCAGATATTTGTCCGCGCACTCACAGAGATACGCCTTTATGAAAACAAGGACAATCCTTGTCCGTCGCAGAGTGCCGATTGACTGCATCTACGCCCTCAAATGAAGAATTGAACGCTATGGCCTCAATAAAATGGCCGCTTTAAATCTGACTGGCTGGGGAGATACTGTAGCCAGCGAAATTTCACGCAGAACCGTCTCCTCAGATATTTTCTCCAGGCTCACAGAGATATGCCTTTAAGAAAACAGGGACAATCCTTGTTCCGCCTAATTGGGAAAACAGGCTTCACAGGATCTACAAGGTAATATACAATCTAATGTCCCCAGAAACTGTCAGTTCATCAGAAATTATGCATCCAATTTTTCTGGTTGTTTTCCGGCCACCCGAGGGAAAACTGTCAAGGATTTGTGGGGAACTGTGGTATTGCACATCCAACCACAATTGTTGGGTTCGGAATCCCTCCAATTTTATTCATGACTTCTACTGAAGCATCACAGTACAGGATTTGGCTATTTCTGAGTATGAGATGGCCTCGAACGAAGATTTATTCCCAAAACGGTCATGCGATCACGGGTTGTCACGATTTGATCACCCGCCGGCTAGTCCGGCTTCGACCCCCTAACTTAATACCAAACTGAAAACAGCGCTGCATACAGTCGCGGTGAAAAATAATGAACGTGGCCGTTTGGACCCATTTCCCCATCAAATCTCTCCAAATAAAATACTACCATGATGGTTGAGTAATTTTAAGAAGTTTTGCCTGACTAAACCCATATCATACCTGCTCATATGTCCCAGAATAAAATAATTGAGCGTTTTGTGAAAAACCGAGTTTCTGAGTTCACACGATATCGGAAAATAGTGATACTAGCATGAAAGTACTTGAAAAGGCGACCATTTTGACATCTTAGTTGAGGATTGACTGAGATTTGGGCTCATAACGGCTGTCGCAAGTTGGCCATTTTCAGCAAAAATTAGCCAAAATGACCGCTTTCAGGCCTAGCGCTTCACGACGAACCCAGTTACGGAAAATCCGAACTGAAGTTTTGCTCAGAATTGCGCGAGCTATGTATCTTCTAAAAATGTCCCATGATGGATAATGGCCATTCTCGACCCCCAGCATATTCCACAAATTTTGTGAGGCACTTGAAATGATAATAGGTAGCCAATGCCCGCCCTCACCACTTTTGACAAAATTTAACCCAGAAGAAATGTTGTGCCACGATGAACGATGTTGCTGGCAGATCAAAACGAGCTGAAACCTCGCACACGCCATTCTCGACCTCCAGCATATTCCACAAATTTTGAGAGGCACTGGAGATGATGATGGGCAGCCAGTGCCCGCCCTCACCACTTTACACAAAATTTAACCCAGAGGAAACGTTGTGTCAAGCTGAACGATGTTGCTGAGAGATCAAAACGAGCTGAAACCTCGCACACGCCATTCTCGACCCAGAGCATATTCCACAAATTTTGGGGGCACTGGAGATGATGATGGGCGGCCAGTGCCCGCCCTCGCCACTTTTCACAAAATTTAACCCAGAAGAAATGTTGTGCCACGCTGAACGATGTTGTTGGGAGATCAAAAAAAAAATCTGAAACTTCGCACACGTCATTCTCGACCCCCAGCATATTCCACAAATTTTGTGAGGTACTGGAATTGATAATGGACGGGCAATGCTCGCCCTCACCACTTTTTACAAAATTTAACCCAGAAGAAATGTTGTGCCATGCTGAACGATGTTGTTGGGAGATCAGAAAACAATCTGAAACTTCACACACGCCATTCTCGACCCCCAGCATATTCCACAAATTTTGGGAGGCACTGGAGATGATGATGGGCGGCCAGTCCGCCCTCACCACTTTTCACAAAATTTAACCCAGAGGAAATGTTGTGTCAAGCTGAACGACGTTGCTGAGAGATCAAAACGAGCTGAAACCTCGCACACGCCATTCTCGACCCAGAGCATATTCCACAAATGTTGGGGGCACTGGAGATGATGATGGGTGGCAAGTGCCCGCCCTCACCACTTTTCACAAAAGTTAACCCAGAAGAAATGTTGTGCCACGCTGAACGATGTTGTTTGAAATTTTGCTTGATATTTCCCCGGGCACTAACTTCGTGAAATTGTGCTACATCGCTCATCGTAGATAGGGTCTAGTATCTACAAACTTAAATTCACATTTTATTTCTTCGCGTTGCGCACTCCGCAGCGGAATCACATATTCAACTTTCAAGCTCTAAACCCCTTCTGCAACTGCCTGCACAACATCCCTTTCTTTTGCAAACTACCGGTACAGGGTTCAAAATGGCATTGCGAAGCATGTGATTCAAAATGGCATTCAAAATGCGAATTAAATCATTCAATAGTGAGGCACAGGGTTCAAAATGGCATTGCGAAGCATGTGATTCAAAATGGCATTCAAAATGCGAATTAAATCGTTCAATAGTGAGGCACAGGGTACAAAATGGCATTGCGAAGCATGTGATTCAAAATGCGAATTAAATCATTCAATAGTGAGGCACAGGGTTCAAAATGGCATTGCGAAGCATGGGATAAGGGAGCAGTCGACATATTTAAGGTTTGAATGGCATTTTGAGTCACATGCTTCGCAATGCCATTTTGAACCCTGTGCCTCACTATTGAATGATTTAATTCGCATTTTGAATGCCATTTTGAATCATATGGTTCGCACTGCCATTTTGTACCCTGTGCCTCACTATTGAATGATTTAATTCGCATTTTGAATGCCATTTTGAATCACATGGTTTGCACTGCCATTTTGAACCCTGTGCCTCACTATTGAATGGTTTAATTCAGCTGAGAGCAGGAGGGATAAGGGAGCACTAGACATATTTAAGGTTTGAATCCATCCCGCGAGATATTTGCATTTTGAACCACATGCCCCAAAATGCCATTTTGAATCACATGCTTTGTAATGCCATTTTGAACGCAATTGAATGGTTTAATTCGCATTTTGAATCACATGCTCCAAAATGCCATTTTGAATCACATGCCTTGTAATGCCATTTTGAACACTATTGAATGGTTTAATTCACATTTTGAATCACATGCTTTGTAATGCCATTTTGAACACAATTGAATGGTTTGATTCGCATTTTGAATCACATGCTCCGAAATGCCATTTTGAATCACATGCCTCGTAATGCCATTTTGAACGCAATTGAATGGTTTAATTCGCATTTTGAATCACATGCTCCGAAATGCCATTTTGAATCATATGCTTTGTAATGCCATTTTGAATGTAATTGAATGGTTTAATTCGCATTTTGAATCACATGCTCCGAAATGCCATTTTGAATCACATGCTTTGTAATGCCATTTTGAATGCAATTGAATGGTTTAATTCGCATTTTGAATCACATGCCCCAAAATGCCATTTTGAATCACATGCTTCGTAATGGCATTCTGAATCACATGCCTTGTAATGCCATTTTGAACACTATTGACTGGTTTAATTCGCATTTTGAACCACATGCCCCGAAATGCCATTTTGAATCACATGCCTTGTAATGCCATTTTGAACACTATTGACTGGTTTAATTCACATTTTGAACCACATGCCCCGAAATGCCATTCTGAATCACATGCTTCGTAATGGCATTTTGAACCCTGTGCCTCACTATCGAATGGTTTAATTCAGCCGAGAGCAGGAGGGATAAGGGAGCACTAGACATATTTAAGGTTTGAATCAATTCCCCGAGATATTTGCATTTTGAACCCCATGCCCCGGAATGGCATTCTGAATCACATGCCTCGTAATGGCATTTTGAACACTATTGACTGGTATTATTCGCATTTTGAACCACATGCCCCGAAATGCCATTTTGAATCACATGCCCCGGAATGGCATTCTGAATCACATGCCTCATAATGGCATTTTGAACACTATTGACTGGTTTTATTCGCATTTTGAACCACATGCCCCAAAATTCCATTTTGAATCACATGCCCCGGAATGGCATTCTGAATCACATGCCTCGTAATGGCATTTTGAACACTATTGACTGGTTTAATTCGCATTTTGAACCACATGCCCCCAAAAAAGTACCTCCCCTCTCTCCGGATCTCGTCAGAGATGATGCTAATATTTCGCGTAGTCTGTCATTGGAAAGAAAGTCGCGCCTGCGACCAAGGCTAAGGTCGCGAAGACTACACCGGTCCCAAAAAAAGTCCGCACGTACCAACTCCCTTCCCTACCCATTTGCTTATTCGACTCTATTATGCTGCGCCACGAGCACCACCAAAGGCCCGTACAACGCCGGCCAAGGTCCTTTCTCCTCCATTGACACAGGCCACTGCTTAATTTCTTCTCACTGGCGATGAGCGCACACACTATCCATCACTACAGTCAATCCACGGTCCTTGCATGAAATTTTAAAAAGGCTGCTTTTCTGCGGCAAAACAAATGTTCTCATGTAAGGGGAGCATATGGATGTATAGACCATATTCCCTCAAAAAGGTTTGGGAAAACACACTAGTTTTTTGCTTGTTTGAGCCAAATTGGTGTAGGCTGATTTTTCAGGCATCCTCGTTCATGATCATCCGAGAATATTGTACAAACCGGTAGTACCAATGACAAGCACGGGCAGACCAACAACCTCTTTACGACTGGTGGAGTAGCACTGGTAGATCTACCGACGGAATGAGATTCGCCCGCAGCTCCTTGCATCTCTGTGCAAACAAGGGTGAAAAAGAAATTACTGAGCAAAAACTTTGATTTTTTATGACATTTCATGTCTCCCTGCATCTGCCTACTTAGTCTGGTACCATAGAGCTCACATGTATGTTCAAAATGTGCTCTTCAGTTTCGGATTTGGTAGTGAACGTGTCCTGACTTTGTCGTCTCGTTCTACAGTGTCCAACCACCCAATGACCACTTTGGATACAGAAGATTGCTCTAATACTTTTCTCCCGATGAAATTGCCTCAATTTTCAGTGTGTAGTCGTGCACAATACAAATCTACTTGACGTGCCAATTATTCCCCAATTTTGAGGCAACTTCAAGTCTGAAGAAAGATGCCGGGTCTATAGCATTAGTCAATAATTGGCAAAGAACGATTGATGGAGTCGTACCGAACATAAATACTTGGATATGGTTTCATTTGAATGCTGGAAACGCTCGCCGACGTGACGAATCGATAGTCCCGTAACACATGTATATAGGAAAATGGCCACTTGTTCCTCCGCCATGATACGACGCGAGTCGGCCAAGCCACCAAGAAGTCGGAGCTGGGAAACGAGGGCAAGGAAGACATGCACTCGCATCCCAAGCTCTGTCTTTATTCGACCCGGATGGCCGACAATTAGTTCATCCAGCCAGGCTTTTCCGCTCAGGGCCGATGTGTGATAGTCTTGCTTCCAGTACAACGGCGAAGCGTATAAAAGCTCCGCAAGATGTATCATGTGCCAGAAATAGACTGCAGCTAGGAGGAGACGCATTTGCACATCCCGCAGGCACATAGGAGGCATGGCGGAGTACCAGCGACTTGTCGAAAATTGCTGTCACGCTCAATCACACGCCATTGATTTGCATTCACATTTTGAACCATATGCCCCAAAATGCCATTTTGAATGACATGCTTCATAATGGCATTTTGAACACTATTGAATGGTTTAATTCGCATTTTGAACCACATGCCTCGAAATGCCATTTTGAATCACATGCTTTGTGATGCCATTTTGAACACAATTGAATGGTTTAATTCGCATTTTGAACCACATGCCTCAAAATGCCATTTTGAATCACATGCTTTGTAATGCCATTTTGAACCCTGTGCCTCACTATTGAATGGTTTAATTCGCATTTTGAACCACATTCATTCCGTCCCAATCCATTATCTCGGGTCCCTTGAGCCATTGTTTCTCGCTCTCATTTTCAAACATGACAGTTTGGCCTCAGGGGAACCTTCGACGGTGTATGGCGCACAGACCATTTTAACCTACCACGAAACAATGGAAGTGTCATCAAGGACATTCTGTTAACCTTGATGCTGTCTTCTCCTCAATCAACGCTGTGGCTCTCTCATATGAGCACTCAGAGCGACTTGGGGTCTACGAGATCAAGTTTGGAGGTTCAGATCCAAGTCAGTTGCGAGTTTCAATCCCCGTCTCGGAGTCGAGGAGAGCCTATAGAGTTTTTGTGATTATTTTGACACAGATTTTGACCCGACTGACTTGATTTCGGAGCTCCCCAGACCACGCTGCTGCGATCTTCTTAACGGGAAAACAATACCCTCCGCCGCCTATAGACAGAATAAAATAAAGTCCTCACATATAACATCAATTACTCTTACCTTAGCTACCGATATGATACATATATTTAGTTTATACAACCCCTCCAACTCTGACGATGTCCCCCTCCACTTCCTCAAACTCTTCCTCGCGACCCTCCACCCGCTTTCCCCCAACCACTCCTTTGTCATCCTAGGCGACTTTAACAAGCACCACGTAATCTTGACTGGCCACAACCACCCTGCCCGCACTGACCGCAGCGACGCCTCGGAGGTCATCGACATGATGGCCACCTATGACCTCGACCAGCATGTCAAAACCGGCACCCCTACCTTCTGCTCGGCGCCCCAAAAAACCTGGTCGACCATCGACCTCGCCTTCGCCTCCTCTAACCTCTCTGACCGGCTAGTCAAGTGCTCTACCTCCCCCGGCCACGGCTCTGATCATGTCGCCGTTTGTGTCACCTTCAACATCTCCGTCAACCACCGCGAAGCTCCCCCTCGCCGTAACTTCCGCGACGCCGACTGGAAAGAATTCCCCGCCCGGCTAGAGATGCGCCTGACCACTAACCCCTTACAAAGGTGTATCTGTCCCTGCCACGTTGGTGGACAACCTGAGGTCTCTGGGGTCGCCAGCGCCTACCCACCCGACCCGACCGACATGGAACCGCGTGCGCCTTATGCAGGGCTTCCAGTCACCGCGAACCAATGCGGTTGTCCGGTCTGCCCGTTTGCTGGGGTTCGAAAGGGGGTCTGTGAGGGTTGTACCCGCGGGTACAACCGAGCGGTATAGGACCCAGACTTAGCCGACGGGCTTGCCAAAACGGCTTGCGCCGCTTAGCGGAGTTTGAATTTGGCTGTGCGGGCTTGGACGGCTTGGCTTGCGGCGGGGCTTGACTTGAGCTCGCTTACACCAAACATTACCACTGTAAGTGATTCATGGATATCTAATGCCCGAGGCCTCCACGCTTATTCCCATGGCCCCCAGCATCCCCATATTGCTTCTCTCCCGCATCAGAGCTGACTTTGCGCCCCATAAAACAACCTTTAAACAAGCCCTTCAGCATCCCACGTCACGGCACATGGCGACCCTTCCTTCCTGCGTATTCTAGAGCGCCTGGTGCTAATTGTTGATGGAATGCGATTACTTGGTTGATCAAAGTTATCTCGTGATATACAGTTCACCAAATACTACCTGCCGATATGATTTGCAGCCCCCGAAACACCAACTCAGTTCAGTCAGATTCTATAATACCTCTATGTCAACGTCTCCTGCAAGTCATGCAAATAATTTAATGCCTGTCAACCGACAGTACCTAATTCTCGCCGCAACGGCGCCGGCTGCGGTTGGTCAAGGCAGGCCTTCGAGTTGAGTTTTTGCACTCACACTCTCTCTCCTTTTTCCGGCTGATTTTTGTGTGTTTTGGAGGTTTCCTTTGATTCAGACTTGTCGGACCGGCTTGGCAAACCGACTTGTTCCTCCTACCGAGGTTTGAAATTGGTGGGTGGGCTTGTGTGGCTTGGACTTATGACAGGCTTGAGTTTGACCTCGGCTACACTGCAAACTCACACTGTAGTAATAGTATCAGTGACTACTCTTCACGCTGCCGTCTTCATTCATATTTTATAGCCCCATGTCCGGAACCTTCCGGCCGCCCTTGCCGGCATCATTGATAACAGCGACGAATGACCTTCGACCCTTTTGCTGCGACCGCTGCGACCGACACAAATTGCATTCATAAAGTATAATAAATTCATCCTTCAATTCCAATCCCCAATCCATTAGCATTAGTGCAAGTCGTGCTGCTCGTTTGTGCACAAGCCCACATACGGCGACCTGAGTCATCTTACTGAATCATTTTGACATCCCAACATTATCGCAGCCGCCCGTATACAACGGAAACATTCGGTTCATGCGGGTTCCTGAGAAAAATCACACCCAATAACAATGTTGCACAAGTACTAGCTACCCAGCTCAACACAAGCCATTTTGTCCGATCCATACAGCTTCTTTCGTACCATCTCGGCCTTCCCAGAACAATTCAATGGGACGAGAGATCGATCCAGGTCTGCCGTTGTGATAATATTCTTCTTCAATGGTAGCTCATATGCATAACCAGCTGAGAATTTTCCTGTCAATTCTCAAAGGCATGCCGGAGCCAAGCCTGTGTTGAAATGGGACACAAGCCATTATGCTCAAGCTCAAGCCCCACTCATGCCGCGCCAAACTATGTCTGAGGTGTGCAGAAAATCATTCAACTTGAATCATGTGTGCTCGTGACGCAAATATCTTTGATGGCCTTTAAAGATTGTCGAGTCCAGATCTGCAAACAAAAGCCTGTTTGCCCAAGCCAAGGTTATTGACACAAGCCCAGTCCTGCGGTGGCTAGCCGTCGATGCAGGGCATTATGCCGGGCCACAAGCCGTTGTGCTCAAGATGCTCAAGCCCAAGCCTGATCGGTTCGTTGGAATTCTGAATGAATAAATGTCTCGTTGTTTCTGACCAGCAGTAAGTGATTCGGGATACTTTTGATGAGTACGAATATGTGTGGTTTGCAAGAAATGAATAGCTTGAACAAGGGAGGAGACAGGGCTTGCACAAGCCTGTTTGCTGAGCAGAAAGGCTTCTGGCATGTTTCACAAGCTGTTTTGCTTAGTACACCCAAGTTGATTCACGTTACCAGTGGGGACGACAGTCTGATGTCGCCCCAATTCGCAAAATTATGCCTAATACTGTACCACCCTGTATGGAGGCGACGGCCGGCCTACCGTGACATCGTCCAGCAGCCGGGGGCAACACGACGGACCTGAAATCAACCGTGACCATGTCCAAGTTGGCGACGTACAGTGTTCTTTCTTCTGATTCTTGGCGTTTTGTAAGTCAATTCAAGATAATCCTGCAAGGTTATTCAACTCACCAAGAATAAGGGCTGAATGGACCGTTTTTCGCTTCTAAATCTAGTTCTGAAGGCGCAGAAATTTTATTTTACTTTTTTGTCAACATTTCTTTGGCGACGGGGCCATCGTGACCGTGACCCGCCTTCGACGGCGGCGACGCGACGGGCCCTCCGTGACCGTGACCGTTGCCTCCCTACAGGCCGGTATAGTAAATACAAGCCAAACGCGCCAAAAGTTTGTACACTGTGATCTATGGGACTCAAGGTGTATTCTCTGAAGCATGTAGACTACACGCAAGCACATTTCCTATTTGGCCTGGCTAAGTGAGCAAACAGGCTTGCAAGCCAATCTGACGGGCTTGGGCTTAGGGCTACACCCATATCCACAAGCCCGAACAAGCCAAAAATCTCACACTTTTGTAAAACTGATACCAAAGGTTACAAGCAATAATCCGATTGAAATGTACTGGGATTCCTTCAAAAAGCATCTAAACTATCCACAAGCCGATTTGTCTGATGCCATCAGACAAACGGGCTTGGGTTTAGCTTGTAAGTCGACATCAATAGGATTTTACAGCCTATGCCGCAAAATTCTGTATCAGATCTATTTAAATCTACTCAAGCATCAAATTTAAGTGGTAATTTATACTCCTGGAGCTCGTTCGCGGTATGAACATTGTTACAGCCACGATCAAGCCCAAGCCTGTTTGTCTGATGCCATCAGACAGTCGGGCTTGCGTGTCGATAACCTCATGATTTCGTCGCATACACCCCAGCAGCCTCAAATCATCCGTGGAACAGCCGTGGAGTATTCACACTTTGATGAAATCAAAATCTTTTGATGCGCCGTCAAAATCGGCGAAATACGAAAATCGCGTTTTTTCAACTTGAGCAGTAATTTTTTCAGAGTGTCCCATATAGCCTGAATTGGAGTTTAAGATCTCCCCTTCACTTCCACAAGTTGAACTATGCAAAAATATCCAGGTGATAACGTGCTACAGCCCCCGCAAAGTGGCCATTTTGGCCGGATTTTGCCGAAAATTGATCGCTCGGGGGACCGCTCAGCGGTCCCCCTCCCCCTTTATTGATCACAGAAATTCGTAAAAACCCTGGATTTATAGCTGTTTGCATAAGAAAATAAATAATAAGATCAGTTGGACAAACAGAGAGACATAATTTGCTATGCAAAGGAGATGTACATTGGTATCAATGAGGTTTAAGGTCACACTGTGCAATGTTGTCATTTTGAGTGTTTTGTAGATACCCCAACATGGTTGTAACGAAAATAGGTTTTAAATTTTGCTATATGGTGTGTTTGAGTTTTCAGGGAAACCTGTTTTTTATCTTTCTTTTTTGCGAGGCAATGATGCAAGTAAAGCGGCCAAACCATCATAAAATTCTTGAAAACTTCATAGCAAAATTCTGCGTGAAGTGATTCGGCCAACAGCACACATATGCCGGCAATTTGTTTTTGCCAGGATGTCTATTTTTATAAAATTACACTGTCTGAAACCTTTTGTCAGATATGATTTCAGAAACTCAATAAGTATGTGATGTTTCGTCTTTGTCAGGTTGCAATCAAGTTCAGAATTTTCTAGCCCATCCTTCAAAGCAAGGGCCCAATTGATAAAGTTGTAAGTAAATTTCAAGTTACTGGCGCCAGTTGAAATAGCACCTCGGAAAGTTTCCAAATGATGATTGGCATTGTGTACACTTTTATAGACGCGCATGCGCTTCCACTACTTCAGTTGAATCATTGTCGTCGGTTTGGCGCTTGAATTAGCGCCTCGGAAACTTTGACGGCGAAAAGCGGAGTTTGGCCTTGTGTACACTTTTATAGGTGCGCATGCGCTTAAAGAGATCATGGGACCAAAAGCCCCGAAGAAGTGCCGTTTATTGAGCGCTTCCAAAGGTCTGGACCGAGCGCTTCCAAAGTTTTGGGGCTGATGTGCCAAAAGCGGAGTTTAAAAGGCTTCAGACAGACACACGCAATTTTATAAAGAGAGAGACGACTTCGTTCAAGTTGTTAAACCTTGATTCAAGGTTGAACGAAGTCGTTTCACGGCTCTTGAACTGCAAGATACTTTCCTGGATGCACTAGTTTTTCAGGATTTGGACCCTCCTAACCAGGTCCGAATATACCTGGTTGGCAAATTGTGTTCAACTCAGTTGAGTTATGTTGTCTCATAATCGATAACAATATTTAACGCTACTCATAGACCGTGATAGTAAACAACACAAGTCGTAGTCACCCATAAACGGTCGTAGTTAGACCGTCATAACATGATAGCAACCCAAGACAACTTCATAGACACTCGTAGACCACCAGAGACCCATATAATCGGCCTTGTGTCTACCGTACCATTTTGGATTACCTGATGAGGTTTCCACATCCGGTGATTACCTTGGACTACAAAACAGAATTGTGTCTGGTTTTCGACCCGACCCAGTGCACTTTAGTCCCATCCAACTGGGCTCATGTGCTATGTACTTGAATCCAGCTCTAGGTGGGAAGGCCTGATGCGAATCCTGACAATTGTGAGATTTTGGCCTCCAGGCCTGGACCTTTTGGCGCGAAGGCCTGAGTCAGCGAGCTCAAGCCCCACACGACGCACTGCGAGTAACTCGAGTGTACGTGCGATCAGCGCATTACCCCGGGTGGATTACTGTCGGCTGGGTTTCCCGTTAACCCCAGCTCCCATCAACGGGCGAGGGCAGGCCGACTTGGCGGGTCCTATGATCTAGGCGGCGGGTTTCTGGAGACGTTAGAAACAGCCCAGTGAGGAGAACTCCCTGAGTTTCTTGCCCACGCCTACACTCTGAAAAACGAAGTCTCGGAGCGCCCGAAAGAAATGAATTCCAAGTGTAAACGTTCCACAAAAAAAAAAAAAAAATCCATTCACGTGTCGTGGGTGGGAATCTGCGACCATATATGTACATTGTATGCCACGTCACGCACCTTCGCCTTTCCCACTTTACTTCTACCCATGAACAACACCTTAGCATCATCATCAGCAGCACCCCACTCTGGGAATTTCCTCCTCGCAGTGCTGAGCGGTTTTGATAACCCCTTGTTCGTGAGAATCGACTCAAGGGACGCTCGTCAGGCACTACATACGAGTTACAACTTCTATAAAAATCCGATGTCTACATTCACTATCCAGCTCCTCGCGCTGATTGTCGGGGCAGGTGATGCCGCTGTCCCTTCCCTCGCCCGTGAGTGATTATCCTCATTTGGCTTGGCGGAACCTTATTAAGCAGAATTCGAGGGCACAGAAATGACATACTGCTACATCTCTGCCGTGCGTGAGTCGACGGCCACATACATCATTTACCGCTGATTTACGGACACACGCGTCCATTCCATTAGGAGACGAGGATATAGAAATGGAAGATTGCATGTTCGCCCCGCGTGAGTTGAGGGTACCACCCACCATCACTATGAATTGGCTGACCCACACGTTTATTGCATCGGGCAGAAGATGAGGACACGGAGATGGAAGATTGCGTCCCCGCGCGTGAGCTCACAGTATACATAGTTGCTTCGCTTGAAACAGAAACCTTTCAGCGCTACAAGGCCCGCTTGCCGGCCCGAAGCGAACCCGGAGGCGCCCGCGACCGGCTCCGTACAGTCTGTCTGCCTAGGCAACTTGCGTTCTCTGCCATTGACGTTTGATCTATCTAGATATCGGCGCACGGCCTCCCATCTATGCGCGCTCGCGTAAGTCTAGGGACCAGATTTGAGGTCAGTTTTCGGATTATGGAGGATCTAAGAGCGGATGAATAGATAGGTTGCGCACAAGCCACAGGAGCCACCTGGTGGCATGCTTTGCTGTGCGCAAGTGGCTCCACCGCCAAAATGACGCCAGTGGCTCGTTGGTGGCTCTGTGGAGTCACTCGCCTATTATTTTTGCGCACGGTCCGAAAGCCACTGGATGGCTCCAGTGGCTCGTGCGCTAATGTACCAATTTTTGCGACTTTCACTTATTCTTCTGTTGTCTACATATCTGCTAGCCGTTGAGATTTTGTGCTAGTGAGATCAACCACGAGAAGATGACCGTTTCAAACGGGTTTGCAGGTTCTGCAAAATTGAGGTTGAACCTCCTGCGTCGACTTTCTTTTGCTCGGCTGCTTGCTCTGCCAGGGGAAAGCACAAAGAGGGTAGGCCCACAGTGCCTGTCATCACTTCTCCGACACGTGTTTTCTGGTACCAAGGAAATTTTTGTAATTTTTTTCCGATTTTCTGAGCCGAGAAACCGACCAAAAGAATGTGTTTGGAGGCGCGAATATATCCGGATTTGGAGATACCCGGATGATCAAAAAACCTCACACTCCGACGTATTCCCGGAGAACGTCTTCGACTCGCCACGCTTCGTCACCTCGTCAAGGGGTTGAATAGGGGGTGATTCGATCGTGATTCTGCATACAAACCATGAAATTTGTTGATTTTTGCCAGAAAGGCATACTCCTTGCTCGAAAAATGCATACTACTCAAAGAAAAACAGTGGAACATCTACGTCTTTATAAAATTAAGCCTGTCTGTCTGTCCGAAAATTTTTAAGCCCCGTTCAGTCTCCGCTGATGCTACACCGCGGCAGCTGCCCGCCGGGTTCCGGAGTGCTCTTTCCTGCTGGCCCACCGGCAAACTTTGACAGACACTGCCCTGGCGCTAACATTTTTTATTTTTTATTTTTTGTTTTAAATCCATGTTATTTGCCCCTGACCGCGTACGGTATGTTAGGCATACTTCTACACGCTGAGTCTATTTCTAGTGCGATATCTATAAGTCCGTGTGCTAGGTGGGTGTCCGCGAAATAATGCTCGACCGGCCAACATTAGGCCGAGACGAACGGGCGCGCCAAGGGGGTGCGCATTAAGCATGAAGCTGTAAAGACCTGGTGAGTAAGGTAGATGGTCCCCAGCATAGGATAGGAGTATAGGCACCCCGTGAGGGTGGGCTCTGGTATCGTAAAGTAAGTAAATGTAAGTAGAGGGAAAAGAGACGACGGGCGGTGCAGGGAGATCGAAGCTTGTCCGGGCTATGCATCGGCTAGCGGCCGAAGGGGGCGGCGGTGCGCGGGATGTTCTCTGGCCATTTGAAGTTAACCAGGAACTTCATCACATCATTTGGGGCTGGGTGTTCGGGGTCGGGAGGCGGAGGTAGCCTGTCGTGGACGGTGTGGAAGCGACCGGTGCGTCCGAGGAAGCGGAACAAGTGTGGTAGGAGCTTGTCCGAGCCGAGGAGTTTGGTGATGATTCGCGCCTGGGGGCCGCCCGCCCGAATAAGTTCGCGACGTGCATCGTGGTGTGCGGGACAGTGAATGAGGAAGTGCTCGACGGTCTCTTCGGCTTGGCGGCAGCATGGGCAAAGTGGTGATTCTGCCTTATTTATTTAATGGAGGTGGCGTGCAAGGGGGATGTGGCCAGTGCGCAACTGGAGGAGAAGGACTGCTAGATTGCGCGGTAGGCGATCTGCCATGACGATGTAAGAGCCTTTAGTAAGTTTGGCGTCGTACTGCATCGTGCGGGTGTAGCGAGTCGATGTCTTCCAATCACTGGCCACTGCCACCTTGAGCTCAGCGTTAAAGGCTTGCCGGACAGCGGACTTGCTCCAGGGCAGTGTGCGCTGGAGGGCCCTAGGAATGAGGTCCAGGTCTGATGAATCCTGGTGCTGTGCTGCTTTCTTCACTTCCTCATCCGCCCTCTCGTTGCCTGCAATGTCGACATGTCCCTGCGCCCAGCGAATTGTGATTTCCGCCTCGGGATGGAGCTTTGCTAATGCTACGGTTGAATGTGATAGATTCCATGGGAATTCATCAGGACGAGACAGAGAGTTGAAGGGCTCAACTTGGTTTTACATTAGACATGGGGCGTGACGCGTGACCGGTTCAACCAATTCGACATTTGACACCGGCTGAAATTTCGCGTGACACCCCCAAATTTTCGACATCCGGAACGAAAATTTTCTCTTTTTTTTTTGCACTTTCGAGGCATTTTGGGGCCATATGTGACAATAGGGAGGTTCGACAGACGCCTGCGTGACGCGTGACCGACCAAAATTCGACATCGACACAGGGGTGCGTGATGCGTGACTGTTGATTTGAACGAAATACTACAGTATTAGGTGGATCTCAGTCAATAAGTATTTACATTTCGTGCCTTTTCTTGATCGCCTCGGAATCAGGCAAGCTCCCCCTTTTGAAGTTCACGTAGGGCGGGCACCAGCATACGACCCAGCATACAATCTGTGACACATAACCGGCCTGGCTAGACGGCCCGGGAAGACCGGCTTGATCACGTGACTCGCTGCCATATCTGACACGTCTGACTTTAAAGCGTGCCACGATGAGCTGCGGAAGACCAAGTCTCCCTACAACTGCGATGCACCCTGCTGTGCAGATTAGGACTTTGAACTGCCTGCCGCTTTCAATCCGGGTAAGGATTGATCGTCTCTTTTTGCCCAGTCACTCAGGTGTTTGGACTTTTGCTTGCAGCGAATTGCTACGAAGGCCTGCAGGAAAGAGTCCTGTTTCCAAGATCTGGAGCGGGTAAGAGATCTTTTCCCGGCACTTTCGCCTGAACAGAGACTACTGCTCCTCCCTGTATTCTTCCATAACCTTAATCCGGCGGATATCCCCACCTCGGATGAACTTGACAACTTCCACCCCAATACCAGCGAAAATGTCATGCGCGCTATGCTTGCTCTTGATACCATTTTTCGCATTCCACCACCGCCGGAGGTTGGGGTCTCTTTATGTCTGGCCATGGTTTTACTTTATCCACATATACTGGGCTCATCTCCCCGGAATCGACATTGTTCCCGAAAAAAGTTTTTACGTCGACTTTCTGCTATTCGCTGGCGGCTTCCGAGACCTTCCCCTGAACTGCAGCGTCATGTTAGCGACGCCGGGATTCAAAGTAATCATCGCAAAAGTTTTGTCATTTTTGCCCGGCCTCGAAGAACCGAATCTCGAAGCTGTGCTGGATTGCATCTACAATTTTATCGGCGACTTCAACTTCAGCAATCCCGCTAACCTCTCCGAGCTCATGGAAGGCGCAGGGGGGACCATCGATGACTTGGCTGGCTTGGTAGTGCAGTACATTCGGATCGTCGTTGGACGACGCCCTCAGTACATCCGCGGGATCTGTTTCTCTCTAAGGGGTGCCGAGCCGTCTCTTGAAACCGAGCAACAGCGCTCGCTTCCCCCACTTGGCGCATTGCACAGCATACTCCTTTATCACGGGCTGGTGAGGGCACCTGTGGCCGCCATGCTGACTGTCGCAGGACCTGAAACAGGCTTCGTCCTTGACGAATGCTTCATGCTCCTGGAACGTATTCTCCTAGCGTCTCCAGGATACTTGTGGATTGAAGAGGCGATGGATGCTGGCCTCATTCAAGTCATCGTGTCATGCGCCACGGGCACACGAATTGGACAGGTTACTCTCCATCTGCATTTCTTTCTGGATCTTGTGTTTCCGGCCGGCCTACTTTCCTACTACACCCTGCACCAGTTCAGATGTTCTTATGCTCGCGTTCAGGAACTTGTTTCGACCGAGGAGTTTCAGACCTGCGACATATCCGGTCACTGGGGGCGTTTCATGTCCTTGGCGAACGAACGTCTTGAATTTCTCACTGAATTTGACTCGGCGGAATTTGTGTCGCCGACAGCATGCGATAATCTCGCAGTACGTTCCTTTGCTTGGAAAAGATTTGTGTGACACTTATGTCATTGCGCTAGTGCGGGAAACTCAAACCAAAGATCGCCTTCGGCAGATGCTCGGGATGCAAGGCCTTCTATTATTGCGGCCCGGCATGCCAGGCGGCCGACTGGCAGGATGGGCACCGCAAGTTCTGTTCTTTGTACCGATCGTTATGCCTGTGTAAGTTTCATGCATTCCTGAACAGTAGCAATCATAACAGAAAAACAGCTGAACTTGCGCACCCCCAGTTGCTGGTACGCGAACGTGCGTTCCTGCGAGCATTGATGCATGAAGACTACATCAAGCATCTGTCCCACATTTCTGCTGAACAGATCAAGTTCATCACTAACAACCCGACGTGCAAGCTGTTCATCACGCTATTCAACTATTGCGATGGTGCTCTTCAAATCGAGATCCACCCTACGATGGCCTCGCCTCTCTCAGCCGTCCTACAAGAGACTAGCCCGGAGTGGATGGACTTGCTGTCCCGTGCTCAAAGGAGTGAACATCGGCTTCATCTGCACGTCGTGAAGGTCCCCCAGGGCCTTGGCGCAAAACATTGGGTTGTTCCGCTGCGAACCAGCAGTCCGACCTTCCAGCAGGCCATGCGACTGCTGGCCACCAACCCTGGGGACGAAGACATCATGTAGGCCATTGAGTCCGTCCTCAGGCACGATCTGGACGCACCAGGGATTCATTAGTCTACTGGCATAGCCATTGATAGACTGTGATAGGACAAAAACAATGTCAGTTTGTAGAAGACTCGGTCGGGGCCACAGTATGTCTCACCACCTCACCACCACCGGTCCGGTCCGGAGCCGGAACTAATACAGTTTGGGTTTTGAAAACATGATTTTAGCCATGAAACCGGCCAAAAGAATGCGATTGGCACCCTGATCTCATTTTTTCCCATCCAGATTTTTTGAACATTCAAATTACATACTCTACTTAGCAAGTTAGGTACGGAATTGAAGCCCCGTTTCCCCGCTTTCGAACGCACCCACTCATAAGTAAATCTGTTGAGAATTGAGCAAGAAATCAGCTTGGAGATCTGGCGTGTTAAATTGCTTTCTTATTATTTTTAGACCAGTGTCATTACTTTTGCAAACGGCTGTAAAAGTCAGACTCCGGCCGATCAACAGACTATGTTTATCGGAAACGCCAAACCAATAGTTGGCCGGGCTGGGTGAAAGTGCCGCGACTGCCGCGGCACGACGCGCACTGACGCGCAATGACGCGGCATTGACGCGGCGGTGGCTGTGTAATTGCCACGGCGCGGGGTAGAAGGCCGCGCCGTTCATATTTATTTTCACAAGCCTTCATGCGTCTGGAATCGAGTAGTCTAGTGATTTGTGAGTCTTAATACATCGTTTGGATGCAAAAATCAATCGAAATAACTCCAGATCGGTGTGCTTAAAACACTATCCCAATGTATGCTTAAAGTGGATTATCGACCCGTTCTCAACCCAATTACTGGTCACTAGTGTGCCAAGGACACCTGCTTTCTAGGGAAAAGGTTCATTTAGCTATCCCAGCTCCGTCCCCGTCCATTTACAATGGAAATTCTAGGTGGTAGGCATCTGAGCTCTCTGAATTGAGTTCCACTTGTGCAGTGAGTTCAATTCAGATGGGTTAGATTCTCACTGCTGCAGCAATGGATTTTATAAAAGAACCATAGGTACCACCAATTCAAGCCATCATGGCTTCGCTGAACTTCCAGCAGCAAAGACCTCAAATTCCTCGGAAAACTCTGTGTAGGTCTGTTTCTTCATTTACTAGGACATTTGCCGGGACCAAGTATAAGTCAATGTGATGATGCTCAATCTGCGGAAGTGCGGGGAAACCAACAATTGAACGGTATGCTACTTGATATCCTACGTAAGTTGACTGGGGGGAGAAACACATATCGGCCACATTTTGTATTTACGGCCCGAGTTCAATTGCACGAAAACCATGCATTAAGCAGAGTAGATCAAGTTTGAACTAAAGAATACTATAATTCTGCATGAGGAAGACTGAATGACGGACAACAGTCCAGCATGCCCAAATGAATTGAACTCGGGCTCAATTGCTGCAGCACTCCCGCGCACTCTGAAAGAAAGCCCCTTCTCTAGCCGGACTGGAGTTTGATTAAGTATGTACTTTGATGAGCAAGGATATTAACACTCCTGGTTGTACAATGCATGTATTGTTAAAATCGGCGCCCTCCCCACCGCGGCACTTCCAGATTCATATTAGATTTGTTCGCCCACACCACGGCGCAAAACTTGAAATATTGCTGCGCCAAGGCGATGCGAATGCGCTGCGCTTTGGCAACTCAACAGACTCCCCAGCTAAAGGGGAAGTCAATTTGGGTTGAATCCCTGCTTTGAGGGATTTACCTCCTTTTTCAACATCTTGCCTGTGCTTACTGCCGCATGGCTATTACAGTGTTCAACACAACTAAATGTCTGATTTCTGACAGGTATTCAGCTGGAAAATATGTCACATTTAATTTGAGGCCAAAGAAAATTTCTAACCTTCCTCAATGCAACCACATTGGTGCCCGACACTTTGTTCAATTCCAAGAAATCGATTTTCGACCTGATATTGAGGGGATGCAACTGATGTATGCCCACAGGTAACCCCCACTTGAACCGGTTGTACACCAAAATTTGCCTCAGATCTGTGGCCTGAGGTTGTTTTACACTGTCTTCGGCGCGAGCCCTCAACTTCAAGGAGAATCTGAAGAATACCTATCATTTCAAGACTCAAAGCGAGGATGTTACCTTCGCACAATCTTTCCGCACGTAATATAAACAGTTGCCGCATCATTCTGGTGCAATCGATGGGGCACTCCAGACACAATGACCATCGGCGTCGTGTAGAGAATGCAGTTATGCGTTGAACCCCAAAGCTTGGTGGACAAGTCATCCCTGCACGTCATTATCATTGCGGGGTGCGTCTCATGTTTATTGGGAATCTATTGTTTGTCATGTGTTAGCAGATCAGCCACCCGCGCTTCCATTCAGCATGGAAATCCTGTTGGAATTCGAGTCTGTTGCTCACTGCCACCGCCGTCAAGCGTACCAAGGCACCGTTCCTGTTCCCCTTTCATTTGTTGTCTCCAGCATTGCATTCCCTCCCCTGGTACCTTATATTCGCTCCTCTTGGTTTAATTCTCTCCACTTAGATATATTGGTTCCTGTCGACACATAGTATAACTACGTAGTAATTTGCGAATGAATCCCCTGCGTGTTTGCGAGGGTCTTCTGCTATTCCCGAGTAAAGGCCGTGGCTACCTTTATTTCAACAAATCCTTGGCATTGGACTACCTAGCAATTCAAGCAGCATCCGTATCGTGTGAACGGGCATTCTCAGATGGTGGGGTAACAATCTCGAAGAGACGTAATAGGCTCAAAGGTGACATCATTGAAGCACTTCAATTCATGAAGTGCATTCAACGCACCGATTTTCTCTTTCCCGAATTTCCCAACTCGTCGAACCAACCTGCATTGGCAGATGATGATGACACTGATGGAAAGGACCCAGAGCAGGATGATGGGCTAGGGATTTGGGATGAGTGCTTAGCTGATGAGCCAGACGAGGGTGAGGACGACAACGACATTATCATTGACGTAGATGTAGAGGAGGAAAGTTATTTTATATAAATATTGTACTAACATGTTTACCTAATGCCCCGACCCGGGTCGAGACCCAGACCCGACCCGAGCCCGACCCGACCCTACCTCCTGGTTCGGGTCGAGCGCTCGACGTCGACCCAGTCTGGTTTGGCCAAGATCTAGAAAATGAGATTAAGTTGTTGCATCGACGGCTGGAAGGTGGGTTTCGCAGCAATGGACGGAGAGTGGCGCGGAAAGGACAGGGATAGATGAACGTGGTGGGAGAGAGAGGGAGAAAGGCGCGCCAACATGATTGATTGGCGAAGATTGAATTGCCCTCCATTCCAGCGCGCTCGGCTAAAATGCCCGCTGACATTTTTGGGCAAAAAGAGCGCGAGGTCCGATCCAAAATGTGGACGATGTTTGACTGTCGCACTCGAGTGCGGGGCGCCCGAGACGCGCAACCATTTCCTTCTGCACTGCTCGGCATGGGAGCATCTCCGCCCAGCGCTGCAGCATCCCGCCGTGGATGTCCCTTCACTTCTGACGCACCAGAAGCTCCTCAAAGCCCTCGTAGCGTTCGTTCCTGCCACTTGGCGATTCTCATAATTCCTTTTCTTCTCTCCTCTACTTAAATTATCGCTCCCCAAACACTATTTTCCCGTACTGTTTTCCACTTTTTGTTTCACTCTTCTCGTCTACACTAAAGTAACCCTCCTCACCCATACCCGTAGCTACAAAAACCAAAAACCCCACCCTACGTAGTAAAATACAGTCTCGTAGCCTTGTAAATATGGCCAGGTGCGACTGCCCTAGAAACTGAAATCGAATCCAATCAAAACGCGTCGTCGCTGGTTCGACCCCTTCCAAAAACCTAATTAAATACATTTCCAAAGTTCCTTATGCTCGAGTAGTCCTGTGACTCCTGTAAGCAGGG
This sequence comes from Mycena leptocephala, assembly GCA_029378395.1. Classification (NCBI taxonomy): domain Eukaryota; kingdom Fungi; phylum Basidiomycota; class Agaricomycetes; order Agaricales; family Mycenaceae; genus Mycena; species Mycena leptocephala. The sequence goes on along the minus strand of JARJLF010000003.1, from coordinate 156,795 downwards.
TAAGTAAATATAAAAGGGTGGATAGATCTTTCATTGTGATAAACCCCTGTATGTTATTGGTATGGTGGCTTGACTGTTGGAATTTTGAGTTGGTCCCTTGCTGTCACCGGCGCTGTTGGGATTTCCGGGTGCTATACACAGGCACCCTGGCTCCTTGCATTTACTGTACATTCACCATGCTTGGCCTCACATTTTCTCTGTCCTCTCCACTTAGATATATTCCTATTGCATAAGTACTCACAAATTTTTAATGAGTCCCCTGCGTGTTTGCAAGGGACTTCTGCTATCTCCCGAGCGATGGATGTGGACATGTTCATTTTAACATTGACTTCTCTAAGAGTGAACATTACAGATTCACAATTTTACATTAGTATGAAACCCACAATAATATTTCGGATGCTCCCCAGAATCCAGATACTCTTACAACATTACTAAGAGCAACTGAGTATTTCATACAGTACTGTGTAGTGCTACCAAGGACTGCATAGCAGACTGCTAAGTGCTACCCAGCCAATACAACCCTACTGAGTGCTACCAAGGCAGCATGCCAAATCTACCAATGCTACCAAGCCACCTACCAAATCTACTGGTGCTACTGGTGCTACCAGACGCTACCAAGCAAACAGTGCGCTGCTACCAGAGCTACCGGGAGTAGATAGCACTGGCTGTATGCAACCAAGCAATTTACGGTTTCCTGATGTGTGTTATGCAACCAGGCCCAGATCACTGTAGATCACTTGGGACACGTGCTACTTGTTAGTACCTATTTGTTTATAAGCTTCACCTAGGGTGGGAATCCTGATCCTTTCTACTCTCTGGATTCCCCTGCTAGGTGTGTATTATTTCCACTCCTGTGCTAGTACTGTCTATTAAGCTTCTTCGGATCCCCCCGCTAAACTCCGTGCTTCTGCTGGGCCTTGAGGTTGCCCTTACACTACCACGAAACTCCAGCAGATTTCACCAAGAATCATTTGAGCTAGAGATGGTCACTGCACCAGTGTTGAATTTATCGTAATTCAGGGCAGATATAAGACTCCCTCAGCCATTGAATCTCAAGATTAATCACTGGTGTTCATATCGTATGGAAACAAGGAACTTGAGCATACATTTAACCTTATTAGTAATGCATGTTTCATAGAAATCACAGAACTCTGAACTATGTTCAAACCTAGCCTATAGCTCAATAATCTACTGTGTTGTCAGTTTTTACCGAAAATTTAAAAGAATTAAGTCATGGTTAGGGGAATTGAATTGGAACAAGAGCGTAGCGGGCCGGAAACCGGCCCGACCGAAGAAGTGGGTGCGGTGACTTTACAACGCTGTGGGAACGTATTCGCCCAAAGCGGACTTGGAAAGCTTCAGACACCCGTAATGTTATAAAGAGGGAGACTAGCGCGGAGTTGAGTTCGCTCCGTTGTTGTACGATGAAAACCTGTGAATATCGCACAGGAAATCCGACGGAATCCAGTGGCATCCACTGGAAATCAGCAAAAAAAATTCCCATCCAAGGTAGGCCACTGGTTTCCATCGGAAGCCATTGAAATGATAATGGTTGTCAGCAGCTAGTGCCGAACGATGCCGATGAACCATTTGATAGTTCCGTGTGCATTACTGCCTCCGGGTGCAATGTGCACTTCCGTTTTGAGATCGATTTCTCCGTTCCGGTGAGCGCAATGCCCAGATGCAGACGTGGACGTATCGCATGTGCTGCGCCACGACAGGACACCACCCATCTCAATGTTGCCAAATTTTGACACCACGGACGCGGGAGACTCTGCGTCGTTGGGTGGTTCGTGTGCACTACAGGCCGGAGGCCCCAGGATACAGGTAATGATACGATGACAAGCCACGATCCTCATAGGACTGGTTGCAGGTCAGTCAAATTATCTGATAATGCCGCGACGTTACCGAGCTGCATGGGTGCAGAAAGTGCCGAAATTAGACTTGATTCGTTGCCACGGTGATCATTCAGAGGGTGAACTCTCTCACCGGTCCTTCAGATAAAGGACGATGATCACCAAGACCTCCTGGATTGCTACCAATTAAACAGCATGCCCCGCAGCACTGTCGTTCAAATTCGCGCGGAAAACATTCTCGAATGCTTAGCTTCGGCGGCAAATACGATGGAGAGCCTCTCTCGTGGCTTCGACACGCCATTTTTTATGGCCATTTCAAGCACGACCATCTCCATGTTAACCTCCGTCCGGGTAAGTAGATGTTTTCAAGCCCAAGCTTTTGTCAGCGTGCTTATTCCGTCACAGAATGTTAAAAACAAGATTAATTGTATACAGCTGATGGAACACATTCACAAGCTACTGTATGCAATCATCGATCTTCACATCCGCTGTGGGGACGGTGGCGAGTTTTCCCCAAACACGTTATACAATATGGGCCGATTTACGGAGTATTCTCAATTTGCTTATCATCATTTAGGACCCTGCACAAGATTAATACCTTCATTGAAACGCAACAAGACAGCAGCAAAATCAAGAGGTTTTTCCGTCAAGGTGAAATGAACACATTGTTCAGGGAATGCAATGCAGGACTGCAAGAAGCACTTGAAGGATTCGAAGTAAGGACCATCGTATTGCGGGCCATCGTACTGTTATTGCCTGACCGATTGAATGTAACTTCTAGATTGGGACCCTCGATTATGCAACTAACATTGCAGAGATCCAACAATTTGCACAAAAAAGACATGAGGAAGTGCTCCAGTTGATTGAATCCTTGTCGGACGCAAGCTGTGTTATTGACATTTCGCGACGAAATCGACAGACAGTAACCTTTTGATAGCTCAACCGACTCACTTCTAGCGCTCATACTAGATGACTCAGATGGCGTGATAACCAAAATTTCTGCCCGTACTCACACATGATTTTCAAGTTCAAACTCAATTTCGATGCTGCCATCGGAGCCTAAAATATTCTACGAGGGTGAATCAGAGCTGTCCGATATTGTGACGGTCATACACTTCGGAACTCCTAGGATAGCGATACTGGGGCCAGGTGGAATGGGAAAGACAAGCCTAGCGAGAGCCGCTCTGCATGATGTTCAAATCACGGCAAGATATGGCCAGCATCGTTTCTTCGTTCCCTGTGACTCTGCATCAAGCAAACTGGATCTTGTAGCTCTTATTGGCGCTCATCTGGGACTTAAACCAGGCAAGGACCTCACAAGGCCAGTCATTCGACATTTCTCCTCGGACAACTCTCCTTGTCTTTTGATTTTGGATAACTTAGAGACCATCTGGGAACCTCTAACTATTCGCGGTGATGTTGAGGAGTTCTTGTCTCTCCTCACAGATATACATCATCTAGCACTGATTGTAGGTCAGACCATTCCTCCATAGCCATGGTTAACGTCATGTTAGATCACACTTCGAGGAGCGGAGCGGCCGCACAAAGTGCAATGGACTCGACCGTTTCTGCAGCCCTTGAAGCCCTTAGCACAGGATGCGGCTCGAAAGATGTTCATTGACATTGCAGATGACAGACATAACAGAGAGGAGGCTGACAAAGTCCTCTCTCTAGTAGACAACCTGCCCCTTGGAATCAGCCTCCTTGCCCACTTGGTTGATTCTGAAGGTTGCTTGAATGTGCTATCCCGTTGGAAGCAAGAGAGAACATCCATAATCTCCGAAGGCGACGACAAAAGATCGAACCTAGATTTGTCTATCTCGCTCTCCCTCTCCGGTCCACGGATGTCAGCCTTTCCGCATTCACATACTCTGTTAGGTGTTCTCTCGATGCTACCTGATGGATTTTCAGATACTGAGCTCCTGCAAAGCAGCCTGCCAATTGATGATATCCTTGGTTGCAAGGCAACACTAATCCGAGTCTCACTGGCCTACAGTGATGACCGCGGAAGGACAAAGATTCTGGCCCCCATTAAGCAATATATGCAAAATCATTATCCCGTCGCATCTGAAATTGTTTGCCAACTGTTGCGATATTTGCAAGACCTGCTGGAAGTTTGCAACAGATATCTGGGAACTGTATCAGGCACCGGAATAATCACGCGGATTGGAACAAATTTTGGCAACATCCAGAATGTCCTCCTGACCAGTTTCAACGGGAACCAACCCGATTTGACAAATGTCATTCAGGGTGCATGCCAGCTAGCCAGATTCAGCCGCCTAATTGGTGCTGGAAAGATTCCTTTGATGACCCGAATTCTGGATGTTCTACCACATCTTAACGATCATAGCCTTGTGGTTCACTTCATCGCAGAATTGTTTCATGCCTGGAGGTATTATCAGATTACTACTCCAGAAGTGTTGATTGATCGTGCCTTGACGGAGGTTGATCACGTCGATGCACGGCTTCAATGTAAGCTCTTCAGAACATTTCTAATCCGATGCTCAAACAAATTCCGTAGCTATATTCTATAACAGTGTCGGGGAATACTATCTGCAACATGACAATAATGTCTCTGCAGCGATGGACTTTTTCCAAAAAGCACTCTCCTTGTCAGTTTCAACCAGGAATCTTAAACAGCAGTCAGAGATATTATACAGTTTGGCATGGATAAAGTGGCGACTTGGTGATTATTCTGCAGCTCAAATGGACGCATACGAGTCACAGAGACTGGGAAAAGTTTCTGCTGCTTTGTATGTCGAAACGAGGGCTCTCCGAATGGAAGCCATGTGCTGGCATGCTCTTGGGAACTATCAACATAGCATCACTCTTTACACCAGGGCAAGGTCCCTCTTAGTTCTGTGTGGTATGGCTGGTGGCCCATTGGACTGTGCAGTGACGAACTGCTTAGCAGATGTGCACAAGTCGAAATCAGAATATATTCAAGCCCACACCATCTCTGCCGAAGCCCTCAGCAGGGTGTCTGTGGAGCAGAATCCATATGCTCACGGTTTGGCGTTGATATGCACTGCAGAAGTTGGGATTCAGATTGGAACACCAACCGAGGACGTGCGGCAAAAGATTGAAACAGCTAAATTAATATTCAAGACTATGGGAGAGCAAAGAATAATCACTAGTTGTGATATTGTGACTGCAGACCTCTATCTGAGAGAAGGAAACATTGTGTCAGCAAGTGCTTTGTTCAAAAAATCTATCGTGTCATCGTGGGGGAACAATATCACCCATTGTCTGGAGAGACTGGGCAATCCGGATCATTGGAGTGCCGGAGACGAAACATGGATCTGGACAACCATATTTTTTGTGCATGCTCTCAAATCAAAGTAGACCTTGGGAATTTATAAATCTGTTCAATTTATTGGAGATGTCTTCCTGGCTGAGGGAGATGCAGATACAGCAACAGCACTTTTCAGCATTGCTTTGGATGGATTTACGGAAATGGGTGTTCATCGTAGCAGGGCAGAATGCCTGCCCAAACTTGGAGATCTTCTCAGGAAAAAAGAAGATTTGCTGGAGGCCAAAAAACTTTGGGAAATGGCAAGGCCGTTGTTTGAGCGTTCATCACAGGCCCAACAGGTTGTGAAGACTCATGAGAGGCTTTCATTTTTGGTTCCCCTAAAAGATCCTTAGTTCCAGTAGGTCACCGGATCCGATAAATAGCTTATATCTATTCATGCACATACTGACAATATCACGACGCACAGGGAGTTATTGAGATTGTGTCGGAAAGCACTGGTGGGTGATAAATACTCTCCGAAATCCATAATAGAGATAGATGGGACAGAGGAAAACTTAGCTCGAGACGATTTCACTAAGCAAGAAACCAAAAATGCCGCGCGCGCCATGTCCGTCAACTGTGCGAACTCAATCCACGCCTACTCGAGACCCACCGGGTGTTGGGGCCGGTTTTAATTTTGGGTGGGTTCGCAAAGCTTTTAACGTTCCGCGTCTCAGGGAGTACTGTACCATTTCGACCGTAGGTTCAGCCATTGTGAACTGTGACCACTTAGGTTCAAATTTGATTGGTTCTGGGATGTGTGACATATATTTTGAAAGTTCAAATATTCAAAAAAAGTTCAAAAGTTCATACGCATCAAATGTTATGATCTGCATAGATCTGCATAGATCTGCATAGTGGCAGCAGGTAAGCGGTAAATATTCGGCACCCGATCACACAGCAGGCAATGTTAATTAATTCGACTATCTGTGCAATTACCGATGAGAGAGGCTTGATCATGGAGGACGGACGAATGAAACTGTCCAAAAAAGGAAATGCAATGACCATATTTAGAATCAGATTCTCGACCTCACGTTTCACAAGAAAAGATGACGGCGCACAGACCGTACAGTGATCTCAATAACGACTTCACCGGACAAGCGAGTGGGGTAATAAGGCATCGCGAATTCCTTTTATCCGCATTTGATGTCTTGTAATTCTGTGCGACTGGTGTCTTGTCGTATCGTATCGAATGTAGCGTAGAGAGAATAGAGCGGGGATAGGGGAGGTATCGCGAGGTTATGCAGTCAATTATCTAGGGTGAATTGAGGAGCAAGAGAGACCAGACAAGGATAATAATAAGACATGACAGAGGAGGTATGAAAGGGAGACTGGAGGCAGGATACGATGGGGTGCAAGGTGAAGGTGGAGACAAAATGCGAGTGGGATCGAGTTAAGGTAGGTAGAAGGTAATTGAAAGAGACGAGAACAACGTGAAGTATCAACAAGGGAATGAAGTATTGTATCGAGTGCAGGCAGGAATATCGTTGGACTCGTTCGTGGTGATAATAACGGTAACGATCGGGGAAGGAAAAGTAAAGTAAAGTGAAGCAGTAATCGTCTCGAGTCGGGATCCATGCATGCTGCGTTCGGATTTGCGTCTTCATCGCCATCCCCATCTCTCCTTTCCCCTCAGCACCTCTTTCCGTTTTCCCCTTCAATCGCACCGACGAATCTACGCATCCGGAATCCTTTCCTTCCCACCCGCATGCCCTGCGCCCGCGTGCACTCAACCTCGACACAGACATCGACGTCGGGGAGCTTGGGCGAGGACGCAGCGCCGCCGTTGTCCTGAGAGCCGTTCTGGTGCGGGGTAGGCGTGCCGGGATGCGAGATCGAGCATTCGCACCCTGCACTGCGGGAAGTCGCGGGCTCAGACGAGCTATTATGAGTTCCACCGACAGGGCGGGGGAGGAAGGGCGTAGTGCTGGGGCGGATTTTGGTTTTGGTTCTGATATGTGGGGAAGAAAGACGAGTCAGTGCAAGGTCGAAGAGGAACCCATGGGGAGAGACGAAATCAATAGCGCAAACACGCGTATGGCTCCGCTCTCCGCTTGCAAAGGAGGCGAATGAGGCGGAGCCACGCCACTCGCCCCAACAGTAAACTTCCACCTCCGCGAAACAGAGCGCGGGGGGGAGACGCCCCAGCCCGTGAAAGGCGACTTGCAAAATCGCGGCCACCCTGCTCTCCCCGCTCCAATACCTCGCCACGGCTCGCCCGCCCCCTTGGCTTTGGTACTCGGGAGAGACGGCGCGCGCTCCCGTGAACAGAGACGCAGTGCAGACACGCCTCCGCTCCCCACTCCGTCGCCCCAGCGAATGAGATAGTTCGCTCGCTCCCCGCTCCAAAATAAGGCGTCGAGGCCCCCTTTTTAACACATTAATAACATGCCTCTTGGGAGCCCTGATGTGAAAAATGTATTTAACGTGTTAATAACAGTGTTAAAAAATGTCGGTTATTTAACAGAGTTTATTACACAGCACTAATTTCCACCTTCACGACAAAAAACGGCACGAAGGAGAGACGCACCGCGCTCCCATGAAAAGAGATGTAACAGGAGACTCGAAAATGACGCATAAGAGCATGGACAGGACGCGGTCAAGCCGGGCGCGGCCCCGCTGAGAGCGTGAGACAAGGCTCGCTCGCGCGCTCGGTGGTACTCGTCTCTCGTCTCCGAAATTGAAGATGTAGAGTCTGCGACAAAGGGCGCGGGAGAGAGGTAGGCGAAAGGTGAAAGGTAGGGAGGACGTAAAAAGCAAGTCGGAGCGACTCGCAAAGAGACCGTCAAGACGGGTGCGACCCCGCTCTCCACTCCACTGCGTAAGAGGAAACCCACGCGCTTGGTGGTACTCGCCCCCAAGAGTAAATTTCCGCCCCTGCACAAATGAAAAGGGATGGTGGAGAGACGACACGAGGCACAAAAGGTAGAGGAGTAACAAAAAAACAAGTCGAAAGCAACTCGCGACGTCGCGATACAAGCGAAGGAGAGGGGGGTGACTCTGCTCCGCCCAAGCGGAACGAAGAAAAGCAAAGGAATAGTCGCCAGCTATGAAATCGGCAAGCGACTCGCGGGTCGCAGCCCAAGCCCAGTAGGCGACACACGGTACCATTCGCTCTGCGCCTACACGGAATGGCGAATAGCTCGATGCAGAGGAAGGATCGGCGACGGATTATGCAGGGAGGCTACGCGTGCGCGAAGACGCCGTAGGCGTCGCTCGATTCCCACATAGGGAATCGCGAGCGGACGACCTCCAAAAAATGAGGGAGGACGAGGTAGGAAATACGAAAGAGGAAACACGAAGGAGCTAGGGTGGAGGGAGGAAAATGAAAAAGGAAGGCGCCACGCTCACCTGAGTCTGCTGCTGCTGCGGGGGTGTGCGGGAGCTGAGCATCGAGGATGCGAGCGGGAGCGGGAGTGCGCGCGCTCGAAGAGGACGCATTGAAAAGCTGTGTGCGTCGCGTGTCAGTCTTGACTCTTCGCTCAAGGAAGGAAGGGAGGCAACGCAAAGGAGAGCGAAGTAAAGAAGAAACGCAAGATGACATACGAATTTGCCCGGACTCGAATTACTCCTTCTCCACACGTACTCAGGTCGGTCGTACGGCAGCTGACACAGCAGTTAAGGTACCGGCGGCGCGCGCGGTCGCTTAGCTTCGTCGCCGCATCGTTTGACCTGGACGCCAATAGCTGGTGGGAGCGGCGCCATTTGCCGCCGGTTCAGTTGGACCAGAACCGGTTCTCATCCGCAGTGTCCAGGCACCGCCCCGTTCTGGTGACCTTCTAGATCGCGGGGTTTGCTGCGAGCGCGAGGGTGGCTCGCATACAGCGTAAGGAGAGAGACCGAGAGCTTCAATATTGTAGTAGGAGAGAAACAAGCACAACGCAAGTGTCGAGTGTTGAGTGCCAATAGAGCTAGGAGTCGAGCACCAAGAAACTGAGAGTAACTCGAGGGAATGACGAAGAGTGCCACGTAACACCGCCACTCCAGCCGTCCGCTATTTCGGGATCGCATCGCTGATTACTCCGAGCAGATAGGGGTTCCAGTCCACCTATGTAGTTCAACGGTGCCTGGAATGGTGGGACAGGATCTCTCTTGCCGAGGGAAACTCTGTTCGAGACGGCTTTTATCGGTACAATCCCGAAGTGTCTGGTTGGCATGTTGAACAGCCCTGTCGGCTTTCACTTTCCGAGAAAGTCTAGGACTGTGTAGGATCACGCCAGATCTAGAACCTTCAGGCCTAGGAGGCCCCCGGACACTACCTTGGAACTAGCTCCGCCTTTTTACAAAAATTTCCACTGATTTACTCTATGAAAATCGGGCTCTGAACGTTGTTTTACTCTATGGCGGAGCTAAAAAAATTTCCCACGCTATTTTTTTTTTGGTTTTCTCGCCTTCCCTGCCCTCGCGCTCACAAGCTGCGCATTATTATGGTCTGCTTGCCTAAACCTCTGATCGTGATGGCTACTATAGTTGATCAAAACCGCCTTTCTGAAGTCAAACTCGGCCACAGGGAGTATTTTCTTCAAAAAATTTTCTCGGGCATAGCCCGATTTACTCTATGGCGGAGCCGCGAGTCCCGCTCAGAGCCTGTTTTACTCTATATCCCGGAGCTGAAAATGTCCATTTTGGGGCCTTGATTTACTCTATCGCGGAGGTAGTTCCAAGGTAGTGTCCGGGGGCCTGGCCTAGGTGGACAAGCACCACGTTACTGATCGCTAAGATTAAGTGCGAACGGCGAATTGTTGTAGCCCGCCGACGTGGCAGTGCAAAAAGGAATGACAACTTTTCGTTTATCCGAGGGTTCTCAAGAGCTTTTCTTCTGTAGAGCTTTACTACCCGAATCAACCAGCCGAATCCTGAGTAGGCCGCCTGTATTGCGGATCTGAGTGCGCAGTTTGCGGAGATTAAAAACCCCGAAATGAACAGCTATCTTCCAATCATCCCGATGAATTTGACACTTTAAATGTGACATGTTAAATTTGACACATTAAATTTGGCGTGGCATGCTTTCAACCCGTTTAGGGACGGAAATCACGAGGCTGCTTGCCGGCAAGTTCTTCGTGCATCTCTTTGCCTTCTACCCTCATCCCACTGAAGACACACCCTTACTTAGTGAGTTCCGAGGAGTGCTTGAGCCTCATTACCGGCTAATACGGTGCCGTTCCACCTTGGCACTTATAGGCAAACTTCGCGCACAGTGATCTCAATGCAATCCTTCCCAAAGGACGTACCCATTATTCCGGCAGCATCTGCAGGCATCCTTCCAGAGGCCGTCGAATCTCTCAATATTACCCAACTCATCTCTGGTACGGATAGAATTGGGGTGGCGAAAATAATTGTTTACGTTGCGCAGGAGGGACAGGAGGCCATGGCGGAGATGGCTATGATGATGGTCATGGTGGAGGTGGAGGTCGCGGGGAGGGTCCCACCTTCAATTATAATATCACGGCAGGTCAATTCAACATGAACAAACAGTATGTCCCTCGGGGTCGCTGCACTAGCGGTCCAGCATTACTGATCATATATTGCAGAGATATGGAGCAAAATGGTTAGCGCAATGACTTCCTTCTGTTCCGCTTAATGCTTGCTCAATCTTTGATGCTATTTGGTCGCAGAGCGCAAAAAGATCATTGACTGGTTGTCCCCCCTCAATTTCTTTGTGCGTCAAGATGATATTTTCAGTACACGACAGGAAGGCACTGGAGAATGGCTCCTCCAGAAGGAGCAGTTCAGGCAATGGGAATCCTCTATCGGAGGGGTATTGTGGTGTAGTGGTATCCGTGCGTTCAGCTTTTCTTGGTGTATCCCCCCCATTCAAATGTTTGTTGGTAGCGGGTGTTGGGAAAACCGTCCTTGCGTATGACAATTGTCTGATATGGTCAAGTCCACTGAAAATTCCCTCCCAGGTCCATGGTAGTGAATTATCTCACCACCAAATACAAGCCAACAGGCAACATTGGTGTAGCGTGCATTTATTTGAACCACAAGGAAACCGAAATACAAACCCCTCGCAATCTGCTTTCTGGTCTCTGGAGCCAACTGGTGCATGAGAAACCACTAGGGTCACTGGTATACAATACACATACAGAGCACACAAAGAAAGGCACTAGACCTTCCGTGGCTGAGGTTCGGGCCCTCCTTCACAATGTCATTACGCAGTGGTCCAAAGTTTACGTCATTGTTGATGCCCTTGATGAATATCCTGAGGATAAACGGCATATTCTGCTCAAGGATGTTGGCTCGTTGGGTGCCACTGTCAACTTGATAGTTACCTCCCGCCCCAACATCACAGTCACAGGTCGCTTTTCAAATCTGGAAGTCATTGATGTAAAGGCAGACCCCAGCGACATTCATCAATATATTGAGGCACAGATACAGAACTCTGAATGGCTGTCAAAGCAGGTCCAAACTTTGCCGGAATTGTCAGATGAATTCCATTCAAAAATCACTGATGCGGGTGATGGAATGTAGGTCTGTATGGTCCGGAAGAACCAATCATCTAATTCAATTCCAGGTTCTTGCTTGTCAAGCTTCACCTCGAATCACTTATAGCAAAACGTACTGTGAGGGGAGTCCGAGATATGCTAGACAATCTCCCAAAGGATCTGCTGCACACCTATGAAAACACAATAGAGCGGATCAACAATCAAAACGAGGACCACAGGAGAATTGCCCATCTGGCCCTCATGTGGATTGTAAAAGCGAAGAGACCGCTTAGTGTTCAGGAACTACGAGAAGCGCTTGCTATTACACCAGGGTCCACACACCTAGAAGAGGATTGCCTGGTGGACATTGAGGACATTATCTCTGTCTGTGTTGGTCTGGTAATTGCTGATGCAGAGGCCCACGAAGTGCGCCTTGTGCACTACACTGCACAGGAATATTTGGGTATCATCATGTCTCAGCAATTTCCTCATGCACAAGTCGACATAGCCCGATCTCTGCTCACACTTTTGACATTTGAGAAATTTGGTCTAGAGTTCCTTGGGAGGAATAGGTACAGAGATTATGAAAGTCCTGGCCGTGCTCTCCTTGGATATGCCCAGTATTGTCTTGTCCATGCTGCCGGAGAGCCTGAAGGACTGCTTAGAGAAATGGTGCTGAAATTCTTGAGACTGGCCCCAACATGGAAGAAGTTCATGCACTGGGAATGGAAGTCTGTGCACCCATGGGATTACTGGGAGTGGCCGAAAAATACCACCCCTTTATGGGTTGCTGCTGCTGCAAATATGTTGGAAACCACAAAATACCTTATGGCAGGACCAGAGTTCTGCGGAGAATCCACATGGCAAAAGCTGCAGGATATTAGCAAAGCAGTAGACATTGCCTCTTCCCATGGCCATCTGGAAATGGTGAAATACCTGACAAACAATTATGGCACATGGTGGAAAGCCCTCCATATCGCATCACATATCATTGGGTCCAACAAAGCACCATTTCGTGTGGGACTGCAAGCTGCATCTGGGAATGGCCACTTAGCCATTGTTCAGGTCCTCATCGAAAAAGGTGCCAATGTGAATGCACAAGGCAAATATGGTGATACACCACTGTGGGCTGCATCTTTCAATGGCGACTTAGGCATTGTTAAAGTCCTCATTGAAAAAGGCGCCAATGTGAATGCACCAGGCAAAGATGGTGATACACCATTGTGGGCTGCATCTTTGAATGGCCACTTGGACATTGTTCCAGTCCTCGTCGAGAAAGGTGCCAATGTGAATGCACAAGGCAAAGGTGGAGATACACTGCTGTGGGCTGCATCTTCAAATGGCCACTTGAACATTGTTCAAGTCCTCATTGAAAAAGGTGCCAATGTGAATGCACAAAACAAAGATGGTGATACACCACTCCAGGCTGCATCTTTGAGTGGCCACTTGGACATTGTTCAAGTCCTCATCGAGAAAGGTGCCAATGTGAATGCACAAGGCAAAGATGGTGATACACCGCTGTGGGCTGCATCTTACAAAGGCCATTTGGGCATTGTTCAAGTCCTCATCAAGAAAGGTGCCAATGTGAATGAACAAGGCAAAGGTGGAGACACACCGCTGAGGGCTGCATCTTCAAATGGCCACTTGGACATTGTTCAAGTCCTCATTGAAAAAGGTGCCAATGTGAATGCACAAAACAAAGATGGTGATACACCACTCCAGGATGCATCTTTGTATGGCTTCTTGGACATTGTTCAAGTCCTCATTGAAAAAGGTGCCAATGTGAATGCACAAGGCAGATATGGTGATACACCACTGTGGGCTGCATCTTGGAGTGGCCGCTTGAACATTGTTCAAGTCCTCATTAAGAAAGGTGCCAATGTGAATGCACATGGAAAATATGGTGATACACCGCTGTGGGCTGCATCTTGGAGTGGCCACTTGGACATTGTTCAAGTCCTCATTGAGAAAGATGCCAATGTGAATGCACAAGGCAAATATGGTGATACACCTCTGCAAGCTGCATCTTCGAGTCCCCACTGGGACATTGTGCGAGTCCTCATCGAGAAAGGTGCCAATGTGAAGGCACAAGGCAAAGAGGGTGATACACTGCTGTGGGCTGCATCTTCAAAAGGCCACTTGGACATTGTTCAAATCCTCATCGAGAAAGGTGCCAATGTGAATGCACGAGGCAAAGAGGGTGATACACTGCTGTGGGCTGCATCTTCAAAAGGCCACTTGGACATTGTTCAAATCCTCATCGAGAAAGGTGCCAATGTGAATGCACGAGGCAAAGAGGGTGATACACCGCTGTGGGCTGCATCTTCAAATGGCTACTTGGACATTGTTCAAGTCCTCATTGAGAAAGGTGCCAATGTGAATGCACAAGGCAAATATGGTGATACACTGCTGCAGGCTGCATCTTCGAATGGCCATTTGGACATTGTTCAAGTACTCATCGAGAAAGGTGCCAATGTGAATGAACAAAGCAAATATGGTGATACACCGCTGTCAGCTGCATCTTCGAATGGCCACTTGGACATTGTTCAAGTCCTCATTGAAAAAGGTGTCAATGTGAATACGTCAGGCAAATATGGTGATACACTGCTGCAGGCTGCATCTTCGAATGGCCACTTGGACATTGTTCAAGTGCTCATCGAGAAAGGTGCCAATGTGAATGCACAAGGCAAAGAGGGTGATACACCACTGCGGGCTGCATCTTGGAGTGGCCACTTGGACATTGTTCAAGTCCTCATTGAGAAAGGTGCCAATATGAATGCACATGGAAAATATGGTGATACACCGCTGCAGGCTGCATCTCGGAGAGGCCACTTCGACATTGTTCAAGTCCTCATTGAGAAAGGTGCCAATATGAATGCACATGGAAAATATGGTGATACACCGCTGCAGGCTGCATCTCGGAGAGGCCACTTGGACATTGTTCAAGTCCTCATTGAGAAAGGTGCCAATGTGAATGCACAAGGCAAATATGGTGATACACTGCTGCAGGCTGCATCTTCGAATGGCCACTTGGACATTGTTCAAGTGCTCATCGAGAAAGGTGCCAATGTGAATGAACAAAGCAAATATGGTGATACACCGCTGTCAGCTGCATCTTCGAATGGCCACTTGGACATTGTTCAAGTCATTGAAAAAGGCGCCAATGTGAATATGTGAGGCAAAAATAGTTGTACGGCACTACAGGCAGCACTATAGAAGGGTTCGTCAGATATTGTTCAGCTTCTCCGGGATCATGGTGCAGAGTGACTGCACAGTAGAGTAACACTGAATAACCACCTGAGTCACCACCCTGAGCATCATACTTGACAAAATACAACAACAGTCAAAAGGTGAAATTGAGGGTCAGATTCTTCAATTTGGGTTTATTCCAAATGCCTGGGATGACACCCCCGAGCCGTGTGATTTGATCATGACTTGATTTTGTTGTGGGGAGCACCTGACTAGTCAATTCACACTTTCGGAGTGACAATTTGCACTGACCCTAGACATCACTTATCTTCTTTGGATGCAGGCTGATTTTATTCCCACAAATCACTTCACTCAGCAAAATGGTAGGTATCGGGGGAGATACAAATGAACCAGACACTTGTAATATCAGAGACAGAACATTATTGACTGAAATTATCCGGGATAAGTACCAGTAGGGTCAACTTCAGGACAAGGCAGGCATACCATTTGATTTATTCATTACCTGTAACTAGTATTCAATTTCCACTGGAGCCTTACTGACCCCTTTCATTTTCAGACTCAGTCGCAGTGCGCACCCTTTGTTTCCCATCTGTATCCACTTGAACTTACCTTTATTCATTCAGCTTCGACTGCCCTTCCCTCCGAGTATGTGAAGCCTATTTCAACTTTGCTCTGGTTCTTTCTACCTCTGCCCTTGACCACCTTGAATTGACTTGAATCAGCTTCATCTAGCTCAATTCCTCATGCGCATCTGCGCCATATTGATTTGCACAGTTTCCTTTAGGACGGTTTGTTTACTTGCTTGAATCCTTTCTTTTGTCCGCTAATGTATCTTGACTTTATTTACTTGAATTTTGATCACCCAGGCCTTGTATTGAGTTACCGAGCACGAATTTGTTGCCTTTCAGGTATGTCTTCTTTGTCTGTCCCTGTCTTTTATTTCAATGCCATGTTCCATCCACTTGTTCGCTGCCAGGAGATGAGGGGCGGGAGGGTCTCGGCTCGGGGCCCTTCTCCAGATACGATACTGAACAAGCTCTGGTGCTCCTACTCGGATGGCCAAGATCTCCCTACTGATACTGCGTTAATCTCGGATGCTTTGATCCCAATTCTCAAGGAATTTACGGAGCCGGTATATATCGTGCTGGATGCACTCGACGAGTGCTCCGAACGGGATCGCCTGCTCACCACGATCACCACAATTTTGGACACGGATCTGCCCAACGTCCATCTCCTCTTGACCAGTCGACCAGAGGTTCCTCGGACCAGCACTAAACTTGCGAAACGTGCAGTCCTATTATCTCTCCAAAATTTTACGCGTCAGGACATAGAATCGTATCTCACCGAGCAATTATCCCACTTCGATTATGACTGGAGTGCGGAAAGGCAAGGCGAGATAAGAGGAAGCCTCCTCAACAGTGGAAGTGGGATGTGAGTCAAACTGGTCTTTGTTACACGCAAACCACTCATCACGTTTATCAGGTTTCGACTCGTATCTCTACAGCTCGTTGAGCTCCGCGACTGCGATGGGAGTGACCACGAGATCAACGAGGCCCTCGCGACCATGCCGAGTTCGCTGGACGAAATCTACGATCGCATTATCAAAAACATCAAAAAGCCCGCGATGGTCGCGGCCGTTTTGCGGGCGATGAATTGGCTGATCTTCTCTCAACGTCCTCTGACGGTCACAGAGACAATCGACGCCTTGGCGTTCGGTTTCAATCAGGAGCCACTTCGTTTCAGTAAAGCCCGGCGAATGCAGCGCAACGCCTTTTTGCAGGCCTGCGCTGGGTTTGTCACCGTGTCTCAGAATAGTTGGGAAGATGAAGAAACGGTCAGGCTTGCGCATGCCTCAGTCAAGGAATACTTCCTCTCCCAGAAGGCCTCGAGGGAGGCTGTCGGTAATCACCAGCAGATCTCGGAGCAAATAGCGCATCATTTGCTTGCTCGGACGTGTATTTCATATCTCTGCAGTATCGATCATCTCCTGGAGAAGGATACATACCGCCAGGAATATCCTCTCACCGATTATGCTGCATCAAACTGGAGCTTTCACCTCAAACTCTGCGATGAAATTCATCTAGTCCAGTATGGGGACTCACTTGTAAGGCACAAGCCTCACACTCGATCTGTTCTCGCTGTTAACATTACATCACAGGTCAGATCCTCGAGAGAGCAAAGCTCAGTTGTCCCAAAGACTGGCGATCTCAACAGAAAAACTCCGCGCCTCGTCGACATAGTCTTGGAACTATTCCAGGCTGACAGTACACCATACCTTAATTTATCTCGTTTGCACGATCCCGACCCTAGGGAGGACCGGGAATGGGAGTTGCAATGGGAGCGGCAATGGGAACAGGCAGCTATTCTTCCGCCATTGTACCGATCCGTTTTTGTCGGGGTTGGTCCATTGGTATGGGGGTTGCTCGAGCACGGTGCCGATGTAAATGCAGAGGGCGGACATTACGGTAACGCAATGCAAGCGGCATCCGGGAGAGGGGACATCGAGATTGCGCGGCTGCTGCTCGAGCATGGTGCCGAGGTGAACGCGCAAGGCGGGAAGTACGGTGACGCGCTGCAGGCAGCGCTCTCGCGAGTTAACAAAAAAGGCGATCATTTAGCGGGCATTCGATGACCTGACATACACTAGGCGATCAAAATGATTGGCCGATGGGTTTTTGATCATTTCCGTGGCATATTTTTCCGTGAAGCAGGATATCAGGTCATCTAAAAAGACCTTCCGGACAATCCTGGCATATTAATGAGATCAAAATCGGGTGATGTGTGGCCCACAGACAGAAACCACGTTTTTTCAACTTGTGCAACCAGTTTCTTAGAGGAAGTCACTGTGTAATGAAGTCAAAAAGCTCATCACTTGACTCACTGACTCACAATAATGAGTGTTTTACGTGCGGGTAAGAAATTCTGGTTTAATTGAGTTGACTCGTGCGTGAAGTAGGTGTGGATATGTGCGCAGAGTCGTTGAGTAAATCTGTGAAGGAATTGGAAATTGTTCATGATTGTGGCTGGCGTGCGAAACTCGTGTGACGGGCTCCACTAAGGAGGCAGAGCACTCTTCCACATCGGAGGTGACCAGTGCCTGCAGTCAACAATGCCCTAGAATCTAGGGCCCCTACATTTGATTAATCCCTAGAGTGTAGGGGCCTCCGAAGTCCGCCAGATTCTGGGCTGATGCGAGGCCTCTACACAAATAATGATATTGTTGCAATATTATCTTTGGAAGGTGACAGGGAGGAGCCTATCATAGATGACCCAGGGTACAGAAGCAGTGCCTGTGGATACAATATTGGAACCCGAGGTAGTGTTGCATCAGCAGATGGACTGGGTATAATATTATTAATCATCCTATATCACTTCAGCCAAAGGGATCCTACAATACTATGTCTGCTAGTTAGCTGCCATTGGCCGATCCAGATATTGACTGGCGAG
This sequence comes from Mycena leptocephala, assembly GCA_029378395.1. NCBI lineage: Eukaryota > Fungi > Basidiomycota > Agaricomycetes > Agaricales > Mycenaceae > Mycena > Mycena leptocephala. The sequence goes on along the minus strand of JARJLF010000003.1, from coordinate 138,562 downwards.
AATATTCCCTTCCCCAGCACCATCAGTTAGGCCCAACGTGGATTCAATATTACTCAACGACATGGTCTCAAATCAGCTGAATGGTGTTCATAATATTTTGTTGGCTAGCGCACTTGCATTGGCCGATGTAGATATTGACTGACTGTGATATTATCTCCCTAGGCACCCTCAGTTGGGCCCAATGTGGATCCAATATTATGCTATGATGTGCTTTCAAGTGAGCTGAAGGGTGTTCATAATATTGTCTAGGCTAATGGGCTCACATCAGCTGATCTAGATATTGACCAACAGCAATATTATGTCCCCCCGCACCCTCAGTTGGGCCCATCATGGATTCAATATTATTCCATGGCCCAGTCTCAAGTCAGCTGAAGGGTGATGTAATATTGTGTTGCCTAGCAGTTTCTGATTGGCTGATCCAGAAATTGACTGACGATGATATTACCTCCCCAGGCACTCTCTGTTGGGCCTAACATGGATCTAATATTCTTCCATGATGTGCGTTAAGGTCAGCCGAAGGGCAATTTAGATATTGTGCTGGCAAGTAGGCTCTGAATGGCCGACCCAGAAATTGACTGACCATGATATTACCTCCCCAGGCACTCTTAGTTGGGCCTACCATGGATCCAATATTTTTCTATGATATGCTTTCAAATCAGCCAAAGGTTGTTCTTAATATTGTGTTGGCTACCAGACTCTGATCGGCCGATCCAGAGACAGACGGAGCATAATATTACATGTCCAGGCACCCTTAGTTGGGCCCAACATGGATTCAATATTATTCTATGATGTGTCTTCAAGTCAGCTGAAGGGTATTCTTAATATTGTGTTGGCTAAAGGACTCTGATCAGCCAATCCAGAGATAAACAGAGCATAATATTATGTATCCAGGCACACTCAGTAGTGCACAATGTAGTTCCAATATTATTCTATGATGTGCCTTCGGGTCAGCCGAATGGTGGTCTAAATATTGTCTAGGCTCATGGGCTCGCATCAGCTGATCCAGATATTGACCAACAGTAATGTTACATCCCCTGGCACCCTCGGTTCGGCCTACCATGGATGCAATATTTTTCTATGATGTGCTTTCAAGTCAGCCAAAGGTTGTTCTTAATATTGTGTTAGCTAGCAGGCTCTGATTAGCTGATCCAGAGATTAACTGACCGTAATATTCGCTCCCCAGGCACCCTGAGTTGGACCCAATATGGATCCAATATTCTTCTATGAGGTTGGGCCCAACGTGCATTCAATATTATTCGATCACCCAGTTTCAAGTTGGCCGAAACGTGAGGTTAATATTGTGTTGGCTAGCAAGCTCTGATTGGCCGATCCAGATTTTGACTGACCATAGTATTCTCTCCCCAGGCGCCCTCAGTTGGGCCCAACATGGATCCAATATTCTTGTATGAGGTGCTCTCAAGTCAGCCAAAGGTCGCTCTTAATATTGTATTTGCTACACGGACTCTGATCGGCCGATCTCGAGATAGATGAAGCATAATATTACATGTCTAGGCACCCTCAGTTGGGCTCAACATGGATTCAATATCATTCTATGATGTGCTTTCAAGTCAGCTGAAGAGTGATCTTAATATTGTCTAGGCTAATGGGCTCGCATCAGCTAATCCAGATATTGACCAACATTAATATTGCCTCCCCAGATACCTCTGTTGGGCCCTACGTGGATCCATTATTATTCCCGGACACTGCCTAAGGTCAGCCAAATGGTGGTCTTCCTAATATCGTGTTGGCTAGCAGGCCTGCATCAGCTGATCCAGATATTGACCAGCTGTGATATTCCCTCCCCTGGCACCCTCAGTTGGGCCCAATGTGGATCCAATATTATTCCATGATTCGCTTTCAAGTCAGCGAAAGGGTGTTCTTCTTAATATTGTGTTGGCTAATGGGCTCACATCAGTCAATCTGTGTATTGACCAACAGCAATACTACTTCCCCCAGGCACCCTCACTTGGGCCCAACGTGGTTCCAATATTATGACCCAGCGTCCAGTCAGGCGAAGGGTGTTCTTAATATTGTGTTGGCTAATGGGCTCTGATCGGCCGATCCAGAGATCGACTGGCCATGACATTACCTCTCCCACCATCCTCATTAATGCAGCTGAACAGCATTTATCGCAATGATAATATCATCTTGCCCTCCCGTTCAGCTTGGCTGTTCACATGGTGAATATCATGCCCCCTGCATCTCAGGACAAGCCAAATAGTACTTCTACACCAGTCGCACTTGCTGCACCCGAAGGCAATATGTTCTGAAGACAATATTATCTTGCCCTCCCATTCAGCTCGGCTCGATGCAGGCAGCGGAAATTTTTAGTGTCCTGCCCTTTCGCCCTGTTAGGCCAATACTCATGGAATATGTACAAATCAAATATTTCCACTATAGCATTGTTCTACTGCTTCATCCAGATGTGCTGTAATGTTATGGAGATATATATAAGCTCCACAAAGAACCAGAAAATCCACAAGAGAATTTCATGAGGCCCCACCACGCCGTGACTTAGGACGCTTCCTAGAAGATTATCAGATTTTGGCTCCAACTATGGAATATTTTCACTCACACAGAGTCCGCTCCTGAAATGACTTTAAAGGCTGCAGTCATTTCTGCGAGTGCGCAGCTCCAAGCGTGGAGGGAATCCTTGTCCTTCGACAGTACAATACTTATCCTCCACCATTTCATCCCAAAAACCAGGCAAACCAGGCCTCCATGACCGCGCCGGCACCACTCTTGGTCAAGGATGGTATCTGTGTTCCGGGAATCAGTGGCAGCAGAGATTGTGGCCTGAATTGACACTCCTGACATCACCACCGACCTCATATCTATCTCGAAACCTGACGCGCGGGGCTATATTGTGGAGTTTGGACGTGGAAAAGCCGTCTTCAAGCGCGCGGATGGCTCGCACTTCACGGAGGCAACTTTGTCAGGTGGAATATATTGTGTGGAGTTTGACAATGAGTCGGCTACCGCTGCGGTCTCGAAATCGAGGCAGTTACCAGCAGATAAAGCGACGTGGCATCGCCGCTTGGGCCATATTGACAAGACAGGACTGGAGGAGCTGATTTCCAGGATGCACGTCAACGGCCTCCATGTGTACGAAGGTGACATGGATGGCTTATGTGAAGACTGCATCTTCGGAAAGCAGACGCGGCGTCCATTTGATGGGGTCCATGAGGTTGAGAAGGTGGTGGGCGATCGCGTTTACATGGATTTGTGGGGTCCCGCACAGGTTATGTCCATCGGGGGCAAGCATTGGTTGTTTCACATTGTCGACAGACATTCGGCCGGAGTTTGGGTGTATTATCTTGCGCACAAATCAGCAAAGGAGACGCCTGAGGCCTTCAAACTCCTCAAAGCCGAACTGGAGAAACAAACCGGCAAGCAGCTGAAAATCATCAGAGTTGACGGTTGGATCAATCACCTGTGGCATAATTTTTGCGGTGCAGAAGGGATTGTTATTGAAGTTACCGCCCCCCACTCTTCCTCGCGGAACGGCCCTGGCGAACGCGGTATTCGTACCACCGTCAAATTTAGTCGCTGTTTGCTTGCTGACTCTGGGCTCCCGAAGAGCTTCTGGACACTCACCATCGACATGGCAATTTACCTCCAATGGTTTCATCTGAAGTGGCGCAACGGCGGGAAGACTTCTCACGAATATTACCGCAAGAAACCCGACATCTCCCACTTGCGCGCGTTCGGGTCGACGGTGTATGCCAAGTTTGTGCCCATCGAAGCAGCCGGCGGCAAGCTAAATCCCCGATCTGTCAAAGCCGTAATGATCGGATATAAGGGATCGGCGGGTTACCGCTTGTGGAATGCTGCCGAGCGCAAACTCTTTCACTCGCGCGACATCGTCTTCGAAGAGGGACTCGGTCATCGGACGCGTCCTCCAGCAGGGGGAGATGTGGAGCTAGCTGGAGGAGATGAACAACATGTTCCTGTTCCTATTCCCGAGCCAGCACTGACGCTGCTGCTCCCGCACCTACCACAGATGTTCCCACTGCCGCTGCAGATATTCCCGCTCCTGAACCTGTTGCACCTCGTCGTTTGACTCCCGCTCGTGTGCCGTCGAAGGCCATTCAAGATTCTCTCGAGTCCCAGGCCACTGAAGCCGCTGCAAAAGCAGCTGGTCAAGACTGGGCTACCGCTTGCAAGACCCCGGATCAATGCGCCCGGGCAGCTGCTGCCTTTACTATTTCGACTTCAACGGTCCCGAAGAATTTTTGGGAGGCTATGGAGCACCCGGAAGTTTGGATGGGGCTGATGGAGAAGGAGTACGGGTCGCTCATGGGTCGGGAGGTTTGGGTTCTCTTGGATCCGCCTCTTGGTGCGAATGTCATTGATTGCAAGTGGAAAGCTCTATTGGTCGCGAAAGGCTTCATGCTGATCCCCGGAGTCTATTTCTTCGGGAGATACGCAGGGGTTGTGCGGTACGAGTCTGTTAGAATGCTCTGGGCTATTTGCGTGAACGAGCCTGGCTGGGTTATGTGGGCAATGGATTCCGTGAGCGCGTACCTGAACTCAGAGATGAAGGAGGTCGTGTACATGCGCCAGCCCGAGGGCTTCCTCGTGCCGGGACAGGAGGGCAAAGTCTGCTTGATGAGGCGCTCGCTCTACGGCATGATGCAGTCGGGTCATAATTGGGCTGAGCACTTGGAGTTGTCTCTCGCTGCGCTCGAATGGGTTCGCTCACGCGCTGACCCTTCTATTCGTATTAGGTCCTCGGATGCAGGCAATTCCATAATCGGTGTCTATACCGACGACTTGGACGGAATTTCCTCGGCCGCATCCGAGGCCCAGGACGGCATCAAATCCATCTACGATGTCACCGATGTCCTGCGCACTGCGACTTCGCTCGGCATGACCATCGAGTACGACGAGGCAGGGACAATTTCCATCTCCTCGTGCCCTTACATTGAGCGTGTCCTCGCCTGCTACGGCATGTCCCATTCCAACTCAAAGTCCACGCCGCTCGCTGTTGGTATCGAGCTCACGTCCTCGCAGAGCCCGTCCAGTCCCGAGGAGCGTGCCTTTATGGCAGACAAGCCATACCGTGAGGCCGTCGGATCCATTCAGCATACGGCGAATACCACTCGCTCTAACATCGCGTACTCGGTCAACCGCCTCGCTGCTTTCCTTCAGAACCCCGGCCCTGCACATTGGAAGGCCGTCCAGCACCTTCTCGCCTACCTTAAGGGCACCCTTGAATACAAAATTACTTATCGTCGGGGTGCTGGCAGCGGTATCCGTCCGGTCGGGTGGGTCGATGTAGACTATGGGGCGGATTTGGACAGCCCCAGACTGTGACCATTTCGGTCATCCAGTCGGTTTGATCTCCTGCAGGGTAGTTGCCAGTTGCATCTACCATCTCTACCCACCTTTTCACTGTCTCAGGGAAAATATCAATGGCCGAGGTCCTGGAGGGTTTTCCGCTGCACATCAAAGCACAATCTGCTCCTGCATAAGCTTCGGCGAAGACTTTCCAAGGACCACCAAAACTCTGAATATCTTCCTCTGCAAGGCCAACTTCAAGACAGACTTTTCTCCATGCACTCTCGATTGCACGATGGACCACAGGGCTCACACCCCACTTGACGGCTTTTTTGGGTCCTAGTGCAGAGAGCATGTTTTGAACAGCCTCTTGAACCTGCTCAAAGTCCTGGAAGTTAAACGAAACCTCATAAAGTGGTGTGTCCGGTTCTGCCTCAGAGCAGATCTTGCATTCGCGCAGAGCCAACCCAATGACCAAAAGGATGTCACAGGCTTCCGTATGATGAAAACTTCATTCGGCAGCCGGAATATGTGGATTCCCTGCCATCCACCGGAGTACAGCTTTCCAGTTGGACAAATATGCCACATCATTCTCCGGATTGAAGAAATCTTCGCCGACCTGCATGGCTTGAATATCCCAGGAAGCCCAGGCAGGAGTTCGCTTTTTCTGAATGGGTGCTGTCGTGTTCTAAAAGTGAAGTCAATTAGACAATGTAAACATTTTGAATTACTTGATATACCATCGCTGCTTTCAACATCTGCTGCACCAACGATTGGTAGGGACCAAATGAGCTAAGCTTGAGAAGAACTTCCATCCATGCAGCTGGCTTGAGAACTGGCCAGGGGGCTGGATGTTTGGCACTGCCCGATTTGCTTTCACCCGCTGAGGTATTGGTGTCCTTAGCAGTCTTAGCTTTCTTTTTGGTCGGAAGGCCTTGAGACCTGGATGCAGCTGCGGATTTTGAGTTCTGTTTATCCTTCTCTGCCAAGTCGTCATCACTATGATTGATATCGTCCACCTCCACATAGGTACGTTTCTTCGAATTGAGGGCGGAGATATGAACGGCTCGATCTTCTGCCCGTTTCTCCTTTGCTTCCTCGACCTTGAAAACCAATGGCTTCTTGCCGGCCTCCTGGTGAGTCATCCACAATTTGTAATATGCCTCCACCTCAGTTTTGACCATGCGTGATGGATCCTTGAGTCCAAGGCCAGCTGGGAGGTATTTGGTTGCAATAAGTTGGTGAGCCCCTTCTGGAGTAGCCATTGAACTCCAAGGGACCGTCGATGACCCTGTTTCGAGTTCTGATACATATAATCAGTGTATGATGGATAGAACCAGGAGGTTACACACGATGGACTGCTTTAACAAAAGCACGAATCACAATTTTTCCTCCGCCAATCCATTCCCCTGCTGTCCCCTTCGGCACTTTTGGAAGGATGGGGTAGTTGTGAAGACGCTCATCGAGGTCGTCATCGTCTCCATAAAAATCTATATATGCCCACGGATACTTGTCTTTCTTCTCCTGCCGATCTGCCTCGTCCTCGTCAGTCTCATCGCCATCTTTGAAGGATTTGGAGTACTCCAAAAAGGCATTTACCACGCCCTTCTGTGTTTTCCAGTTTGGAAATTGCTGGCTGAATTTAGGACTAGCAGAGGTTTCATGCCTACGAGTTTTATCAGTCAGCACAAGTTAATCACGCAGTTGAAACATACACAGAGGTCTGAGCATGTCCTTTATCATCAATCCACGATGCCAAACACACCATCCTGGCACCATATATGTCGTTCATTTTCCTAATGAATGCAGCGATCTCTTCATCTGCATGGGTACTCGCAAGTCTGTCAAGTGTTAGACTGTGATATTCTTACAATCCGCGATCCTCACTGTCGCTTCTCTCCTTCCTTGAGATCTCCGCTGTTTCTTGACTTGGCAATGTTGAAACACTTCTCCTGCTCATCGGCATCGAGCTCATCCCAAATCTTTTCCATGGTTCTGCGATGCAGTTCATTCCATTCTGTCCCTGCAGTACTGAACCCCTCCTTTATTTCATCATAGCGTTCCTTGTTCCTGCATGCAATTGCCCAGCTGCCGACCATTTGAACTCCAGTTGGCCGACTGAGAACTGCGACTTTCCATGTGTCCCATCGCACGCAGCTGGAGAACCAGGGCAAGAAAAACGTGACAATGCATCCCAAGAGCTATGTAGATGCGGTCTGGATGGCCTGACAGAAGTTCGTCAAGCCAAGCACGGCCAGACAGTGCAGAGGTATGTAGATCTGTTTTGCAGTACTGGGGATAAACATAGAGCCCCACACCGAGTACAATATACTGCAGGAGAGCCACTATGAGCAAGTTAACCCATCTGGCAGTCTCCTGAGGGTCGAGATTGGACGGAGGCATGCTGAGAGATCGATTAAATCACGATAATCGCGTCCGTAACGGTACTGTCACAGATATCATCACCCCATCAAATCCAAATCCAAATCCGCTGCCGGAGTAACTCTAAAGTATAAGATATTATCCTGGTCTTATCAGTTGAGAGTAGGGTATAAGGGGGTTATAAGGACAAGCTTAGTCACCTAAACAGGGTCTGTGTAGTTGGCTATGCTGATCTGACCTGACTTGGCATGAATCCCGGATATATTAGGATTGAAATAGACAAGCTCAGACGCAACAGAAGAGGCAAGCATCACATCTCCGATCGCGAGTCCGACTCAGAGTCTAAATCATACCCAAAGTCTGCATCGAGCTCGGCAATGAGAGCGTCAATGTGATGCGCCCGCGCAGTGCCACATGTACATTTCTGTTGAAATAGAGGCTCGACTGGCCATATAGTCGGCACGCGGGCCGCATTGCCCATACGGCGTGTTTTGCCCGTCTCCGTATCGTATTACTTATATTGCGTCGCAATACAGGGACATTCCTCAGCTGTTCACCTTATCGTGCCCGTCTGAGTATTACTGCTTTCAGGTTATGGGCATCGCCTCAATGATGAATACCGAGTCAAAACCTTTGAAATCAACATCACGAAACCGTACACGAGGCCCTGCCAGGACCACAATCTTTCAACCTTGCCGGACAGCCACCCGCGGAAATGCTTTATGTACGTACATGTGTGGGACACAGAGTTAGGAGCTCCAGGTTGGTCTCGAAGGCCAGCCTTTCATCACTACTAACCGATACCCACTAAAACCCCACCTCCCTAGTCCAGTCATCAGAGAGTCTGTCTTCGTCTTTGAGCACCATGGCCCAGGTTCGGAGCACTAGAGACTTCTTCAGCCATTTCTTGCTGTACTTCGACTTGTTCATCATGAGGCAATCGATAGAGATCCCAACATTTAGAGCGTGGGCTCCAAATTCTCACTACAACTTTCTTAAATGGACGATCCCATATTATAATTACTTGTAACTGCCATTCTCCCTTCTGGGCATCCCTCACTGTCGACAACATCCAGCCTACGCCGTACATAAGCGCCACCAAGCGGACGTCATTGCCGGCGCGCCAGGCTGCATGTTGTTTCTGGAGCCTACGTCTATTTGTAATACAATAAGGACAAACAGTTGGGAAAATGGCCACAAGTGGGGAACGGGACATGACCCCGAAGCCCGCAGCGGGGCGGGACCTGGGTTTCTGCCGAAGATGTATATAAGCCTGACCATTCCTACAGTGGGAAGGGGTCTACATATGCATCCTCTACTCTGTGCAAGCCGATTTGGGCTCTACATCCCATCCTCCATGCACGCCGATTTGGCCTCTGCATCCTGCCTCTCTGCATGTCGATTTGACCTCTGCATCCCCTCCTCCATGCATGCTGATTTGGCCTCTGCATCCCCCCTCTCTGCATGTCGATTTGACCTCTGCATCCCCTCCTCCATGCATGCTGATTTGGCCTCTGCATCCCCCTCTCTGCATGCCGATTTGACCTCTGCATCCCCCTCTCTGCATGTCAATTTGGCCTCTGCATCCCATCTTCCATGCACGCCAATTTGGCCTCTGCATCCCCTCCTCCATGCACACTGCTTTGGCCTCTGCATCCCCCCTCTCTGCATGTCGATTTGGCCTCTGCATCCCATCCTCCATGCACGCCGATTTGGCCTCTGCATCCCCCTCTCTGCATGTCGATTTGGCCTCTGCATCCCCTCCTCCATGCACACTCCTTTGGCCTCTGCATCCCCCCTCTCTGCATGTCAATTTGGCCTCTGCATCCCATCCTCCATGCACGCCGATTTGGCCTCTGCATCCCACCTCTCTGCATGTCGATTTGACCTCTGCATCCCCTCCTCCATGCATGCTGATTTGGCCTCTGCATCCCCCCTCTCTGCATGTCGATTTGACCTCTGCATCCCCTCCTCCATGCATGCTGATTTGGCCTCTGCATCCCCCTCTCTGCATGCTGATTTGGCCTCTGCATCCCCTCCTCCATGCACGCCAATTTGGCCTCTGCATCCCCCCTCTTTGCATGTCGATATGGCCTCTGCATCCCATCTTCCATGCACGCCAATTTGGCCTCTGCATCCCCTCCTCCATGCATGCTGATTTGACCTCTGCATCCCCCTCTCTGCATGTCAATTTGGCCTCTGCATCCCATCTTCCATGCATGTCGATTTGGCCTCTGCATTCCATCTTCCATGCACGCTGATTTGGCCTCTGCATCCCCTCCTCCATGCACGCTGATTTGACCTCTGCATCCCCCTCTCTGCATGTCGATTTGGCCTCTGCATCCCATCTTCCATGCACGCCAATTTGACCTCTGCATCCCCCTCCATGCATGGTGATTTGGCCTCTGCATCCCCCCTCTCTGCATGTTGATTTGGCCTCTGCATCCCATCTTCCATGCATGTTGATTTGGCCTCTGCATCCCCCATCTCTGCATGTTGATTTGGCCTCTGCATCCCATCCTCCATGCACGCTGATTTGGCCTCTGCATTCCCCCTCTCTGCATGTCGATTTGGCCTCTGCATCCCCTCCTCCATGCGGGCCGATTTGGCTCTGCATCCACTGTTCAGACATAATGCACCGTGATTGGGCATTAGCAGAGCTTGGTTTTCTCTCTTGTCAAAATTCTCCAAGAGTAGTCAGGGTTGGGTACTATTTTGCCCTTTCTCTCTTCTCACTCATGATTCGCACCTTCCCCCTTGGTGGCTTTCGAACATTAAATCATTGGAACAACAGTATGGGGCTATTATTGCAATCCAGAAACTCACGCATTTTCTTCCAGGTGAACGAGCGCAGTGTGTGGCGTGGTAATGGACCAATACTCTTCCCTGTTCCTCCTCTTCCTCTCTTCATTTATTCACCATAGGATCCATCTGGGCCTGCCAAGTTGCAACTTCTGTTTGGGTTCTGAGGGATAAGAGTCGCAACTTGCCAAGTTGCGACTTCTGTTTGGGCTCTGGGGGATCAAGGTCGTTGCAACCTGCCAAGTTGCGACTTCTGTTTGGGTTCTGGGGGATCAAGGTCATTGCAACCTGCGAAGTTGCAACTTCTGTTTGGGTTCTGGGGGATAAGAGTCGCAACTCGCCTGTTTGGGTTCTGGGGGATCAAGGTCGTTGCAACCTGCCAAGTTGCGACTTATGTTTGGGTTCCGGGGGATCAAGGTCATTGCAACCTGCCAAGTTGCAACTTCTGTTTGGGTTCTGTTGCAACCTGCCAAGTTGTGACTTATGTTTGGGTTCTGGGGGATAAGAGTTGCAACCTGCCAAGTTGTGAGTTATGTTTGGGTTCTGGGGGATAAGAGCTGTAACCTGCCAAGTTGTGACTTCTGTTTGGGTTCTGGGGGATCAAGGACATTGCAACCTGCCAACTTGCGACCTCTGTTTGGGTTCTGGGGGATTTTAATTCACAACCTGTGAAGTTGCGACGTCTGTTTGGGTTCTGGGGGATCAAGGTCGTTGCAACCTGCCAAGTTGCGACTTCTGTTTGGGTTCTGGGGGATCAGATTGAGCTGTGTGGCCTGGCCACTGGCACAATCACTTTTTGTCTAGTCGGTGATGCTTGCCCCACTGAGGGATCTCTGTTCTGGCCCAAGAGACACGAAGCCGATCCTTCGCGGGTATTGTCGATTTCATTGGCAAACCCAGATTCTCTTAATTTTTGCCTCCCCTGTCACCTTCGCTCTGACTTCTTGTCCCTACTCATCCATCTTCTCGCAGTCCTGAGCCTCCCGTGAGCATTCCAACACATGCGCACGATGAGCGCCTCAGATAATTTGACGTGTTTAAGGTTTGAACTGTCCCCAGGCATTAAATTGGTGGTTCGAAGCCCCCCCAAAGCTGACTCATTGGAAATCTCAATACTAGTAGCTTACGGAGATAAAAGGTGCTTGGTCCTTTGTATATGCACGTGCACACTCTCATTTGTCCTCAGTTACCTTGCTCCCTTCATGTTGACCAATCAACTCAAACACACTAAACTCCTGGCAGTGAGTCTTGATGAAATGTCGACAATTCTTATTCTTACTGGTCGCCAGTGTCAACCATGAACCCATGGTTCTCAGTCCCAGGAATGTGCCCTATTCCCTGCGGTATTGTCGCCAGTCTTCCGTGGTACAACTGCTGTGCTTACATGTTTCCACAGAGCCCATAATTCAAACTGATTCCTTGAACGTCGTGTCCATCCTGGCTGTTCAAAGTTGGCACCATGTCCAAGTTGCTTCAGCCCGAGTTGGTTGCCAGGAAGTTCACAGATCTCACCTTTTCATCTTTTGGAAGTTGTGTTTTCACAAAGTTGCCTGGGAAGCCACTCCTAAATTCTAAGTTGTCAATGAATTCGGTGGCCCAACATGCAAATACTTTTTACACGCTATATTTGTCATACACGCTATATCGCCCATACTTCCGCGTGTCAATGTTTTCGCCGAGAGAGCACCCATATTAGGACTGAGATGAATGTGCGTAGAATTTACTCATTTCTTAACGGATTTGCACAAACCAACTCACGTTCGGGATCCCAAATAGATGTTCGTAAACCGCCCCAGGGCCTCCGAGCGATACCGTGTCTGCTCGTCAATGTTTTCGCGGAGAGAGTTTCCATATTAGGATTGAGAAGTGTGCATCAAATACACACCTTTGGGTTCGTTAGGACCAGCTAGACATCTCCAAAACTTCATTTGGCTTTTTGTGATACTTTTTACTTTATCGTTATTCTGACAAAGACCTGAAATGCATAGAAATGCATTGAGATTTGCACTGAAGGTCACCGAATGCAATCGAAAAAAATCGATTTGCATTGCACCAAAACACTGGCATTACATTGCATTCTTGTGCGATAAACACCGTCATCGACTTGTTCTTGATTACCGGTCAGCGGTGCCGACCACTCCGGCTTCTCTTCCTCGCTCGTCCATATCTCCTTCAAATCCCGTCACAAAAGGAGCTGTTAACTCCTGGAATCAAGTCTCCCAATTGGCAATCTGCCTCCTTGGGCCGATCACTTCTCAGCAAAACACTGGTACTAGGCCGACTCATGCTCCAGTTTCACCTACTGAGTTTTCATTCTACCTACGGGGACTCACTTTGACGCACTACGATGCTCTCTACTTGTCAGTAAGCTCTACAAAGGTCAGTTTAGCCCGTTTCTTCAACCAGTAATTGCTTGGGACTAGCCTTTCGACATAAGATTGAATTTTGGTGATCTGAACTTTGTGCCGAAACTCCGCCGGACCCTCCAAGGCAAATCTTCTTTTGCATTCCTAGTACATCTGGCAACATTTGGAAACGGTTGTCTGTCTACCGGGAACGGATCCGGGTCGTTCTCTGGGCTTGTGCGACCTCCAGGAGGGTTCTAGCTAGCCTTTTTGCACTGAAGAAGCGATTCAACAATACATTTTTGCTCCTAGGGCCCACCAGTGAACATTTTTTGACTTGTATCACGTCTCCGATTTTGGTATTCGGTCAGTGTCGCTGATCCCGGAACATGCGGAAATCTGTTCATGACTTCAGCGAGATTCGATTGAGGTCGCAGAATGTCTCGCATACCGGTGGGAAAATTTAAAGCTATGCCGATGAGGGGAACATAGAATCAGCGACGGCACAAGGGGAACGAACAGCTCCATAATTCAAGCGGATGCGCCATATCAGTGGTTTGAGGAGTGTCTCTGCTTTCTTGCGAAGCTTATCTTGCGTCTGTCTTGACCACGGCAGTCATCGTACAGTGGAAGTAGAGTGTTTTGAGGAATCATTGAGCCATCCCGAGGTATTGAGGTATCAGCAGTGGTCTTTGCGTACAATTCTTGACTAATCTTGCGGGTTTTGATCCGAGTGTTCATCCGGATCCGAGGCTTGTCGAGTTGCTCAGAGCGGTCCAGGTTCTTCACACTTGCAAAACCTTGCGGAGAGGCTTGTTTGAGGGGGGACCACGCCTGGAGCAGAACGGATGAGGAAGAATGGCGGGGGCGTAATGGCATGATGATGGGGGAAGATGAGCAAGGCGATTAGGCGACGGACGGCTTTTTTTGAGTGGACCTTGAGCGCGCGAAAGTGAGCCACATGATTGATGTAGTTCACGAAATCCACACGTCATAGCACACACACCGCAAAAGAACAAATTTCAACTCAGCTGAAAATGTTCCTGAAAGGTTTAGTTTAGGATACACAATGAATTGTAGCAGTAAATGTTTCTGAAACAATAATGTTCAGCAAGTCTGGAAATGTTGCCGAAAACAAAGCAATGAACTGGAGTTTCGACACTGCCGAAATCAATCATTTCAGCCACAACTTTGTTTTTCCTAAAGTGTGATTGAAAACAACACAATAAACAGCAGTTTCACTTCAGCCTATACCAATGCTTTCAGCTGCGCCGAAATTGTAGCTGAAAGCACTAGTTTCAGCTACTATGCTGAAACAATAAGATTCGGCTGCCAGTTCGGCCATGGTAGCCGAAGCTACTGCTTTCAGCTACACTTTCGGCGCGGCTGACAGCATCGGTATAAGCTGGGGCGAAACCATGGTTTATTTCGTTCTTCTCAACCACACTTTCAGCAAAAACAAAGGTGAGGCTAAAATCATTGATTTCGGCAGTGTCGAAACTACAGCTCATTGTTGTGCTTTCGACAGCATTTTCAGACTCGTTGAACCGTATGATTTTGGAAACATTTACAGTCATAGTTGATGATGTATCCTAAACTAATACTCTCAGGAACGTTTTCAGCTGAGTTGATATTTGTTCTTTTGCCGTGTGACAGCGGTTAAACTGTGATGTTGAAAAAATAGATGCCTCGAGGCAACCAAGACAATGGAACGCAGGCACAAAGGGAAAAAAGATCCAAATTAGGAAGTAACAAACATGTACAATGTGATTCGAGGCATCTGCTTAAGATACGGGTAATAATAATAATGTCGTAACTTTGATCTAGGCCCTTTGGTAGGGCTTTCAGAGCCTCTCGAACGGCTTTGATGGTGTGCTTCGTGCTGAGGGATTCAATATGAAGTTTGGCCAGAAGGAACCTACTGAATTATGAATACGCTCATCTCTCCGACTGAGATACCGAAGCTATAATTTCGTTCAAATCGACATCGGATGTGATCCAAGCCATTGATCCAAGCCATTGCGAGGCTCGGGTTTCTTTCAGGGTTTTCCATATCTTAGACTCAAGCAGCTGTCGGTCGAATTTATGTCACATCCGAAGAATTGGACAAGAGATGAGCGAATCCGAACACATTTTGAGGTTCCAGATCATGTTAAAGTGCGGCCATCAATCGTTCGGCACTCGTCACGTAAGGGCATCAAACCCAAACCCAAACCCAGACCCAAACCCAAACCCGCTCCCGGAGTAATCCTAAGTTATTAGTAAAAGCATGCTGTGGTACAGCGGTAATTGAACCGAGTCACAAAATTTACTTGCTCTCTTAAAAGTTTGCTGTGGTACAGCGGTAATTGAAAGGAGTCACAAATTTTGCTTACTCTCTTAAAACTTTGCTGTGGTATAGTGGTACGTTAACTCGATCACAAAATTTACTGACTCTCTTAAAACCTTGCTGTGGTGATGTGGTACGTTAAATTGATCACAAAACTTCACTGACTCTGTTAAAACTTAGCAGTGGTAATGTGGTACCTCAGCTCGATCACAGAATTTACTGACCGTTGTAGTGCTTAGTACTAGTGTGACATTTTTCATTGACTTAGTTTAAAACGTGATCATCTTACACCCAAATGTACCAGTTGGTACCGGTGCTCCACTAATGTACAAAAGATTACTGACTACTTTAAACATACCACTAGAACCAATGTAGTAGTGGTAAAACCAAAAAAAAAAAAGATCGAAGTCCACCACCCCAAATACATGTGGTAGTAGAGTGGTAGTAATGGTATAACAGTGGTAAAGAAGACGCCTAAATTTGCCACTGACTTTGGAGGACTTACGATCCAAACACCTCTAAAGTTAGTGGGTTACCATGGTATTATCAGGTGGGTATCTCAAGCTCCACTACATGCTGTCCGATACATCCGTCCCCACAAAAATTCTTGCTCGTGGGGAGTCCACAGCAACAATTTGAACACAGCAACATTTTGAGCGCTGGCTGTGATATTCTCGCTCGAGGGGAGTCCACAGCAACAATTTGAGCCCTGGCTACAATATTCTCGCTCACAATTAAAGTTTGATGGTAAAAACTTAAATCCTTCAAGTGTTTCCTTATCCCTGCCAAATAAAGCTTAGCTTGTTTGTTTTCCCATGCATTTCAAAAAGTGTGACTTGGTATGGAGAGCTAATTGTATGCTGCAAATTGCCAGATGATACCCAGCACTATTCTGAGCAGCCCTGTCTGCTCGAAACTGTAATGGTTGCTTTGGTTGTTAAACCAGAGGTCACAAAACTCTCCATATCAGGTGTGGCAGTGCTGGAACCTCGGCCCGGATCAAAAGCACTCATGGGGATTCCACAGCCACAATTCGAACCCGGCTGGAGTCCACAGCAACAATTTGAACCCTGGCTGCGATATTCTCGCTCAAGGGGAGTCCACAGTAACAATTTGAGCCCTGGCTATGATATTCTTGCCCACAATTAAAGTTTGATACTAAAACCAGGCAGATTGAAGGACACCAATCTTCGGTTTAACCCTTTGAATGGGGTAAAGTTCGAAAGCCCTGCCTAAACCCTTTCGAATGCTCCCAAAAACATGAAAATCGGCCCATGACTGAACGAGATATGAGCACGGCAAACGGCCGTATCAAATTTGCTCTTTCTTTTTCTATTTTTAGCTACTGCCGGATATGCAAACAGCTGTAACAATCTCCAGCAGGTGAGAATATATGAATTTTGGCCTCTTAGGTGTGGGGGCCAACGGCGTGGAGATGCTGGAAACGTGAAGGCGTTTGTCAGTTGCAATTTGGCGGGGAGAGCCCGTCCGTTTGTGGCCAAATCGAGGGGCAAGATTTTTTAACTCACTCAGTTTGATTTAAATCGAAATCCCTTTAGCAGTTCTTCTTGCATCTTCAAAAAAACAAAGGGAGGAGATGGACATGGGTGGGGCGGAGACAAAAATTGATCGAATTTTTCGAAAAAGGCAAGACATTTGATCCCGCCCCATCTGTATCCTACATGCGTCGCCCGGATTTATTTGAAGAGAATTGGACGTGAATTGAGCTCGCTGAATTAAATTTTCGCAAAGGTGGGCGATCGATGGTAGAACTTCGACGAAAATTGATCATCTCGACCCATTTTAGTGGATGCACCCAATCAGTGCTTTAGATTTTGAAACACGTGACCCATTTGCTCTCGCCGCAATTCAAACACTTTCAATTCCAGCGCAGTCTCAGAGCCATTTCTGAATTGCACGAACCGGCAATGGATAGCCCTGCTCATTCCGGTCATTTTCAGCCAGTCAGACTTTCCTAGCCAGTTTTTGGGGCGTCGACCTGCACCCAAATCCAAGCTCCAGCCCAAAGAAGCCCGAGCCTGGCGGAATTGCCAGTATTCCGAGTTGGACCCGGGAAACCGAGACTTCTGATAGATGTGTTATTCATCATCGCAACAGAATAGAGTGCAAAAAAAAAACTAGGTTTACCGGTTTGTGCTGCGTCTTGTACTGTACCAATGGCTTGCACGCCGGCATTTGATCCCAGGAGCATCCGGACAGATTGGGATTCTAATTCGTGGGAGGGCGACTGTGCTGTAGCATTAGCCAATATCTGGTGCAGCTGAGCTGTAGCGTAAGACATTTGGTTTCAATGTATTGTTGTAACTTACTTTCGAATCAAGGGCGGCGTTGCGATGAAATTCTCGCATCATCGAGATTTCAAGAGCGCCTCCGGTCCAGTTATTGCTGTTTAGGTTTTTGAGGGTCAGTGAGGGAATGGAACTGATGATCTCCACAAAGGGTTGACATTTTGTTGGTTCTAGCACTAACCACTCAACCAGTCTTTCGTCTCGTGAGGACTTTCAACGTGCCTCGCTCGCTCGCGCAAGAACTTCCTTCTGCCTCATTTTTGTTTCATGACAGAGATTACGGCTTCCGCGGTCTCGGAGACTGTTTTGTCGCACTTTTTGAGCCTCGTGTTCGTGGAGTGAAGGACAAGCGAAACAAGAGACATAGGCAAGCTGTGAGTGCCTTCCTTCAAGGTCGCACCTCCACCAGAATGGGGCATGTTATCACGCGACTATACAATCACCCCCAAAGTCGTCCCAAGAAGAGTGACACCGATCAACGTGCCGCTGCATTCTCGCCCGACATACCTCACACAAATTCGCTGTGCGCAGCCATGCATGTCCGCGTGGGCAACTCGTGTCGTCGGCAATCACGCGTACTATAGAGTTGGCAAACTGGCCCGGAAGAAAAGAGCAGATAGTAGAACGAGGCGTCATCTCCGGGCCGCAACAAATGGACGCGCCGAAAATGCAGATATCGTAGAATGGAAAGACATTGAATTCTCAATGGAAGAGCTGGCCGCTCAGTACCAGGATGAAGATGGATTCCTTTGGTACATTACCGAGTGTCTTGCTGCTCCACGCAAGAGCGGAAAGGTTGTCGTAAAGAAG
This sequence comes from Mycena leptocephala, assembly GCA_029378395.1. Lineage (NCBI taxonomy): Eukaryota > Fungi > Basidiomycota > Agaricomycetes > Agaricales > Mycenaceae > Mycena > Mycena leptocephala. The sequence continues at coordinate 120,302 of JARJLF010000003.1, read as the reverse complement.
ACCCGTCCGCATCCCTTGGTGTGTTACTTCCAGTTTGAGGTGCGATTTTTACTGGAACTCTATTCCTCAGATCCAAGTTGGCGCAATCAGTTCCTTTATTACCAGTCGCAACCAATACGCCAGCGGCGATCTAGGACTCCCAATCGGAATCTGGCTTTTTGCATGCCAGGCGCATGTTGACATCAAACGGGTCCTCTGCCGTTTGGGGTACAGCGTCAGCGACAGCACCGCTCGGAATGCCCTGAATACCTTGACGGATTCCAGCCTCAATGATCTAAAATCCAAAGTACGTGCTGCGATAGACCGGGGCGAGGCAGAATTTGGGAAGGTATTAGACAACATCCAACGATATGATCGCGTGTTGGAGCACGGGTTGGGTAAGGAGAATCAGCTGAAGGTGGGGACGGCTTGGACTGCCTTTCGACAACTGCAAGCCCGGTGCGTTCAATGCAGACGACCATGTAGCCCGGGTTATCAAGCAAGAGCGTCAGACGATGACGGTGGAGAGCATATTCAGCAGTATTGATTGGCAATACAACCACGCCGCCACGGAACTTCATTTCGTTCGAGTAGTTGCGGATTTCTCTCCCCACCTTCACCACCTTTCCCCACAAATCTCGGCTCGCTTCCGTACCACCCTCGCAAAGCATCGCTTGCCCGTGCACAAGACAGTCCTTCAGCCACTGCCGACCAATGCTGAACGCGAAGTGGAGAACAAGGGGATGCACAACGCTCTCCTCGATTTTGACCAAGAAATGGGAATCGAGCCACGTAAATGTGATAACATATTGTCCTGGGATCGCGGGGATGATGCATCGCACGCGACTATCATGCGTCTCAAGAAAATTCTGGCGACATCACTGAATGTGTACGACTCTATGCGCAACGTGATCAGCACACCCGAAACCTGGCACACCAAAGCAACAGATCTTAATTCCTGTGCTTCGAACCATTATGGTCCAGCCGCATCGAAAGATCCTTCGTCTCTGTCTCGCAGTTCAAATGCCGCTAACATGAAACGACCAACGGATCTCAAAAAGTGTGATTTCTATCCGACCAGTCGCAGTATGACCTTGATATGGGACGCACGAGTTCTTGATCTTTGGCGGTGTGTATTTTTCTTCGCTCAATGCAATAAACTCTCTAACACAGTTCAATAGGATTGTTTTAGGATGCGAGTCTGATCTGCTCAGCCATTTTGACGAGCTTGCTGCACAAAATTTATTACCAACCCTCGATGACCTCCTGGAGCAGGCCGCTATTATCCGAGAGCGATATACATCACAGGCAGCTTACGATCAGTCTCTGGACAAAGGAGAGCAAGACGATGCAGCCCCATGAACCAAATTTCATGCAGGTTCGCTGTGGACTCGGGCGTGCGCACCAGAGTCTGCCCCGCAACCAGATCCCGACACGGAAATGCCTGGTCTTCAGGATATACCCGAAGACCAGGCAGAGGAATCCCCTGATCACGATGAGCCTGATGCAGACATTTCACAAGCCGCCGAGCCGCCAAAGGCAAATCCCAACCGTCGCGACGATGAAGATGGCCCCAAAACCCATGAAGAACTTCCCGAATTCGATGGGGACCGGGTTCTCAGTAACGCTATCTTGTTCCTCATGGAGTACGGCTGGTGGACTGAGCTCAACTATGCGATTCCGGAGGGGGATGTAGGCAGAGTCTTTGAAATATTCAAGGTATTAAATGTGCTCCTATAAGCCTCTCTGATAGACTTTGATATATGGGGGGTACTCTATGATAGAGGGTGCATGCCTATGTGCCTACTGCTCTACGGGGCTCTCTGTAGTACCATGTAGGCATGGGGTCATTCCCAGATGATTCCGACAATTCCACCTCTCACTTCTGCCTCCTCCTCCTCCGAAAGTCCAGTTACCACGTCTCCTTCCATGCCCTCAACCCAAATCCCACTGCGAGTACCGAAGCGGTCAAAGGAACAGAAAATAGATGATATGCTACGGGTGGAGGTCGAGGGTGGCTGCGCGTCCGACATTGGAGGTGACTTTTTCGCTGGCTGGTCGGCTTAGTGGAAATTTGTTGTTTGTTGACAGATCTCGCTCTCCTCTTTCACGTGGGTATGTACAATTTCTCCTTCAATTGTACCATTTTCTAATGCTGCCATACTATATAGTTCACCCAAAAAGAATGTACATTATATTTAATCAGACAACCAATATACCGACTCAGAGAAAGATTGCGCCTCATCGTAATTCGTGGTCGACAAAATTTGGGGCTTGAACCCCCGGCGCTCCGCATCCAGGAATGCGCGCTTCGCCTGCGCACTACGTGAACAACCATCAGTAAGATCCTGAAACAGCACCGGTCGGTATAAACGATCCCCCTCCCCCACAAGGCAAAATATCGCGCGACCTCAGGCACCGCATTCCACGTTGTCGCCTTAACGCTCGACGTACTCGAGACCGAGGTATCGCCGCTTGCGGAGCGTGCACCATCCTCGGTGGCTGCCGGGGAAATCGACAAATCGGCAAAATTTGTGCTGTGGACGACTTGGTGGCTGGGCTTACTGACGCGAATATGGCACTCACAGTTCTAGAACCCCAGGCTCGACGGAATGCTCCATACGGCGGGGGGTCGAAGTTGCGGCATGCTCGGGGTCTGCGGGGTGTGGGTGCACCCCGAGGATGCAGTGCTGCTGCCACTCGGCAATGCAATCCTCCATCGAGTGGTGCCCCCACTGCGCTCCGGCGGATGAGTGTCCGCTCACCATTGCCCTTGTAAGCGTCCTACAGGTGATGAGCTCCAACCCCCTCTGGCCCGGGAACCTCACCAGTTATACCAGACCCCAACCGATTTCCCCTGAAATACATTTGGTAGCCTTCACGACGACCCCCAATCGGCTTGTCGCGCACCGGTGGGAGACACCAGAATCGTGGATCATGGTCCCGGTTGGCAGTGTCGGGGACCATCTCCTCGAAGGTCATGTTCGTTGGCGTCAGGGTAGGGGGCATCTCAGGTGAGCGGGATTTGGAGAAGCACGCGAGATAGTGGCTGATGTTAGCGAAGCGAGAAGATGGGAGATGGTCAGATGGCGGCTGATGTGGCTCCAGTCACGAGATATGCAGGGTTTTCCTCACCTTCGTGCGCTCTGGGGTGATGCTCTTCTCCCGCCCCTGCCGAAACAGCCTTTTTTTGGTATTCCCACCTCGCCGCCGTGGGCTGCCCCTATTGTCGACGCCGCCTTTGCCGAGGATGCTCGTGTAACCCAACTTCGGCGTGAAGGCAAGCCACTGCCGATACACGAATACTCGGAAGAGACTTCACCTTTCTTGTCCTCCTGGTGGCCTGATCCCGTCAAACTCCTGCACCGCGAGGCCTCTGCTGATGAAAGTGACATCAAATGTCGGTTTTGGCTCAAATATTCGTATCGGCATCCAGACCGCATTTCGCAGAGCACCGTTTTTTTGCATGATACGGGCCTCTTGAACGCCCGACTTGGTATCTGCTCCATTTTTTTGTCGGACCCCAAAGGTTATCGTCTGATCGCCCTGGAATGTTGCATGCTAAAAATGCTCACGTTGATTATTGACCGCCGGCTTCGCGAAGGCGCTGAGGACCTAGGCGCAATTCCAAAATCCCAGAATGGATTCCAGGCGCATCTCAGGACAAACGACAGTGTTTTTGTACTACTCTGTCTGATTGATAAGGCACAGGCAATGGGGAAACCTTTATATGTTGCGTATCTGGATCTGAAAAACGCGTTCCCGGGCACGGACAGATCCACACTTTGGGTCAAACTTGCGAAACTCGGTATCTCTGGCCCCATGATTGAGTGGTTGAAGTGCTTATACGACAGGATTCAGTACGTTGTCCGCTTGGATGGCCAATATGCTCCGCAATTCAGGTCGCTTTTGGGAATTCTAACCGGCGATCCGGGCTCACCACACCTATGGAATTTGTTCATGTCAGACTTTATTCTTGCCCATCACCCGGAGGATATTCGACTTAACGGCGTGCCAATTAATCAAATCGAACATGCCGACGATGTGATGACCGCGTCAACATGCCCGTCTGGTTTCCAAATCCATCTGAATGGAGCCCAAAAATGGGCAGATGACAACGGCTGTGAAACGTCTTTACCAAATTTATGGACCCAGACAAAAGCTATATCCCACGTTTCACCTGGCGGGTAAGGCGATCAAACAGGAGCAGAAGGCGCGCTATTTGGGAATCTGGTTCGAAACGGGCTGCAAATTCATGTGGAGGGAACAGTATCGCGTAAAGGCGAAAAAGGCTTCCAAAGTGGCAAATGTAATCTTTGGCCTTGATCGTTGCGCACACTGTACATGGCCCGCGTCGATCCTTACTTGACTGCCGGTTGCGAGGTCTGCCTGGACCTTGAAGAAAAGAGTCTTAAGCTGCTCGAGAAAGTGCAATTAAAATTTCTGCGGCGCATGCTCGGGGTGGGTTCCCGTTCTATGCGTCCTACCTCGCAATTGGCTTCAGTCTCAAGGGACAATCCATTCTGCATAGGTTTTCGTCTCTGGTGACTATTAACCTGCTCTACAAATTTTATCACGATTTTACAGGAGGCGTAGAGACGATGGGATGGGAATTGAACAAAATGACTGTGACTCGACTTGGCAACGCTCGACACTCACAATGTCGTATTTTTCGGGTCCAAATTGTGAACAAAGTTCAGCAGGGTCATATTTAGAACATTTTTCTTCACTACTGTAGAGTTTCATTCAATTCTCCGCGGTTGTGACCTGTGACCCAAATTTCCGAACTTCAGTTTCCTGAAATGGCCTGGTATTTCCATGTTTGGGAGTGTTTTGCTTTGTGTTGCTTCAGAAGTGGAACGAGCATTGATTTTTTCTTGGAATTGTGTTCCTGTGCCTGGAATGAGTTCTCTGGGTGGAGAACACAAAAATTGACCCCGGGCGAACCGAGTTGCGCAATATTTCCATATTTGGAAGTATTTTGCTTCGTGTGCCTTCAAAAGTGGAATGAGTGTGGATTTTTTGTGGAATTGTGTACATGTGCCTGAAACAAGTTCTCTGGGTAGAGAACACAAAAATTAACCACCGGCGAACTGAGTTGCGCAATATTTCCATATTTGGAAGTGTTTTGCTTCGTGTGCCTTCAGAAGTGGAATGAGTGTGGATTTTTTTTGTGGAATTGTGTACATGTGCCTGAAACAAGTTCTCCGGGTAGAGAACACAAAAATTAACCACTGGCGAACCGAGTTGCGCAATATTTCCATATTTGGGACACGCTTGGATTTGCACGTAAAGTTGAAACCGGGATCAACGAGGTTTTCAGAATTGCTGACTTTTAGGTAAAATTTGATCATTGTACCCCGATAATGGTCAGAAGCGTCGAGAAGTTACTCCAGCCTATAATACTCGCTCTAGAAAGCGCTGTAGATACGAATAACCATGTTTTTGGTGTCAAACGCGCCATAACCGGCAAAATATGGCCATTTTTGGCAATTGTTTGATTTTTTGTGGACGCAAAACACTGAGACAAGTCCGTTTTTTGCATCAGATTATTACTAGTCCTTGCAAGTATTCTACAAAAAAAAAACCCGGCTGAGAGGCCCCACGGATGCCGCTCAAAATCGATTTTTTTCGGATCCGGGTCTTTTTCGGATCCGGGTTTTGGCTCTGTATTCAGGTTTGGGAGGCAAGGGAGGTCTGCCATGGTCTGCCATGTGTCCAAAGAGAATTGGATGGGGTTTTGATGGGGGGAAAGACAGAAATGATCTCAAAGAGAGCCTCTTATATAGATGTTAATTGATCCAGTGATTGAGAGATGTGATCAAAATAAAATCAAAGCAAAATATGGGGATTCTGGGTATTAATTTCTGAGGCTGAAGCCAAACAAAACCCGTGGAGAGTTCCATGACCTCTGGGTTAACGAGCAAAGCAGCGCGGACAATTTCGAAGAGACAGGACCCCCCCAATGCTTCCAGGACCTCAGCGAAGTCCACTTCAGTCTTGCGGACGAGCTATTGGGTTTGAAGCATCGTCGCTTGTTGATAAGCCATCGCAAGGAGAGTATCTTGTGAGATAGAAGTAAAAATCTGGAATGTGCATCAGTGAACACCAGAATGTCGAAGGTCAAAAACGGATCCACCAACAAAAGTTGGTGCAGATCTCCTCGGTTTGCTGCAGTAAGCTGCAACGAGTTGCAGAGCGAGTCGAGAAATGGAGAGAGCTGGTGTTCAGATTGTGATGGAGGAGCGAGCCAGTTAGGCGTAGGCTATCCGTGCATTCGTCGTTGGTGGTCATGGTATACCGTTGGCCAGACTGAGATTGTGGATAATCCATGGGGGAGAGGGGGAAGAGGATGTCGTGAAAGAAAATTTCCCTGGTGTCATATATCGCTTCGGCTGATTCCGTGGGTTTCCATTCAATAAATTGGCCAATGTGGGTGTTGCAAGGCACCAGTTCCTTCACATCCAAAAAAGATCCCAAGGCCGCCGGAAATGCGGAAACGCGCCATAGAGAATAGAGAGCTTGTGCCCAAGCGGCATGCCGCTTTTTGATTGTGCAAAAAGCGGCATGCAGCTTTTTTTTGTCTTCCTCTAAAGACCATTACGACTGTGTGATAGCATAGGGGTGTCGGAATTTGAGGCAGAATTTGTAAAAAGCTGCATGCCGCTTGGGCACAAGCTCTCTAATCCCGACACTGACTGGCCTCCTTATTGAGTCGTCCTGGACACTGCTCATATGCAGACCTTGTGCTCGACGCCACCATTGGCTTGGCAAAACCAGATTTTTCCGAGTGCGAGGAGGATAAAAGGGAGGGAGGAAGTCTTTAATGGTACGGTGTCATTGGTGCACCCCCAAAATCCGCACACACTAACATACTTACTTGAGACAGAAGAAACCCACCGGCAACGCAACCTGTCCGCCTGAGGTCAAGCATGCTCGTGAGCTCGAGGACCTCATCACCAGCGTCGAGGCATACAGAGGCTGTGCAACAGCTTCTTGCAGAAAGGATGTGTCTCGGTCGACAGCGGCTGCACCGAAAGAGCCACTCGACGCGCCGGGTAGCCTTCCTCGTTAAACCAGTATTGCGACGCGATCTCACCTATCGTTGCTGTTACCTGGGCCTGCGCAAGATCTTCCTAAGGTAGGGATTTTGTCAAGGAGATGTATATAAATTATTAACACTCAGCGGTGTCTGGCACTGTCGCCGCAATGACAATCCACAGATTTCTTGGAGGGGGACTGCACGTTCAATCCCCCGGAATTTACATGTGGTAACAAAGGTAAGGTAAATGATGTCTATGTATATGTAGTAGGTTGGTCCGTGCACAGAAGGCAGTGCTTTCTTGTCGCGGAGACGTTACAGTATGTGATTTCAAAATCCAGCATGTTGGAATATCCCCGAAATCGCCGATCAGTGTCACAACCACAAATTTCACGTGAAGACAGGTCCCGTCGATTTTGGCATTTATATTATGTTACTGTTTTAATTGTACATCCACAAGAAGATCGTGGCCAAGTAATTCATAACAATACCCTCCTCTTTGACGACTCACCCTACCTTTTGGCAACAGCACCGTCTTCAGTGAAACATTCTAGCAGCTTCACCCGGTGCTTGACACGTCCGCGTCTTCGAACTGGACGCAGGAGTCAAAATTCCCGTGTCCTGCTCCGCCTCGAACATGGTACTCGTGAGTCAAGCGTCCACTCAGTCTGCCCGCGCAAAGGCCACCATCACACTGCTTCATGAGGGCAAAAACTCCACTCGATTCTTCCGTATGTATTTGCACTCAAGGCGAAGCTTACTCTGCATTTCTGAACAGACAGCTGAACTTGCCCACATTTATTGCGGGAAGATATTGAGAAAAGTTTTGCGGATCCGAACAAAAGTTTTGCGGGTGCCCAGACTCTAGCGGGCGTCCAACTATATCTTGCGGGAATCACTGATTTCCCCGCAAAACATGTTGAGTGATTGACCCCCGTCTGTCTCGCGGGCAAGGCGTCAAAAAGCCTATTTTCATTGCGGAAGGCCCGAAATTACCGAAATCTTTTGCGGCCGAATAAATGTGCATTTAGACCGCCATAGTCCATTTAACACAACTACTAATAACACGGTATCAGGGTTCGCAAGGCTATTCAGTAGTGGAGCACGGTGAGTGGGTTGAGAGTTAGCATGCTGGAACCCTGAGCGGCTGAGATACCACATGCTCAGTAGCTTCATGCAGGGTAAAGCGTCAGATTTATTTCCAGATCATCTACCCGGTTGGGCATCCAACCATTGTGAAATTCAACATCCCCGAGGTCGCCGAACACGGTTCAAGAAAGTCCAGATTAATGTGGGAATTGGCAGTCTGGACTTTGAGTGTACTCAAATGAGATGGGTGAATAGAAGGGGTCTTTGAAGTGAACCAAGCTCCAACTCAATCCTACATAGTACAGTTCAAGCACGGAAATTGAACTGCGTGCATGAACCAGAATGGCTTTGAGCATTGACGTCGTCGTGAGTACTATTCTTTTGGCCAGGGATGTCTTTGGATGATTTTCCATCAAATTTGGGCAGAGAACTGGTGCACAACAACACTCGAGTCTTTACTTCAATAGCCATTACAGCATTTGCCAGCGGTCCTTCGCGATCTCGGGAATGCTGAGCAACGAATCGGGTGAAAGCTCCCAATTTTGAGTCTGGCCGACTTGTGAATTGAATTATTTCATGATGTTTCATAGTTAGCCAGCAATTCCACCAGGTACAGATACGAGCCAGGGGGCACAAGTGGCATGCTCGGACAGCGGACTGAGTTAGCACTCGAATCTACCCACCATATGCCTAATTTGTTTGAATGGACAGCTTTCCACATCGCCTCGTCGGAAACGACTGGTAATTAGCGTAAAGTTGACAGAAAACGGAAGACCTTGACAGTTATCAGTAAAAGTGAAGATTCTCTAGCCTGCACTCTGCGTTGGGTGTCTAGCGAATACTCAGTCTAACCTGTTAAATTGGTCGGCATCCAAATAGCACTTGGTCCCTCTGAGGTTCAACAGTAGGTGGGTTGGTAACTGAGGAAAAGGCCATGGATGTGGCCATGGACTAAAAGGTCAGAGAGGCGGAGGTCCCGCTCCCCTTGACGGCCGTGGTCACGGAGGTCCGAGATTCGGTGACGGCGTGGCGCTGCCTTCCTTCAGCAACCGTCGCGAAAGTTCGAGAGGGCGTGGTGAGCGAAGGGGTGCCCTCCACAGCGGGACGGCGATGACACAGTCTCCGATTCAAGGCCCTGGTCGCGCTTTCTCAATGGGCAGGAAAGGCGTTGCTGGTGGACGATCGGAAGAAAGTGGATGAGCAATACACCACCGTTTTGGGACGGCAGGTCGTATCGATGTAAATCGGCCTTTATGGAATCAGCTCGGGTTCCATACCAAAATTTAGCCCAAAATCACCTGAAAATGTAATTCGTGTTGCACAGTCGGACCAGGCTCAAATTTGCCGTGGCCCACGCTCGGCATTTCGGACTTGATCCCGCCACTAACCGACATCGAAATGTGACGGATCGTGACCCCTGATTAGTCTCTCGTAGACAGACGCTTTAACGATGAAACTCGTACCTCGTTTGTTGAAGTCTGTTGCTTTCCGCGGGGGTCTGATCGGGATAGAATCTTATTACATAAACTTTTCTCAAGTAAAAATGCTCGTCGACAACCGATGTCACTTTTCTCAACGGATGGCAGCTTGAACATGGATGCACGGCTTAAAAATGGGCTGTCCGAGTCTCTGGGATTTTTTCAATGACCATTTGACGTCATTCCACGGTCCTTGCACGAGGTTTCAGAAAGTCCAATTTCCCTACGTATTACTAAGCCTATGGGTTGAAATAATATATGCAGGGGAACTGTACAGACAGCTAAACCATGGTACTGTAAAAAGATTTTGTGAGAGAGTACCGTCTTTGTCTCATTTGTTCATCCAGGCCAATTTTTCCGGCTTCATCGGTCCTTGCATTTTTGTACAAACAGGGCCGTGGTATCCTTTGTCCACGAGAAATTTAATAGTTTCGAACATTTCCCGCCTGTCTGCATATTCCTACATGTCCAGCTCGCGGTGCTGCATGCTATGTCGCTTAAATGTCGCCCGTTGGTTCTGAATTTCGGCTTTCGCCAGCTCAAGCTGTTAACACCCCAACACTGGTTTCTTCACCTCTCACGTTAATTTATGTCCATCCATGGCCTAGTTCTGCCTCTGATATACAACTTTGACAATGGTAGAGTGCATGAACCATGTTTCTTTTGTAGAAGAATCAAAATCATGTGGATGTGGCCCTTTTATCTGCTTGTTCCAAGCTGCCTTACTCATCATTTCCCTCAAATTTTTTTACTGGACACTTGAGAATGTAGTAAATCCTCCTCATAATTTTTCTTTTGCAAAAATCGATCCAATTAACTGGACGTGGTTGTATACATTGCAAATCGCCTGATCACGTGCCCACTCCAAAGTTTCAGGTAACAGTTGACATCCCATAAAAATCCATGAGATGTGTGGACATGATATAAAGAGATTCACAAAAAAATACGAGGCAAAAATCTGCTCTTCGGGCCCAGAAAAAAATAAAATGCGGAAAATGCAAGGACCGTGGAATGACTGTACTCATAAATTGGGTTCTGGATACTCATTTTGTTCAAAAAAATGGTTCCTGTGAGCAGTGACGCGATTCGGAATTCAAACTCCGAACTTTATGTCATAAGCTTCTATCCCAATCGGACCCCGGCGGTAACAACAAGGCTAACCCCTGATCGACCGTACCCGCTCGAGGTCGAATCGACGTCAAGTGCCACCTCTATTTCACGTCCCGTAGTCGACTCCAATCCACAATGAATATTATCAGCGACTGCCTAGTCGGCCACTTGCATGATATAAGTCGTTGCGATGTATGATTTTGAGATTTGGTGCCCGTGGGAGGGGTTACGAGCTATAAGGCTGTTGTACATTAAATTTGAACGCCAACCGATGCGGCGATCAGAAACTATGGGAGGTTGTCTATCAAGATGGCGGCGTGTGAACAACATTTCTTATCTCCGAACGACCTGCCGGCTCGCCTTTTCCTTATTTCTCCACCAATTCCGCACCGATTAAGAAGTTTCTGGGCTCTTTCTTTCCCTTGGTTTCTGCGAATGACCCCCGCTCCTGCAATATGCCTAAATAAACCTTCCTCGTATCATGTGTCCTGCAAGAGATCTTCCGCCTGAGCTTGAGTTCCACACACCGGCCACCTCTACAGCGAGCGACACAAACAGGCGCACATAAAATCAGTTCATTTGTTTAAGATATGAGTAATTGACTTGCCTCGAGTGCTTTATGGAAGCTTCTGGGCCCAGCCCACCATTTTACAAGTAATTGAAGAAATGAATATAGGGGGTTCGAAAACATCCTGAGGATGTTCTCAGAATGTTTTCGAGAATGTAGTGCCAAGCTTTGTCCGCTGGCTTCTACAGAACCTAACACATCATCAGTGATCAAGGAATGTTCGATGGCGGATGTTCCCGCGACATCAATCCAAATTGGTGGTGTATCTGACGGCGTGCGACTCGTCGTCGCTGCCGTCACCGCGCCTCCATCTCCAAGCCGGAAGCCTCGAGACCAAACAGGAGCATACCGTGTCCCGAGACACCATCGCGTGACTTATTCCCCAACCGGGGCGTGCCCCATGAAAGAGTAGCTCGACCCTACTGAGTATGTGCAATAATGCCTTAACCCAGGTTCATTGAATTACCGAACCTGAATCTTAACTGGAGGTTCAGGTTCAGCTAGATCGGAGATCCAAGATTTCGCCGAACATACATTCGAGCCTTACTCCATCAAAGGTCCTTACTTGCGAAGAATTCAAGCACCTGATGGTTTACGTGGTCCAGGACGTGCAAGATGAAAGCCACTCAAATTCGTATGTTTTGGCGGAATGATTGTGCGCCCCGAACCTTGAACACTTTCCCAGATCTCCGGTGGAAATGGACAAGCTTACGGACTTCGTCACTCTGTGTACTGCAGCATCACCTGCCATCGCGCCACCGGCCGCTATCCTCGGACTGACGTTTCTCTTCGTGAAGTGGCTCTCGGATGCAGTCTCGGACAACATGTACGTTGTCGGTATATGGACTTCAATGACCTATTAACTCTGGTGTTAGGCCCGATGTTCAAGGAGTCCTCATTGCATATACTGTGGACTTGATCTTGGTAATGAAGGAGCTATTCTTAATTGCGCTACAGCGAAAAGTGTTCGGCAAGGTAACCTGGGGCGAGCTAACAAATGCCTTCCAGGCATACGGGAAGGCACAATCAGTTCACGAGGAAGTTCGTGCTCTGATTAAACAACGTGGAAAGCTCGGTACTGATTTCGTTCGCGAGCACGTGGAAGACCTTGTTTATAAGCATAGTTAGCTTCCGGGACACTCCCCGCCTTGTATAATGTCATACTATGCATTCTGGATATTTAGGGTGCAGAAAATGTGCCGCTTCTTGGTCCTAGTGAAACTCAATATTTTACTCAATTACGCCGTCCACACTGCTGTGTAATTCTTTTGCTGAAGACGTGCGAAATACAGAGGCATAACCCACAAGCGAAACAAATAAGTTGGGCTCTCGAGGCCAGGAGAAACAAGCAATTCCGGTCATTGAAAAATACATCATGAAGGTCACCTACCTTTAAAGCTTTGCCATTAATTTTTTCTTAATTTTTTCCCAATGCGGAGAATGAGGAGGCCCAGTTTGACCGCAAGACCGGGAACCGAAACGCGGCATGCTGTGATGTGATTGTGCAATTATTTTGCTCTCAGCTCATATGAGGATGGAAGTCGTGGTCATGGTCGTGGTGGCTGTCGCAGTGGACGTGATCGAGGGCGTGGAGGGTTGTGCGGTACGGGCAGCCGAATGGATAAGAGTTTCACGGACGTGAGAATGATAACCAGGACATGGAAGATGTGGCGCCAGAAGCGGGTCCCAATGACCATCGTAGGCGACGATTTATCTTTCCGCCATACTATACATGCTTCTCGAAGCATCCTAGACAGTCATGACTTGTAGAAAATGCTCTCCTTGGTCTCAATGCCGGCAATGTTGCCCTTTTTGGCAAGTGCTGAATTTTTCACACATGCTATGCTTCGAGATGGGACAACTTTTGTAGATAGGGTTATGTATAGGATCTATAAGATAATGCATAAAAATTTTGACGGAGAAAAACCAAGTGATTCGAGCTCAGGACGGTAATGTTTCGCATCCGGGTTCGTTTCGCTTCCAGGTCTTGCCTCTTGTAATTTCGACGGCCCAGGAATGCAGCATGACCCTCCCGCTCTACAGTATCTAGCATATTGTAGCATGTCGAAAGGCGTCCCCAGACTCTGCCCGTTTCTCGGACCCCGGGTAATTTGAAGAGGCAGCACGTAGGTAAGGCTCCATCCGTTTTCGTTCCAAACATTTTACGTAAACAGTTTTTATTTTCGTTTTGTTTAGGGCCCCTGGCAAACGATAAACAAAAACAAGACATGCCTTCGCTTCGCTCCGGCATAGGTGTAGACTCTGCGGCATGTCAGAAGGCAACCAGCTACCCGCAGGAGAAATGTTTTCAAGGCATATACTTATACTGTAGTCAAACGGGTAAAGACTGCACGCACGAGTCCTTGGCCTGTCCCATGCTTACCAAATCCATAACAAACGACGGCTCACTCTCTTCAAGGTAGAAACTCGTCATCACAAAAAGTAACCGGAAATTTGGTTACACGGGCACATAACCCAGGTTTTGCCCATTCCTCTGGACAGATTCTTAATTTACAGTTAATTTGGCATTGGATATGACAATTGAACTTGAGGTATTAGGTCTCATGCTTAGCATAGAATTAAAATTTAAAAATAACAGTATTCCCCAATTGGAAATTGTCTTGACGATATTGTTCAAGGTCTTATGGCCTCATAAATAATGTTAGATATGTTGGAATACACACACGAGATTTCGCAGATCGCAGGCCATCCTACAAGCCTACATGAATAAACAGAGAGAGAGAGAGAAAAATCACACCTTTTGATCAAAGCCGGCTTTTTCCCACAAAGAAAGCAGAATGGATAGTGTTTTCTGTCAGGTCAGATTAATGGAGACTCCAGGGGAATTGTGGAGTAAGAGTTTGCCCAGAGCCACCTGATTTCTCGAGCGGTACGCCCATTCTGGTTACTTTTTGTGATGACGAGTACATGTGACAAGGTCAAAGAGATAAAGATTCAAGAGGCCGGCGATCTTGTTATCGGATCCACTATCAACTGCACGTGCCCACTGCCCCACTTCCATATCGGGATGGCTCCATTTGGGAACTCCTCACATCTGTTTTATATCCTGTTTAACCAACTTTTATGTAACTACTTTCCACATCCTGTATAACTAATTGGAATGTACAGGAATCATTTATGTGTGAGGATGAGGGGTATTTACACCAGGATTGGTGGTTTGTCCGTGGCACACAGTTGCTAAGGTACAAGTGGATATGTGGACTTCGGAGAGCCTAAGAGTAGCAAATACAGAAAAGAAAAGACTCCAGATGGCATGGTCGACGCGTCGCGAGTCGGGCGGCAATGGTCATGAGGTGTGATTGGCTGCATCAGCGTCCCGATATGGAAGGGGGGAGTGGGCACGTGCAGTTGATAGTGGGTCCGATAACAAGATTGCCGGCCTCTTGTATTGTAAGGATTGGAAAAGAATAGATAGAGCGGATGAGATTAGATAGGAGCATGTTGATGACAGCGCCCAGATGACAGCCTTCTCACACAGGGGGCAAAAGTCGGGGCACTATAAGTTTAGGTGCCTCCGACGCATGTGCCACGCACATAAATTTCTAGTGCATCCTTGCCATGCCTTTGCCGCGTGGCCTGTCAGTTGCCAGTGCCGGAGTTATCCGAGGAGCGCGTTTGATGGCCGGTTTATCGCGCCAACTTGAATGATGGCCCAACATGAATAGGCGCGCTTCAACAGACATGATTCAAAGGCTTAAATAGCAAATCTGGCTCCTACGAATTGTAGATATGCATCTCACATCTCCTCAGAAAAAAAATCGAATCTAAGGGATAGAAACTCGGAGATAGTCTTGTTGTTACCACGGGGCTCCGCTGAGGTCAGGATCTTATTACATAATCGTCGGAGTTTGAAATCTTACCCTAAACCCGCCCGTCAAAAGCGCGTTGTTTCACACAGTTAAAGCTCAGGTGAGCAGCTATATGTGTGCCTTGAGGGTCTGTGTCCTCAAAATTTGAAATATCAAAACGGAATCCTCATATTAACGGTGTGCGACTTTTGATCTGATTGGTCAGCAACCAGAAACAAAAATCGTTGACGGCCACATATGAATACTTAAAAATTCGGGGAGTGCTGCAAACTCAATGGCAACTATAGACAACCAGTTCTATGTAAATATTGCATGAATAAAACAGGTCCCAGTCTCGCCGACAATTTTTTCAATGGTTTATGATTATGTAATAAGATTCTGACCTGATCGGAACATCGCGGTAAGTAACAGACTTCAACACGCCGAGGTACGAGGTTGCCTTGTGTTGTAGCGTCTGTCTAGGAGAGACTAACTTGGAGACTAGATAGGGTTTTTGTCTAAGCTAAGCTCCTCTTTGCATGCGGGAAAGAATTGTCGAACATGAAGATGATCTCTTCATTTGGTGGATTGAATGGAATTTCCGAGGTGTGGAGGAACATCTGGAAGGTCGTAATCAGTCTTCTGGCACACCAGGGACGTTGGTACGCACCTTTTCATTTGCACCAATTCTCTGTTTTTGGGCGGGGAACAGGATCCTGAGAAGAGCCCTTGCAAGCTCCTCCATGTATTCCAACAGCCTCCTGAGGTATTTCTGCATGATATAAGACTCGAGACCCGTCTACTGTGGGACAGGAATTGGCCTTAGGAGGAGGGAGGCCGAAATCATCGATCAAACATTAAAATCTATCTAGATATTTGGGGTCAATTCTTTCCCAAATCTGCATGGGTCGGGACATTGGGACATAATGTCTGCTCAATTCATAGGAAGCCGATTTGGCATAATACGTCTGGTAATTATCTGGCGCATTTTTCTCTCGATTTTTACCTATATTTGGACAGGTGACATCACCTGTCACGACGTTGGCGGCTTGTGCGGCTTGAATTTCGGGGCTTTTGCTGCCAGGGTCACCAACTAAAGTATGATTCCGAAGTCGGAACTCACTTTCTTGACAGGGAAAAATGTAGACAATTAGAGCGGCAAAGGACATACAAAAATGCAACCCCCAATTATGCCCCCCGTGGCCCCGACATAAATTCTTCGGAAGAGGACTGTGCTGAGAGCTTTTCCGACGCCGATATTGACCGTGAATAGGACCCAGAGAGGGCCGAAGACGAACCCGAACTCGAAATCGAGGAAGACGAGGACATTCCCCATCACAAAAATACCGCAGATCTACAAACTAGTTGCAGCTAAGTGATCTACACAGTCCGCGCCACACTTCCCCTTGGCCCTCGGCGCCTTGAAATTATCAGTACCAGGGTCACATCGGACACCTCCCACTTCATACCTTGATGATATTAGGCAGTGAGTCGTTCGTATAAGATTCTGCTTTGTCCGAGAGTGTGTTAAACTTGAACCGAAGGCCATCAATCGGCGATTGATGGTTGTGTCTGGGCGACTGTAGACAATCTTCTTTAAAACTTAAAGATTTTAGACTTGGAATACATATAGAATTCGAATAATATTTCCCTTTTCTCCTGGCACGGCTCAGGCTCAAACCCCTTCAAAAAAAGTTTGTCTCTCAGATTTGGTGCCTTCCCATGTTACTGTCACCCATCAGTCACGCCACACGTGACTCGATGGATGCGGATGTCGTCTACCTTAAAGGCTCTGTCCTGCTCCCCGTTTAACTTGAAATCAGTGGAGACCTTTTCAACCATCTTTTGCGCCTTTTCATTCTTTGCAACGAAATATTTTGTCAAATAGCATGATTTTAGCAGTACAACGTCATTGGTTACCTCAGAAGCCCTACGCCTCCCCCTCTATGACATCACGTGGTCTATTTTCCAGCACGTGTATGTTGACGCGCCTACCTTTAGTAGTGACTTACTTTATGTGTGGGTTATAATTATTTTGTGCAATTCAACACATGTACCACAGTCCTCCCATTCATCCATAAGATACCTCCCTGACACTAACCTCCTAACCCTAACACCTAACCTTAACGCTAACCTCTAACCCGAACCCTAACCAGGCGAGGTGCAACGACACTGCTCATTCCCGGAGTTAGGGCAAGCGCAGCGCGCCCTAACTTGCGCTTGCCCTAACTCCTCGAAAGTGATACTAAGGTGTCGCCAAGTAAAAGAAATTATTCACAAAAATATTTGCAACCCGCGAGGATTGAACCGAGATCGGTGACGGCTACGACTTACCTAAGCTGTGCACAATAACCACTAGACTAAACAACCAATGGCAAAGGACCCAAAGCGTCCCAATTGATGGAGCGCTTCTGGGCTCCAAAACGTAAGCATTTTACCCGATTAGGAAATGTCATAGTGGGGGAGGCGTGGGTCAGCTGGTTACCTCCGAATTCTTAGCTGCTCTGATCTTCTTAGTTTGAACAGGTGCATTCCGAAACTTGGCCGTAAACAGCGCATCTTTCTCCATCTCAATCCGCATCTTCCACTGTTTACCGCTTAGACCTATCTGGGGAACAAATCGTGGTCTGGGTGCTTTGTTTAATTTGTGTTTGTATGTCCAACCACAAGTTGTAATGATATCCTCCGCTTAATTCATCAATTTCTCCCTTGCAATCTGCTTGGGTCCCTTTTGAATAGGGCAGAGACATTAACATCTATGGCATCTCCCCGTGCTCTTCAACCTCACTGTTTTCATCATCACTGTCCGCATCCGAGTTCCACTTTGAAAACATGGGCAACGCTCGGCAGTTACGTCGGTCCCTGGCAAAAATAATCCCTAGCATTGTTGTATTCATACCTTATAATGAAATTGTTCATCAGTTTCAATGCCTTTGAACTGAACTTGGGTTCCCTGAAGGTTTCACTCCAATTATCAACGCTATTTTTGAGATCTTTACCAGTGCGCCATGGCTTAAACAATGTCAACATGGCGCAGCAATAGTATTTTCTGTCTCCTTCGTCCCTCCGTGGCAGCAGGCCCCCAACAAAATTAGGTACACATGTCTCAAGGTCTCAAGGTCACATCTCAAACAATGAATTCGGTAGAGAGGATGGGTGCGGCTAAATGGGTGAGCTGAAACTGCATCTGTGTGTATTAATTTCTGATTTATTGGAGCCATTTCTCCTGATTTGGACAAGTGTGACTTGATGTGACATACGTTGACGGAGTGTGGCTGTCGTCTACCTTATACAATTTCATTCGGTATAAATATTAAGCCGACCAGATGCACATGTTTCACTCTGCTGCCTGCAGCGTCATCGCATCTACTTCCCTGGCGGCTGTCAAAATGCCGGTCGGTCGCTCCTCTATAGTTGACTATATTCTGCCTGTGTCCGCCCCCGCCTTCCGCTGTATTATTTATTGTACAGCATTTTGTCTCACTCGCGGTATCTCTCCATTCCTCTCCTATTTCGCTTGCTATATATTTTGTATCATTAGCTCTTTTTCTACCCCTAGATTTCATCCAAAAATCTCGGAAAGATATGCACTGAAGAGCTCTTGAAGAGAGCACTCTGAATCTGCAAAAATCATGAAAATTCAACGAGGGATTTCCCTCCAAAATATTGGCCGATTTTAGGCTTTCGGCACACAAATCCTGTTCAACTTTCCAAAAATGGCGATGCAAGTTCATAGATGGTGCTTCCACACACAAGATAGTTCCCCGCGTAAGGCTCCCGCCCGTCGACGGCGCCGCAGAGAGGCTGAGAGAGGGACTCTCCCTACACTTACAGTAGGTGTCTATGTCGTAGAGAGTGACAGTAATAAGCTTCATTACATCTACTATCGCGTACAGCGAGGACGGCTTTCTGGCCGGTGGATGGTTCGCGTACAGCGTACATCCAGCTCTTCTGAGCTCTTCCCCTGCCCGGGGGCCTCACCAGAGGGTAGGTGCGTGCGTACTGGCATAGGCCGCAGCGCCTGCGCGATGTGAGGGCTGCCTTTCGGCTAAACCCAACCAGACGGACTGCATCTTCTCAAAACTCCGGATTGTTCGCAACAACTCGACCAGTTTTTGCTCCACCTGTTCTTGCCAGCGCTGCAAGCTTAGGCAATAAAAAGAAGCAACGGTCAGTGAACTGATTTGAGAACACACTCGATTAAGCACTGATTTTCCTCCTGGTAGTTGGCGTGGCTGGGCAGAAGTTGATTCCGATGGAAATGAGGTTTCCGGAAGTGAATGAGAATCAATTACAACCGTGGTTGACTTGAAAGTGCCGTTTTTTGTTTACTTCCCTTAATTGATTTGCGTTGATTAATTCGCTCCACCGCCCTCACCTGGTTCACCCTGAGAACTGATAATGTTCAATATTCAAAAACCACATTCAATTGTTGCGTTTTTTCATTGTGCACTGCTTCTGCATTGCATAGGTTGCGTATTGACCCGTTGCTCAGAATGATTCATGTCGGCAACTTGGTGGAGTGGTTGTCATACTCACAAACTCCCACCCCCAACTTCGGTGGGTCCGCCGTTCGAGGTAAGGAGCGCGTAATTTTTGCATACGGACAGATAACAGTGTTCTGCTTAGATTAATCAATATCCTGCTTGAGTAAATCAGGGTTTCTGGTTGGATTAATCACCGTGTTCAACCATGTTCTGTTCACATTTCCTGCTGTTTAAACACTACTTGACCCTGTTGGAATATGCAATACCACTGATGGTATGTCTCTCTGGCCCATTGTAGATTTGAATGGGGTGGGAGAGAAGGGTAAGAGTTGTGTTTAACAAATCAGACGTCAAACCGGATTATCCATTAAGACGCGGATTGTTTAATCAAACTTCATATGCTTACTGAATGAACCGCTTTCAAATCCGCGCGAGTCGTGAAAAATGAACTCGGGATTGCTCTTGAATATCAACTGGTTGTCGACGTTGTGCAATCCTCGCTGGATTGCAATGAGCGGCTTTTCATGTTGAGTAATACGAGATTAGAACCTCTGCTGACTCCTTGACAGTGTCGAGATTGAGCTACGAGAGGTCATCAGTTCCAGTTCGCGGAAGTGCACTGGCTGGATCACCTCTTCGCCGGCGGGACCGAAGATTTCAGGATCGTCCACTGAGTTGCACACTTTTTTCAGAATGGTGGTCTTCCCAGCATTAGCCCTCCCGATGATCAGAATGCGAAAGTGCTGGTAGTTCCGAATTGCGTTAATCCGAATTCCTTTAAGCCTTGGATTCGTCATGTTAAGGCCCGGGAGGAGAGTTATGTAGAGACTTCAAGAGTTAAGACAATGAATCGAGATTGTAGAGGGCAGATAGTGGACGATGAGGCCGGAGGAAGGCGGAAACGTGTGAGCAGCGTGTCGGTGGCGGCAGCAGTGCAGCTCTATTCTTTGACAGACACTCTTCGTATCAAAGTTTATCTTCTCTCTTTATAAAATTACGGGTGTCTGTCCGAAGCCTTTTAAACTTCGCTTTTGGACTTTCATACCCAGAACTTTGGAAACGCCTGTCAAGCGCTCTGTTGGTGCGGGTGTCTGTCTGGGGCATTTAAACTCCACTTTTGGACTTCTGACCCCGAAAGATTGGAAGCGCCGAATTAGTGCACATGGGCGTCTTCGGCATTGCTCGGAATTATTATTTCTATGTGCTTCTTCAATCAATTAATATTCTCATCCAGTCTCCTGGACGGTCTACAAACTCATACCCCAGATCTGCTTCTTCTCTCCTATGAACAGAAAGATTGGAAGCGCCAAATTAGCGCGCATCGGCGTCTTCGGCATTGCTCGGTATTATTATCTCCCAGCATTTGGTCTGTCTGAGGCGTTAAAATTCCGCCTGATTAGTGCACGAATTAGCGTGCGGATTTACCAGCTTCATTTAACTTCTTTTGTCCATGTCACCCTCTTTACAAAACTTCACCTGATTAGCGCGCGGATTTACCCGCTTCATTTAACCTCTTTTGTCGATGTCTTTCTGCTATCATGCCGTTGGATGACTTCCTTGCAAACCCGGAAAGATCACTCCATCTTCCAAAAGCTTCCGCTCTGCCTTTCTCACTCAATGTACTTCCATCACTTCTTTTGAGGCGGACTCGGACAGCTATCTGCCAGATCGTGAAATACCTTTGCCTTCTCGCAAACTAGGGCGGTTTCTGCATGTACTTTTCGTCCCTTGAGGCTCTGCTCTAGAGGGTGACACAATAGTGAATGATTTGCTGGTACCGTCTCCCCACAACTGCTGTCCTGCAGCACTGTGAGAACCTGATATTCTGTGTCAAGCTTTTTTTTGAACTCCGCCCTCTCTGCACAACCATTTCCAGAATGCCGGGCACTCTGCGAAGCCGGCTCCCTGCGGACCATGGCTTCCGTTCTGATTTGAGATGCATACTGCATCCCGCGCAATCACCTCCTATCACCTTCTATCATTCTCCTTCAATTACACTCCGGTCATGAGATTTATTTTCATCGTTAGTAGAGTCAGCAGAGGCACAATATATCTCAAGTTGATTCTCAACATGAACCCTCAAAGTTCGGAAGAGGATGTAAGGCCGCGAAGCGGCCGAGCAGCCGCTTGTAGTTTCTTGAATTATTTATCCCATTCACACGGCAGACAAGTCGTGGGGAGCAACAAGTTCCTGGTCTCGCCACGTCGCAAGCTTGCAGACAACCCTTCTTTTCGGCCATTTCCCTCTCCAACTACTCGGTGTACGTCTCCGCTGTCGCTTGAGACATATACGGAACGATCTCATCCTTCGCAAAACCTGCATTGAACTCAAGGGGTAGCCGATATCAAACTTTTGGCATTAACTCCCCCAAACCTCCCATCAAGACCCCGTAACCAGTGACCACCACCACCACCTTTAGCGAGTGATCCAAGCCAAATCAGGACAGCCATCACTGTTACCTCCGTAGCGATAATTGAAGGAACCTCAGAAGTAGACAGCATCCGCTGCTTGCAGGAAATGCGAAGGTGCTGAAATGATCCAATTTTTAGTCTCAATCCCCTTGATTTTTTTTCGAAGCGGTATGAAAACGTTTCATCGAGGCAACAGGTCGCTTCTTGTGAGCACTTCGCCCCTCTGTTCTCTCGTTTCTTCTGGTTTTCCTCTCTCTCTCTCCCTCACATGCACTCTTACTTTACATTCTCCTAATACTTATATATCACCACTGTATGCCCCCGCACGTACCTCTTTCACCAATTCTGCACCCTCTCGGCCCCACGCGATACCATTCCCGCCACGACTTTACCATACCGCATAGAATATTTCACTTTTCTTCTCTCTTTCGCAATCCTTGGAAAAACTGTAGCTATAAACCCCGGACAACTCGTACATATAGAACCATTACCTAGAACTGCTACCATAGCCCTCGGGCCACATGTAGTTACAACTTGAAATAATCAAATCAAATCAAATGGTATGAAAACCCTGTGGTGAGTTTAGTCGAATCTTTTGGAAGGTGGATGCACCTGAGTGCCTTTCGGGCATGCTAATGACATAGGAATTTTTCAGAGGTGTAATAGGTAATATTATAACTGTCTTGCAACATTTTTCAAGCCAACCGAACATGAGAGGTCGACCAGAAGAATTCAACAGCTCAAAGGAACCGACCGAAGGACCCCCGGGACCGATCACGTGCGGAGGGCAGTCCATATCCGGTATTCAGGTTCTCGGTAACCCTTGATTGAACTAAATTTAATATAAATCCCCGACAGTGCTTCACCGCGGACCCAGACTCGCGCCGAGGCCCGACGTTGCCTATCGGCTTATCAGCGTACTACCGTAGACCCACACCCTCTTCCTTCTCGCGACTTCACCTGCTCCCTCTTCCACATCCCGCCGTGACCGAGCCTTTACGGCCGTAGGTCTCGCCTCCCACCATCGATCGGGCGCCTGAGAAAACGCTATCCCCCCAACGCCGTTGCGCGGTTTGATGCCCGTGATGGCACTCCCACGTCTCGCTTAGCACTCGCTTAGCGCGGTCCGCCGCCATCTACAAGTCCCTCCCAGCCGTATTCTTCGTCGGTGTCGTGCCCGTTGGCGCCGGCGTCGTCGGAGTCGTCGCCAACGACGATGAGAGACCCTTCGCGATGGCACCGGCCTGATAAATAAATAAATTTTGTAATGTTGTACCATCTATTAAGTATGAGTTGAAAAATCAAGAATGTACGACTAGAGGTTACTGTACTATTTCAGCCGTAGGTTCGCTGGGTGTGACCTGTGACCTCTTAGGTTCAACTTTTGATTGGTTCAATTGCCTTTTGGGGTGATTTTTCGGCATTTGCCGATATTTTTTGGCCTAAAACTGTGATCCTGGAGGCTAGTGACTTGTGACAAAATTAAATGGGTTCAATTCAACTCGCGTTGTGACCTGTGACTGAACCTACGGTTGAAATCGTACAGTAGATAACTAGCGGTGAATCAAGGAATATAGAGACCCATTGTGTTCCGTGTCTATCGAGCCGAGGGTTTATCCCCCTTCTTCACATAGGTGGTTGTGCGAACAGTTCCTGTCACGACACTGACGAAGAATAAGGCGAGAAGGACTTAAAGATGGCGGCGGACCGCGCTAAGCGAGTGCTAAGCGAGACGTGGGAGTGCCATCACGGGCATCAAACCGCGCAACGGCGGTGGGGGGATAGCGTTTTTTTTTCTGGGCGCCTGGACCTAACGGGTTGGGGTTAAGCACCGCGTTCTCATATTTGAGAGTTATGCGCACGGGCTGTCAGCGTGTCGCTGAACCCATATACCCTCGTGTCCTTTCGTACCCTCTCCGCGTCATTCCGCGTGAAATACCGACATCGTTTCTGTTAGACCTCTTCACATCCCCAACCAGTGGTACGTAAGCCGCTGCATGCAGCTGTGATCATGTCCCAAATTGCGAAATAGGGCGTCGACATCTATAGACACAGCCCTTTCGCCGCACCAAGTAGTGGAGATCCGCGTGTCGCGATTGATTGTCCGCGATCGATATGACCTCTAACATTTGCAAGTACATACTGCCGCTAAACGAGGAAGTAAACTTCGGACAAGATTGGATTCCTTTGTCGCATCACATTCTCGCCTCCTGTATGACACCAGAAGGACCGCCCTTGGCGGCACAGACCCTGCTGGCAAGTCAGTCAGGTCAGGGAATCTGGCTTTATCGATTGATTAGGGCGCGGCGCATGGCGCGAGCTGTGATGACAAAGATTCAGGAGAATTACTGGAGTATTTCGACCAAATGTTCACAGGGTGTCACCTGTCACCACAAATGTTCACTGGAAATGGTGTTTCACGACCCTCTGTCACCCGTCACCTGAACATTTGGTCGAAATAGCATAGCATAAGACCTTGACAAGCGTAATGAAAATATGCGAAACCAGTAATTTCGGATCAATGGCTTAGTTAACCGGTGCAATCTCGTAATGAGGAGCCTGACCTTGACAAGGACAAGCAAGTTACATCACATTCTCGCCTGCCACATGGAAGACGTTCTTTTCTCTCGCCCACGTCTCTCACGTTTCGCCCACCACTTCATTCTCGTCCATTCGCTACTCGATATCCATGGATGATCCCCAGACTCGCCGCCTGACGACTGAAGAAATACTCGAGGAGTGTCCGAGGTGCGATGTGTACCATCATGCCCCGATGCCCCTAAATGCTGATTGGCGTGGAGAGATTTCGGATTTTGGTGGTTGGCAAGGTCAGAGCAGCCACAACCCTTTCGCGTTCAATCGTTAACGAGGGTATAGGCTGGAGCGGGGAAATCCTCCCTCATCAACTATGCATTCGGGACTGATCTTGCGGTACTTCCTAATTTCTTTTTACCTTAGCAACATAATCGGTGACCTGCAATCTCAGACTGCATCGGATAAAGTGCGAGGGAAATGCAATATCGAAGACGAGATCATTTCCGAGCATAATGATCGCTTCGTGCTCCACGATTCTATGGGTTTTGAGCCAGGACAGACGGAAAATTTCGAGGCGGCAAGAAATTTTATTGAGTCGCACGGCGAAAACGTGCCTCTTAAAGATCAAGTTCATACCATATGGTGCGTTGTACACTTCTCGTAGAGCTTAGCTTTGAAATATTCTGACAATCTAGGCTATGCATACAAATTCCTCACGCCGGCAGTAGGGCTTTCGAGACGGGAGATGAAGAGTTCCTCAAACTTGCTTTCAAAAAGAACGGTAATTATCCAACTCTCGCTTGAGGAACTTGTCTGACATATTGCGTCGCGTGCAGTCCCAATAATTGTCGTATTTACTCAGTTCGACAAACTGATCAGTGCCATGGAGAAGAATCTTACCGATGAGGAGTTGGACAAGCCCGATGTGGAGATTGATCTGATATTGGATGAGAGAGCTAACGCAGAGTTTAAAAATGTTTGTCTGCGTCCTTTACGACGCATCGATCGCAAGATTCCTTATGCGAAAACATCCGGTTTGATACCTCAACTTTAAGCCAATATTACTTGACATTGCCATCATTAGGACTTGGACGTTGCCATACGCCAGATCGACCCGCTTTAGCAAATCTCATCAGTATTACTCAAACTTCCTTCAGCGGACCAGTGTGGTTTGTTGCCGCTATGGCTCAGCGGGCCAGTGCTTGGGAGAAGATCAATGCTTCTATCGAGTAAGTTCGAACTCGCTCTTGAGATGTCTTTCGTCTACTGATTGCGCATGTGTGAATTTCAGAGTTGGGATGAAACGTAATTCATCTTCATTTTTTCTGTCAGCCACTTACCATATTCCTAAAAAATACTTTTTATTTCTAGGATACTGGCCAATTCTCGCGTCAAGCACTGATCTCTTGGGTTTGAAGCTTGAAAAGTGCCTTCAATTGCTTCACTATGATATCACGGCAAGCTGGAATTTCGAGGACGGTCATGTATGCTTCCATCCTCTGGCATAGGAAACTCGCTCTTACGTTCCATCAACAGCTGCTGAACAACGAGGAATTCATAACGAAAATCAAATCTCTCGCACAGCTCGTAGTTCCAGATGATTCAAAAGTCAAGCTGTGGTTGTGCGTAACATCGCGACGAGTCCATCATTCACCCACTGATCGTTCGCTACACAGCGAAAATCTAGAACAAGTGCAGACTCTCAGGTATCTCTAAGTCCAGCGGATACTGCACGACATAGTGCAGCAGAACAAACACAACATCGGATACAGGCTAATTTGGAGCAGCAGAGTAGGGTCTCACAAGCCCAAAACCACACTGCACAGAGCAGCTTGCGATTTAGTGTTGAAACACAACAAAATCTTGGTGAAGAGGATATTTCTTCTGAACCATTAGCAGGCATCACTGTTACACCGTCCCCTCCCATTCTTCAGATTTCAAACCCACTTCCCACATCTTTATCTTCTCTTTCTGTTTCTCCGTCTCCTGTTTTCACTATGGCTGTTAAAATACCTGAGGCATGGGATCGGAATGCTCCGCATTTCGACTCCAGTAAACCTGAAGAACTCCAGCAGTTCTTGGATCATATGGACTCTCTCATGGATAAGGCACAGACGCCAGAGGAAGGGAAGAAAGACAAGCTGGTCAGTTATGCTGACTATACCTCAAAACGGGAGTGGATGAGCCTACCTTCATATCAAAAGGGAAGCTACGAGGATTTTGTGAAGGATATAATAAACCATTATCCGTCAATTCGTGATTCGGAAAAGGGTTCAATTACAATCTTGAACAAATTATTGGGCAAAATTGCGAATAGGAGTATTTTCATGGAAGATCAGGACGAGCTCATGGATCTCATCAGACCGATGCAGTCTCAGGTTAAATTACTGATACCTGCCAAGTTGACCAACAAGGCTGCTATTGCTAGGTTTATGGAAAAATTGGATTCAGACTTTGTCAATCGCATTTGGTCTCGGTTGGATATGGATGAAGTGGTCAGGAATAGTATTCCTGTTGATCCTACCGATGCAGCAGCAGTTGCGGCTCGTGCCAAACAGCTAAAGGACCGAGAGGATGAGCGCTACTTGTTTGAAGAGGTGATTGCTGTGGCAAGGGACTTGGCTCGAGGCACTGTTGACAGACATGAATACGATTTTGGATTGAGTAATGAAGGGGTAAATCGGAAGGCCATTAAGTCCGAAGTGAATGCAGCGACCTCAGCTATTGAAAAGAGAGCCGAAGCAGTCATAGAACGGATGGAACAATGGCAAGTTCAAATGTTGGATAAATTTGAACTGAACCAAAAGAGAATGGAACAGTTCATAAAGTCGGTCAATAATTCAGGTCCCAGACTTGGAGAGGGTTCTAGCTCTCAAGTTGTCAATAGACCCATGACTCTGGCAGAAATTATCTGTCATTATTGCTGATTACATGGACATATGGTAGGAAATTGCGAACATCGTCGGAAACACATTGAGGAAGGCCTATTGAAAGTCATTCAAGGCAAAGATCACCTAGCGGATGGGACACCTCTATTTGTACCAAGGGATGGTCGCTCTAAAAAGGAATATGTGGATAACTATTTCAAGAAGGCATCTCAGAATTTCGTCGGAACAGTTGCTGGAGTTTACAACCTCTCTACAGAGATGGAGGAGGCTTTGTTCTCGAATGGCACTGATTACGATCCCAGAGATGATGAGATCTTGAGTAGGAAGGTTACAGAGGCTCAATTGAGACGTCAATTAGCACAGGCAACCGCTCAATTGACCCAGAAACAGGAAGAAAGGACAATTCAACTTGTCCAGCAGCAACAGTCAACAGGGGTTGTTCAACCAACTCCTTCGGCTGCTACACCACAGAACAACGAGGTTGCACAAGCATTAACTTTGCTTTCGCAACAGATACAACAGTTAATGGTGCAGACTAGGGCAGGTGCCTCTCGAACGGGCAACTCCCAGGATAATGAGGGTTTCTAGATGGTTCAATGAAGGGGACAAGGGCTGCTAAGCAGAAGCCCACCACTGCAAAATCCCCGGAGGACCAGGCAAAGCAGAAAAAGTCAGAGGGTGATAAAACTGAGTTACCTGAATGGCGCAAAGGTAAAAAGGATAAAAAGGGTAAAAACAATGAGGAAGAAACGGGACAAGGATTGAGAACGGAGTTGCCATTCAGGAATGTCCCTCCTGTCGAATTTTCGGATAGACGAAATGAGCCAAATATTGGTGCTCAACATGACCCTATAGCTGAGATTGCGTTGGGGGTTGCCTACAAGTTGAAGGCTCCAATAGACGAAATCAAGGATGCAAGTATTAAGGCCATTATCGAGACCATCAAGTCTGTAACTGTTGGTATACCACTTAAGGACTTGATTGCGGCTGCTCTGGAAGTTCAAAAGGAAACTAAAAATCTGGTTACCAAGAAGCAGGTACCAGTACAGGAAAAAGAGGGTGTAAACCTTCAAGGAAAGATTGAGGACAAGGAAAACACTGTAGAGGATGAGGATCCATTTCCTGGCAACATCTATGCTCGGGAGGGACAGTACATTCAGGCAGATGCTATACATACCAGGGAAATACATATGCCCAGGAGGTTTTACGTAGCTGAAGAGCAGGATGGACTTGTTCCGAAGGGCGCACTTGTGGCTTGTGACCCTGTGCTACAATATCTGTGTTCACTGGGAAAAGATGAAGCTCCTAGACAGGTTTTTACAAGCATGGTGGAACCAGCTATAGGAGTTGATTCAGCATCTCTCAGAGTGGTTTATCCTTTAATTCAAGGAAATGCACAGGCTGAGTCAATCCTGGATGGAGGATCACAAATTGTTTCTATGTCACTGGCTACTGCGATTGAACTGGGTTTAATATGGGACCCCGATATCAATATTTTCATGCAGAGTGCGAATGGTCAGGTTGAGAAAACAGTTGGTTTGGCTCGGAATGTTCCTTTCAGGTTTGGAGATATTACAGTGTACCTCCAGGTGCATGTAATTAGGGATCCTGCATATAAAGTCTTGCTAGGAAGACCATTTGACATCTTGACGGCAAGCAACGTGCAAAATCAACGGGATGGTGGACAGATTCTCACTCTGACGGATCCGGCTACTAGGAAGCGTTGTACACTTCCTACTTTCGAGAGAGGTGCTTTGAAGAATCTCCAGAAAGTCAGGCCTAGTGTTGTTGAGGTTCCGGATGAGTCTCTCAAAACTGCAACTGGAAATTTTCAAGTACACTCGAGGAATTGATCCAAGATCAACGAGAGTTTGCTGCAATAGTTGAGATGGATGAGAATGGTCAAGGATGGATAAAAATGGTGCAACATGCGGAAGCTGAAAATGGTGCCTTCTCGAAGGAACAGTTGGCTACTCTGTATACAGAGCAGGCTTTGCCAGAGCTCAAGAAGGAGGAACCCAAGGCAGCTGCCCTGTTTCAGGAATATTTATGGAGTACGATGGAAAAAGAGGGGAAGTATGGTACATTTATGGTTCAGACTGTTCCAGAATTGGAATCTCGTGGCATGACTGAGAGCGAAAAGTTAGCGAGGAGTTTCCGGGAAGAAAAGAAACCTAAAAGGCATACTACTCAGGGAAGATGTACTGTTGTGATTTTGCAGATTGGGTAATGCCTGTAGAGCATAATCCACCGAGTCTGCATTCACAAACACTTGTTCGGAGACCGGTACAGGTGTTTGCTGGCAAGAAATATAAGCCAGTAGCGCAGAAAGTGCGTCCAGTATATCAGGATTTACCTGAAGAGTATCGTATCAAGAGGAATATAACTGGGGACCCTTTGAAGGATCTACCTACGTTACCAGTTAGACCTCCGGATTTTACTCCAACTGGGAGATACACTCAGGAAAGGAAGGAAATTATAGATGGGATTCATGATGAGGAATTTATGTGGCCAGAAGAAAAGAAGTTGTTGCACTACTTTATGATGGTTCACAATCCGAATTTTGCTTGGGATGATTCCGAGAGGGGGACATTCAAGGAGGAGTTCTTTCCACCTGTGAAGTTCCCAGTTCTCCAGAATCACAAGGTGTGGGTTGAGAAAAATATACCCATTCCTCCGGGACAGTTGGAAGAAGTGTGCAAGGTATTGAGGGCCAGCATTAATGCGAACATTTATGAGCCATCTAATGGTCCGTATCGCACTAAGTACTTCAGTGTACTCAAGAGTGACGGAAAATCTATAAGATTAGTACATTCTTTGGAACCATTAAATGCTGTGACCATTGCTCATTCGGGAGTTCCTCCAGGAGCAGAGGAATTGGCCAGCCACTTTGCGGGAAGGGCATGTGGTGGTTGTTTGGACTTGTACTCTGGATACAATCATAGGACAATTGATGAGTCCTCCAGAGATTATACAACATTCCAAACACCATTTGGAGCACTGAGGTTGGTTAAACTACCTCAAGGGTGGACCAATTCGGTTCCAATATTTCATGAGGATGTAACATATATTTTAAGGGATGAGATTCCACATGTGACAAAGCCTTACATTGATGATGTGCCTATCCGAGGGCCTGGCTCGAGATATGAGTTACCAGGTGGTGGTTATGAGACAATACCCGGAAATAAAGGTATCAGGCGTTTTGTGTGGGAGCACTTTCAGAACTTGAATAGAGTGGTTACCAGGATGGGTTACGCTGGAGGTACATTCTCCGGAAAGAAGGCAGTTTTGTGCAAGACTTCTACAGTTGTGGTTGGTCATGTCTGCGCATTTGAAGGCGTAAAACCTTCACCAGACAGAATTGGCGTAATTGAAAGATGGGGTGAACCTACCTGTTTCACGGATGTGAAGTCTTTCTTGGGCACTGTCGGAGTTATGCGGATGTTCATAAAGGATTATACAATTTTAACGTGGCCTATCAATAAATTAACTAGGGCTGGTGTTGAATTTGTTTGGGGTCCAGAACAGCAAGCCTCCATGGCAGCAATTAAAGTAGCAGTAGCAAACTGCGAGGCCTTGAAACCAATCAATTACGACTGGGATTCGGAAGTATATCTTGCAGTGGATACCTCATGGATGGCAGTAGGAATCCATATTTATCAGTTGGATCCCAATGACCCAAGGAAGAGATATTATGCAAAATTTGCATCGATACCTCTGAATGACAGGGAATCTAGGTACTCTCAACCAAAGAGAGAATTATTTGGGTTAAAACGAGCTCTTGAAGCAATGAGCTATTGGTTGTTGGGTTGCAGAAAATTGGTTGTTGAAACAGATGCCAAGTACTTGAAGGGAATGTTAGATAACCCGGGAATGGGTCCGAATGCGACCATAAACCGCTGGATTGAGCAGATTCTGATGTTCCACTTCAAACTGAAGCATGTTATGGGTAAAACATTTGGGCCAGACGGTTTGTCTCGGAGGTTGAAGCAGCCTGGGGATGAAGAGTTCCCAGATGCAGAAGTTGACTTCGACAACAATGAGTCACCCGAGTTGCATTCAGACAGCATTAGAGTACCTGCACCCATGGATTTTGAGGATTTCAAACATGATATTGACACCAGGGGTGGCTATTTGTTTGAACTAACTGGAGAGGAAGCCAAAGACCCCTCAGATTTTGAAACAGAGATTCAGAAAGCAGAGACATGTAAATGTCCGCATGATAAAAAGGTCTTATCAGAGGTGGTTCAATTTCTTCAAAATTCGGTTGGACATTATGTTCAGCAGAAGAAAGGGAAATTCGGTAACACAGCGGCTAGGGAAACGGGAGAGCCATTGTTACCTACTGCCAAAGAACCATATATCGAGCAGCAGAGAACAGAAGTTGGAAAGGCAGCTGATGAACGCATTGAACTAGTAAAGAAATGGTTGCAGAATACCAGAGAGCGTCCCGAGGAGATGTCTGACTCTCAGTATCGCAATTTTATGCGCTATGCTTCTATGTTCTTCAGGGATAAAAATGGAAGGCTGTATAAAAAGTGTGTGGGAGGAAATCATAAACTTGTGGTTGATAAGGATAGAAGGATGTTTATGATGAGAGCAGCACATGACAGTTTAGGACACCGAGGATTCTTTGCTACAAAATCCTTGATTGAGATGAGGTTTTGGTGGCCGGAATTTGAAAAGGATATCAGTCATTATGTCAAGACTTGTCTATTGTGTCAATTGCGCCAACAACGGTTGATAAACATTCCTCCAATTCAAACCCATACTCCATCCTTGTTTCAACAGATACATGTGGACGTAATGGTAATGGGCACACCATCAAATGGATACAACAAAGTTGTGGATGCTAGAGACTCATTGAGCAGATGGCTGGAGGCCAGAGCAATAAAGAATGAGAATGCCCGAACACTGGGACTCTTCTTGCTTGAGGAAATTATCTGCAGATGGGGCTGTCCAGAAGTCATTGTCACGGACAATGCTCCACAGTTCATCGCTGCAGTAGAATGGTTATCAGCCAAATATGGGATTAGAGGCATTCGGATTTCGCCTTACAACTCCCAGGCAAACGGAACAATTGAAAGTGGGCATTGGCCTATGCGCCAATCTTTGTACAAAGCTACAGGAGGAAATCCAGGTAAATGGTACTGGTTCCTACCCCAAGTAATTTGGGCAGATCGAGTCACCATTAGAAAAGGACTTGGGTGTTCACCTTATTTCATGGTAACAGGAGCACATCCTATCCTACCATTGGATATTGTTGAGGCAACTTGGCTAGTAGAGTTACCAGCAAGAGCATTAACAACTGAGGAATTAATAGGGTTCAGAGCTCAAGCCTTAGCCAAGCATCAGACACATGTTGAGCAGATGAGAGCCAGAGTCTCAAAGGAAAAATTGGAAGCAGTCAGGCGGTACGAGAAGATACATGAGCATACAATCAGAGACTTCAATTTCAAACCAGGAGACTTGGTTTTGGTTCGAAACTCGATGGTTGAAAAGTCTTTGAACACCAAGATGGCTCCTAGATATCTCGGGCCAATGATTGTAATCAGGAGAACAAAAGGAGGGAGCTATGTTGTTGCGGAACTTGATGGATCAGTGTTCCAATCTAAAATAGCGCAATTCAGGGTAGTACCTTACGAGGCAAGGCACAGTATTCCACTGCCAGACAGCATTCATGACTTGATAGACTTGTCAAAAGAGTCACTGGATGAATTAGTCAATGAGGGAGTGGTGCTGGAATACAAGGGAAAGGATTTCCAGTTTGACCATGTCAACTTGGGAGTGGAGGACTCCAATAATGAGATCCCCCCAGCTGAAGACGAGTTTGAAGTGCAGGATTTAGAACTTAATGCTCCAAAAGTTCATCAAACTAGGGCCGTCAAAAAGGTTGGCCAAGAATTGGCTAAACAACAAGAGATGGAACTGGAAAGGGCTTGGAATAATTGGCAGAGAAGAAAGAAAATGGCTACAGACGAGACCTTGGCTCGGAAAAGCTGAGAACACTCCAGTGCTGTTCGCTATAGGCTTTTGGGTACAAGTCTCAGAATGGAAAAGGACACAGACAATTTTATTCTGTAGGCAATAATTGGGGACAATGATTTACTCTACTCCTCAACGGCAGTGTTCTCCAGCTCAGAGAGACGAGCAGCAAGACTAGCTGCATCCTCCACATGAGCGGTACGAAGAGCCATGTCACTGCGAATGCGGTCATTAATGACTGCAATCTCAACCATGAACTGGTAAAGCCTCTTCTTGAGTGCAGGAATAGTATTGGGAAGGTCAGATGGCATCGCAGTAATGAGCTTCGCCTCTTCGAGGACTTGGGTAATGTTGGAGCCGTAACTGAGCTCCTTAAGGACTGAAAACAATGGTCAGAATCGCGGAGACTCAGAGTTGATTTTGGCTACCTACAGAAATAAAGGTGGAGTCATCATCCTCGCGGAGACGACGCTTCTTGTCATTCTTTTTGCCCTTGGAGGACCTGGCGGCAGGGCCCTGTGAAATTGGGTAATTAATATGGATTATTACACGATGGAAATGAAGTCTTACTGGAGCAGAAGGGCAGGAGGTCTCAGGATGATCCTCGTGACCGCATTCATGGTCCACCTTCAATTTCTTGAAGTGAAGCCCCTTGGGAACAGTACCAATCTCGTTGGCAGGCTTGTCATCATCGCCGACTTGCATCTGGGCCAATGCTTTAGTCAGAATTTTCATTAAACTCTTGGATAACTTTTCTGAACATACCTGGTCAGAACTGTCTGTGTTATTCGAGTTGCCGCTGTTACCAGTGATGATTTCGACATCATCGTGACTTTCAACAGTTGGTTTCGACTTAACAATCTTTGGATACAGAGGAAATGAACGGAGGATTTTATTCTGGAACTGGAAACATACCTTCTTATTTTTCTTGCGCTCTTCTTGAGCCTGGTGGGTGAGCTGTCGCAATCCATCATAATCCGAGGGGTAGGAGGGTTTGGCATCCTTGTTGGGATTGTGAAGCTCATGGTATAAGCCTCGCATATCGAAAAAGAGCTCGACAAGTCCCTTAGACTCAGGAGCACGGAGTTGGGAAGGGAAACCTAGGAATTTAAACTGCCAAAAGAAATTTCAGTATGGAAGAAAGATGTTATATCAAATGGATTCCAACCGCGGCCTGGCCGACTTCCTGGAGCTGCATGATGCGCTTTTGAGCAGGGGCATCATACTCCTTCAAGAGTTTGGCATTGCTGCCGAGTTTTTCGAAGAGGGTGCGAGCCTCAATGAAGTCAGAAGGAAAGGTGGAAGCCATTGAACTGGGAGAAGTGTGAGACTGGATTGGTGAAGCTACAGTGCTGGATAGGCCTGCATTTATAGGCAAATGGAGATCCCCTTCAGGACAACCACGGAAATGGACCGAGGACGGTCAAAGTTTCAGGTTGGGGGAGAGAGACTGGGGAAATCAACCAAGGAGGAATTCAATCGGATTTTTGCCGCATTTTTCCGCCACTTGGGGTAGGGTTTTTCAGGGACAATATTGCTTGGGAGCGGCGTGGTGTTCGCGTATCGAACCTAGACACTTCACCGACCTTTACGACACTATTGCATGTTATTGGACGTGCAACGGCCTCCCAGTAAGCAAATAAATGGGATATAACTCAGTGCAGCTAACCATATGGGGAAAAACAATGTTGCTAGGTCGCACTTGACATCTAATCTTTCGGCTGGGATGGTGGTATGGTGTAAAACACTGCTAAGCACCAAAGGTACCAAAACGAGTTCAAAGTGCGAGGTTGAACATTGGCAACTCAGGATAAATCAAAGATACAGGATTTTCGAGGAGATCACTCTAAATAACTGAGTTGAGGCCTCACACCCTGGGGGTAGACTTTCAAATCAAGGTTAGGGATAGTCAGAGAATGGGCTAATGATTAAAAACTGGTGCCCAGAACTCTGAACTCGGGAATGTATTGGAGTACATCTGAAAGGTAACTGGGAAAGTTGGTTCAAGTAGCTGTTGGCTGGCATGCAATGGGCCTTATGATTGCACTGTCGATTTGGTTGGCAAAATTACTCTCCACAAAATACCTACACTGATAATGGAAGTGACTGAGGGCAGTCAGAATTTCAGGTTGGGGGAGATGATGAGACTTGAAATTGAACATGCCTGAAATAACATAATTTTGCGACCTTTCAGTTATTTAAACTGATAAAACCTGTTAATAAGGACATGATAGAGTGCAAGTCTAATCCCAGGGCTGTGCACTAGGCTGTCGGACGCGTTTAAAGCCCAGTTACAAACACATCATTCATCACACTGGCTATACAGAGGCTCCTACAACTTGTACATTTTGTGCAATGAGTTTGAGTACAATGTAGGCGCTAGGCCACTTAATTAACCAATGGGACATTGGAAGGATATCATACAGGCAGCTACAGAATCAAGGGATAAATCATCTACGGCTCTAGGAGTCATTTTGATGGTATCTACCAAATAAGGAATCTAGTGGTTGGAGCTAGTGATACCTGGGTCGTGCTGGAGCATGTTCACACTAGATTGGATCCAGGAGACGCCTAGAAATGCCTGGAACATGGTGTAATGGGTCTGGACAGGCCTGGGATTGTCAGGATGACAGTGGATACAAGTTGTGCCTGGAAACAACTGTGCATTTCCCTTGGGGAAAATGGCCCTGGCCCCTTTTCTTCAGAAATTACATCGGAGGGTTCCTAGGACCGATACATATGACTCATGGGCGCTGTTCTGTCGGTCTAGCACGGAGTTTTAACCCCAGAAAGGTTGTTTTCTTCTCACATACTCTATACCCTTTTAGACAAGTAAAATGTATTTAAACTGGCATGTAAATTAGATACAGGAGCGAACTCCGTCCCCTTTGTTGGCATATTTTGCGACCAGATCTCTGTGACTGAGCTGTGGGTCAGCCTGACGTCCTTGTGACTGAGCTGTGGCGCCCTGAGGTCCCTTTGATTCTGACTGTTTCTCAATTGCTGAGCTGTGAGATACCCTGAGGTCCATTGGATTTGGGCTGAGCTGTGGGTTCTCTGAGGCATTGGTTACAGTGTGGGCTCTTTCTCTAGACACATACGACGGAGCTGTGGAATTCCTGAGGCCGATAGGCTGAGCTGTGGAATATCCTGAAGTCCTCTGTGTGCATTCTGGTTGAAATCTCACTGCAAGGTCAAGCACCTGTTGAAGTCCAACATTTGTGGGTTCTCGGATAGTAGTCCATAGGATTAATCAATACATTGGTTTTATTGCACTACACTGTGTGATTTGGCAAGGATTCCTAAGTGTGCGATTTGAGATTGACGGTCGATACGCCTGACCTACCTCCCCGAACACACACATACGGCATTGGAGTAGTTGGTGGTTGAATTGAGATTCATTGGAGTGTGGACTTCGTCCAATCTCTTTGTATTTGATTTCACTGCCGCACTTTGGTGCAACGTTTCACCGTAGTTCCAAGTACGGATCTCAGTCTCTCTGGCGGTTTACAGCTGGGGTCCAGGACAAAGAATAAATAAATAAAAAGAACCCCAGACACCGAATCTGCCATAGTTCCAAGTACGGATCTCAGTCACTCGGGTGGTTCAATGGGGTTCAAGTAGAAATGAAAGGAGAAAAGTCAAAATAACAAGAGGATAGAGCTTACCCATTGAAAAAGACGCATCAATACCAGCTCCCACTCAGTGAAAAGACAAGTTTGTCAGAGCTTTGAGAGAGAGGGAGAGCCCAAGAGGTCAGCTGAGAGAGTGGTTAAGGTCCAGCAAGAGGTAACAAGTAAGGATGTGGAAGGATGTCGTGTGGGTGGTGGTGGTCGGAAGGAGTGGCCTGAGCTTGATCTTGGATCACGTGTTGTGATTCAACGCATCACATCACACTTTGTGACATTTATTTCGTCTTAGCATTCCTCTTAGCCCATAGCACCCGTAATTCATCGTGGAAGTTCAGGCTCCAAAAAATCAACAAGCATGGGCTCCTCATATCCTGGTGCCTTTCAAAGAGCCAGGAGGGGGAGAAGGAGCTTGCTGAAATGGTGTAAGAGCTAGCAAAGTTGGCAGTGGATAGTCGGGAGGTGCAGGTGAATGAGAACGAGAAGGTAGAGGCAGGTGAGTGCTATGCCCTCTCATTATTTTATTTTTATTTTTATTTTTAGAGTGATTTTTGATGGCGGGACAACGAGCGCGAGGGCGGCACACGAGGCGCGTGATGGCACTTGGGTGCAGATCGGATCACTGTATTATTTGTGATTTTAGCTGTATTTTATGAATATTTTTCATCAACATGACCGTCGACAACGTCAGCGACGACGAGCGCAAAGGCGCGGCGTCGGCGCGCGCGCCGAACACCGCCGCATAGTACCTCAATATACCCAGGGCCTTTTTTCTTGAAGATATTGCCGATATTTTTTAGAGGTATTGCGAGGTTTATTAGCAGAGTATTCTTGCATGCATTCGAGTTTACATGGGCGATGTATGATGCATTCCGTGTGAATAAGAACAGTACAAGTGCAAGAACGATTCTCCTGGATTGGCATCTATTCCTGGTGTGGGGGAAGACTGAAAATGGAAATGTGAAAGGACAAAAACTCCGCCGATGCTCTAAGCCTCGATGACTATACCCAACGCTTCTCCCCATGACAGGACAGGAAAGGAAATGTGAATGGATAGCAGCGGCGGGATACAAAGGACCAAAAACTCTTCGTGTTGAAACTTCATAAATCCATCTATGGTCTTCGGCAGGGCGCAAAGAATTGGTATGACTTTCTTTGCGAAGCTCTGGTCCACTTGAACTTCAAACGATGCGGGTCCGACCACGGTGTATTCTACAAGGAGGAAGACAACCAGCTCCTCGTGCTTGCCATTCATGTTGACGACTGCATGATTTTGGGCAGTTTTCCCTCATGCAAGTTCAAGGTCGAAATGAATGCGAAATACAAGCTCACCGACCTAGGCCCAATTAATTGGCTTCTTGGAATCAAGATCACTCGGGATCATGCGGAGCGCACTCTCACTTTATCCCGACATGCCTACATCGAGGCAATTCTCACACGGTTCAACTTCAATGATTTGAAGCCGAGCGCAATGCCTCTAGACCCGAATGTTCCTCTCAACAAAACCCAGTCGCCCACAAGCGTTGCAGATATTGCACGCATGAAGCATGTGCCATACGGCGAAGCTGTGGGATCCTTGATGTACGCGGCGATGGGTACTCGACCCGATATCGCGTTTGCCGTGTCCACTGTCTCTCAATTCAACGACAATCTCGGCTGGACCCATTGGGAAGCCGTCAAGCACATATACAAGTATCTTCTCGGCACGAAGAACTTGGTGCTCGTTTATGGGGGAGACAAACGTGGCTTGCAAGGCTACGTGGATGGCTGGAATACGTCCATGGGGTAAAGCGCGGACATCAGCGTCTCACGTTCTGGGTTGAAAATGTGCAGAAACCCCAGTTACTCGGCGCTGGCGCCGCGGGGCATCGCGTCTGATGCATGCCCGAGGTGGCACCTCTCAACCCGTGCGCAAGGAGATTAACCCCCGGCAAATCATGTTGTGGAATATTTGCTTAATTTTGTGGCTGTGCACATATTTTATCTCTTCCCGATGCAGAAGTGGAATGAGTGTTTATTTTCTGGCGGAATCATGATCCAGCCAAGTGAATTCAGCCGCCAACACGCGTGCAGAAAATTTAACCCCCGGCGAACCACGTTGTGCAATATTTTTTTTGAATTTTGTGGCTGTGCGCATATTTTACCTCTTCCCGGTGCAGAGGTGGAATGAGTGTTCATTTTCTGGTCGATTCATGGTCCGGCTGGTGAATGCACCCTCCAACATGCACACAGAAAATTCAACCCCCGGCGAACCGCGTTGTGGAATATTTTTCGAATTTTGCGCATACTGAACCTGGAATCGAACCGGGGTCCTCCAGGTGATCATGCCACCCCAGGGACCCACCATTCTATTTGCAGGGGAGGGCAAAGTCAAATAATGACTAAGCCAGGGATGGCATCCAAAGAAGCCTAGCCGCCAGCTGCGCGCAACATGTGTGCCACATGTCGCCAGCGACTGGCCGCCAGGTGTCGATGAGCTGGCCGCCAGGTTCAATCGCCTATGGCCCCATCATGTGGTCACATTCGGCTGGCGGCCAGCTGTCAAGCGCACCTGGGATTGACCTGTCGACACACATGTCTTGAAATTACAATTTATTTGGCAGGCTTTCATACGCGTGAATCAGCAAATTTGTAAATTCTAAACAGGATCTACGGGGAACATTCAGCTCTGCACATCTATGTACCTCAAACCATCTACGCGTCTTCAGCGGATGTCGACGCATTGACCACGTCGATGTCGAGGAGGTCATCGACCTTCTTCTGGAATGCGTCGACCATATCCTCTAGGTCCTTGTCCTTGTCGTTCTTCACACCGTGCTCTTTCTGATCCTTCTCAAGTATGTGGCGAAAGGCCCTGGAAATTTGATCAGAATATGGATTCAGGCCGCGCAGAGAGGTTGAGACATACCTGACAATTTTCTTGGCATCGCCATTAGCGTCTTCCCGGATTTTCTCGAGCTTCAAGTCTACTACCACACTATAGGGTCAATTTTCTCGGGTCCTGTATCTTCAGGTCGAATTCGAATAGATTCCCCTCCAGCTCACGCAGACCTTTCTCTCCTCATTGTCGAGTTGCTACGTGCAGAACATGTGGAGAACAGAATGGTCCACATTTTGAAGCACGTGGCCGGACATTTCAATTCCAATGAGGTCCCAGCACCATGTTCCAAACCACGCGTGTCAAGAATGGATAGCCCAGATCACTGCGAACATACACAGCCATTCGTACTCGGGACTGACAAAAGTGACCGCTAATCGGCTCAGCTAGATCAAAATTTGCAGTATTTAAATAGACTAAGTACATTTAAATGTTCAATAGCCCGTATGCCCACCATCTGCATCAATGAGAACATCGACAATCTTCGGTATCCGGTCTACAAAGTGATCAATTTGTTGGATCGTGATTTGATCCCAAACAGCATGAATGGCTTCGCAAAGCGCTTCGTACGAGGTCGGCCGCGGTTTATAGGCACGAATACCATTCTTCAGAACCTGCCACAGAGGTTCGATGGGCGAAACACCCGGGGAAGAGGGCGGGTGGGGAAAAATGGGGATGCAATGTTCCTTGAGCCATCTGTGCGTGACTTTGGCTCGGTGTCCTGGTGCGCCGTCCTGCTGAAACTTGAAATTGGGCCGGGACCTCTTCATTTTGTTAAAAAATGGGAGGAGGGGACCCTCTAGCACCTGTTTGATGTATCTCTCCGAATTCATATCCCCACCCTTCCCTCCTGGATACTCGAGAACAATAAGCGGCCCTTTTGCCCCTTTTGCGATGATCCCCCACACCATGACGCGAATTGGGTTCTGTGAAACAGTGCCCACACAGCACTCCCCCAGGAGCTCCTCGTCTGGCCTGCGGCTGACGAAAACTCGGTGTCCTGGAATTTATTCCAAAGATCACGGCCCGTTGAGTATGGGATGCCATGATCGCGGCAGGCACGACTGATATTGTTATGAACTTGAACAGCCCCAATGAATCGATTTTTCCTGGGAGAGTCAAGCTGGTGTCGAGTTAGTCTGTAGTTAACCGCGCCACCGTGTATCGGTGGCCTGCTTATTACAAATCATCGGAGTTTGAAATTTTGCCACGGCTATTTAGCACTTCCAGGATCTCCAGCTTCAAACTTCCAGTGAGAAAGGGCGTTTAAATGCATGTCTGACTCCAAAATATTGCTTCAAATTTTATTCTTTGACTTCTGTCTCGCGGAATAAAAAGAGGAGATTTGTCAGGATTTGTCATCTGTTGAGCCATCAAAGTCCGAACCGCGAGTTGGCGGGAGAAATTGTTCAATTTATGCCATTAAATACTACTGGGACTTCGCATTTGTGAAAAATATGTTCTGGAATGCATACCATGTTTCCGTGATTTGTAATAAGTAGGTCACTGATCGCTCGATCGAGCTTATCAACAGACTACAACATGCGAGGCACGAGCACCAAAATTGTTGTAGCGTCTGTCTATGAGAGACTAGTGTCGAGTAGGATCCTTAGGCATATTGTGGTAGGTGGAGGTTCGGAATAAGTCACGTGGTCGCGATACAGTGATGTCATTAACGGTTACTTATGTCAATACCGAGTATCCCGCCCGGAGGCGCTTTCCAGAGCACAACTACTGGTTTGCATTTTGAACCACGTGACCCTATTGCCTTTGTCACTGATTTCGGTATCAACTGAATTGGGTCTGAAACTGCACCTGAAACTGTGGCTTTGGGTTCTCTGAAACTGATGCTGAAACCACTTGATTCCGAGGAAGTTTCTGGTAGTCTGAAATTTTCCATTTCAGCGACGATATCCGTCGACCTGAAGCTGCTCCTGAAACTATCAGTTTCAGCAGCAGGTAAACATACAGCCACCGCTGGTGCAGGCATTTATTTTGGACCCAACTCCACAAAAAACGCCTCTCTGCGCGTGTGGGGCAATCGAACCAATGCGCGCGCAGACCTGATTGCCCTGCTCTATGCCATTAAGTCATCGTCGATCACCAAGACCCTTGAAATTTCGACAAGAGCTGAGCACGCCGTACGTTCTATTGTCTACTATGCCGCCAGAAATGCAGCATGTGGTTGGAAATGTCCCAACGGTGACATTCTCAAGTTGATATTCCAGTGGATAACTATCCGAACTGCTCCAATCCACTTCCTGTATCTCAAAAAGGAGTGCAAAAATGGCCACCTACAAGAGGCTATAAAACTCGCTGATATTGCATGCAGCCTGCCCCGTGTACCGTCGCCAGAGGCAGAAACACTTGTACCCCAGCCTGAACACCTGAAAGAAAAAGATAAGTTTGTAACGGCATCTACCATTCCCGTGCCAAAGGTATCCGCAAACATTCCCAACGACTCTCTGACTTCGAGCGAAGAGAAGACAATAAGCAGCCGTACTTCTTACCCTGCCGCACACAGGGGCCGTGAACGGTTAAATGATATCAAAGAACGTAACCGGAAAAGCATAATGGAAGCCCCTTCCGTAGCCGCGTTCTGGAAGCAAGTCAAACGGCTCTCCGACCCAGCGCCGATTGCTGTTTCCGTATCTGCGAATGATCTGAAAGAGGTTTTTGAATCACGACTGAACCCTCCAAAAATTATGCCTCGATCTTTTGATGCCGCCGAACATACGATGAACACTCTTCTCGCGGAAATGATCCCAGATTCAACTGAAGATACAACACCCGAAGGGTTCTTCTCAGCGCCGTGGACAGAGGACAATATTGCATCGATCAAGGATCACATCAGAACACATTCTCTGGATAGCGGGTCGGGAGAAGACGCAATTCTCTATGCGGAAATACTCGAAATCCCGAATGATGATCTGCTATTCCTCTGCAACGAATGTGTTCGAACACAAGACGGGCCAAGAATATGGTTCAGAACAGCCATAATTGGATTGTTGAAAAAGGGGAAGCTCGCCTCGATTCCGGACAGCTACAGAATCATTGCACTAGAAAGCTGTGTCTTGAAGGTTTTGACGCTCCTAATCCACCTGCGAATCACTGAATGGGCCAACGCACGTGGACACATACCGGACTATCAAAACGGATTCAGAGCTGGTTACCGAACAAACAATAATCCGTTTATTCTCCGCTGTGTCAAGGAATGGGCTCGCGCCAACGGCTCTACTGTGTATGTTGCCGCTGTGGATGCTACCAACGCCTTTCCCTCAACTGATCATCTCACTTTATGGCTCAAGCTGTTACGAATGGGTATGGGCGGCAAAATCTTTGACTGGTTGCGCATGTTATACCGCCGCATGGAATATTATGTCCGCCACGGAGACATGAACTCTGCCGAATTCAAGGCATTTATTGGCCTACTTACCGGCGATCCTGCCTCTCCAGTTCTTTGGAACCTTTTCATGGCGGACTTGGTCATGAATCCGGGCTCGGACGACCCAATTCTCTGCGAGGTTAGAATTGCCATAATGGCCCAGGCGGATGACATCCTTCTCATCTCGCTCTCGGTTGCTGGCTTGCAGCGCAAACTGAACTCACTATCCGTATGGTGCTCCAAAAACTTCATTGTAATCAACATGATCAAGACAGTGATTATGATTTTTGGTACTGTACCGCAGCCGCTTCCTCCGTTCCATCTAGGCAGCACAATCCTTAACCTTACCACCCACGAGAAGTATGTGGGTGTTCACATTCGCACTGATACT
Source organism: Mycena leptocephala (assembly GCA_029378395.1). Lineage (NCBI taxonomy): Eukaryota > Fungi > Basidiomycota > Agaricomycetes > Agaricales > Mycenaceae > Mycena > Mycena leptocephala. Next base: position 76,637 of record JARJLF010000003.1, on the reverse strand, counting down.
CGTAATATGTTTGAATCACATTACAAAGAGAAAGCAAGCACAGCTCGGTACTGCGCGCATCGAATTATGGGACTTGAAGATTCAACTGGCCGCCTGACCCCAAAGGAATACAAACAATTGTACATGGCTCGCGTCGACTGCCATCTCATCCACGGATGCGAGGTTTCTCCCGATAGCGAGGACATTCATGTCAAAGAATTGTGCGAAGTTCAAGTTAATTTTCTCAGGCAAATTTTGAATGTACACTCCCACTCGATGCTTGCACCCCTATTCACCGAAACCGGGATCATGCCTCTGCGAGTCCGGCGCTATTTGGTGTTACTAGTGTATCTTCAATATCTCCTCAGCCCAAAGGCACCAATAATTGCGCGCATATGCCTGAAAAGTTCTGTTGAACTTGCACGTCGCAAGAAGAAGTCTTGGTTCGGAGATGTATGCACGGCAGCATCCAGGTTGCCATTCGAGTGTCCACCTCCCGAGAATGAAAAGGCAACTCCTAAAAGCATCGAGGAGTATGCAAAGCTCGTGGAGAATCTGGCATTGAAATGGTTACAGCGTGAGGTTGACTCCACCGACAAACTCTACCTGCTACACGGACGACGGGAACCACAAAAAGATAAACCTCCAACGGCGATCACGCTCTATCTGCGGCACTATTTATTGATGGTGAGGACTCAGAAGCAAAGAGAAGCTCTTACTTCTATAATGCTCTCAACCCATCAGCTTGCCGTTGAAAGACTTCGCTATGTTGATCACGCACACCCAAAAGTACCTCGTGAGGCGCGTCTCTGTCGTTTTTGTTTGAACGCCGTAGAAACCCCGGAACATGCGTTACTAGACTGCACAGGATGTCCTGTTGTTATAAATATACGCGCTGTATTTCTGGGTAAGCTTCTACAGACAGTTCCGACTCTGCAGCAGAAAATGATAGAGTTGAATAGCACATCATTTCTAAAAGCTATTATCTATCAACGCAGCACAATTGTAATTGTATCGAAATACGTGCATGACGTTCTAGAGGTTTTCTATTCCATGCCCATTCACCGTCCGAATGCAGGGAACGAGATCGTTGTTGAGTGATGAGGATTGATTCTGGCGAAATGGTGTCCTACTAATCGCTTACAGGCGTCGACTGGGTTCTACCACAGGGCATGGGTAGCTGTAGGGTTGCTTGTGGTAACTGTGAGCTCGGCTCGGGAGGCGTCTGGAGGCCCAGGGGCAAAGGTGTAATTTTAGCTTGTTTTGTACACCGGGAGAACTCCTGGAACCGGCGTTCGTTATTCGGACCGTGCCGTGTAATCCTACCTACCTACCTACCTACCAGAGCGCAACTACTGGTTTGCATTTTGAACCACGTGACCCTATTGCCTTTGTCACTGATTTCGGTATCAACTGAATTGGGTCTGAAACTGCACCTGAAACTGTGGCTTTGGGTTCTCTGAAACTGATGCTGAAACCACTTGATTCCGAGGAAGTTTCTGGTAGTCTGAAATTTTCCATTTCAGCGACGATATCCGTCGACCTGAAGCTGCTCCTGAAACTATCAGTTTCAGCAGCAACTTCTGGAGCACCAAAACAATTGCTTCTGGTCCCAGTTTCGGCCGCACCGTTGAAACTATTGTTTTCAGGCTGACTGAAACTACTTCTGTTTACGTTTTCAGCCGGCCAGGGATCAAATTGCGGCTATGGAATCCCCACAAGTGCTTTTGATTCGGCCCGAGGTTTCAGCACTGCCATACCCGATATGGAGAGTTCTGTGACCCAAAGCCACCGCTCGGAAACGGTTGATACGCTTGATGGTGCGCGATGAACTACTACCCACGCCCACCACTCTCTAACCTTTCTTCAGGCTTCCAGGCGCACCTCGTTGCCCTCGCTTCCTCCGTCGCTGAGAAGCCTGTACACCTACTGCAGCTGACACCGACCACGCGCTCACCAATTTAGTGGGCGGCTGGACAGAAATCTTCCCAGCTGGACTGGATTATGGACGTCCGAGCCGTATCCACACTCCTCCGACGCTGGCGGCGGTCCCCATCCCAACGTCTCCGCTCCTTATCTTGTTGTGGCCAGTCCCCCGCATACGCGAGTGCAGCCGCCGGCGAACATCGCCTCATGCCCACCGTAGCGCTCCCCGCCCCCGTGTCCTCGCTGCGATACTTGGGCCGCAGCCCCGTACCTGCTGCCGATGTGCATACCCCCGCCCCCGCCCCCGTTATCGGGTCCCTGTGGCTGTCGTTGCAACTGGGGAAACCCTCCTAGTCTTCCTCCCTTCAAATTCATCCTTCACTACGACCACGACACTCCCTCCGTCCAGTAATACCCTTCCTTGTAATGTCTCCCTCTGCACTTCCTCTAATTACCTCTGTCTTGGTGGTGCGCCCGTTGTTATATACCCCTCCCACTGCTGTATCTCCCTCCACAGTCCCTTCAGTTATTTATGTCCCTCGCCGTTGATAGATAGCGTCAAAAGCTGGGATATGCACCTTTATAAATAATCGCTGGTCTATCCACCACCCATATTTACTCAGCTTCCCATTCCTCCACATCAATTTCCCCGCCAAAGGTCACAAACCCCAGTACCGCCCTTGACTACACTTCCAATATTTTCGCCCCTGCCCCTCCGCCGTCGCCCGCACATTCGTCGCTCCCCATTTGACCTCCGACCCAGTGCCGCGCACTACACGCAGGCCGTTGCGTCTCCGACACGCTTTACTCCGGCGCCCTACCACCGCTCCAGTATGTCGACATTCTTCTCATTGAATGATACATACTGATTTTTGACCGTTACAGCTGCTGGGCCTGCCGAGGTGCCTGAGAAGTCCGGGATCTGCGAGTCCGCAGGTTCTCGTGCCATCACTCACATATATTTTCCCCCGTTCTATGGCCTGTATGTAGACCCCAACTATGCAGAATGGTCCCTAGACCCTTCTTGTATTATTCCTAAACGAAGCGGCCTCGAGTTTGCGGCTACAGAACTTAATTGACGGGGTGGCCGGTTGGCTAGTATTTTGCCTTGTTGGTGATGCCAGCGCAAAGAAATTCACTCGTCTATCAGCACTTCGTGTAAATTCGAGAAAATGGGCTTGAAGCATTCACAGGATTCCTGCCTTCATTTCACCACAGAATGGATGGTATATGGACAGTATGGCCCTCAAGAACTAGCCACAAATGCTAAGGTGGCCGGTTACCCAGTCGGAAATAGTAGTGTCTGTCTTACAGAGACTAGTTTATAGTCAAGCAGGCTTCCCAATTCAATCCCGAAATTCCGGCCGCGTACAACTCGTTGGTTGCGACAATATGACAGTCAGACAAACGTAATTTGAACAGAATTTGGCACTAAGACAGAGGGTCAAATCCTTGGTCTCGGAGAAAAAAATTATACTTTTTTCATCTGCCAGGGGCCTTGAGACCATATTTTGGGTAGACATAGACTAAAACAATTTAAATGCTCTCATATACTGTTGCTGCCCTCCTGGGGTGTAACTGACGTTGCCGCCTGTGAAAGCATCCCACACAACAGTGCCAAAGTCTGTTGCCGAGACATGCCGATGTGGCTGTGCTGTGGCTGTGTCGGTCAAATTTTGAGGGTCAATTTGCCAAAAGTGCTCCATTTGACGAGAAAAGCGTGTAGAAACACTCTGCAAAAATGTCACACTGAAATATATAACTACTTATAACTTTGTACCAAAAAGATTTTTGGCAATTCTGGTTCAACCAAGCCCTTTCCCTAGCATTCAAATAAGCCTTGTATGAGAAAAATTTGACCCAAGTGACCGGGGCATGGAGCTACTGTCTTAAGTGAAAATAGGGAAAGCAGACTCAAAATTGAATGTTTATGCTGGGACACCTGGAGTAGTTTCTTTTGACAACTCTTTTTACAATTTCGTTCCATAGTTCATGAAGATTTTTTTCTATCTTGAGCTCCGTTTGTACGAGAGTCAATCCTTTCTTTGCGGCCTCCCGGGCCGGAATACCGTCAAAATATAGAGTAAATCAGTCGAAATTCTCGAAAAAATCCGGACCTAGTTCATAGCCTGTTATGTCGCCCGATTTGGGCATAACTTGATATGTTATGTCCCGGATCAAAATTCCAGGTGCCGGCTGACCACTTCTGCTCACACGCTGCCATCAAAGACAGTTTGTTGAGTTCGTCGCATCGTCCTCATCGCTCCTGTCCCAGGAACTCTCTGAAAGTTCGGGTATGGGTACAGAGCTATTGAGAACACGTATGTCCGTCGTTATTTTGGCTCAATATTTTAAAGGTACTGTGGAGCGGCATTTTCTTTGCAAAACCTTGTTCAGCTATGAAATAGGGAATTGTGAACACAGTACGTATTCAAACTTGGCAATACCTCCCAATAAACCTCACTGCAGCTAAGTAAGACCTGGGTTTGGCTACTCTTGAAGCTTCTGAGCATTGATTCAGATCTGTATTATATTTAACACAGGAACCTGAATGTTTGTCTCAAGAAGCTCGTATTAGAATCGCTAGTACATATGCGTGTAGCCAGTTTTTGAAAAACAATTAAGTACGAGGTCCTGCCGGGCGCAGCCACGGCCTTTACCCCAAGTGACTGACTCACGTGCTTTCAAAACGACACAACTCAAATTGGTGGTCGGCAACGAATGATCTGCACCTCAGAAGACTTCTTACCAGGTTTTCAGCCCATTTCACCGTGTAAAGCCGAAGCATTCTTTTGGAGTGCCTACTCACTATTTTCGGAAATTAAGCACTCCTACGGAAGTCCCGCACTGGGAGTGCTTTCTGAGGCACTCCATTGGTGAGCTTTTTAGTCACTCCGACCGCAGTCCCTCTTTTGGAATGCTTTTCAGGGGCTCCGCAGGCAGTCACTGCTGTTCAAGCACTTTTCCGGCTTGCTTCGGCCCGGCATCAGTTCTCGGCATGGATTGGCAGCATGGCTGTGATTTCCATCATTGCTATTCCTTTCTGACGTCCGCCATGACTACCTACTTCCTTTCGAACTGGTCTCTTTCCCTCTCTGTGGTACACTCTTCTGGTCCTTTTCTTCACTACGTCTCCCTTGATTGCTTTATTTTGAATATCTTGATTCTTCGACACTTCCTGGTTCCCACTCGCGTTCTTCCGTCGTTCTACTCGAGACTCGGCTGCAGTTTCTGCGAGCCATATAAAGAAGCTTCTCCTCCAAGCACGAAGCTCTTCCCAATTTATACCTGATGACTTTGTCGCAAATGCCATTACCTCGTTCGGTTACTTCCAGGCTTCGTTGTCTTGCAGCCACACTGCGCGTCGCGCATCTTCCCCTTGTACGGATCTTTCATATTCTCCTGCCCATTTACCTACCTGGTAGCAGCCGCACATGAAGGTATCATTTCGGCCATTCCGCAATGTACGTTCTGTGCCGCTGTACCGGTTACTTTGGGTCCCGAAGATGGCGTGCATCCGAAGCAGGTCATAATCATGTGACCTACTCAGCTTCTCGAGCTTCGACCATGGCTCCGTCGAAAGAAAGCCGGGGAAAAAAGCACTGCTACTGCTCTGAAGCCTGCGGAGAACCGTTATCAGAACGAGAACGCCGACGCCATTACTCTCGAGGCAATCCCTTGAACAGACGTCCTTCAGTCTTCTCGGCCCCGTCTCAGGAACACCAATTCCGACGCGGCCTCTCAGCCGTCAACGCCGCCTTCTACTACTTATCCATACATGCGAACTCCCTCGCCTATGGACGACGCACTGGACGTCGAAGAGGACGAGAATGAGAACATGGATGAGGACAAAAACTCCGACACGGCTTCTGACGCACAAACAGAGTTTGAGCTTGACAAGGAGGACGGGAGTGGGGTGAAGGTGTTCCCCGCATTTCCGAACCTGCTGGATGCGCGATGAGACTGAATATTCGCCTCGAACTCATCGTACTTGCTTCGTGCCTAGAAGAGCATTGAGCATTGCAATGTTATCGTAACTAGCCTCTTTGCGCACCTTCAAATAGATAGTAGATATCTGATGTATGCGCTGCTCCGCGGTAAGGAGTCTGGTTGTAGAGGACGGTGTCCGGTGCATTCCAGCTGAAGATCGTCATCACTTGAAGCGTCGATAATTATTCAAAGACGCAGACCTAAAAGAAAAGACATTCTTCACTCCATTTTCAGTCAACCTTGGGCGAGGAACCAGTCCCTGAACAGATGAATTACCAACGATCCAAAATACGCAGAAAAATATACCGTAACGGACATGCAAGTGAAGATGATCTCCCCAGCCATGGTTGATGCGCGGTCTCACTGAGTCGCCAATGGACTTCCGGGGTGCGTTGGGCTCAGGATAAATCGCCAAGGCTCTATCGATTGTGGTATCTGACTGCGAACAGAAGTGTCAACCCGCTTCATCGAAACCGGCTCGTGGCCAACATACCACTCCTGGCCATCGGGAAAATACCCGCTGGCGGACGTCGTCGTCCGTTTGGAAGGTATCGGGGGGGCCGCCTGCAAATGACTTGCCGTCACCGGTGCAGTGCCCGCCCACAAATTCGGCGTTATTTATTTTCCCTGCGGTGATCAACCTAGATGGGAGGTCGGGAAGGAATCCGTTTGGGCCTTCGATCACTGGAGCAAATGCGCCGTTCGGAACGCGATTTATCGCACTGATAATTGGGCCTGTGCGGATTAGGATGAATAGAGGATTGTTGACGCACTTGTACAACAAAGCGAGGTACGAGTTCAAATTTTGTTGTAGCTTCTGTTTACAAGAGACTAGGCGCTCTTGTACATACCGAGGGAGGCATTGCGCAGACATGGCATAGCATCAGTACCAGATGCCGGACAACCTATGAAACCGGCGGCGCTTGCTGGAACATTTTGACTTCAGAGCTACACCAACAAGTGAAGATTTCAAAGACGCACTGAAAAACGCATCAGTCTGCTCCGCAGTGTTGGTTGGCCCGAACCCAATAGATTGACGCGTCGCGCGTTTAAATGGAACAGGTTTAGTGCCTTGAAAGAGTTTCTTAGCTATCTGCTGTGTTCATGGAACATATCGCATCACCTCCGTACGCGACAACTTGCATGACGACGCTTGCGCCGCCAGCGCCTTCGCCATAAATCGTCACATTGCCAGGGTCTCCTCCGAATTTGCTGATGTGTCGTTGGATCCACTCGAGCCCGGAACGTTGGTCCAGGAGACCCGCATTCAAGTCTCCTTCGGCTGCAACAACAGGTCCGCCGAGGAAGCCGAGTAGGGTCAGTCGATATGTTATCGATACAGCTATAATTCCCCCGGGATGCTGAGCGACCCAGTCGTACATTGGGAATCCTTGCGGGGTCTTGGCACGTCTTGCGTCAGATTGCATTCATTGTGCGACAACGATATACGCACCCTGTTGTCATTCAGCATTTTCCCACGGTTTACCTTTACGCCGACTTTCTACCCGATTCTCTTTACCCAGCTCTTACTCAGCTATTCTCTGTTTATCTACTAGTAGAATATTCTAGATAATACTCTGTGTAGTATATAAGCTCTCACTTGAGCCCCCTCATTATTAATTCATCTCCTTTTTACCTTTGGGGGTAATTCATGGGACGCGACACTATATATCTATCTGAAAGTCTCACAAAAATTGTTGAGCATGGATTTGGGCTCCAATTATTATTCGGCTGTATCCCATATTTTTTCAAGCGATGGTGATGAAGCAGTGATGAAACTCTACTGACGAGCCTCTGAGAACAACAAGAGCAAACATATCCATGGATGATCCATGATCCACGTGGATCCACCCGGATGCTATCCGGATGATCCAAACTGGTCCCTAAACAGGACCCCCGCCAGAAGACGCGTGATGTCCCCACCACAATTCTTTGCATTTTCTGACACTTTCAATTCCAGCGCAGTCCCAGAGTATAGCCTGATCATTCCGGTCATTTTGAGCTACATATTCAGATCCTGCTCTGAGGGAATATTGACCTCTCCAGTGGTCACTCAGTGCTTTACATTTTGAAACGCGTGACCTTATTGCATTCCTTTATATTTTGAAATGCGTGATGTCCCCCCCGCAATTCTTTGCATTTTCGAACACTTTCAATTCCAGCACAGTCCCAGAGCCATTTTCTGAGGCACGCGCGGCAGAAATGGATAGCCCTGATCATTCTGGTCATTGTGGGCTATACAGATCCTGCTCAAGGCTGAAATGCGTAGGTGTGGACACGGGTCGGCCAGGATGTCCAAGTACTGTTTGATGTCGAACTCGGCCGCAAGGCCAAATTGTCGGTTCGAGTGTTCCGGAGGTCAGGAAGGCCGTCATCGAGCCAGCTCAGGCCATCATGTACTTGGTCAACCGGCTCAAAGGTTGTTGTTTCCGGAAGCTCAGAATCAACTGAAGGTTTGTCGGTATTCGGCGTGCCGTGAATTGTTGCTCGAATGTCGCGCCAATTGACTGTGACTGGCTTGCTGGGTCTTTCCTTCACAGCCGCAAATTAGTACCAGAAAAAGTCGCGTTCAGCGGTAGATACCTTTTGCGAATCCATTCGACTAAACCCCCGGATCGCTAAATGATTGGAGACCGTCAAAATATCTTGTCTGTTCCGATCCTTGGAATTGATCCATGTAACGGTGGACATTGCCCTCTCGTCGGGCATGGAAACGGGATTAGACGAAAATATTTTGACGGCCAGGGCCTACGAGAAAGTGATAATAAGATAATCATGCTCCTCTGGAACCGGCTCCCCGAGTCCCAGAACGTCTTCTACACTTTCGAAAACGGCTTTCGGCCCACTATCGGACTCGTTTATATGCCACCAGATGGCTCAAATGGGTCCTGCGCGAACTCTCTAATATCGGTAAGATAAACCATCGCAACGTCCAGAATACGCGATGTATGCGGACAATGAAAGATTGGGACGTTGCCGGAGCCATTCACGTTTTCATGCGTTCAAATGCTGGGACGTTCCCAGAAATTACAATCGAATTGCGTACGTGTCTACTCTCGCCTACTTACGGTTCAAGTTGTGGTCCTAGTCGTCGAGCTCAAGCTGGGCGTCCTCGGGCCCTGAATGAACACTCATCGCACGCACCTCCTCTTCCTCTGCTTCGTCTGAATCATCTTCCCACCCTTCGTTTCCGTCCTTGTCGAGCTGGGCCTCGGGCTCCCTATCTGCCGTCCCTTCCCTTCCTTGTTTTTCACCATCCGAAAGAGCAGAACCGACGCTGTGGTCCTCATCGTCTGGTCGCTTCTCCGCGTTGTCCTTGGATTCGTCCCTTCCTTGTTCCCCCCCATGCCTTTTAGCACTGTCCTCGACGGAACATGCACGTGCGTGCTCCTGAAGAACATCCATCGACGCGACCGAGTCTGTTTTGTCTTGCTTGTCGTCCTCCTGCACTGCACCGTCCGGCACTGTACCGAGGTCGTTCAAATCGTCCCTGCCGTTGGTGTCTTTGGTATTCATTAGTTAAACAAGAAATAAGGCGGCCGGCCCGTACCCTGCACAAGGTCGGCGATGTGACACTTATCATTGTTACTGCTATTTGCGACGAGGAGGAGTGGGTCGTCGGTCGGGCTGGGCGGCGGCATTGGGGTAAGGTCGATCTTTGGCCCGGGCGGCATATTATTACGCAGTGTCATCTTTTTGGCTGCCGGCCCAAAAGCAGCATCCGACTTGCGCTTTTTGGGTGGGTTGCTTGGGGATGGCGTCGTCTGGTGCATACCCCTGGTCCGCTAACTTTTAGGGACGTCAAGAGCAACGTGACACCGGGGCTAGCAAGTTGTCAATTTTTAGTATTTTTCGTGCAAAATAGCCAAAAATGCTAAAAGTTGCCAGATTGTATCCGCCATTGCGAGCCCAATTCCTCACCGATTCAGACAAACTAAAGTGTGAGGTAGGTTCATTTTCTGAGTGCTTTCAGGCTATCTACACCATTTTTGCATTCACGATGAAATGACAGAGTCGATTTTTCCAGAAACCCCTATTTATTTTACTACGGGACAACGGTACAGATGTTGTATGAATTAAACCGTGCATACTATCTTAGAATCCCTCAAAGTACATACCAGAATTTTGTTTGAAGTGATTTGACCAAGAAATGATCCCAAACGACAGCGTGTAGAACTTTAGAGCGCCACTGTATACAGTAGTTAACCGGGAAGCGAAACACTACGTAGAAGCGAAACACCGGCTTTTTCCCGGATCCCAGGCATCCGACGGGCCCCAGTTTTTGTGAGAGGATTGTTAGCCATGAGAAATGGCTCATAGCAAAAGGAATTGCGCAAAAAGGTTCTGTAGAACCTGTGGCAGATCACTTTGTGTTCGCTATTTTTTGGCCTATTTTGTTGGATATATTCCGTCGGAGGCACGGTATTTCGGGCGCGCAATTCCTCCTGCACACGCGTGAACTGGGGGTTTTCAAGGTCATAGAACACGAATATAAACACCCCTGGGGCTGGATTGCAACGAACGGCGGCCCACAGGTTATTTTGCAGTGTTTCGCTTCCACGTGATTCTGCAAAATCGGATGTTTGTAGAAGAATGGCCTCATTCTCAATCAAAACACAACACTTCCCTATAAAACTATACATTGCCAGGTAGCCCTGACACATCTCTATCGATCTATGAAGAGATCACCAACAACTTTATGCAATCTCGGCCCGGGAATTGCTAATTCGCTTGAGCGTTTCGCTTCCCGGTTAATTACTGTATGCCTGAAAAAAATCAGCGACAGCGCAGGATGATTATTACTCACATAGCATCTCCATGATTGATGACAACTCGCGATGACGTGAACACCCCTAGCTGACAGGTGGACTGAGGGCCTTGGGGACGCCAGGAACCGATCGCAGGGTAGGAAACCCGGGGAATTCGTGAATCTCACACATGTTAAAAGTAGAACATACCGGCCCTGAAATAAAGTCCCTCAATAAATTATATGTAGTGCATGCCCTGCACGAGCGACCGGTAAGCAGCCGATGCAGCCAGGGTATTGGGATCTAAGCAAATAAATTGGCCCCTCAAAATACCATTGCAAAAAAACCTGTAAAAATTACCTTCCGCCAGTGCCATCAGCAAGAATTTCCATTTTGGGCTGCTAGCGTAAGTGGTCCAAAAAAGGAAGTCACCCCAGAAAATCATCGCGCATGAGAAAACTACAAAGTCCACGGCACAGAAGCGCGTGGGACTGTCGATGTAACGCTTGTCGGGACACGAGGTTAAATCACCCCCAATGCAGAAACCCCAATGTGTGCTTCAAACGCGCCAAGTTGATGTTAGACTCCCTTCTTCCGAAATGGAACCCCATGCTTCCTCAACCCGAAGACCGGGAGACGAACCTTGAGCTATGGCCAGCATAGGATGAGAATACTAAAACATTCGACCCCAAAATCACAACTCACGGTACGCTTGCGGACACATTCCGCATTTTCACCAATGGCGATGGGGACGACGCCGGCGATGCCGCCCCGGACACGAAATTTGATCCAGAAACGGATGAGGAAGAAATTGTGGTCTACACGGATGGATCCACTATAAATAATGGCAGAGACGACCTGCAGGCAGCGGAATATATTTTGGGGACGGCGATATCCGGAACCTCGCCGTCCGTGTCCCGGATGAGCTCACCCCGTCAAATCAGGTAGTAGAAATATTGGCAATCAAAGAGGCCTGTGAAGCGTGACCGACTTGTTCTGTGTCCTTTTTTTTTTGATATATTTCAACGGTTGCAGCAGCTGTGATTAAATTTTACAGCTCTTTGCGGAACTTAGGGTGCAGCCTGTTTTTTTTTTTTTAATCAAATTTTCTCATTTTTGATGTTGCGAGCTCAAATCTTAGCCGATTCCCTTGAAAACATAACCAATCGATTCGCATGGCGATTCCGGAGGGCATGTCGTGCCGGTATTTTTGATGGCATGATCGAAGTTGCCATATATGGAAATTTCGGTGTTTTCATGCAGAACTGCTGTAACACTGGAGATACGGCCCTGGGCAACTTACATTTTTGTTTTGAAACACTAAAGATCATTCTCGAGGGCACCTCGAAGCCAGAATTCAGCCGTGACTGCCCCATGACATAAACAATGTGCTTCAATTATATGATGGATTTGATCACCCTTTTGATTCACTGGAGTGATTAGAAACCAATTCTGGCTTCGAGATGCCCATAAAAATGGTCCTTAGTGTTTCAAAACAAAAATCTAAGTTGCCCAGGGCCATATCTCCAGCGGTACGGTGGTTCTGCATGAAAACACCGGAATTTCCATATATGGTAACTTAGATCATGCCATCAAAAATACAGGGACAGGATGCCCTCCGAAATCGCCATGCAAATCGATCGGTTATATTTTCAAGGGAATCGGCTAAGATTTGAGCTCGCAATAACAAAAATGAGAAATTTTGACAAAAAAAAAAAAAACAGGCCGCGCCCTAAGTTCCGCAAAGAGCTGTAACACAAGTTGGTGAGTTGGAAAATTAAAATTTTATGCACAAGTTGCTTTGGAAAAAATTTGATTTTTGCACAAGTTGCAGTACAGTGTACAGTATAAGCTTAGTGCAAGAAAATTTAATCTCCTCCAAGGGCCAGCCGTCGAGCCACCCTAGATTTAATCTGAGCCCGAAAGAAATCAAATCGGAGATTAATCTGTTATGCAGAATTAATTATGCTCACATGGAAGCTGGAACCTGACTCAAGATTAATTTTGCATTGTACATGGCTTAGGCGTCAAATCACACAATCAAGCGGACGAGCGTCAGGGTTGAATGGGATAATCTGATCCGAGATTAATCCACCACTTGTTCCGACGTTAACCAGGCACTCACGCGGGATTAATCTGAAGCCTGGCGCGGCCGCAAGATCGGAATCTAGGTCAAAAGACCATGTGGGAATTGATGTTACGGATAACCAATCCGAATGTCAAGCAGTCGCCTTCAACCGAACTTTCGCGGCCGCAAGATCGGAATCTAGGTGAAAAGACGGTGCGGGAATTGATGTTACGGATAACCAATCTGAATGCCAAGCAGTCGCCTTCAACCGGACTTAGCCACATGTGGGAAAGGTACATCTGCCGAACCCCATTAATTTGTAAGACTAAGTACTGCAAGCATAATTCTAATTTCTATCTGGGATGGTGAGTAGAGAATTACATCGGAGTGAAATGAACGCACCAAATTTCTTCCTCAAACCATCCCGGACCCGACCGAATAATCCGTCTCTGCACTGCCTGAGGCGCAGCTTGCTGATTCAATCTCGTGTTTTCCTTTTTGCGAGAGCTACGGCGCGGTCCCGAACAATCCTCGCCCCGCGCGATCTTTGTTGCGCGCTTTGAACCCGTCGATGGATCAGCACCTCGCTTCCGACCTCGCTTCGCTTGCTCGGAAACATCTGTATTCGCGTCGCGATGCGCATCCGGGCCTACGGTATTTGTTGAATCCGAAAGGGGTACCATGACAGCGGCTGGCACCGCTGGCATGGTGAGCGGCGCAATTACAGATGAATTGAGGACAGGCTGGTGCGGGGCTGAAGGTGGGCCAAAAGAAGGCGATTGCATTACCAGAGGTCCAGCGGCACGAACCGGAGTCGATGGAGCGCTGCCAATAGGTGGCGGGGCAGGCGGCTCAGCTCCAGAAGGTCTGGCGTTGTTAGGACTTGTGGCAGGGGTGACGGCTGGCGCTGCCGGTGATGGGGCGCGAGCCGTAACAGGACCAAGGCCAGGCTGCTCAACTGTGGGAGAGCTAGTGGCAAGAGAGGGGGTAGCGAGAAAGTCAGAGGCGGGCGCCGGTGCAGCAGCACAAGCGTTGGCAGGAAGAGCATTGGCCACTAGCTCCGTTGATGTTGCGACCGATGCCGACAGTGCGACGGCATCGGTTAAATCTGCAGCGAAATAGTAAGCGATGCGGCAGATTGCATGACAGCGAACATCTCGTACTCGCATCATGATCTGCTCTGATCTCCGTGGTCTGTGTGCCAGTCGTTTGGACCTGGAGCAGGTACTCGTAGAAATCACGGAGCTGACTTGCGTCAGCGTCCTCGAGGTCGGTTTTCATGTGGCCCGGAATCTCGAGAGTGATGTTCTTCCCGTCGAAACCTATTCATTGGCGTTAGAAATTGCAATGTCACTCTAGCGGAACGCTGACCTCCGGTAGTCTCCGCCGCATATTCCTGCAGCAGCCACCTCAAAACATCGACAGATGTTTTGTCGACATCGAGTCGGAACGTGCACGCCTCCAGCTTCGGGAACTTCTAGAACAGGTATAGGCGCGGTGTCGTCGTTGGCTGTCCCACGTATCAAGCTACGAGTTGCTTCTGTGTCAAAAGGAAACTCACCAGAAAGAATTTGTGCGGCCCAGGAATTGAAGTCGGCCACTTCCTCGTTTTCACGCGCAGAGACATATGGTTCTACCGATTTGTCTGGCCCCAGTGAGAGGCTGCAACGAATTCATCAGCAGAAACGTGGACATGTGGGAGGAAACACACCAGAATGTAACCGTCTGACCGGCCGAATTCTTGAATCCAGCGCGCACAAAAAACACCATGTCACCGTGTCCACCCCAAGTATTACTCATCACCGACCTGAGCTGCTTCATGACGGCAACGTGGACGGTTTCCTGGTTCCTGTGAAAGGTGATTATGCGATCCGGGATTTCGCATACATCACGTACCTGAAAATATCGGTTTCCGTGAGTCCAACGGCGATACGCACGTTCTCGAGCCGCGCTGCTTCCTCCATCTTCTTTTTCACAGCACCGTCGCGACCCTCGTACATCTCGCGAGCGGTTGAGTTGTAGACAGCCAACCCATGCGTGCGCGGCATTGGGTCCCCAGTCGCCGGCGCCGTACTAAGTTTCGCATTGGCGGATTCGGTGATTGCTGTTCGCAACTGCGTTCTCGCCTCGGCCGACGCCCAGCTTCGTGGACTGGACATTCACTCACGCTATGGTCACCTTGACGTCGTCGACATCACAACTGTTCAGGCACTGGTAGGCCGGGTTCAGGACAATGGTAACCAGTGGGGAATCATCGATCGCAGCGGTGTTCTGGCCCGCGCACAGTGGTTGGGGGAGGATGACGAGGAGTGTATGAGATGTAAAGTGAGACCTGGTTTGGACATTCAACGCACAAGGATTTGACAAGGCAAGAATTTCTTCCACGAAGGTCTATATGATGGGCCCTGGCACTGAATCAGCTTGTAAGTGGTTGCGCAAATGCTACTCAACACTTGTGAAAATGGAATAGAAGCCATAAAATGACTGTGTAAAAAATACAGAATATTGAGTGAGTAATAAAACCATAATATTTGAATATAATCACTAGGCTCGTGACCAACCGCGTTCGCCAGGCACGTGGCTGCGCTTATCACGGTTGGCGAAGCGGCTGGGATCTTTGGTTGCCATTTTGACTGATGCCGCCAAGGGAGGTTTTGGACTTAGCATTTTCGACCTCCCGTACCCCCCAAAAAAGTGTCAAAAGTCGTATAGACAAAGATGGATAGTTTTCAATTCCAAGTTGAATGAGACCAACTTACTCTGGAAAAAGAAGTCGGGCTCATTCGATTCAGAATTCAAAATGGTGCAACTTTCTCTAAGCAAGTTGGGTCTCTCAATTCATGGTTCTGAAAGTACACACAAGCAATGGAGGGGTGAAAATCCTAAGTCCGAAACCTCCTTTGGCAGCATCAGCCAAAATGGCGACCAGATGTTCCAGTCGTTACCCAGCACTGATCTTCTTGCCCTCGTGATCGGTGCGTGGGAAACGACTGGTCGCGAGTCTATATAATCACTGCTCGTCGTCAATGGTACCATTGCCCTCGTGACCGCTTTCCATCTCAGTCCTCGACCTCTTAAGAGACTGAGTGGCCTTGAACACCCCTCAATTTCATTCCAGTGCTGTCCTGTGCGTGACCTGTGGCAAGTTATTTTTCTGGTCTGTGTAATACGTGAGCACGGGAGATGATGGTATAGTAGGGATGGATGTTTCAAAGGCTTGAGAATGCTTCAATAGAATGTGGCTAGTCAATGCAGTTGAAGACAGACATGTTCGAGACGAAGCCTGATACAATGTAATGATGTCCTCTTCCGGTGGCCACTTGCGATAAAAAGAGCCAGCACTCAGTTTGAGAGTGGTTCAGGCCTTTCTAGGACCTCTGAAGGCATGTACAAGACCGATTCCAAGTGGGATATGGAGGCTCTAAATGGTTTCCTTTGCACTACCTTGCACGGCACACCGGTTGATATTTGGGCGTGTGGGCGAGCGCTGTGACTTCTATTTCAATCGCAATTAACTTGAAATCAGCATTGTGTTTCATCGTAAGTGCCAGGCAAAGGGAAACACCACAAAGAAGCCAGATTCACTGGGGTTAGTCTTGGATAATTCTAATGAGAAACCTGGTCTCTCGGGAAAACCCCTCCCATCAGAGAACTCTTTCAATGTTCTAACGAGAAACCCCACCCTAATTTCTGCGAGCAGCCGGCAGGCTTGGCCTCGGATCATCGGCATCTCCTGCCGACACTACTTCCACCCCTTGGTTGACGGCGAAGGTCAGCAGTTAAACATCTCCAGAGGTAAGCTTCCTTTGAGTACGAGTTGCTGGGCTAAAGCATAAGGGTGGCCATATATGTTGAAGCTGGTGCCGCCCTGCTCGCACTCGCACTCCGCTCGCCTCCCCGCCTTCAAGTGCGGCCCTGCTGGCTTCAAGTCCGTCGACGAGCACTTAGATGAAATTCTCACCCAAAATATCTTGATTTAATGCAGGACAGCTCTACGTTTGGTAGTATTGGCATACCTGGGCCAGCGACGTATCCTTCTGATTGAGCACCGTTGCCGAAAACGACACCTTTGCAACGCATCCAATGATGTCGTTGCACTCGGGACAATATTCCTCGAAAAACTCTTCGTTTGTGTCCCTGCCTTACACCCTCAGTTGTCAATTCTTCATCCATGTCTGCATACTCATTTTCTGATAAATGCACATCACAGCGTTCCAGGGTAATTTTGGTTGCCATCATTCTCCCATATTCATCTGGAAGGTCCTTTTCTTGAATTGAATCATAGTAGGCCTGTGCCATTTCTGCCATTTGTTTTGGACGGCTCTCATATTGAGGTAGTGAACCCTCGCTTCCCTCACGAAGATGTCTCGATGCCGCTCGAAGCTCTTGACATGATTCGGGACAACGTGGAGTGGCTGACGCCGGTGGCGATGGTTACCAAAGTCCAGGCGGCGTTCCCTAACGTAACTGCGGCGCAAATTCACGGAGCAACAGCGCGCGGCCGACGCTCAAGGTTACGCTCGAGAAGCCGTGGTGAGTGCAACCGTTAACGAGAAGCTGACATATCGATGACATACCTTTGCCTCCCTACAGCGTCCTCTGCACCTTGGTCCTCGATTCCTGAGTTTCATCCCTCCCCTTTTGTGTCCAACTCGAAGGGAAATAGACCTACGTCCAATTTCCTTTCTCCGATTCTCCTGACCTCGCGCCGTTAGTATTACTCTATTGGCAATCTGGATTGCCTGAGAGATCCTTCTTTTGGGGGCACCAAAATTAGTCATCATAATGGGCCCTCCTCCATCAGCATTTTTGTCTGGGTTGCATTGCCTGTGGATGGCAGCCATCCAACGATCCAAAATACTTGATTCTGTGCACTCATGCTGCATTCCCGCTAAGTCTGAAAGTAAGGATGGACACGCGTCGCGGGTACACCCGCGGGTGTGGGCGGGTACGGGTACGGGTCGCAATTTCAGACCCGTGCTCAACCCGCGTACTGTACCCGACCCGTGTACCCGCGGGTTTTTGAGCAGTGTATTTCGGCTTTTTTTGGTATTTTTCTTGCTATCATCAACAAAGAGCGAGTACATTGGGTTAGCAAATGCTGGACTATATTTTGTCAAATGCTTCCCCATTTCCGTTGAACTTGCCGTATATTGTCAATAAAGTTGTACGACAATCAAATTTCTTCACTGTTGGGAGCCTGGACACATTTCCGTTTCAGGGTGTGCGCACCGCTGGTAAGTCTTCTTCCTTTTTTTCCCCTTATCAAGCAAGTCTCACAGACATCGTTTCTTCAGCCTTTGTTCATGTCAAGTGGTCTCTGGTTGCACTATCCACTATGTCATATTGAAGGCACGCACCCTACGAACAGTTTGAGCCTACTTCGACCAAAATATCTGCATGTTTGATCTTGCGGTGAATTTATTTCGGAGGTGAGTCCAGCACGAAGCGAACCCTGGGTCGGTAGCTGGTCGCGGTCGGCGTTCGAAGAGACGATTGAGGGAAAGATGATGCCGTACGTATTGCTGATACAACATAAATAGGACGACATAGACTGAGCGGAAACACTGTACCTTCCACGTTGCACCGGCCGTTCTGTAATAGGATTATATAATATGTACCAAATACGGAAATTAGGATCATTTTGTGTATATCACCTCCTGTACATGCCCCAGGTAACTATAGGACTGGATATCTCGCAATAAACATCGTATTTATGATATATAGGCGCAGGGATCCCCGTTTTGCGTTCATGTGCTGTAATTATGCTATACCATTGGCCTACATATACTGGGTCATATCCAGGACCATACGGGGCTCTGATATTGAAAGTCAAAACATGCCTGCAGCTGGATATATATATTGTTAGACATATGCGAGGATATCATGATGCCTAGACTGTTTGTGTTTGTACGGGAGGTGATATACGTGCAAATTGGCGACTTACCATATTTGGTACATATTATATAATCATCCTATATCCACGGGTGCATGCAGGTGCGGGCATCCCACACAAGTACAATGGTGTTGGAATCATGAGAAAAGATCAAGATTTGAGGGAGTTATGAGTGTTATGCTGAAATCATCATTTTTTGAAAAAATTTGATCCACGCCCTAAGTTCCGCAAAGAGCTGGGTTAGTGGTGTTAATTAAAGCTGTTGAAGGGACCAGTCAGTCAGATCCATCATACATTCATCCTCCAATGCCAAAACCAAATCAAGCCAGGCTGTTCCTGGCAGGCTCAATACCTGATGAAGCCCGCAGCAAGAGGGATCGCAAGCACTTTGATGGAATTTAATAATAATAATAAGTCCAGGCCACGACGATTGCATTGCCTGTAAACAGAAGGTGAGAAGTGTCGAATTGCGAAGGCTTCTGTCTCCTGATCGCACCAAAAAAAAATATCCAAATTCGTACGGCAGGGGTCAGAGGACAAGTATAATACCCAGTTAGGCAAAGTGCACTCGCCCTGCAAATAAAATTCGCATTTTTCCACCATCAGCAAAGTTGTTGTCTGTAGGCTGTTCTCCAATCACATCAACAAATCGAACATCCAGACGTAATCACTGCATAAAGACGTTCTGAATGGGTGGTGTATAATAAAATATCACTGGAATAGCAGCTCAGAGGTGTCAAGGTGTATAACCAGTCAAGTCAAAGCTTAAAACAAAAGCTTTAAAATTGATCAGAATGGGCTGTTTCAATGCAGCCAACTGAAGAAGCAGATAGTAAAAAGGTCCAAAAGTCCATTTACTGAGGCCATAGGCTCCAAAAATGCTCAGAAGAAGGCAATTGCTAAATAGGGCCTGAGCCATGGCTGAGCCACCTTCAAGCCAGCTCGAGCCGTAGCCGAGCCGTCAAAGCTGATTACCTAATTTGGACTCAGCGGCTGGCTCGGCTCGGCTAATTTTCGGCTCGGCTCGTACGGCTAGCGGCTTCCAGCCAAGCCGTGGCAACACTAGAATCGCCCATATCTCGATGGGTTGGAGTTGAAATGTAGCTAGATAATTCGGCCTAATTCATCCGCTATTACTCATAGAAAAATATTGGGAAAATTTTCTTATTTTGCAGCCTGTGTCTTATCGGGTTTCTCGGGCGCAGATATCAACCTACAGACTTCAAATATTGATCAAACGAGCTGAATTCTTGGTAGGGTTACGGCACAGTTACGGCGGCTGTGCACAAGCCTTCTGCTCAGACGCTTACAGTAAAAAAAAATTGTTCCCTTCGACCATACTGTCTGTTCCCTCCGGACCCTACAAGAATTGAGGCTGCTCAAATTCTTTGCCGAGAAGAATGAAAATGTAAGTCAAGTTCCAGGAAATCTACTAGTGATGCATACTGAATATGTGGATCTGACCCCGAGAATACTTGAGGAGGTGTTGGAGTGCCTCCCGCGTCCCGCGTGTGTCCGTGGTCATCGATGTTGGCCCCGACGGGGCTAGTGCTGGTAGTTCTTCCATTAGTTACCTCCATGAGCTGCTGCAGCCGCACCGTGACGGCGTTGGTTCTTCCATGTGGTATTTAGTAGCACGTAATACATTCCAGGCTTTCCCGAGAACAGCTATTACGTGTAAGGAGCTCCAACGCGTCAGCCAGGCTATTTTTACACAAGAAGCTCCACGCAGTACAGGCCAACTCTGTATTTATACTGGAAATCCCCCCTCCAAAGCCTCCAATAATATGTGCCAGACAGTACTACGTGCCTAGGTACCTCCAGGTAGACTTCAATCAATTTTTAGGCACCTCGCAGAGTGAAAAACACAAGGAGAGAACTAAAATTAGTGCACACGCTCCACAGTTGTGCGTCGGCTCGAACTTTGCTTTAAAATCGAAACACGTCTATCGTTTTTCGCTTAGCTGTAACATATGAGTCTTCCTCGTTCACTCAGCAATGGTGCATGCCCTCGTCGCTGAAGGTGCCGCGCTCGAGTCCGTCGAAGAGGGGCTTGGCCTCCATTTCGGTGATCCGCTTCCACTCCGCCAAGTCCCAGGGCTGGCCTCCAAGAAGCGCAATAAGTCGACGGTGGGCAACGATGATGGGCATGGTGACCCTATTGGAAGGTTAGCGGGTATTTGAGGGAGATAGAAAGGAAACTACGCACTGGCTGAACCCGACTGTTTCGGAGGATATACAAAGCATGAAGGTACTTCCCAATGCGGCCCTGACATATATTACAGTGGCGGCGACAACTGATGCCACCCCCAAAAATGGGAAACCGCCATCAGTTTTTGTCCTTCTCTGCTCTTTCGACACATACAACGTCCGGCCATGGGGGAACCTTGTGTGGTATGGTCCATATATATCTGTAATAGTCCAAGATAATTTTTATTTCCAAAAAATCGGCCAATACATGTGGAATTAGAGGATACAGTGGTTAATAGTCAACCCATTCAAAATGGTTCTCTCGCAGGGCAACAAGACGATGCGGGAATGACCTTTAGACCCTCCTTGTATATGCTGAAAGTCGTCCGATGCCCAGATGGTCTTCAGCACATCATAAAGCTCGTCTGATGTGTGAATATTGCCATATTCGGGCAAAAGGCGCACGCGGCGGTCCAGTTCTGCCCAACAATTCTCGATCGGAGAGAGATCCGGGGACCTGGCAGGCCAATTAAACAAATTGATGTTCTGTTCGCGAAGCCAGGCCTTCGTCCGATGTGCATTGTGCTTTGAGTCATTGTCCTGCTGAAAGTAGAAGAACTGGTGAGGTTGGAGGAGGGGGAGGTAGAGGATGGTGGGGAGAAGTCCCCTCTCAAGGATGTCAATGTACTGTGTTGTGTCGAGAAGGCCCTCAACACGGACCAGGGGACCTGTTCCCAGTGGGTGAATGCATCCCCATACATTCAGCTTTCCCCGATCCATTCCCTTCCCTCTCCCATGAGGCACTTGGCGCTGGACGTTCCTGGCGGCAAGAGCAGCTTGCCCACGTGGCCGACGACAGTAGCGCTTGCCATCAGATCCATGAAGGATGAATTTCTTCTCGTCCGAGAAGATCATAACCCCTCGGCTGAAGACGTCGGGATCCTCCCACTGATGAAAGACATTCCACATCGCCTCGCGTTGGCTAATGTGATGGGGAAGAAGACCGGGCTTCTTCTTCTGGGCAAAACCTGGGTAGCCGGCATCACGGGAGAGGGTTTGGCGGACCGTGCGAGCGGGGATGTCTGGCAGGAGAACACGACGGATGTCCTCGCCGTTCTCAAGCTCTCCAGCATCAATCAAGTTGGTTGCTTCTCCCAATGCCTCCTGCGAGATAGACTTGCGTCTGCCACCGGGATTTTCCTTTCTCCCTGACACGTAGCAGTTCTCGTCATTGTCCATAACTTTGCGGTAGTTGCGCTGCAGCGTGCGCTTGTCAAGATGGTTGTCACGGAATTCCGGCTGCTCCATGATCTCCTTTCAGGTCATTTTCTCCCGATTTTTGTAGAACAAGAGCGCCTTGCGCTTTGTCAGGGTATATTGGTTGTATTTGCGGATGTTGGACGTGTCGTCTGCCATCGCGCTGTCGTGTGAGGGAGTGAGAAAGGAAGAGTGACATCATAATGATCGACAGGCAATATTCTCACTGAATTTCGTGATATTTTCACTGAAATAAAATATCTTGGACTAGTACAGACATGTATGAGCCGTACTACAGAAAGTTCCCCCATGGCCGGACGTTGTGTGTGTCGAAAGAGCGGAGAAGGACAAAAATTGATGGCGGTTTCCTTTTTTGGGGGGTGGCATCAGTTGTCGCCGCCACTGTACGCAACCAGGTTATTACTGTACCCCATTTTCTGGTGATTTATAGTAAATCCGTAATTCACTGGACAAATTTGGCCCATTTTTTTTTTTTCACATTTTAGGCCAAATTGGCCAACTTCTGAGCCTCATTTGCCGCGCAATTGGGGTCTAATCAAATGTGGATACGCCTTTTCGAGTAAGAGCCGTTATCAACAGTTTTACGCTCGAAGGTTGTCTCAAAGAAGTTACAGAAATTCAATCCTTATGCCCTCGGGCACGAAGCTCACCTTGGTCCAGTTGTCGCAAATCCTTGTCGCGAGAGCAACAGTGCCGGCGGGACGGTTATATATTCCAGAGAAATTGGCCGGTGCCCCATGTCCAAGTAAAGAAATATCTTAAGGTTCCCGGTGGGGGGGGGGGGGGGGGGGCTTTTAATGTGTTACCACCATCATCAAACTGTGCTAGGCAGCCCTGCGCTGCCCACACGACCTCTACTTGGGTAGTAGGGCCGTGGCGGTGCGCGGCAAAACTCATACTTATCACGGGTGGGGTTGTGACTTTACACTTGCGTCGGAGGTACAAATCTGGAATCCTGCCCTTGGACACGACAATTGTTGGAATTTGATATGGGGTATATGGCATGTGACTTACAAAAGTAAGTCAAATATATTCTTCTGTTATCCACTGATTCTGCCCAGCTGGGCCCAACGTGCCGGCTCATTGGCGGTGTACCTCGTCATTGGGCCGATACTCGGAATATAGTCCCGATACGACGGCAGCTATTGTCCGGGTCAGGAGAAAATGACGCGCACTGACGCGGCACTGGCGCGCATTGACGCGACGTGGCTGTGTCATTGACGCGGCATGACTAGAATTGGTTATTGACCTTCAAAACAGCTCAAATATATATATCCTATGGACTGCTTGTGGGTTGTTATGGCCAATATGACATTGAACAACCAATATTACACTCCCAGGTATTTTTTCTGGGTGTTGAGTTGGATTGTTTAGGTGTGTGTGATATGTCTCCAAACTCTGTTGACTTCTACGATATCGGGAACATGAAACTACATATTTTAAGTATTTTTTGAACACCTCCAGCCACAGTGTTAACCTGTAGGTGCCGCGTCAACACCGCGTCAATGCGCGTCAGTGCGCGTCAGTGTGCATCAACGCCGCGTCAGTCTGGTTCAATGCCGCGTCAATGCACGTTACTGTCCCGTTGGCTTTGAGTTTTATTTCTTGTGACTCCTGCTTGAATAATTTGTCTGCTAAGAGCATCCAGGTCTGCAAGGCACCTAGGTCAGATAGCTTTAGGTTGAATGTTGAACTGGAAGGAATCCCTGTGGAACGTGGTGACTACACTTCGTCTTCGAGGATTGCAAGCTTCATGGTGGTGTTCAGTGGGTGATGAAATGTCTAATTCTGTTCTCATTTCGCACTCCGAAGTCTTACTCTGGCATTCATCGACTGTGAAGTTGACATGAATTTCCCTCCCTCGGGTTATTCTGAATTTGACAATTTCAAGTATAATGACCGTGCTCCTCAACCACCTGAGGCAGCCGTCGAAATCTCAGAAGAATCACCGCACGGTGACTTCGGGCACAAGGGCCGCCGTGCCGAGTGGGGAGTAAAGATTAGAAGGGAAATTCGAAAGGTATGGGCTTTAATATACTCGAGTTAATCGAGTTCAGGACATATGAAGACAAGACGGCGAGTAACTGTGCTACCAAATAGATGTCCGGGAGCAGCGGATTTCAAAAACACTTATGCTGAATCCAATCGGCCGGCAATGATTCGCGGAGTGGTTGGTTTGTGAGAGGTCTCAACGCCAATACATATCTGTTGGCATACAATCTCCAACGTATTCGGCCTTATTGCTTCTCAGGGTTCAATTTCGTTCCATTTGCGATCTAGCTTGAATGTGGGGGGTTAAACTTGGTGGTGAGTTCATTGCTTTGGAAGAAAAGCCAGACCAATCCTGCGGTCGCAATATTTATGATCAGAGGGCCAGGGAATGCGGGCTTTTTTTTTTTTTTGAAGTGGTAGTATTGTAGAACACAGTGTCTGCTCTCAATATACGGGCCTGGCGGTAATGTTTCTTAACATTCAATCATTCATTTTACGGGACTATTCTCCCCGCACAACACAGAGGGTTAATAAATGCACCAGGATTGAGCGCCCGTTACCTGGAACACGGAGTCTGTGGACGAAAGAAACTGTGAGGCCGAATTTACGGCTGCAAAGCAGGTACCAATCGGCGCTCTCTGCTTTTGGATAAGTCGCGGTGAGAACTATAAATTATTCATTAATTCAACGTGTTTTTGAGCCCAAGAGCTACAGAGATTAACCAGAAATAGGTGGCCTTGGTCAAGTCTTAGTTTTGACTGACTAAGAATTGAAGTGAGGTTTTTTCGGTCCAAACGATGTATTGACGTTGGAAAACCTTGCCCGAACTCGGTTTACCGCTCAGAGAGCGTTGGTTGCGGAGTTAGACGCAGCGCGTCAATGCTGCGTCAATGACACAGCCACCGCCGCGTCAGTGCGCGTCATTTTTACCACGGAGCGCCGAAAAACGCTAGGAGGCAAAGAATAAGGATAGAAAGCGGGGTGGGCCAATGCGCCAGGACCGAAATTTAGGTTTTTTCGGGATGGGGCCAAATACCGCCGAGGAACTCCCACAAAAATTCCGGGGAGTCGATATTCGGATTTTTTCGGGTATGATTTCTGAGCATGAAAACCGTCGGGATGGAAAGAATCAGCATCAAATTCAAAGCGCTGCGCTTACCTTATCGAAAAACAAGGACATGGTCGAGGTGGGCGGGGAGCGCCGGGCGAATGGGTGCTCAACGGTCCCTGAAAACGTCAAAATCGAATTTTGGGGTAAATAAGGCAGCGGGGGTGAGTGGGTCGGAATGAGGGGGAGGTCATGGCAAAGGGGATTCCGCCAAAAAACAAACTTTCGGGGCCCACGTAACCCCATACCGAGCACCGGCCATAACAGTTGCTGATGCAATTCAGGTGTTCGTTGAGATCCTATTCACCCGCCAAAAATCAATCAAGGGCAAAGAAGCAGTAGTTCTGGTACAACTTCCAAATTGGTGGGGGGAATCCCGAGCGCGCATTAGCCATGTGGTCAACGAGAGCCCGGAGGCTTCTGGGGAGTTCAAAAATGAATTCACAGGGTTGGAAAACCCTGGGAATGAGCTCAGAAGTAAATAAATCAAGGTGTATCACTTACAGGAAACAGAATTCACCCAGAAAACATCGCCCGGTTGAGAGGTGAATCGATAGCCTCTCAATGTCCCCGACGAGGAGGCCGTCGTTATTGCCTTAATTTTGGGAAACCAAGTGCGATTGGTCCCACAAAGAGGAGTTGAAGAGTTTAGTCACAGCGGCAGTGCCCTCGGCGCCCCTAGAGTGTGATGAATTGCAACGGCGCAGGGGACATGCGCAGTAGTAAAGATGCTAGAGGATTTTTGTAGCATTTGTACGATACCAGCTCACGCGTGCATTAATCATCCTCAGTGTGGGCAACTAGGCATGGGACGGGAAGGGCATGCGGTGAAGATCAGTAGTGTCCAGATCGTCACGGGCGGTATTGATGTACGTTGGCTGTCCGCGCTATTCTGGAGAAGTACTGGAAGTATGCTAAACGGGCTAAGGCCAAGGCCCTCAGCCGAAGCATTCGTCGCAGCATTCCAGGCCGCGAAGTTCTTTTAAACCCTTTCTGATAGCTACGCGGACATTCAATGCTTAACCAAGAAGAGTCGTGGCTCGTTCTTCTCCGACGAGATGGCTCAGCATCTCCTCGATACGGTGCGAAAAGGTTATCTCTCACCCAGTTGGTATTTCCCTCAAGGACATCGACAGCGACTTCGCATGCAGCGAGGATGCCTCTGAACGAACTGGCTGCCTCAGAAAAGTGGCCCAGCGGGCCGTTCATCAATTCACCGCACTGTGGCCAATTTCGTCATCCTGCAGACCGTATCATTCAGCCGTCGCTCGAACTGAGATCAATTTCCGTAAAACGATTTGAGGCTACTCTGATGATGCCCCTGGACAAACTGGCCACCTCAGAAAAGTGGCCCAGCAGGTTGTTCATCCATTAACCAGTCACTCACACTGAGGCCAATTTCGCCACCCTGCAGGCCGTTTAATTCTGCAGGCCTTCGAACTGAGATCAGTTTCCGTAAAGCGATTTGAGGCTGCCCTAATGATTTCTCTTGAAGCATTCAGAAAAGTGGCCCTGCCGGCTGACCCAGTCATTCACAGTTGGGCCAATTTCGCTGCAGGGCCGTTTAATTCAGCCGTCGCTAACTGAGATTAATTTCCGTAAAACGATTTGAGGCTACTCTGATGATGCCCCTGGACAAACTGGCTGCCTCAGAAAAGTGGCCCAGCACACTTTTCATCAATGAAACTGAGGCCAATTTCGCCACCCTGGTCGTGTCACAGCGTGACAGTCACTGCGTCCAGGCCCCCGTAGGCACAGGTCTGCCGGATCCCCGTAGGCAGATGCGTAGGCCGACCAGTGCGCCGACATCTGCCTATGCGTTTGTCGATCTTTGCCCACAAAAAGTCGTCCGAGTGCCACGGCCACGTAGTGCAGCCACAATTGCCGTGATGAGAATCTTATCTTTCTCCCCAGTCCAACCGTTGGATTCACATTGTGCCAAACCAATGGTGAGTTTTCGGATAAGGGATTTCGAACTCAGCTTGAAATTCAGAGTTACGTCAAAAGTGGTATCTTGTATAACGGAGAGTATTGCACGGTCATTCCGCACGCTTCCATTGCACTAGAGGGCGGATCAACTCCGAAGCTTCCAAAGGAGGTTTTTACACCTGTTTGCGGAACTTAGGGCGCGGCCAAAACTTTTCAAAATTGTAGCCATTTTGTTCAGATCGGCTGCCCTGAGCCCAAATCTTGGCCGTTTCTTTCGAGAGTAAGACCATTCGATTCGCGCTGTAAGTCAGGAGGACCTGGCATATTCATATTTTTTATGTGCACCCCACGACAATTTATTCGTTCCAATTTCGGTATTTTTGGCTGTTGGAGTGCAGAACACGTCCCATACCCCCAATAGTGCTCGGAAAGACCTAGATTTTTGTTATGATGTACTTCTAGGTGTTCTAGAGAGCCTCAAACACCGGGATAGTGAATTTGAATCATATTTCAACGCTATGGTCCATATAATTTAGCAAGGAAAATTGATCCCGCAATATTGCAAGTAGGAGCGAAGTTCACTATCCCGGTCTTTGAAGCCCTCCGGAATACATAAAAGCGCATCATGTCAAAAATCCAGCTCAATTGCTCGGGTTATGTGCCCGTGTGACCAAATGGCCGGTTACTTTTTGTAATAACGAGTAGTCCCAAATCCGCCGGGGGGGCAGATTTTATTTATTTATGTGTACCTCTGTGGCCGTCTAGTTGCGAACAATTTCGATATACTTCCCATTAAGGTTGAGAACTTAATTCTGGTAAAAACACCACCTGGTTTGGAACGTGCCAATGGTATACATATCATGATCAAACTTGAATAAAACCATGGACAGAGTGCTTTCAGAACTGGAATGGGAGTTCAAAGAATGAAAATTAAATGTTCGGGAGTGAAGTTCCCTACGATGCAAGCTTCCTTCCTGCACATAGTAAAGACTGAGATATACAGGTGATACGCTAACGGTGCCGCTGAGCGCGAGCTGATATATAAAATACCAAGCTTCTAACTCCGGGGACGGCGACCGTAAGACAAAAGTTGTGCGAGTGGGCCAACCCATTCTCAGGGCTCGTATGAGAGGTAAATGATTTGAAGAGAGAGGTAAGGAGGTGGGAGTACGATGGTGGTGTGGGCGACGAGGGACAAGACGAAATCTAGATGGCGACGAGCATACTGAGCAACGACGAAGGCTCAGATGCGAAACGGGGGCAAAAGCGATGTATAAACGTGTGGTGTCGAAGTAGAATACAAGCAAAGTATATATAGTAAGGTGTAATATAAATGAACAGGAGAGGTACTCCTTGAACCTGTGCAAGTCTCAAATAAGTCCATTTCCGGAACATTCCATCTGTGCAATTAACAGAAGTTGTCGCCAGGAACACAGTGTAGGGACAAACGGCATTGAATGTATGAGGTAGTCGCAGTATAGGGTCGAAGACGCCGAGGTAGGGTGAATGTCGCGTGGAAAGTGGGCGGCGGCAGAGGAAGTAACTTCGTGTGGTCGTGTTTGGATCGGCAGATATCGGACCGTTTCCGTGATCAGCGCGGGACGCTGCTCATCATAAGTGTTCAATCAATTGGAGGCCGATGTGGCAGAGAGTCCCAATTTGGGTGATCCGAATTTTTTTAGCTCCCTCAATTTTGAAGCAAATAGAAATCCCTCTGGTCAAAACTTTTCTCTCGATGAATGAAGCACTTTTGGAAAGGCCATGAACTAGATAATACATAAAGGTGTGCTGTACCAAAAATCCAGGTCCATTAAGCCATTATTGCTGGCGCCACGGCTGTCCTGCCTGAAATGTGGATTTTTCAGTCCAAACTTTGATTTTGGGACCACAAATAATGTCCAAAGAGGCTGGTAACTGCGGGTTTTGAGTGCGAGTAAAATGAGATATGTCCCGAACGAATTCGACAACAATCGAGGGCAGGAAAGCCGTTCTGCCCGAAACGTCCCAAAACAGAAAAAAATCGTCTACGATCCAAGTTCAGCAAAGACCTGTAAACTTGCCTAAAACTCGAGCTGTGCGACGGCCTATCTTTTCTTGCGCATCTTACTTTGATTATTTTGTCCTGCAGTTATTTGAACTCAATTCAGAGTGCCGTGCCAACCAGTCGGACAACATGCGCGAATCACACGCACCTGAGGAGTCGAACTGAAGTTCTATTAGTTGCTGTATCTGGCCAATACGGCTACACAGCAGTACTACTAACTAGACTAGTGACCAATTTGATAGTCTGCTGCATAAATCTGGACAATATCTGGTGT
This sequence comes from Mycena leptocephala, assembly GCA_029378395.1. Taxonomy (NCBI): domain Eukaryota; kingdom Fungi; phylum Basidiomycota; class Agaricomycetes; order Agaricales; family Mycenaceae; genus Mycena; species Mycena leptocephala. The sequence goes on along the minus strand of JARJLF010000003.1, from coordinate 47,215 downwards.
GGGAAACACCTTGCTTTCTTGTTCAAATCGGCACGGCACCCCATGCCGACGCTTGAATTGCTTGCACCAGTATTTTCCGTGTTTGGCGCTGCTTTCTCGCAACTTTGCACTTTTGAGCCACAGGAGTGCAATGCGCACCGATTTCTTTTGGCTGAATCGACATCGTGAACACCGGGAGGGTTTCCAGCATAAATTGCAGGGAAATTAATCCCCACTGAAGCAAGTTGTACAATATTTTCCGTGTTTGGCACTGCTTTCTCACAAATTTGCATCTTCAACCCGCAGGAGTGGGATGCCCCCCCATTTTTCGGCCGAATTAACGGCATAAACACTGAGAGGGTTTCCAGCGTAAATTGCAGGGAAATTAACCCCCCGCCGAAGCAAGTTGCATAATATTTTCCGTGTTTGGCCCTCCTTTCTCACAATTTTGTACCTTGGAGCCGCAGGAGTGGAATGCCCACCGACTTTTTGGCCGAATTAACGGCGTGAACACTGAGAAGGTTTCTAGCGTAAATTGCAGCGAAGTTAATCCCCGCTGAAGCAAGTTGCACAATATTTTCCGTGTTTGGCCCTGCTTTCTCACAGATTTACATCTTCGAGCCGCAGGAGTGGAATGCTCACCGATCTTTTTGACGGAATCAACGGCGTGAACACCGGGAGTGTTTTCAGCATAAATCTCCGGGAAATTAACCCGCGCCGAAGCAAGTTGTACAATATTTTCGTTTGGCCTTGCTTTCTCACAAATTTACATCGTTTTCAGCATAAATTCCCAGCAAATTTTAGTGTGTCTTGATCTTCATCAAACAGCCGCAAATTCATCCGAAGGGGAGCAGCTACTCCACGAAAAAAAACAGTGCGTGGGTCGAGACAACTTCCAAGACAGACACCAACATCGCTAAGATTATTTGCCCATCCGGTTGTACTTACAGCCGTTTGCGGAACGTACTGTAGGGCGCGGCCGTTTTATTCTAACTTTGCTCAGTTTCCGGCAGAAAGGCTGTCCTGGACTTAATTCTTAACCGTTTTCCCTGGGAGGAGACTCATTCGATCCGCGCCGTAAGTCCGGAGGGCCTGGCATAATCACATTTTTTATGTGTACCTCCCGACAATTTATTCGTTCAATTTTGGCTGTTGGAGTGCAGAACACGTCCCATACCCCCCATAGTGCTCGGAAAGACCAAGATTTTTGTGATGATACACTTCTAGGTATTCTAGAGGGCCTCAAACACCGGGATAGTGAATGTGAATCATATTTCAACTATACGGTCCATATTATTCGGCAAGGAAATTTGATCCCGCAATAATGCACAATCCATTTGAAGTAGGAGTGAGGATTATTGCAAATACTCAAATTGCTGCTGCGCTCAAGGGCAAATTGCAGGTAGAGGAAAGGACCGCCAGCGGTAGAGCACTTATTTTTATATCCTACTGATTGTCTGTTAGTCTGCTATTATTTATTAGGGTAACAGGGCAGCGCCAGGGAATCAACCCAGAACCTCGAACGAACTGCACGTACTGTCTCCATGCAAACGGAACATAGTTGTGACTGGCATGATGATCAGGGTTGCCCAGTAGGTACATAGATGCCATCGGGCTCCCGATTTCCATTTCTGCGCTCATGGAATTTACCATTTTCCTCATCATATGCCGTGCGTTGTGCTTATCTCGCTCGGAACCTCCTATTATTTCCGATTCCTTCTGGAAAACATCCTATACCGAGGCAAAAAGCTGGTAAGATTTTGAAATGTAATCGGACACATAGGAAACAACAGCCTTGACGGCTGTCCCGGACAACATGCTCGAAACATCTGTGTTGCATCGGTTGAGAAAAGTCAAGATTGGGTTTACTGTGTTCATCATGGGCTCTACATTTCGCACATTGATATGTCCATCGTCCGACATTTCAGAAGCTAAAAAGACCTCTCTGGGGAATCTTGCCCGACACACACCAGAGGTGTGGGTGGAGTGGAGGCCATCCCGAGAGGAGAGGTATCTGCGGAAGGCCGAGCGCGCATCCACGTCGGTGATAAGGATGTGGTTCCCCTCGAAGGTAGCGTCGGCTTTGTGGGTTGGCAGCCAGTACTCGTAGAATCCATTGGTGACCGTTACTGATCCATGCTTGCTGTATTTTCGAGGGTTTCTGAGCTTCAGGTTGTCAGGCATCATCAACTCTGCGAGGCGAAGCAGCGCGCGGAAACCAGTAAGGAGGGAGGAGAGAAATAAAAGGTCGTCGTGGGATGGCGATAGAGGGAGTGCGGCGATTGCCTGGCGTAGGTGATCGTGGGAAAGGGGGAGTTTGCGGCGTACGGCAGTGCCCCTGAGACGTTTGCAGCCCTGAAGGGTGCAAGAGACCAGCATGCTTTTGCGGATCTCTCGAATGGTCGGAAAGTGGGGCTCGAGCTGGTTGCAAATACCAGAAAGGTATGAGTCCATGGAGTCAGGGCGAATGTAGTGGCACATGAATACTGTATAGAGGCTGAGAGTCTCAGCGGTTGGCATGACAGGGAACTTGTGAAGGCGGCAGAATTCAATGTAAGAATTGAGGGCGGACCCGTAGGTCTGAGCGGAAGAGGTGTTGATGGTGGCGCCGAGAGCAATTGCACACTTGTAGGTCAGCTGCTCGATGGTCCAGGATTCGCGCTTGCGTTGCCTGGACTTGACCGTGGAGGTAATCATAACCCTACTGCCCCCATCGGCTGTTGTGGGGGTGTGAAAGTCTGGATGCTTAATCCAGGGACGCGAGTGGAGGCATCAGAAAAGCGCTGTCGTGAAATAGCATCAGCGACAAAATTTTCCTCGCCTTTGACGTGCAGAACGCGGAGGTCGACGTTGTTCTCGATGAGATCATCGACTGCTGTACGAAGCAGGAGGTTGTAGTTTGGTGTTGCGCAAAGTGAGTTGGAGACAAGAGGTGCCCGATCTCTGGGTCGGGCCCACTCATCAACACACGTGAAGGACTAATTGCCGAGCACTTCCCCATTAGGAATACCGCGACTTTCCCCGTTTTCACGTCTTGCAAGGCTTTAAACCCCCACATGGATGGTGTAAGTAAATACAGGCGCAACGAAGACCTATATAAAGAGGAAACTTGGCTGTATGTATATAACTGTTAATGTAGCCGCATCCGATTCGATACGTGAGCATCTGAGTCCACGGGAGCTTGGTTCTCCTTTCCTCGACGACTTGGAGAGCTGTGGATCGAAGACAGCGAATGTTTCTGTCTGCTAACAGGACTTGTGTGCTGGTGGGGTAATGGGATATGCGCCGTATCAGACTAAATTCCGAGTCTGTATCAGGGTAGCCCTGCTCCCCACCCAGAAATTGCCATTTTTGGCCAAAGCGTGACCTTGGACAGCCACTAGTGGGCCAGTAGTGTGACTGGAGTAAGGGTAGATCAATTTGACCCCCACACACTTGGATTTACACATACAGCCATATTCTTCTGGCTGCAGCAAATTATGGCCCAGGAAAGCTTGATTCAGTCAAGTGCTCCCCTTTCCACCTGCTCCCCACCCAGAAATTGCGATTTTTGGCCAAAGCGTGACCTTTTACAGCCACTAGTGGGACAGTAATGTGACCAGAGTAGGGGGAGATCAAATCGACCACCACACACTTGGATTTGCCTGATAGTCATATGTTGACCCCAGTCAAATCCGATCTGACCGTGTTTGACCGGGTTTCTGCCAACACTGAAATTTAGATGCAGGCTGAAGTTGTGGGTATTGTTTCCCCAATCCCTTGCGCTAAAAAACGAGATTTGTACTTTTCAACCGTAAACGGCTTAAGGTCCCCGACCCTCCCGATCCCTGTCGCGCTGACGCTGCTTCCTGAGTCGCGCCTTCTCTCTACGGTGATCTTTCTTCTGCTTCTCCGAACACCTGGACAGATCCGTCCGTGTCCACTAGTATGTGGTTGTTCTTTGTTCCCTCCTTTGGTCTGTACGCTCGCTGCAGCCGCCGCCGTGGTTGGTCCCTTGCTCCGTACGCTCTGTGTTGGGATCCGTTGTGCCCTTGTACCCGCATAAACCTGACAATTTAGTCCAAGCATCAAGTATCAAGGCAGCCACCTCATCGTCGCTGCGTGTCATCTACGCAATTCTGGCTCTTTCAATCACATCTGATGACCTCCTGAGGTCATTTAGGGATGGGAAAAGCTAAAATTAATAGCATCAGCTTGAGAGTACCAAATAGGTGCAATACTCACCTCTTTGAGTCGCGAAACTGATGCCTTTCCAAGGATTCCTTCTACCAGCTGTGGTGAATGTTACCTTGTGAGTTTTCACATACTCTGTTCATCGCACAAATTATTTACTGCAGATGTAATAAAATCTGTCATTACACTGTCCGGCATGGCCTGTCATCATTTCAGCACAGGTGAATGTGAGTCAATAGTAGGGGAGCATACCATAGACTTCCCGGCTTGTAAGGATGTGGGAACAGTCCCAAATTACGAATGCTTCGGACAGTCAATTTTTCATCCACATCACTTGCTGCGTTCCACGTGTGAGGGAAGTATACTCGGCTTCCGTTGATGACAACGCGACGACCGCTTGGCGCTTGGACGACCAGGACACTGGAGCCACCCATGAAGAAAACGTAGCCCGAAGCACACCGACGTGCGTCCCGACGATCGGAAACCGCCGGTGGCTTTAACCTCTGCTCTGCATTTTAGGCTAAGAAAATGCTCAGGGATGAGGTCTATTTGCGGTGGGGGAATTCCGAACAGGCAGAATGGTTTTGTTTGCGTCAAGCTCACTGCTGAATTAAGCCGCCGTCGAAAGCGTCAGGGAGTGCTGTTCACTGTCACTTTTTGGTGTTTTCTGCTAAATAAATACGTCCCGTGCCCAGATGCCGGTGTTTACTCTGTCACTTTTTTGTGTTTTCTGCGAAATGAATCGCTCCTCATGCCAATGACCCGATGGCCGGAAATTTCCGATGGCTGTATTTCGCAGAAAACACCAAAAAGTGACAGTGCGCAGCGCTCCCTCACGCTTTCTACGGCGGTTGAATTCAGATGTGAGCTTGACGCAAACAAAAACATTCTGCCTGTTCAGAATGCCCCCAACGCATATAAGTAGGTCTCGTTTTCCTAGCTCGAAATGCAGGGTGGAGTTTAAAGCCACCGGCAGTTTCCGGTCATCGAAACAATGGCATGTGGCACGACTACATAGTGTCTATTTAATTAGCTAGAGTGAACAGAGGGTGTGCATGGGGGGGGGGGGCGTATCCGATCGGACCCCCGCGATCACTAGCAGACTTCAACAAAACGAGGCACGAGTTGATATCTTGTTGAAGCGTCTGTCTAGGAGAGACTAGGGTACCTGGCCACCCATGCAAACTGTTGTTTCCAACTGCGGCGGTGGTCTTGCGGTGTACAGTCATGTGTACAGTCATGTTCAAGGGTCATAAACAATCCTTTTTCGATACTACAGCGGTACAAAGGGCCTCTAAAAATGATGGAACAAAGTGCTTCTAATCAGAGATATGGGTGCTGGGATCAATCATGCCAATGAAACGACGCCAGCATGCCAGCCAGAGGACGTGGTTAGCCAAAATAAGTTGCAAGAATGTTCATAAGAAGTGAATGAACACACCTGGATACCCTAATCCACTCTTGGGTCATACTCCTGAGAACCCTACGTTTGGATTTTGATACGACCAAAAATAGGCCAATATCGTTTCCGGCATGCACTGAGGGAGGTATTAAGAAGGTAGAATTGTGGGATACCTTCGAAATTGAAGCTTTACATATAAATATCTACCTTGATAGGTGCTGGATTCAGACGGTCAAAGGGTCATTTGATATGAGGGTTGTCCAGTTGTGGTCCTCATTGTGGAATTCTTATCATTGTCACAAGCTCAACAGTGAAGGAGAGAATATATAGAGCCCCTTGTATGCCCGGAGAGAAGCCTGCACTCAGGAAAGAACACTGAGTCCCCAAAGTCGTGGATTGACAAAGAACCAGTGCAGAAAAGAGAAAAGTGGCGGTTCGGGGATAAGAAATTGATGTTCTCACCCTGTGGCCCGACATCATCCGCGGCACCACTTAACATCAACTCATCGCTTTCGGCCGAAAATTGGTGGCATAGGTTATATTCCCCTTCATACTGATGGCGTCCGTGTGCGCCGCCGTTTTACAGTCTGGTCAGTAGCCTGTTAATGTCGTAATTCAACAAGCGAGGAATGAGCTCAGTTTTGTTGAAGCATTTGGTACATGTAGAATTGTTACAGGTGCAGATTTTAAGAAATTTGATGGCCTTCAAACCATGATGTAGACGTCATTTAGGTCAGTGCTACCTAGTCTCTGATCTTTCCCTCAGTTGAAAACTCCTGCACAGCGGCGTTTGGCTGCACTCTGGAAGAAATGGGTGATGAGTTGATCACACAACATCGGCACGCAATGTGCGCCATCTTCGTCCCTCATCTATGTACGTGACGTCTAACGGGGCAAAAGAGTAATGGTAGCGAGCCGTTCTCGAGCGCTCATACTCGCGGAAGTCCTGTATGCCTACATTCCGTCCTATATGTTGCGCTTTTCTCTCTTCCTTCCAACATCCGCGTTCAGAAACCTGCGAAGATACACAATCGTGACCCGTAAACTCGGGGAGCGGCTCGTCAGCGGCAAGCTCGAGGCATCGCGGCGAGGACTAGAGATGGACAATGATGTCTACAGCTCGCTTTGTATTTCGCTCCCTTTCTTTCCGCTATCAAACACTTACAGGTCCAATTTTCCAGTACATCCAGACGCATTGCAGGAGGAGAAAGATGCCATGACGGCCAGTGAAGTCGCCGCAAAGACTGCTATGTTTCTCATAGCCGGACATGAGACGACGGTACAGTATCACCACTTTTTACTTCGGAACATCAACCTAAACTACTCCAGGCAAATACGCTTGCACTTTGGTCTTCATGAATTAGCTAAAAACACCGATTTCCAGGAGGAACTGCGCGCCGAAATTTATTCGGCTATCGGAGGCGACATCGCGTACGATAGCATGCCGCTTTTGAACGCATTCATCAAGGTGCGGTGACCGTCTTGAACCCTTGTAACAGTTTAAAACTGATTCACCTCACAGGAAACATTGAGAATGCACCCAGTCACCCCGCTGACCGAACATATCGCGACGGAGGACACGGTTCTGCCCCTCTCGCACGCTATCACGACTGCGTCCGGAGAACGTATCAGCGAGATTCCTATCCGCCAGGGCCAGATTATCATGATGGCGCACGCGTCGTACCAGAGGTGGAGTACATTCTTTAAAATGCAACCTGATTTGTGTTAGATGCGTATTGTAGACACGAATCTCTCTGGGGCTCCGATGCCGGCGAGTTCAAACCATCCCGATGGACGGATGGAACAACTTATAAAGGGGACGCTCTCGGCCCCTACGCAAATCTGTTCGCAATTATCATTCTTCATCTCGTCTACTGATATTGGGTCTACTTTATAGGCTAAGCTCCCTCGGCGGGCCTCGTACTTGCCTTGGGTAAGTCTGTGCCATCTATCCTATGTACTTATCCACCTTTGAGCATCTTGATTTTGATTCCAGGTGGCGCTTCGCGTAAGATTCCATGTAAATTCCCTGCTTGATCCAAATATACTCATTCTGTGCGCAGGATCTTGGAAATGCAGGCTGTCATCTTTGTACTTGGTCGGGAAGTTTTTATTCATGCTGCCGGAGGACGATTCCGTGCGGCCTTGCTTGGCAGGGACACTCATGCCTGCCATGGCCAATGGCGACAAAGGGTGTCCCCTGCTTGTTTCCTGTCTGTTGTAGAAGACGAATAAGGACAGTATTGGATGGATACTTCTGAAGATAGTTTTCAACTCCCACCTGTTGAACCTTATCACCATGTTTCTTTTCTGCTAACAAGACTCCCGTACTGTACTATTTCGACCAAGTGTTCAGCCATTGTGACCTGTGACCACAAGTGTTCACTTTTGAATTGTTCATTTCATGGGAAATTCCCATTTTGAGCGATTTTTCGGCATTTGCCAACCCCTTTTGGCTGAAAACACCGATTTCGGAGGCCTGGGACCTGTGACAAAATTGCCAAGTGTTCAGTTCAGGTCGGCTTGTGACCAGTGACTGAACACTCGGTCGAAATAGTACAGTACTCCAAGAGAATCTGGTTTCCACCTTCAGTTGCAGGACAAGTAAAACCGCACGCCCGTGGTGCATATAGTTCTGGTTCCAACTCATGACATCCAATGCAGGTGCGCAGCCATGCACCTCCGAGTCTTTCCGAGCCTTCATTATTCCGTTGTCACCTTGACTCTGTATTGGATCCCGAGCAAACGTTGCTACCCTCTATCTGCTAAGTTGAATCCGGAGTAGCAGAAGCCGTGGTGGACTATGCAGTAGTTTCTGATATGTTGGTACCAATGGTAACATCAATATCGATTGCAACCCTGTTGGCGGATCCCAAGGCGGCATGATCCGACCACGTCAGTCTAACACTTGTAATGGATCGCAAGATTTTTGAGATGGCACCAAAAACAACCAAAACGAACTATTCGTGCACCCAAACTGCCTAGCAGAGATCCTGATCAAGACAAGCTATGTGAAAAAACAATGGCCACATGGTAAGCAGACCCCAGCAGAAATGTTGACAAGGCTATATGGAAAAGTCTACTGTAACCTTCCTTCACTTGGGTTTGTTGAATGTGCTGGTTCTTCAGGGAATCGATATTCAGTTGAATTCTGTCTCATTTCTGGCTGTGATTAGGGCCTAAAAACCCCGGATGGGACGCGTTCTGGGTGCCAGGATTTCATTTTATTGGCGAGTTATCGCGGTGCGATATGAGTTCGGCACTTTTAGGGAAGGTTTTTAGCTCAGTATTATGGCATTACCGAGCTGCCGATCTACTTTTTGATGCCATCGCGCCTATTGCCGTCCTTGTCACTGTTTGACACAGCGAGTATCTGCTCTCCCTCTCATTGTGGCGGAGGCTTTAGACGTCTATGGCGTCGCTGTCAGGGAGTGGTGAGATACCACTATCATAAACTTGTGGAGTCTGACTATGGGAGACTAAGAAGATGGTTAAATTTGAGTTGTAGACTAAGTAACTTGAACCACAGCCTGTAAGCTTAACGTTCAACTATCGGACAATTGCCACTAATATTGTTGGGTGAGAGCGGGTAATGTGCTTATGTGCCAGTTTTGATCGATACGGACTAGCCCGGAGGAAACACCTCAACTCTCGCCCTAGGCCGCCCGTGACCGTTGCGACGGTTCGACGGCACCCGTCGAACGGTTGCCGTGCCAGTTCGGTCAGGCATTTATTAGGTCATCCGACGGTCCCTTGAAACACAGCCTAATTCTTCCCAGACTCAGAAGCACTTATTCGGTTTGTAATCAGGGGTAAATTTGCTCCTAGTACACCATATATGGTCTTCACTACATATTAGAATCAGCACAGCTGTGTTTTTGCTCTTCCAGCTCACAGCGATTGAAATTTTAGCTTGATCGCAGCATTTGACGGAGGAGTTTGAATTGAATCAATAAGGCTTGCTGAGGGTGTACTTTCATTGATTCGAACATCGACGCTGTTGAAATGAATGCATTGAGCTGTTTAATTCCGAGGCACGGGCTGATAGATCCTTCGATGTGATATGCCAAAAACCTGTCAATTTGGTTCGTCGCCAGCTTCGTTCCATGGTGCCAAAGAAATCTGAAAATATTTGGGCGAGCAGAACACATCTTTCGCTTCCTCTTGACCATGAACTTGCTGTTGTACGCTTGGGCCGATATCAATGACGCCCGCAAGAAAGGTATTTGACTAATTCCTCTCCGCCAAGATACTGACGGAGCCATTTGACTACAGGTGCATCTGCATCCACTCGCCGAGTGACTGCGGTTCCAGGACATGTAGACCTTTCGGCGGGGAGTTCTGGTGGTATGTCATTACAGGGATGCCTCGCATTGCGTGAGATTTACTCGAGATTTGAGCAGGGCATATGTTGCCTCCTCCCGTGCCGTTTCAACCCCAGATATCGATCCCGAATTTATGGAATCAACCTGGGTTCAGCTATCCGCCACCCCCTCCCAGCGGCCCGACATTTCAACCCCAATACTCTGTCCAACCATTGGCACCAAACATGTATGGATATTCTTCTGCTCATGCACTATACGGGGCGAGTCGTGAGATGTGGGCAAAGAGAGCTTATCAAAGCAGTGTGGGAGATACAATAACATTGCGCTTTAAAGTTCTCCACGAGATCTATGGCAAGCCGAAAGAGGTAACAATTCAGATTATACGTTGGCAAGTCTGGAATGCCTGCGCTGGCAATAATAAAGCACTCGACGCATCATATTCCCAGACAGGCATCAAAGATAAGATCTCACAGTACTGGATTCAAAAGGTTCTTGACATGGGGAAGGAGCGTCGAGGAGCAGCGCTTAGCGATCCGAAAACTCGGAATCCCCAACTTAACCTTTCCTCTCTCAAGGGTGAGGCACGGAAAGCCTTGAAGGACGAAATTTCACGGACAATTCAACTGGATTTGTGGAACTGGGTGGTCCAGCAACCACCTGAAAATTTCGTTCTCCTAGATGAGCATGACCGTACATTTTTCTTTTGCCCTCGAGTTCAAGTTTATTTAATTATTATCTCCAGCTGCCCGATCAGACCTACGCCCGGGAATTCACTTCAATATTCTACTGCAGACAAGAGGTTTTTGTCTACCAACCTAACTCAATGGTCCTGTCGAACCCGTTTTAGGCATTGACCCTCACCGGGATACTCCGGCCGAAATCTTGCATACATATCTTTTAGGGAATGACAAGTATGTCTGGCATGATACGACAAAGCAATGGGACGGCAAGAGGGAAGAAATATTTGCAGCAAGACTTGCCGCATCCTCCATTACCGGCCTGTCGATCCCGCCTCCCCGAGCACGTTAGGTTGTTCAGTATAAAAATTCACTCATCGGTAAACATTTCAAAATGCTTCAGCAACTTGGAGTGTTTCATCTCCATGATTTATGTACCCCACTGCTATTTGATCTCTGGAAAGCAACAGGAGAGCTAGGCGCCCATCTTTGGTTCCCAGAAATAAAAAACATGGAGCAATACCTGGTACGAAAAACAAAGTGGGAAATATTCAATCTATTCACGTTATCTATACCAGGCCGATCTAAAAGTTCTGGGTCATCGTGCTCTTGCGATCCTAGACTGCCTTTGCGCTCACTTTTGAAAGACATTCACAGGTCTCTTTCAGGGAGGAGGCCGTTTCGATAACAAAAGAGGCAAAAGGAAGGTATACACGAGGATTTCCCTTTTGAGAACCGCGCAAAAAAAAATAATTTGAGTTTCATTATTTCCGGGATCGCCTGTAAATCTTCTGTGGGTCCACCCGTAGCGGTCATTCCATGCCGACAAAGCATATCCACCCAAAGAAGTCCGGACCCAATCTACTTCTGTGAACGAGGAGAAGCAAAATACTCGGAAGAGTCCGAACTGCCCAACTACAAAAAATATTACACAACTTGATTCGCCGGGGATTAAATTTTCTGTTGGTCCCCCAGAGCTCATCACACACCTACAAAGCTTATTCTACCGACAAATCCGTACCCATTCCACTGAATAAGCACGAAACAAAACACTACGAACCGTTGTCCGAGCCAACGTGAAGTCAAGAGAAACCTGTGCCGTTTCGAGAACGGTCCGCGCCGAGTCCACGCGGAGTCGAGAGGAGCCAACACCAAGCCAGATCATAGGATATAATAAACATACGTGAATTCCCGCAAAAGGCGGCTGAGGTGAAGCACTGGTGAACGACCGCGCCTTGAATTATAGCCCTTTGCGGAACTTAGGGCGTAGACGATTGTTTTTTGGCGATCAAAAGTGATGACCTCTTCGGGATTTCTTCGGCCAGGAAATCGTATTGGAGCTCAGGTTAAAATCTGAGGACGCAGTTGACTGCGCATTTGGACGGCAAACAGATTGAGCCTATAACCGAAAAAAAAGGCCGAGAATTGAGGGTAGAACAGCTGTCCTGCTGAAAAATGATCAAAATTGTCCGGATAAAACCCATTTCCCTGCTCAGACAGTGGTCCTGGGGCTCATATAAAAATTCTGAGGAGGTGGGTGACTGTGTATTTAGGATGCGAATCGATTGAGCATATCGCCGAAGGGAATGGACGAGAATTGAGGCCAGGGCGGCTGTCCTGGTCCAAATGGTCAAAAAGTGCCCAAAAAGGAAAAAAAAAAATCGTCCGCGCTTTAAGTTCCGCAAAGAGCTGTAATGATTATCAGAGCAGAACAGTCTCAATTCCCATATGGCGACCGAAGCGCTAACCTCCTGAAACTCCAAAGCCGAGAGCAACGTAAAACAGAGAATGAGTGTTGAGCACAGGACTTGGAAGCAGCAATTGGTATGTAAATCGAAGTCCGAGAACCTGAACGGTGAAGGCGAGCTCAATGAAGCAACAAATCCGAAAGCAGAGACGTGTACAAAGGTCATGCATCCGTCCGGACTGCCATATGGTGGACTCGCTTTAGGGGCGGCGAAACCGAGGCTTCGGCTGGAATTCAATCCTGGGGCTTATACAACGCCTGGCACATTGACCACTGGAATTGAAAGATCTCAAAAGGGATCAAGTGGTACGGTATATACCCAAATGGGTCTTTGTAGACAAAAAATTAGCAGTCATGGCACCCTATCTAATAGCTTTCAAAGAGGGTTCGGCCACTGGCGGTGGAAGTGAGTGTGGATCGGTACGCCCCGGGAGATTCATACCGAAGTAATGATCTTCCATGTTCCTGGCAAGTTCTTGGTTCTACATTGTGAGTGGGGTCAGGGCGCCTGACCCATACTGGCACTGCTCTGAGACATATCTGTTACGAGGGGCTTGTGCTGAGAGGTGTTGTATGACGGCGTTGATGCGGTGGCCAACTTCGCTGATGCTGAACTTTTCTGCTTGTGTTACAGCGTTAATCCAATGCGACGTGGTCGCCGGCATGCAGATGGTGTTGTGATATTCGTCTGAACAAATTGCATGGCGAGGTAACATATTCTGTCGTAATTCACTCCATGACGAGGAGAGCGAGCAGAAGCCAGCCAGGATGCGCTGCACATGAACAGGGGAGATTCCGTCCATTGAGAGCTTGGTTGGCTGGAACATATTCGCCGCGGTAGTTGGGATCCGGGACAGTTGGATCTTATACAGCGAGGTGAGAAGGTGTCGGTCATGGCTGGCCTCTGCTGCATTAAGAGCATCCGAAATGGGGAGGTCATTGTCAGTGATTCGTTCCAACCATTGCACAGTGGCTTTTGCCCATAAATCCTCTGATTCCTGGGTAAACGCTCGGCGACAAAGATTGTAAATGGCCACAAAGTCATGCGACAATAGACTGCTTGGATGTCGCCTGATTAAATCGCCAATGACCAGAAAACCCCATGTTTCCCAGGCCGTCATTTCGTATTTATGGGCAAGGTGGGCGACAGCGAGGATGTCCTGAAGATCTGTAATAGAAATGCGGTTTGCCTGTGTTTCAAGTGCTCTTCGCTAGAGGGTTAGTATGTCTACGTGATGCGAACAGTTTACGACGCACGGGGCATAAATGTATTTGAACAAGGAGCGGAAGGGGCCCTCCTCGTCTCCACTCAGACGAATGGGCAGGTCGTCACACGATCCTTCGATGACCGAACCCGGAGCTTGTGGAAGCGCGAACAATCCAGCAAAGACTGGGGAATCCCGGATGAAAATGAACCGATGAATCTTATCACAGGTCAGCTTATCCCTCTCCCCATGAAGTTAGGTGGTGCACTTTGAACAGAGTATCTCCTACGAGGATGATGCAGTCCCCCGATTCATGGTAAAATCTGGCATCGCGCACGGGTGGAGGTGGGGAGGATCCAGAGTACGCCCCGACTCCTTTTTGCAGACGAGGCGAAAGGGAATCAGAATAATCTGAATCCATGAAAAACGTCGATGGTGAGGGAGAAAGCAAGCGGCAACAAATATCCTGAGCCCTGGCCGCCTTCAGCCGAGCACAAGCCCGGGCATCCAGGCCGAGCCGGGCCCTGAACATCACTACTGCCCCGGTCGAGTCTGCTGAGCGTGCCTGAGTCCTCTGACCTGCAAGATCTACCTTTTCGTGGGCGCCGTTTACTCCCCTCGCGTACGCATGCCGCGCCGGGGAGCATGGTGTGCTGCGGCGGCGGTGTCGGGTGAGAGACTTCGGGTCTCATATCTGAAAAATGTCAACATATATGGGCGCAGCTACTGCGAGAAATTCCGCTCACTGGATCTCATCATGGCTTCCAATGCTGAATAAATCAAGCGGCATACAAATAAATAGCGCAATAGACTGGACGCGCACCTTGTCTGGAGCCGGCGTCGCCTGTACACAGATATGGGTGGTGAATATACCATCAAGCTCATAAAGCACCCTGATTGACGACCAATTCTGGGATTGGATATACAAGTCAGGTGTCCGATACATTGGGGGCAGGACAAACACTACGCATTTGGAACGTGGTACGGAACGGCGACTAGGGGGGTGCCAGGAAGATGAAGGCAATGCGCAGTGACGTGGACTTCAATTGTGGGGGATAAGAACAACTATAATTCACCTTGAATGATGGGGTATTCTTCATACGCAATAAATAAATAAATAAAATGATACGAAACACATTACCTTGACTCTCCATATTCCTTAGTTAATGGCCTATTAGGATAGGCAATATAATCAACCATTGTGATTTGTAGTGGGATATGGCGAGGAAGATATTTACACCGTACAATAAGGAGGTCTTTCAACTGGAAACAGAGCGAAGCGAGGCAAAGCGGACAGCCTTTCTGTATGCGTACGGCAGCCAGTACACTGCTGAACAGACAGTATTTGTCGACGAGAGCTCGCACAACGGAAGTGCTTCTTTGTTCGGGGTCGACGGGTACGTTTCTACTGCCTTGCGGTTGTGAGTCTCCTAACCCCTTGTTAGATATTCCATGCTTCCGGCATTGGCTATTGACGGTGTAGTCTACTTAAAGATTGTTGAGGGATCCTATACTAGAGCTCTTTCTTGAGTTCATTGAGGGACTGCTGGACCAAATGCAGCCATTTCCACACCCCAATCTGTCATTATCATGGACAACGCTCGCATCCATAAGGCATCAGAGATTCGAGAGTTGGGGTAAGATTCAGCGCAATTTATACTCTTCTGACCTGAACTGCGGCATGCATGATGTTCCTACCACCGTACTCACCAGATTTCAACGCGATTGAGCTCGCGTTCTCCGCCATCAAGGCTTATGTCCGGCACGCCAGAGAGTTAGCAAGGAAGGACGTTGATCAAGCAAGAGATGACACATATGTTTACATTCACTTGCTTGAAGCCGCGTATTCGGTCACCAGTGAAGATGCAGAAGGATATTTTCATCACTGTGGATATTTGTAATGTATACTACAAGAAATTAGTACGGTGCTTTGATTCTGATAGTCCAACTTCAATCTACTCGGGGCCGCTTGGCCGAAAAAGGTGTGAAATCCTCCTTGGCGTACATGACAAGACGGTTTGCAATCCCAAAGTTTAATTTCTCCGTCTGTATAACGCCACTTCAGTGGATACCCTCCGAAATGCGCTCCCGCGGGTGAAGGCTACACACCGCCTTGATCGATGTCTATGGTAGCATGTACAGTTTGAGACTGACAGCATGGGTAGTTGTGACACATGTTTACCGTGTTGGGTGAAATTGGTTGAATTTCGGGATTTTGAACTTCAGAATGCTTCATCTACAGCCATCGCACCGTGATAACACAATCGCAGTATGTGTACACTTCATATCAACGCTCATGAAAAAATGCACGTGTCCAAGCGCCTTGTATATATCACAGCAAACCGAAAAATCATTGTCTACTTGCCAAATCTGACCAAATTGTTGTTAGAAACTTTGTCTCCCTTTCCAACCCTTCTAAGACTTTCCTGAACTTTTCCTGGGTATTGAACATATGTTATATATGTAAGATTTTGCATGCAAAGTTTTGAGCTGTTACGACCAAAAGAGGCTTCGGAACGAGACCGGCAATCAGAATTTGACGTGTCACCTAGAACTCGGACACCTGACCACATCCGTTCACGTACTCGGCTTGGGCCTAAGACCTTTTGATAAAATGATATTCACCGATTTTCCTTAGATGTCCGAGATCTAGGGGGAGGATAGTAGGCTTATGGAAAGTCAACCATGAATTGGATATAAAAAGTCAAGCCAAAAATTCCCGGCAGCAATCCAAGACGCTAACTCCGTCACATTAATGCAACATTATCTGAAGAGTTTGAAAACTGCCAATGATTCACAATTTCCTCCCAACTATGTTCGTCAGTGCGGTGTAGCTGCCCGAGAGAGGGTGAGGGAAGGAACGGGAGGGGAGATTAATTCGCGCACCCTCTTTTGGGAAATCAGCCGAGGAAGGTGCGTCGACATGCTACGATACTGCCAGACATCGGTTTCAAGGTTCAGGTGCGGCGTCTGGAGGCCTGCAAGGGTCGAGTCCAGCTGACTAAGGAAAGGGCCAGCGGGTTTCCATAGGCCACGAACCCAAATCGTGCGGATGCGATTCAAGGATGTGATTGTCGATAGGGTAGGGAGATGCTCGCTCCATCCCTTTTTCATGTCGAGGGAAACACGGAGCATGACGAGATTGTCAAACAAAGAGAGGTTAATCACGGCTTGGCTTTTCTATAACTCATAAGTGGGGAGTCTAGAGAAGTGGCGAATGGAAATGCGCACAATGGCGACAAAGTCGAGGACTTCGATATGTCGAAGTATCGGCGCGAGTGTTGGCCCGTTAATAATTTCGGTGGTGGTCCCAATCGATAAGAATCTGAGGGAGGAGAAATCCAAGGGGAGACCGGCCGGGGAAAGCCAGTCGCTGATCTCTGCACAGCGGATGCAGAGAGATTTCAGCCGGAAGGGCGTAGAAAATTGGTAAGAGCTGGGATCCAATGTCTCGGGCGATGATTGGCATTGCATTACTGAAAGGTGTTTCAGAGCAGGCGAGCAGTGACCCAAGATCGGGAGCCAGTTGGCTGGCGTGATAAAGATACACTCGGCGCTCCTGAGGGTTGGCAGGCTGAACAGGTGTTCCAGAAGCACAACCTCGAAGCCGATGACAACAAATATCTTCCGCAGATGTGTGAATGGGTAAGTACACACAGCAGCGAATGTGTCGTAGAGCATGGATGTTGAGCTAACAGAAAGAGAGTGGATGTATTGAATGAGGTGTGGGGAACCTCGTAGCGTTGCTTGGCAGCGGGACCACAGACGTGTATTCTGGGCGGTGGAGGGGGCAGTGATTGAGAGTGATTTGAAGATCCGAGACTGTGCAGCAGGCACCCAGGAGCGGGAAACCAAGGCGCAGGCCGCCAAATCAGAAGGTGATTCGTGGAGTAACCCAATGCACTGGTCGAGGAGCTCCGAAATACCCAAAGGACTTGGGCGGACAGTGACTCCGCCTGCCAGACATGTCAGCGGGCTACAGCCTACGAATGACGTGGACGCAGACCTTCTCGGTCAGCGACTTGGGTTGCGGAAAGCTGTACATTGAAGATTGCGGGGACGGTGGTGGACATGGTGGGGAGCCAGACTGCCACGTCAGTTGGGGACAATCCGCCTATTTTGGAAGCGTAGGAACGTTATGTATCTTGTTATTACTTATCATTATTATTGTCACCATCATCAGGAAAAAAGTTTTTCCTACGTAGCTAAAAGGTCAGTTGCGTACCACTGGTAGCGCCCGTAGCTGCCTGCCAGGATCTATAGCAGTTGGTAGCCCTGATAGCCGTCACTGCCGGCTCAATATCATCTGATAGCCGGCCCACGGAGATCAGTAGCGCCGAGTAGTTTGTGTTTAGCCGATTTGTGTTTTGAACCCCGGGCGAAGGCTTATTACTTCATTTCAACTCAATGCCTCGTCCACAAGACTTGCAGAGACATGTGGGACACATAAATTGTAGGACAGCATCGCTCAGTCACTCAAAACTTCTAAGTCCATTTCAAAGTCCGCCGCACGTGCGCGCGATATGGCGTGATTGATTGTTGCCAACACAACGATGGTTTGTCAGAGTTCGTCGCCTTTCTTCCTTTCCCCCCATCTTCTCCACCATCCTCTCCTTCATTCTTCTCTCTCGCTGTCCTGCAAAGACTCCCAGCAACTCTCCCTGCATCCCATGCCTTGTTCCCTACCCCCAGCGGTGTTTCTCGGCCTCACCAATCACAAGCCAATTTTGGGGCTTATCCTCGAATCAAAAGTCGTCGTGCTCTATCCAAGACACCACAAGCATTCTCCTCAAGATGGCAAGATGGATGCAAGCTTAGCTCAAGATTGGTGTTAGATTATCTCAAGATTGTCGCAAGTTTATCGCAAGAGAGGCCGCGGCGCAAGTTGGTTCAACTCGTTTCCTCTTCAAAAATCTTCCAATCTGGCCGTGACTCGGCGTGTTTGCATTTTTCGTGTCGTAGACTGCCAGCCACAAGGTGAGTTTCCATTTCCTTTGTGGCATTGCTAACTATGCACCTCAGACTCGCCATTTCCTCCCAACGAAGCATGTGTGAACATTGTGATTGCCGTGTGAGTTCTTGTTTTTCCTATGGAGATTTGGACAAGTTTTGATTTGGTATTCAGGTACCGGCGCGATTTCCTGCTTGCAGTTAGTTAGTGCGAAATCAGGGCTTGTGTCGTGGCGGTATGTTCCTCAACTTATAGCACTTCCTGTTCTTTATGTAGTTTGAATGCACATCGTTTGCGTCCTTTTATGTGTGATTACGACTCGCTATTAATTGGTATTGCGCTCTACTGAGTCCTACTAAGATTATTGTAAAGCTATTAGGTGCTACGAGACTGCTACGGGAGCCCGCACGCAAGAGCTACCAGGTGCTACCAGCAGCTATCAGACTACAGCACGTGGCTACCACGCTACCATAAAGGGGGACTTGCCTACCGGGCTACCACGGGTATTTAGGCAACCAAGCACTACGTAACCAAGTGCTTTTTTCCTGATGATCAGGAGAGACCTCCTTTGTTAATCAGGTTGGATTAGCCTAAAATTGCGCTAATATAGCCAGATTACCTTGCTTATTTTTATTAGCTTTCTAGTGACGTTGAAAATAATTTAGTGGTAAGTTAGCACTTAATTAGCTAGGCTTGCAACGATTATCGTGGGGTCTGGGTACATTTTAGCTCGCTCAAATGGGACGGATATGCAATTGGAACACACAAAAATTATATTCAGATTCTAACAACTACAGGTGAAGGGCATTCTACGGTATATTTAACTCTTCTAAAGGTTTCGCAGTCCACGGCAACAGCCAACCGTTGAATACGGATTAAACGACGTGTCGAGATTAAGGATGAAGAAACATACATAATTCCAGGGAGCCAGCGACGTGTGATGACCCTGAGATACCCAAGAGCAAGGAGACCGTAACTTACTGTGCTCCCACATGAGCGCTGGAGAATTCTGTCAGAATAACATGATGGACAGAGCGGAAACCAGAGGCGCGCGCCTCGACACCTTACATCATTTCATCCCTGCCGTGTTCCGATATCGACGCCGCAACCCGGGCAAACGTCTGGTTGCGTTCAAGTCGGATGTCAAGAGTGCGTTCCACTGTGGCAGATCAAGCAAATCGTTACCACCAACCATCCCACTCGTCCCGAGGCAGAGGCGCAAATCGACCGAGGCCTGCTCATCCGTCGTGTTGACCGGAGATCCTGTTTCGGTAGTCGGTTCTCCTCGCCTCTGGAGCTCAGTAATGGGACTAGTCGTGTGGATAGCGCTGCACGAGAGGGCGATATCTGGTCTCTTCGCCTATGTGGGTGACAATTTTGGATTCGATGAGGAGGGACGGCAAACCTTCTATCTACACTACCAGAAGGCCATGTGAATAATTTTAGCCAAATGATTTTAGCACTTCCAATCTACAAACCATCAGATTACATCGAAGGAATCGGTGAAATTTCTGGGGCGAGAGAACGCGTAGAACACATTGCCCTTTTTTTACATCTTGGCACAAGCCCCTTCTGAAAATTCCCTGCAAAGCACATGAATGTCATGTGAGTTCAGAAGGCGGCTTGATCCGAACCTAGGGCAATATAGTCACATGTTTGCCAATGTAAAGCACTTTCTGGAAAGGTCAATATCGCGTCCGAGGGGGATGCGAATAGACCAAAAATGACCAGAATGATCAGGGCTATCGATTGCTGGTAAATGGCTTGCAGTCAGGGCAATACAGTCATGCGTGCAACACGCGTGTGAAAATGTAATGAATTGCGGTGCGGGCAATGGGGTCATGCAGTTGAAAATGTAGCTGCAGAAAAATCAAATCTCGACAATTTTCGGTACACCATTTAGTGCTGGCTAAAATTGGTCAATGGAAATTACATCCGCCCAATTTTACATGTAAATTACGGGACAAAATATGTATTTTACATTAATACACACAGAACCCCTTCTGAGGTGACACGGATGGCGGACACATTTTAGGATATCTCGTGAAGTGACAGCCGATGTTTACACGCTTACAATGATTTTTATACGCTTAATGAGTGCTAAGAGCCATGGAAAATTTAACCGCCGGCGGCCCAACTGTTGTAATATTTTTCGCCTCTGGGCATGCAGTTCTAACTTCACAAGCCCATTTTGCTTTTTCCTCGTTCAAAAGTTGAATGGGTACAGATTTCACGTTCGAACTAGGTTCCTTAGCATGGAATGAGTGCTCAGGAAGAGCCATGGAAAACTTGACCACCAGCGGCTCAAGTGGTGTAAAATTTTCTGTATTTGGGTACTTCTGAGTCCACAAGAGTATTTTGGTTTTTCCGCGTTCAAAAGTGGAATGGGTACAGCTTTCTCGCTCGAATTAGGGTCCTTAGCATGGAATGAGTGCTTAGGGAGAGCCATGGAAAATTTAACTGCCGGCGGCTGAACTGGTGTAATATTTGTCAAATCTGGGCAGGCAGTTCTGACTCCACAAGACCATTTTGCTTTTTCCTCGTTTAAAAGTGGAATGGGTACAAATTTCTCGGTGGAATCACAGCTCTTTGCTTCACGGAACTTAGGGCGTGGACAAATTTTATTTTTTCTTTCTTTCTTTTTCAACGGTTTCCAGCAGAACGGGCGCTACGGGCTCAATTTTGATCGGATTGCCTCGGGACTAGGTGCATTGGATTCACATTGAGAATCCGCAGTCAATAGGATACCGTGATTTTTTGGATCCAATTCCGTAATGAGATTTCGCCCGAAAAATCTTGGTTTCGAGCAAGTCACATGTATCACTGGAAGTACTGCCCCGATTGGCCTACGGGCCAGGTGTCTCAAGATATAAAGTTAGAATGTTACCCACTTTATCGTTCTTTGCCAATTATCTTTCTCACAATCCTGCCGGTCAGCTCCTCGAGGCGTCCCTTGCCAGGGTGTCAGTGAAAGAGGGGTTGAGGAAATAATGTACAAGCTATGCAATAAAACATTTACAGCTCTTTGCGGAACATAGAGCGCGGCCCGTTTTTTTGGATTCCCCTATGATCTATAAATTTGAAGTATGAATTATCCCGAGATTTGGTGCCCTCAAGAACACGGTAAAGTGCACCATACCAAAAATCTAGGGCAATCGGGGAACTATCGGTACTCTGAGACTCATTCTGCTCTCAGACAGCCAAAAACACCCAAATCTGACCCAGCAAATGATCTCAAGTAGTTAGAAAAAATTAGGCGACGACATGCCCTCCGGATTTTCCGTCCGAATCAAATGAGCCTACTTTCGAGTCAAATTGAGCTCACCACGACGGATCTCGTGAAAACTTATAAAAAAAAGAAGAAGAAAACGCGCCGCACCCTATGTTCCGCAAAGAGCTGTAAAGCCTGTGCTACAACCCGGCCTTCATCCTAATTTTCCACGAAATGTTCCGCCTTCATATCGACTTCGCCAATTATCTGGCCATTCGTTAGCAGCTACCCGTGCTTCGCTATGGTTCCTGAATTCAGTTTCCAGAAGACTTTGAAAGTTACAGCTGTTTGCGGAACTTGGGGCGCCCGAAATTTTTCAAATTTTCAGCCATTTTGCTCAGATTGGCTGCCCTGAGCTTAAATCTTGGGAGTAAGACCACTGTAAATGCGGAGGGCCTGGCATATTCACATCTTTTATGTCCGCCCCCCGACAATTTATTCGTTCAGATTTCGGTGTTTTTGGCTGTTGGAGTGCAGAACACGTCCTATACCCCCAATAGTGCTCACCCCGGGAGCTGCTTATCAATGTAGCACCCTTGCTATCTTGAGTAAAATCCCGAATGCCAAGTTTGGGCAAAGGCCTGTGGTCCAGGGACTAGAGAAACATGGAGTTTCTAATGTAATGCCTGCAAAGCTCATGAAAAATGAAAAATGGGCTTGGTATACACTTTAACTCAAGCTCCAAGACATATAGTCAAATATTTGCATATTTTTCGAGCATGCCTCTGGGAGGGTATGAACCTTCCGAGCATGGACCCTGAAGTGGAAGCGAGTGATCTGCACTGTCACAAACATTCCCTTCAATTCCTCCTGTACACTACAGGGACCGCATTCCCTAGATATTTTGTACGACGATATCAGGGGAACGACTATGTCTCCCTGGTTTTTCTCGGAGGAAACGGGGTAGAAATGAGGTTTCGATTAAGTAGAGATTTTTCCACATCAGAGTCTATGATACTGTGCGGCAACATTCGCCGTCCGGCAAATTGCCTGGAATGGAAAGGGGCGTCCAATTTATAAGCAGCGCCCGGGGTGCCAAATAGAATCACCCCTATATTTTTGTTATAATATACTCGCTATGGCCAAAAGTAACCGGAAATTTGATTTTAAGGGCTTCTGTTTCAAACTTTTAGCATTCTTGTGGCTAAATTCTCAATCTATGGTTAATTTGGCATGGATTAGTACACTTGAACCTGAGGTGCAATCTTTCAGACCTAATATATTATCAAATTTCGAAATTGTGTGACCAAAAGTAACTGGAATACTGTAGGTGCTTTTCGGCAGAATATGGCAATCGTTTGGGAGATTCTTTCTCTGCAATTTGAAGGGGAACACGCCTCAACATGTGCACCCAAAAAATATCAGCTACTGCACTGGTATTGTTGTGAAAATGGGGATCCAAATCAATTTTTGATCAAGGTGGCGATTGATTCCCTCGTTTATTTATTCATGGAGCCATTTAGAAAGCACATAAACCCCCTAAATTTTGGGTGCGTATTTTTATAGGTCCACAGTTAATTATCGGCTCTTGATGTACCCAGAAATACCATCAAGACAATCAGAAGGAGGGAAACATCATCAGTTTTCGATCAATTTAGAAATTTCATAATATATTAGATGTGAGAGGTTCCACCTCAGGTCCAAATGGCGTCAATCTACGCCAAATTAATCATAGATTGATAAATTGACCACACAAGTGCGAAAAGTTTGAGACAGAAACTCTCAAAACGAAATTTCCGGTTACTTTGGGTCACAGCGAGTACTTCTAGGTATTCTAGAGGGCGTCAAACACCGGGATAGTGAATTTGAATCATATTTCAATTCTACGGTTCATATTATTCAGCAGGGAAAATTGATCCCGTAATAATGCACAATACATTTGAAATAGGAGTGAATTTCACTATCCCAGTATTTGGGGCCATCCGGAATACATACAAGCGCATCATGTCAAAAATCTAGGTTATTTGGACATATATTACTGGCATGGGACACGTTTTGCACTCCAACGCCCCAAAACCCCAAAATCTGAACTAATGAACCGTCTGAGATTGCAGATGAAAAATATAAATATGTCAGGCCCTCCGTATGTACAGCACGAATCGAATGAGCCTAATCCCAGGGAAGACGGAGTTGCCATCTCAAATTACGCCAAATTTTCAAGACTGACTGACATCCATACCTTTGATTCCCGCCGCTTCCGAAGGCAATCCGATCTAAACTGAGGGAGGAAGACCCCAATTTGAACATCTAGTACAGTTTGAACGTTGAACGTTAATTTGAACACCAAAGTGAGTCATACGCTAACTGATCAAAATGATTGATCGATCGCATTTTTGATCGAAATGCACGTATAGCGGCCGAGGTGGAAGCCTCTGGTACAAAGGTACTTATGTCAATTCTTTGAACTAAAGTTAATTATCAGCAGCTTGGCTCTTGTACTTAAAAAAATGAACCTATGGTGTGCTTAGCTTAGCCACCACCAAGTTCCAAATCGGCCGGAGGCCGGCGTTTTTTGAGTATTTAAAGTGAGCTACCAGGAGTATCATCGATCGGTTGGACAGGCCGAATATACCCGAGAGGCTGTCGAATTTTCTGTTCAGCAGGATGGAAAAAAACCGGCTTCCAGTACGATAGGTGGAAGCATTGCCGATGGATCATGGTGCTGTTAATTCCGTGGCGAAGCACGGGTAACTGCTAGTATAGCTGGTATTCGGTGTCCCCGTATGCCACAAGGCGGTACTTTGAGAAATGAGCTCGGAATTAAATCAAAGGTTGATTATTTGGCACTGATCGCCGCCCGCCAAATTTCCCAAGTAATTTTTTTTTTGCAAAGGTGGGCAACACCTTCGGACCTCCAGCGCGGCCGAAATTCTGACTCAAAAATTCAAGAGCCTGAGCTTTAGTATATTCATATGCTAGGTATTCTGCATGTCCGGTATAGGCAAACATCTGCACACAAAGAGTGGCTCAGACGACCGGATCACCCCACTACACCGGGCGCCCCCAACATGCAAGATCAGCCTCTCATCCCTTATTTGGACATCAGATTCTCCTGGGATTATCAGTAAGGCTAAAAAAGCTTCGGACAGACAGACAGGCCTAATTTCATAAAGGGGGTAGTACATAATTCGCATGCGCTGGAGACCATTCGTGATCTACGTTTAGCGTCCCTGGACATTCTTTGCATCAAGGGCGCCCGACGCTTCTTCAAATCCCTCCATGAAGATGCAATCAGAACAGTGTTAGACCTCAGGGAAACAAAACTTACCGACCCAGAATGGGCCCTATCGAAGCGATGTCAGAAACCGCGGGAATAACCTCGAAATTGGCCACGCCGATTGCCGGTAACGGTAAAGCGTCCCTGGAGTTCAACCAATCACTGGCGCCCTTCAAGCGAACATGTTGACGCGAGTTTAGTCTTTAAATAGCGGTGAGTGATTTATTCCGGGCCATGAACTTCTGCTTACGTTGCAAGCATGCTATTCATGTAGACTAGGAATGATGTATAATTAGTCCAGACCAGAAGTACATTAATGTTGACGAAATAACAAACATTTACTGCTCATGGCAGGACTGAGAAAGAAATAAAAAGTGCCTGGGTCGCCAAGTACTATCAGACAAAGGTAAGGTTACCCAGGACTTCGGTTTCGATTACAGGCAAGCATACCAGTACCATCGTAAATGCAGAAGCGAGTGCTGTCAGCATGCCTCGGTTGATTGCGTTCAAGATTTGTTCAGCATAGAATTGGTCCTTGCATTCGGGTATATAAGAGGAGTGAATTCAGTGATGGGCGCGAATATATTAATAAACTCACGACTTCATGGAGGTGCGCGGCAAGGTTCAATTGTGGATACCTAGTTGTGCCAGGGCGAGAAGGAACTGGACGACGGTGAGGTGAGCGAGATCGCGGCTAAGGGGAATCATAGCTGGACACAGGCCTGTCCTGGTGCTGATCACTACGATAGCACGTGTTACAACGCGGATGAAACTAAATAAGACCGAAGTACAGTGGCATATTCGGCTCGTAAAAAAACTAAACGTCCGTCAGCTCGAGACAATAAGAAATCAAAAACGAATATTTGAACTGCGAATGCGGACAGATACTTTGCCCGGTCTTGAGCAAGGATTGAGCGAAGGATTTTGAGAACATACATTGGCAAGTAGTTGAATCTGTCGCCGGGACAAGTCAGGACTTTCGACTAGAATCCATTCCTCAGCCGTACCGAGTCTTGCCTGGTGCAGGCTCATCCCAAAGTCAAAGAATATTCTGCAAAGGCTCACCAGATCAAATCCGGTCCAATAATCCCGAAACGTTTCACGAAGCGGAGAGAGGAAGACGCAAGAAAAAGACAATTTGAATGGTCTCCAAAGTACTAGCGAGTGCTTCAAGACGTGAGTGAACAGCCTACGTGACGAGGAGCACCTTGATCGAAAAGCTACAGCTTAGCGCAAATGATAGTTACAAGTTGAGAGAGCGCTCGGCTGTCTTGATTGACCAGACATCGGCAGGATACCAATGCAAATATAAGGCGCTCTGAAGCAAACCCGCGCCGGCAGACCCCGACCTAAATAGGTCCCGCCGTTGCGGCGGAGCAGCTCCCGATTGGACTCGGCGCGCCCGAAGGTGCACCTCGCCCGCTCGTTCACCGCTCCGCTTGGCCCTCACCCGTTTCCTGTCCAGCGCGTAGTGCGGTGTCAGTAAATGTGGCGGGTTCGGGTTGCGTGCACGTTTTTGCGCACGACTTCTTCCAGTCCTGGACCTGGGAATAGGGACATGCATCACTGCGGCAACGTACTTTAATTTCCGTACACATTATGTGTCTCACTTACTTCATTTTCCTTCTCAAGTCCTGTCCAATACTGAATGAGCAAGTGTATATCATTCGGGATACTCCGTGTATACGTAGCGAGAGGGACGAGTGAGCGAGGCCATGTGCCTTCTGGTCCATGTACGAGAAGGGGGTATTTAAATCTATTGCGAGCAGCGGCGGTGTTCATTCAGTATCCACGGCCGAAGCCATTTCCGCGAGGTCCACGCCAGCCGCCACCGCCGCCGCCGCCGTTGCCGCGTCCGTGTCCTCCTCCCCTTCCTCCTCCACGGGGAGGGTAGGGGGCTCCGTAAGGGGCTCCGCGACTACTGCCGCCACGGGGGAAGCCGCGGCCTCCTCCACTTCTTCCGTGTCCTCCACCCCTACCTCCACCGCCTCCACCGTGTCCTGGTCCGAGGAAGAGGGGGTTGTCGTCTTTGAGGTCCGATAGCTGGGCAGTCGGTCCCCAGTACCCAAGGGCGGGGTTGGAGTAGGGGCAGTGGAAGGTGGGGTGGTTTGTGCACTTGCAGAGGGCGCATTTCGCGACGTCGACGCCTGCGGCGGCCCTTGGTGTGAACGCGTGGAAGCTGGCGACAATGGAGAGGGGGCGGAGGGTGTCATTTAACTCTTTTTGCTCTGCGAGGTTGTTGGTGATCGGCGCCATGTAGGTCACGATGACCGGTTTCGCGCCCGCGTGGTGCTTGAAGTATTGGACGTCGATGCTCTCGTTGAGTGCAGTGAGACACGGCGGTCGGTCTCACCCCCCTGAGATTGGGTCGCCCGGTCGATGAGGAGCTTGATGTGGGGGGTCTCGTAGGCTGCACGAACAAACCCCGCCCGGGCGTACCCCGCGATCTCGGCGATCGGGCTGTTGATTCCAGCGAGGCCGATGTCGTAGTGTCCGACGGTCAGGTCGCGGGTGTTGGCGTTGGTGGCAAGCTCCCGCATCCAGAAGCCAAGCGCGTTGTTGACACCGAAGGTGTCGTGGGCGACAATTCGTCAGACAGAAGTTTACGTGCATGAGGCTTAGACTCACCTGAAGGGCGTAAGGACGCAATTCAACAACAATTTGCCAATAGTTAAATGCTCCAGAGAGATTTGCTCGATCTGTTGAATTAAATTAGCAATAAATCTGCATGGTTCAAAATAGCACGAACTTGCAATCTCATCCCGGATGCTTTCGGCCTTGGGGAAAATGAGCTCCAAAAACTGCTGCGAAACATGAACGCGAGTCCATAAAGGGTCGTATGTCTCCTCTGTCTTGAATCCCGCGGCCCCCAGAATCGCCTACAAAAGATTAACTCATGACTCTGCACAGAATATAGCTCTTTACCTTCTTTGGAAGAGCTGGTGCATACGTGTCAAGGTACGTTGCACCGCGCACCCATCCAAGCTTTGATGTATCAGCCTTGTCGACGCTATGAATGGCAATAAGCAAGAGGAGAGAGGAGCGGCACCACGTGCTTCATTTGCTCTTGCTTGTAACCCAAGAGATGTCGAGGTAGATGCGCCTTCAACCGTGCACTGAACCCCGCCTTGATATACGTATACGCTTTACTGTACAGACTGTACAGGTTTTGCTCGTTATAAGGTGTATTCGGGGACTTGGGGCCATGCAGGACCCGAATCTTCATGTACATCAGGCATAATGATAATACAGGCAAGAAGCCTGCCCACCTGGCGCCAACTTTTATTCACCGACCAGTCGATTTTGAGTTTCGCAGAGATGTCCAATACGTTGTGGATATAGTGGTGATAGAATGCAAAGGCCCCAAGCGGACACATCTCGGGATTCTTATTCGCGACGAAAGCCGAGTAAGAAGAATTAACAACCTAGAAATCTATTAGGACGGTACACTGAGTATGAAGCAGGCAGGAACAGACCGTACGCATTCCCCGTCTGCCAGCCTTTTCCTCTCCCTGCAGACCAAGAACAGTGTAAACCGACGTGCGACCATCTGGGTGTGTCATAGTATACGGCTGCAGCTCTGCGAGCTTGAGCGCCCGAAAGTCATCACCGCGGTTACCAGACGCATGCTGGGCAGACCATGCAAGGTGACCAAAGACGACGAGATGTACTGGATACTTGTTACCGATGTTAAAGCATCTTAAAATGAATTTCCTTACGTTGGCGGTGCCCTAAAAACCCGTATCCAATCTCCTGAAGCTGCGTGTCCGTGACCTCGGCCAGGAATGTATTCGCCCAGATGTCTGGAGCATCATCGGCGCTTTCATCGAGCCCACTGTTAAATAAGTTAGTAAGAAGACTGTAGATAACAAGGGTGAACTTACTTCCGCACACGCTCAAGTGCTTCGTCCACCCAGCATTTTAATGACTCCCACACGACAAACGTGGTCGCCGGCCGCAGTTGAGCCAAGGTCGGGTCGGCGGCATCCTGTGGCTTGCGAATGCGCAACACGCCAAAGAACAATTTCTTAATTTGGGACTAGATAACAAGCCTAACATTGTGCGGAAGACTCAAGAGAGGTAAAAAAAAAGTACCGCCCCGAGACGCAATCCAGGAATCGGCACACCCGCCGTGTCCGTTTTTCGCGTTCCGCAGAATAATTGAGTGTGTGCTCGTCAATGATTCCATCCTTGATTTCCCCCTCCTTGAGCGCCTTCGCTTTCCATTCCTGAGTAGGAGACTGGGTGAGCGTGACCACAGGACAAATGAGAACACATGTTTTCACCTCGAAGTCTTTGACCACAGAGTTTTGAGTCTTGATCCCGCCAGCACGACGATTTCCTTCTGCTCGTCGAACTGCCTGCACGCGAGTCGTTCGCTTAAAGGCATCATGGGCTACCTACTCGTCGCTTGTGTTCACCTCGTGGTCCTCCTCTTCATCGCTGTTCTCCCCCTGCTCCTCCTCCTCCTCCTCCGAATCGTCATCGTACCCCAGAACCTCTTCTGCATCGGCGCCTTCGACTCCGTACTGCTTAATTAACTCAGCAGTGTCATCGTCGTCCTCTTCATCAGCTTCACGACGAGCACGGCGACGCGTGCGTTTTCGAGATGGACCGGCTTGTGGTTGTGATGTGTCGAGAGAGCGTGCGATGAGGTTGAAGCATGAGAAGGATCGGAGCGAAGAATATGGCGCGTCTGCGATGACGTGGTAGCGAGGTCTTGAGCGCGGCCGATGCTGGAGCCATTAGACTTGGAGGTGCGACGCCTGACCTACTCGGTAGCACGCTCGTTCGTTTGCACGCGGCTTGGCACTTTCTTCTTACCGCGTGCTGAGCTGGAACTGCCTGCAGGGCCTTCCGGTGGCGTTGCTGACCCCGACGCGTCGTTGGGTGTGGTGATATGGAAAAGAGGAACACTTCCTCGAAACTCCCCACGAGCAGTTGAGGACACGGTGGGCAAGATTCCAGGGACGGGAGAGAAATGCAGCGGTTCTGGTGGGGGATAAAAATTCAGAACGTCGGCTGAGTCCTGACGAAGGGGCTGCGCAGGCGGCACATATGGCCGAGATTGTGCAAATCTACTACTAGAGAGGGAGCTAAACCTGTAAAAGAGCGATATGTTACAATATGTGCGTGAAAGAAGGCTGTAACACACCAATACTTTGCAAGCTCTGGGCGAAGCCTCTCGAGGCTTCCAGTTTTCGGGATTTTAAGTGAGAGCTTATTGCACGCATCGACAAGCGGAGCCCGGCGCGTTACGAATGTCCTGCCAGATGGGTTAGCACGGAATGTAGGTTTGGAGGTAAGTAAGGACACACAGCCGTTCCTCATAATCGTCGCGCGACTCATTCGCGTCTCGCCTAGGTGCATAATTGCTGGCTCCCCATGAGGCGATTTCATCCTTGGTGAAGGTACGGCGAGTACGCGGGGGTGAAGGAGGTGCTGGCGAACGCGATGTGGAAGTGGAAGAGGCTGTTGCCCCATTGGTCGTTAACGGCATCTCACTGTCGCTTCTCGCTTCTCCAAGAAGCGCCGGATCAATCACGCCGGGTATGGCGTTCATTGCGGTATTAGCAGCGTCGCAGGTAGTAAGAGAATTCAATGAAATTGGAGGATCACTGGTGTGGAAGAGACAAAGAGCAAATATGGAAATCCCCCTAAGTCTGCCAGCCCTCAATGCGGTCACCAGAGTTTGTGACCGCGTCCGCCGCGGTCACAGAAATCTCTAATTACCTGATCGGGAATTCTAGCACTGGAGTCTCCACGTTCCGGGTTCCGAATGGGGGTTCGAATATTGGTTTCAAAAAATTGAACACTGGTGGGGACCGGCATCAGCCGATTACACAACGGCAGCTTTGGTCGTGTTTGGTCCCCAAATGGGGTCGGTTCCCGTTTTCAAAATCCTAAGGCTTTCTTCCACAATTGTTATAGGAAAATATGAATCAACAGTTCGTAAGAAAATTGATTGAAAAACAGTTTGACGTAGCTTTATCATTGAATTTGGTTCAATACATGAAATGGTAGGTGTTTCCATGTCGGTTTGTGCACTCCTGTGGCGGTAAAGGCGAAGTTGAACAATAACACTACGTCATTGTATTGGAAAAGCATTATACTGCAATATTTGCCGCGGAGACGAGGGAGTCTACTCACAACTACAATAGTTATAAGCTTTTTGGTGTTATTGATATGAAATCAACAGGGAAATCCAAGAACACCGAAATACCATACTGTTTTGACTCATATGGACATCCATATGTTATTGTAAATTTACTATTTTATTATTTGGGTCAGAAAACTAAGGGAAACCTCAAACACAACTCGAACACATTGAACAAAGTGAAACGTGACACGTGTCACACGATGTGACGGTTCAGCCAGCGGGTGAATATATGGAATAAATAGAGGGCCTTCTGGCCCACTGGCAAAAATTTAATTATACACAGTATAAAGTATAACGTGTTAAAAAGGAATCTGGTAGCTCAGGTCTTCATGGATGGTCCGGGTATCCTTCAATTGGCCAGAAATGCTGTTAAGTATTGTGTTTTTGTCGTGTTTTAAAAAATTGCAGCCAAGGGAAAGCAGCGAAAATAAACCTTTGGAGATTTCACAAAATTTACCTCTGTCAATGTTCTTATTCGAGACAATAGAACCACCGTATATCCAGATTTCGTGGCTGGGACTCGGGAAATAGACGAAATACAGATCTCTTTTCATGTTTTTACTTGCAGGCTGTGAAGATATACAGCTATAAAACATTTTCTCCAGCCAAACTATATCCATAAAGTGGACCAGGAAAGAGGTAGAGAGAGGAACATCAGAAGCGAAACCTCAATTGGGAGCAAACACATACAAACATGCCGTTCCGATCAAGGGCGGTGCCGGTCCCCATGAACAGCGCACTCGGGTGGCGCTCCAGAAGCACTGGCAGCAGACCGATGATAGGTGTTTACGAATGCTTATGTAATAAGTAGTCGTCCATTTCGCAAATCGAGATGAGGTTTTGAGACCAGGTGAAAAATCAGTCTCTCGTTTTCGTTCTAACATATTTAGTGGCTGTGTTGCCAGCTTTTGTAGTCTCTTGATTTTTCCATTAGACTCAATTCTAATGACAATAGTGGCTATGTTTTTGCTTGTGTAATCGTTTCCTTTTCGTCATGGTTCGATTCTCCCTCTCCGCATATTTTTTATTGGCTATTTTTTTTTTTTTTGCCTCATTCAATTCAACTCTCGTAGATCATAGATATATTTAAATTTAGTTTATAATCATCTTCCTGATCTTTGAAAGCATTTTCCGCCTGAGAAGGTGCTAAGTCATCTTGATCACAATGCGCGCTCGCTTACCACATCATTTGGGTGGCTGTCCATGTGAGCACTTTAGCCACCATCATTTACCCCTCTCCTTTTGGCACTAACACTCCCAATATTTCATTATAACGCAAGAATAATAAATGTGCATGTCCATAACTGTTAAGCAGCTCCAGCACCACTATGCCTCCATCGGACTCATACATATTTCCTGGTATATGACAAGTACTGTTTGTTACATGCTACTGATTTCACCTGCCACGCCTATCTGCATATTCCCCAGCATCGGTGGGTTAAATTTGGTATCCCATGCCGTTAGGTCCAACCCAGTTTCTGGTATTTGCTTTGTGGCTCACCTTTATTTCGCCCTAACCAAGGCCCCAACAACCATCTCTTTCCCCGTCCTGTTGGAATGCAACCCATGCATGAACTCGCTCATTATGCCCCTTGCCGCACTAAAGGTCATAATCAAAAGATACGTAGCGTGCCAAATATTCATCTTCCTCCAATCCTTAAATAAAAACCCACCTATTCGACCATCCTCACTTAGAAGGTAAAGTCTTGTGCTATATTTCCGCCACTCGTCTCATGGTCACCGCATAAATTTATAACATACAAGAGTGCGGTGGGCCAACCACTTTGGTTAGCTCCCAGGATTAGCGCCCAAACTAAGCTTAAAACTGATCTTCCACAGAATCGGAGCTAGCCTGCCAAAAGCGGAGTTTAAATGCTTCAGACACCCGTAATTTTATAAAGAGGGAGATAGCCGCATAGCTGTAGGCCTATTCAACCATACTGTCATCAACTAGACGCGCCTCTAATCCTCTGGACAGCACATCTCATGACGCCACCCCGCCTCCTCGGACGCAAACACTGCCGGCTCGCGATGTGTTCCACAATGTGCAATCTGCGATCCATCCATTGGTCGCAGGTATACAGACTCAAGAACAGGTGACAGACCTCATCCAAAGCCTGGAAACCCTGCAGTATGTTGTCAAATCTCCCCTCTAACAAATTAATTGACTTCAATGGCACTGTGAATAGTCAGAGAAATTTACATGAAACTTGGCAAGAGCAGATGATGAATCCACCTGTTATTTCACACAAGGGCCGACCACGTACTGCTCGGCTCACAAACGCTCGTGAGGGTCGACAGAGAGGTGGTGGTGTGACTAGAGTTGCGTGCAATAATCTAGAGGCTGCTTCAGAGCCAGTGTCGACTCCTTCCCCCCCGAAAAAATCCAGGGTTGGAAGATCCTACAAGTGTAGTCTCTGTCGGAAAGAAGGACATAACCATTCAAATTGTCCTTTGCAGTCGTAGATTGGATCTGTGTTTGTATCAAATAATCTTCTTGATATGCAGTTCTTACGGTGTTTTTATCTGACTGAAGATCAATGCCCGAGCTCCAAAACTATGAATGAGTGCCCTCAAGTTGACTCCGACTCATTTGAAATAGTTTCACGTACTAATTGAGCTTCAAAATATTGCTGGGATTCGAATTGAACCGTGTGATCGGTGCAAAATCAGTGGCTTTTTTCATTCAAAGCGACAGCCACGCATCCCTGTCGATGCCGAAATTTGGTCGAGGAGACGCGACGCGTTCTAAATAAGTTTTTCAACACGCTTTAGTAGCCACACTGGGTTGAGTGTTAGCACTAGGTGTCAAGAACGTTGCTTGTATTGATTTTTCTGATATATTTGCATCAGAAATGAAGACGGTACAATCAAATTACTGGTGACTGAAATATTTCTCTCGGCACATTTGCACTGTGAGCATGCACATATAATTACTTTTGGCTCTATCACATTTGAATGTACGTTTCCCGTCCCAAAAAACCAGCTTGTTTGGACAACATATATGGCCTAGGTAGAGCATGTTGAAGTTGAAAAGGGACCACTCTGGAAAATGATACAACAAAATATAATTTTGCGCACTAATTATTCCGAAAGATTGGTCTATCAGCGCAAAACTGACCGAGATATGAGCGAATCGGTCGCAGATTGGAAAAAGTGTCCAAAACAGGAAATTTTCTTGCGCGCCTTCGGTGCCGACATTTAGCTGTAATACGCTTCACGCTACACATCGAGGTAGCTCTCAAAAAATGTAAGTACTACCTACGGACTCAAGTGTAGATCAATTTCTTGACGGCGCGACTTCAGACTATCCATCACACCAAAAATATCCGAGCCCGCCGCGAGATATGGCTCCCCGAAGCCCAGTGTCCGAAAGCGGCGTTTTGTGATTGAAACGCGTCACCGCCAACTATTTTGCAAGTTGCAATAATAATGAGGCTTTCTCATGGATCACCAGTGTCAGACGCTACTTTTCCCGTGGATCAACACATCATGGCTGTGCACTTCAGAAGTACATCAATTTTTAATTAATCACACTTCGACATAAGAACACACAGTCAATCAGCTTCTCTTGGCATCTGTGAGATCAACTATTATAATGACTCACTCTCAGGTTTTAAAAATGCCGAAAGACTCGACCCCTCATTGCCACTGCGGCAAACCGACAGATCAATGGGCGCGGGTCAGTTCAGAGGGTCAATGGGTCAGTGGAGCTGCCACCCAACCATTCATTCTCGCTGATATTCCCAATACAGATTTGCACACCTTGTCGCCTCCATGAGAGCAGGCAGCGTCAAAAGCGGCCACCACCAACTCCAGAGGACCTGTGCATCCTATTGGTTGACCCTTGGGTAAGGTGCAGCCTCCATCTACTCTGTTCTGTCTACATTCTGTTCTGCAGGCCAGCACTGCAGTTGTGGTTGATGGACCAAACACTGCGTCGAGGTGATTGATGTCCCTCCAAACATCCTATGCACTTCTGAATTCAGTCCAATCTCAGCGACCTGCAATGTGAGCTTTTTCGTCCATGTCTCTGACTTGTGCTTACCCATGCAGTTTCAGACAGTGGATTGACCACTACCACACCAGAAGATGCCAGTGGCTTAACATTAGGTGTGACACACACTAAATAATGCAGCCGTTGTGCCCACATATATTTTGCTCAATCTTGGATTATGTAGTCTCTGCCTCTCCTCATGAGTTATCATAGGGTATGCATACCTACCTATGTCAACACCATTTGCCACTATTGAATGGTTTAATTCGCATTTTGAACCACATGCCCCGAAATAGCATTTTGAATCACATGCTTCGTAATGCCATTCTGAACACTATTGAATGGTTTAACTTGCATTTTGAACCACATGCCACGAAATGGCATTTTGAATCAAATGCCTCGTAATGCCAGTTTTGAACCATATTGAATGGATTATTTCGCATTTTGTACCTCATGCCCCGGAATGCCATTTTGAATCACATGCTTCGTAATGGCCGTTGAGCCAAGGAATTACAATTATCAAGGTGCGACCAGGGATCACGGAAATTTTCTGTTTCCAAAAATTTCTTGTTCACTACTCAGTCATCCCTTGCCAGTCTCTTGTCTCTCTCAATGTCTTCTACTCCGGATCTCTCAACTCCTGAACCCCCCTTCGATGCTTTGTCGAGCGCAACGAGACTGAGCTCTATAACTCAGTCTTCGAACAAGTCAACTTGTACTATGGTGCAGACCACCAATCTCCGAGAACAGAAATTCTGTATGCTCAGAAGGGAGGGTCGCAGACCATGGATAGGATTGAGGAGTGGAAAATGACTTTTGAAGCACACTCCCCGCCAGTGCGTGGAGTGAGCCTGATGGGTCATCCAGTACTCCCTCTAGCTTTGCATACTTCCCCAAGTCAAATAGGCGGATTTCGAGATTTAACCATTTCCCCAATCTCAGGCAACCCAAATGTATGCCGTAGAGGCGGGTAGACGATCTGCACGTCTGAGCGAGAAACCAAGGATGGAGTTTGACCACAAAACTCACGAGGTTAGAGCTTCGAGACCAGGGAATCGAAAGGTTGCCGTAGCAGAACAGGTTCCAACCATCGCCGCAGATGAGACGCAACCTAGAGCGGAATCATTACCCCGAAATAAGTCCGACGTCGAGGGAGCCCATCCTACGGAGATGGGACAAACGGAATCCGTAAAGGAGGACGCAGCTCCGCAAGAAGCGGGATTGGTGGATATAGTGAGAGAGGTGTCAGTGCAGGTCGACTTCCCGGACATTTTGAAAGGGAAATACAAGGATGATACATTCTTTGGCCAAATAGTCGCTAAACTGAACCACTATAAAGACTTCGTGATAAAGGACGAACTCGTGTTCATGAAACTCGGAGATGCCGAGCTGCTATGCATACCAAACATAGTGGTCGACGGCGCGAGTATTCGAGGACTAGTAGTGAACTAGGCACATTCATTGCTGGCACATTTGGGTAGCCGGAAGACATTGGCTTACCTGCGAGAACATGTCTGGTGGAACGACATGATCCGAGACGTGGCGGTATTCTGTGAAACATGCAGCTTGTGTGCGATGTCAAAACCACCGAATCAGCGCCCAGCAGGACTGTTGCGTACTTAGGCGACCTTGGCAATCAATTGGGATAGACTTTGTAGGTCCGCTCCCGGCGCCTTCGAATAGGCACGGTAGCTTCGACACAATTTGTGTAATTATCGATCATCTTACGTCGATGTTCATTTAGTGCCCACCAAGCAAACTTACAAGGCAAAAGACGTCGCGGAAATGATTTTTGACATTGTATATAAAGCGCATGGTCTACCTGAAATCGTCATTATCCAATGGTTCTGGGTTCAATGTACAGAATCCATAAGGGGCATCGAGGTCTCTGCCGTGCCAGACGACCTGCTACGTTTACTGGCTACGTTTACTGAGTTTCCCAAAGATTGCGATTCCAGCTGTACAGAGGATCACAAGCGCAAGCCCGCAATTGATCACGAGAGGCGCAATCAACATCGGCCGCGTATTGGAACCACTGCCAGAATCGTTACCATTGTCAATAAGACGGGAACTTCCTACACCGCTCCCGATGGCTATGTTGGCAGAGGGTGGGCTGCGATGGAAGTTATCAGTTTAGCACAGATCAGATATGAAGAGCAATTAAATTGACCTGGATCCCTGGGCGGAGCTGGGACAGCTGGTAGGGCCGTTGACGAACTCCCCAGTGTCCTTCTGCAGATGTTAAATCAAGCAAGAACGAATTAGTCTGGTACGCACGGAAGCATAGGTGCACGCATCCGGTGCGTTGAAGTATACACAAGTGAAGAAATCGCCCTCTGTTGACCCGCCCGTCAGAAACTCCTGGTCTTTGTCCTGGTCAGGGCAAGCACCAGGCGGGAGAGGTGGTGGTGGTGGTGGTGGTGGTCCAGGTACACGCGACGGTGGACAGTCACTTGGGCCGCTGGCTAGATTTTCCTATATACCCACATCTGAGCAACTCGTTGCGCCTGAGCACCGGGCTGTACACACAGGGAAACTCCTCGTTTTGGTACAAACACTCCGTGGTGTTTCCAAATGAAGCACCATTGTTCAGCAGCGTATTAGCTTCGTTGAAGTAAGGGCACCGTGCCGCCCCAGAAGCACGGGCAGGTGGACAGGTTGCTGGGCCGTTTGAAAGATTTTCCTGTCATCATGATCCGAGGCTGTTCAGTGGGACAAACGACAGAGAAATAGAACAAACCGGTGTATAGACGAGACATCCTGCTCATTCAAGTACAAGCAGTCGGTTGTCCCCCCGTTGGAAGTGCCACTCTGCAGGGGCGCCTGAGCCATGTTCACGTGGGGGCAGCGCTCAGCCGATGCCGGGTCTCCAATGGCGAGGGGGCAGCTTTGGTCCAGGCTGGCAGTAGAGGCGCCGCCTGAATCCTTTGATACGGCGTCAGCATAAAGTTCAGGTAAACCGAAAAACGGCGAGCGACACCGATAACGAATGACTGTGTATGAGCATACAACGGACTGTATCTTGCAGTCCCCTGCTATGTTACACAACGTTGTATCTGTCTCATAGCTACAATTGTCAACCGTCACGTTGGACGTCTGGGCAGTGAGTTTGTTGTTGAGCAGATTTACGGGAGGACAGATGAGTGCATTGTCGTGCCGCAGCAAGGTCGCATCCAATCTCTTGAGAAAGAAGTGCATCAGAAGTAGAAGTGGCAACATGTCCTGGATTGGGTCGTTCAGTGAACCCAGTTCACAGGATTGACGCTCCTTTTATTCCATGCTAACGGCCGGGCCGGGAGATGAAGCTATAGACTACAAGCCTGAATCCTGATCGGCTTCCTCCAAATGCACCTGAATTGTTGCAATCTTTTAAAATTTTGATCCGTCCATTAGTATCGATCTCCGAGTCAGAAGCCTTGGAGTACAGATCGGACTCCGTTTGGTCTCACCGGCTCAGGATCGAACGGGGGAGACTAGACGGGGACAAGGTGGTAAGCACAAAACACCAGCGAGCACAGCCTAGCGATACTGTGGTTGCAACAAATTGTCAAAGAGAGGGGAAAGAAAGAGAAGAGAACGAGAGCATCACTCACTCCATACTATATAGCCCTGTGAAAGAGTGAAACTTTGTCCTCAGCGCCAGCGGCTACGACATTAGAGACTTTGCGGTAGCCACCAGATCGGACTGGTGACTAATTTTCCTGGACAGTGGGCAATGCTGTCAGACCAAGTCAGCCACTATTTGTAGCTCCGAGGGAGACTATAAAATAGTGGCTAGGTGAGAAGAAGCCGCCTCCGCATTCGTCCGCAGTGAAAGCCACCAGTTTCATCTGGTGGCTACCGCAACCTCTCTATTTCAATTTAGAAACCCTGTGGGACGTACCAGTCAAGAAACCCCGCCATAGAAGGGAATTTTCACGGAAAAAAATAAATAATTGAGACATCAATGATGCAATCATTGATCGTTTGAGTTTCCATCCTTACCGGGCAACGTTTGACCATGTTTCGGCTACACCCCCAACCGAACCATCACCGGAAATCCGCCGAAATCCGTGTCAGCAGAAAACCAGCGGGATGATTTCTGGAAATTCATTGGGAGTGCACCGGAACGGATCTCGCCGCCTCATAAGGCCAAGTTTGATATCAAATTGGATGTGCGAAAAACTCACCGAAGTCACACGGCCAACGGGCCTGCAATGTTGCCGCCGGTCCCAGTCTCGCCATTGAAGATTTCTGTGTCCAGTTTGGTCTGGATGACGATATCCGTAATCGCTTCCTTCAGCACAAGTTCAAGCGAACGGACTCATTCGTCTATATTGCCATGCCGCAGCTAACGGTGATGGAGTTCATGGCCGGCGAGATTGCCGAATTGCAGGTTGCCGTCGCTAAACGGACTGGTGGTGCAGTACTGTACAGTAGAAAGATCCGTCATGTCCTTTGTAATTTGTTCTTGATGCAGGTAGAGACTTTGTTCAGTAGCGTAGAATTCCAAACTGCAATACTTGTACAATTGTGAACTAGAAATATCCTGCGTGAATGAATTGCATCTGACTCGGTGATAATATTCATCGCCTCCATCATATCATAGATAAGCGTGATCTGGAAAAATCGGTCATTTCAAGGTTTCAAATGGCCGGAAATGGCCTCAAATTGCGCAGGGTTTTGCCGGTCGGCATGGTCGGATTTAATCGCACCGATTTGAGATCGCCCTCGGGATGGCGGGGTTGCCCACAGAGTACGGATCGGTAGAGTGTAACGGCGCGTGCGTCCCAATGGATGCATCAAGCGCTCCAGCCTTTTTTAACTCCGCATAAATCAGGTCGCTAAGATCGCCCAGCGTAAATGAAGCTTGAGTGGGTAGCGTTTCGGCTTCGACCTCTTCGATGATGACAAATGGAGACGTGGGATGCAGATAGGAAGACAGATTGTCATCTTCGTCCTCGACCTCCTCCACACGGGCTCTTCGCAATGGATTCACAGGGGCTGGTACAGTGTTCTCTCCAACACTCGGCGCGTCAAGATCGATAACATTAACGGCAGAAGAAGAGTTGACTTGGCAACTCGGTGGCCCAGGCTCCAGTCCACCGAATTCTGGGACATTGTTTTCGTACCCGTTCGATTCCATGAACTCCCACTCGAAGCGGGAGATGCACAAAGGCATCACAAGCCGGTAAAGCTGATGAAGAATCTTGAGAATGGATTTTATTGGTGCGGCCTCAGCAATCTCAACTGTAAAACGAATGACCTAGGCAAGGGAGCGAGCGGCCGCAAGGCCCACTGTGGATTTTGTGGAATGGCTAGACGAAAATGGTTTAAGCGGGGAGCCGCATCCACCATCGACTTGACGTTCACCAATACCCCGGCCACGGCGCTCGACGCGACGAAGGAATGGGCGGTCGATGGCACTTTGGCCAGTATAAAGCCCTAGGAGTTTCGCTTAAACAATCCACGTTGAGACACTAATCCTGGATTAAATCAGTGATGAATTAATCCGACCATGGATGGATTAAACAGAGTTTGATCCTGGTTCAAAGCATGAACAAAAATCATACGCCTCGCGAGAATCGAACCACAGATCTCCGGAAAAGACGCTATCCTTATGAAGAGCAGGTTACAAACTACACCAGGAAGACCATATGTGATGGCAAGATTTGTGTTATCACATCAGCAGTTTGCCTTTATAATCTTTTTCTGCCTGTAATGTCCGGACAATTTATGAAAAAAATATGCTCTGGTTGCCTGGAAATGATCGAAAACCCATTATACGCTCGTGTAAGTGGCGCCACACTTTAAAAAAATGATATATTGATACATTGGATTGGAAAAGACGCCAATTCCATCCTTGGTATTACCCTATCCTGCATGGTTTCCGGGCGCTCTACGATCGAGCTGTGAGGGCTGCAGGATTCTCAAAAGGGTTCTATCCAGGCACTGCCTTCAAAGCCCAGGGGTATCGTATCGAAGAACTGGTGTGTGGATATTTATCTGCGTTGGCATCTCGTCTGACACGCGCGTTGAGGGCCCACTGAGTTGGGAAGAAGGTGTGATTTCCTCCGCTCTCCATCATCGATTCCAACATGTGCTTCAGAGGGACATATGTACGCGTTTTTTCTCGGACGCGGAAAAGATGCAAGGCGCTCCAATCGAGCCACCTTGGGTCAGGTAATCATCGTTGACGGTTGGGTAGATACAGTTCAATTCATTCTACCCTATAGTACCTCCAAACAGCTTAATGAATGCCTTTTCGCGCTGCAGGATGTTCCTGCTAGTAGTGCCCTCCATGGAGTCCTGAAATAGAAGATAATTCAATCCTCAGCAGTGGAATTTCTCCGCATCCTTTTTGATGAACACGAATGATTGAGGATTTCCATTCCGAGGCCCTTGCTCATTTATCCAATTTCCTCGATTCATCGCATGTACATACATACCAGTTGACTTTATAGGACTTTCTTCTCTTACTCTGCCCGGGCTCCGCTCCACGGTTCTCTGGCTCGTTCAATTGCTCTGCACTGTACCTGTATAAAAGCTAGTTGGTCTTCTGTACCTGGGGTTCAAAATGCGAATTAAATCGTTCAATAGTGAAGCACAGGCGGTGTCAACATGTGCAAACACACATTTGATCAGCGCCAGGTAGGTGTGTCAGAACGGTTCCGACATGAGGACAGCACCTCTTTTTTTTTTCGTTGACCGTGCAGACCTCAATGATATACAATGAAGGGTCAAAAAATTCGAAAGGAAATTTGCTGCTGCACCAGAGGGCTTCTTGGACTTGTAGGAAGTTCTCTGCTTGTTTCCTGCCATAACGCACGGAGACGACGCGATGTGTAGATATAACAGCTCCGAGGAGGGCTGTAAATGGTCCAAATTATTAGTTAGCACCTGTATTGATGTTCTGTAACTTAATTGAGGATTACACACCGGAATTATGCCCTCAAGCCGTCTTGTCGCCGCTCCCGACGCGCGCAGAAGATGTGATGCGACGCGTTATGTCACGCATTGTCACACATTTGTCACCTCTGTCTGGGGGTTTATCCTGGCGGTAAGGCAGGCCATGAAATGTATGGCGCAATCGGAAGACGGAAGGGTTGTCGTCGTCGAAGACATCATGAGGGCGGGCTGAAACCAGCGTTCAACAGACAATAGATAAAGCAAGACATATGGACGCACTAGCAGCATGACCATTGCTGTCTCCAACACGGTCGGGCTCAACAGGTGGACCTTCAGGTCCAGCGGGGATTGGTGCAGGATCGACTGGTGGAGCGGGAACAGGCTCGGCTGGTGGAGCGGGCTGGCGCTGCCGTCTGGTTTTGGTTTGGGCAGGAGGGGGAGGGGGAGGCGGGGTTTTGTCCGGTGCAGTAGGAGCTCGACATGCCCGCCGACTACGCTTCGGAGTCTGGGCCGGAGTTTGGGCTGGACCTGCGCCGTTGGAGAACACTGGTGAGTACCAGACACATAACCCGTACTCCATCTTCGGGATAATGACGGAGCGGTACGAACGCATCTGCCGTTTCCGCCGCTCGTGGCACATTTTGTTATTGCAGTGATGCCAAACATCTGCTGCTTAATTTATGATAATTATTTACTGCTATAAATCCGTGATATGACCGAAGGAATTTTTTCTAGCTATTCCTCTTGTGCCAACCCAAATTGCAACTCGAGCCATGCTCAGCACTGCCCAAATCCCCTCGGTCAGATCATTGGCAGGCCAAATTGGGATTATTTGGCCTCTTAAGATTTGCGGCCCGTCGGCAACCTCTGTCAAAAAATGTGCCGGCGTATCGGCCTAGGATTTTGGCGGTAAGACCTCATCAATCAACAGGTACAAAGAGATCACTGATGGCACGATCGCTGCTCACTCCCAAATCAAGAGGTGAGCAATCTCTGGATCAGCCAATAAGTCCCACGAACCCCCCCCCCTTTCATCAGTTGCCATCACAGCATCATTTCTCACCACATTCTGTTTTCAATGTTTGTACACAGTAAGAGATCAAAGTCATAAACGATTGTGTATGGGGAGCTATTCTATGGTGAGAATATGACCTCTGGCACCATGAGCAACGAATGCAAGGATACTGGACGACTTTCTGGCGATCACCGAGTGATCATCAGCTTATCTAACCATATTCCACGATCCAGAGATCAATCACCTCTTGAGGTCAATGGTGTTTACTGACTACGCATAGAGCGCAGAAATCCAAACCGGCTCTACCTCTGCCGCCCTCAGCTCATGCCGAATCCTCGAGTGCACACACCATGGCAAATTCTCCATGCCAGCCAAAGTGATCGCGCGTTCATAACCACGATGGGATTTGATGTTGCCACATTTGACTACATCATTAACTCCGGCTTCGGGCATTTGTGGTCTACCACCCCCATTCCCAATGGTGATGTTTCTGCCCTGGGAAAGCCACGTCTGGGAGCCCACTCATTAGACGCTGCTGGAGCTCTTGGCCTCCTGCTTCATTACCTCAACTCAACGATGCGCGAAATCAGTCTCCAACAAATTTTCGCTCTCATCCCCACCACTGTCTCACACTACATTGATTTCGGACTGGACCTGTTGCTCGAAGTACTACGGAAGATACCCGATGCTTCCATCACATGGCCACGAAAATCTGCCGACTTCAAAGAGTACAACAAAATGATTGTCGAGCGACACCCACTTTTGACAGGGGCATTTGCGAGCATCGATGGCCTTAATCTCGGAGTACAAACATCTGACGATAAAGAGATTGAAAATGCGACATATAATGGATGGCTATGCGAGCATTTCATGAGCAATGTACTGGTTTTCTCTCTGAAAGATCGATGTTCTGTGTCTGAGATCTCAGTAGAGGTTCAAAAGCTGAACAATATCTAGGAACCATTATTGCTGCGAAGCTGAATGCACCAGGCAGCTGGCATGACTCGCGGCTTGCCCTCCCAATCTACAAGAAACTCCGTATGCGCTCTTAGTGCGCCCAACTATGTTTATTTTTCTCTATTTTACGAGCATTTTTCCAAGAATTTTCGGTCAAGAGCCAGGCAGGACAGTGGGAACGCGGCGGGCAATGAGCGCACGTGCGCTCTTAGTGCGCGCAACTCAGTTTATTTTTCTCTGTTTTATGGGCAATTTTCCAAGAATTTCCGTCAACAAGTGGGCGGGGCGGCGGGAACGCAGCGGGCAATGAGCGCACGCATCGGCACATCGGGTGCGCACAGGCACGCTAAGCGCACCGCATTAGTATATATTTAACATG
Source organism: Mycena leptocephala (assembly GCA_029378395.1). Classification (NCBI taxonomy): domain Eukaryota; kingdom Fungi; phylum Basidiomycota; class Agaricomycetes; order Agaricales; family Mycenaceae; genus Mycena; species Mycena leptocephala. The sequence goes on along the minus strand of JARJLF010000003.1, from coordinate 2,872 downwards.
TATATTGCAATTTTTCCTACCCCCAACAGTAGCGACGACGATGGGCGGGACATGCCGACAGGCACCGCCACTTACCTGTCCGCAAACCTCTAAGTCCCCGACCCACCTTTTTATTGCGAAATCTTGAGTGGTTTTTTGCGAGGATTTGGGTGGTTTATTGCGTGGAGCCCTACACGACCGTAGCGACTGCCTAATAGAAGCGGCATCAGCCACGTTATGTCACTTCTATTAGAAGGTGGTACTGTACTATTTCGATTCAGCCACTGTGACCTGTGACCACTTAGATTCAGATTCAATTTCCTTTTTGGGCGATTTTTCGGCATTTCCCGGTGAATTTTAGCAGCAAAACGGGCAAAAACCGCGATTCCAAAAGCCAGTGACCTGTGACGAAAATTAAATAGATTCAATTCGGGTCTGGCTGTGACCTGTGACCTGAATCTACGGTCGAAATAGTACAGTATTAGGTGGCTAGCGAGCGAAACGGTGGTGTACCCATATGTACAGTGCCAGTCATCACTTCGTGACTACCGCTTTTGGTGTAAACAGTCACAAATCTTGTAACACTTTCAGAGGTCGGCCGAAAAAACTTGTTGCCTTGAAACGTGTGGGAATCAACTCGGTTTGGGTGTTTGTATCCAGCTTGTGCAGGGCTAGGTCCCCGGACAAGTTTTCAACTTTCGGACCCAAGAAAAGTGACCGATTATGTCAGCATTGCACAGCCACCTGTCTAACAATTGGCCGATACAGCTCGGCCCGGATGACACTAACTGGATTAATGTGTTTTTTGCACATTTGAACTGTATTCAAAGCCCCACGGCCCGGAAAGGCGCTGAAAAAAGCCCAAAAAAAAAACTCGGAACACAGAAAAAGTGACCGATGACATAAGCAAAAATGAATATAGTGCCATTCGCATTAATATTCTTTTCATCGAGTTTCTTATCAAAATTTTAATTTGGGGTCGGGAATCTCAATGTGGAAAGCCCCACGTGAGTTGCAAGGAAGTGCCGATTGGCACTGTAGTACGTACCCAAGTTCGGTAATCGCCAGCGCCCATCCTTAGCCTCTGATGGCCTGCCGAGATTGCCAGTACACAATTCCCAAATTCGGATGACTCCATGAGGGCGTGGGAACCGCATCAAAAGCAACCATCGCGCACGTGATCACACCCGTCTGATGAATGCCCCTCTCCCTCTCCCTCTCCTACACGGACACACTACCAGATGCATGTGCATTTTCAGCGACGGAAACAGCTGGAGACAACGCCGAGGTCATCGGTGGGAGGGACCAAGCGGTCGGTCCACTTGCACTGGAGGCTCCTCATTTGAGGCAGCCTGACTGCGAAGTAGTGTTCCTGCAGTTCAAAAGTGCGCAACTCGCCGTGGATTCGGAATGCTTGAAGCACTGGTGCGCTTCTGGCCAAACCCTTGCCCAACTCCAGACCACGCCGAAGTTGTGTGGAATTTTGCGCGGCATTTCATGGCCTGGCGGGATGCGTAATTGCGGAAACCAGAAACATGCCAGTGATTACTGCCGAGGATACCTGTGCGCTCCTTCTCATTTTCCGCTGCTTTTTCTGATTTTCCATTTTTCATTTGACGTTTTACTCAGTAAATTCCCTGTCACAACAAATGGCTTGCATTGTCTCGCTAGAGAAATATGCAGAGAATGGAAGAGCGATGCGCTCGATGTATGGCAGGCTCGCAACAAGCCTGATCAAGTTTCACCGTCAATTCGCTTCAAGAAGCCATTGATGCCAACGTTACAAAGATAATGTTCCGGGAAGCAAGGATGATATATATTCTACATGTGCTGGTAAGCGCCTGGAGGATCACATACGTAATGGGCTCTCGCCGTTATCCGCTGGTTCGGAGTCATATTCCGACTTGCGAATATTGCAAGAATGCCGGGTAACCATCGACCAAGCCCAGTCTTTTGAAGAAGCACTGGAAGCACCAAAGGTCGACACACAGCGTTATGTAGCTTCAGAGGTATAGTTAAGATTCTTGTATAGCATCTCTCGCCGAGGATTGATCGACATCTAGCAGATCCCGCCGACGTGAGCGCCCGCTCAGATAGTGATCATTTACAATCGCCGTCTCCTGGTATCAACCCACCAAGGGCTCGAAGACCGGACTTTGCTACTCGGATGGAAGCAGCAATTCCGTCAACGGTTTTTCAGACTCGGTATATATATTCATGGTCTATTGTTCAGTTCCGTAACCTTCCAACTTTCAGGCGCAAGCTAATTCAGAATGAGTGGAACAAGATTGCACGCGAAGCGGGCGCCGCTGGGATCGAGTTCTACAACGATGTCGACGAGGAGGAGTGCCGCCCGGCGTCGGTGTTCTCTTCCCTACGTTGAGCGGAGTTATCTGTTGTGGGTGGCTTTGACCCCTGGATTCTGAGTACTGAAGATAATTTGACGCTCCAGCGATATCGGGATCGTCGAACCTAGTCCGTTGCTTGGATGCGGATGTAATGACATGGTGAATTGCGACGACTCAGGCCAATGTTCGTGCCAGTCCGCGCTCGAAGATCGCCCTGCTTACAAGCAGGTTGATATATTTTCATATACTTTGTGTCATATCGACAGAGTTTCTGATTCTTTGAGCAGGGTCTCTTCACATTCAACACGGAGTCAGAAATCGTCGAGTGCAGTAATGTAAGTGACTACACGAAACCAGAGCGCACTGCTGATGACCTTGATAGCTCTGCGGATGCCCGAGGGAATGCCCAAACCGTGTGGCGCAGTTTCCGCGGCAGATCCATGTGCAAATATTCAAGACCAGAAAGCGAGGATGGGGTGCGAGAGTTCCTGTCGACTTAATTAAAGGGCAGGTAGTCGGATTGTATACCGGGTGTGTTTGGCGTT